>LR999456.1:15678093-16903215 GCA_905216605.1 Arabidopsis arenosa
TTAAGAATTTATGACAAATTGGAACCGGAATTTTGTTTGGTTCAATTTTAAGAATAAATTCAATTTGCTGGACATAAAGCTCATAAACCGGGTTATATATGATTTATAAACCAATTTCGGTTTATCTCGACCCATACTTTTATGACTTAGACCATCTCCATACTTTTATGACTTAGTGAAATGAGTAAACCGGAGTGAGTTTAGAACTGACCATGGACTAGCGAGTGGACTACCCAAGTAAGAAGAAATGGTTGACCAGTCGAGTCCTATGGCTCCAACACCTAACCCGTGAAGACCGGACCCGATTTGTTGGGCCATAACTGATGATGGAAAGAACCAACAAACCCACGACAACGAAGTCATGATCTGAAATAAGTAGCCCGGAAAGACATAATAAGCGAAACTGCAAACGAATGCTATCACGAAGAATTGTGTACGTGTCAGCCCTCCTTTGGTCCGTTCTTCTTTCTCGTGCAAAGCTCTGACAATTTAGCCAACGACAACATCAATGTGTTAGATAGAATTATATGTCTCTTTGTGTTTGTTAAAGAATAGAGACATATTTATGTCTTTTGCTTCTAAATGTGGTTATGTTCAGTTTGGTTAGATTCAACAAGCCAGTTATACGAAAATATTACCCATTTGTATAACCTACACCACATAAATGAGAAAAATGAATATATTTCTAGTAGTTACGTACAAAAATGTCTTTATCTGAAAAAGATATCATGATGTTTATTTTCGAAGACTTCTGATAATACTTGGTCCCATGATATTTTTTTAGTATTAACATCACATTCTATAGAAACCTAATAACATAAAAGATAAAAAATTTAATTATTTTTTCACTTACTTTACAAAAACAGTATATGCCCATATTACAACGAAACATATATGTCTCCATATTATATTCAAAGATTAACTTTGTCGTATTATTTATAAATATAAAAATATTTTTTAAAATAGGTGGGAATGGAATATTTTATCTAGTATTTATTATTGTATGGCATCTTCAATTTTTATGACATTTGGCCAAAACACAATTATTTCCCCCCTTTACTTTTGTTTGTATTGTATATAGAAAATATCGAAAACTTGAGCTAAAACGTGAAACACACTCTAGTGATTATTGAGTGTATTATTATTTATTTACCTAAATAGTGAGACTTGAACAAGATTCGCCGGCCACCACATCGCCGCCGGTTCAACGAGGTATTTCCTGAATATTCCGGCCCAACCAAAACCTAACACCTAAACATCAATCACACTTAACTAATCAGAAACCATAAACTCGTTCAAACTCCAAATATTCCAAGAAAAAAAAACTAATCAAAAAGGTTAAGTTCGAACTTGAGTGGTAACAATAACGATGAAAGACACAAAGAACGTTATGTTCTTCATGTAAAACGCTTTCACGACTGTAACAACGTGTATTGCGTAAACAGATCCAGCTCCGGCGTTAGCGAAAATAGTGATCAACACATGCTCCTTCACATTAAACGGTCCTGAAATAAATCAAG
The DNA here is from genome assembly GCA_905216605.1 of Arabidopsis arenosa. Lineage (NCBI taxonomy): Eukaryota > Viridiplantae > Streptophyta > Magnoliopsida > Brassicales > Brassicaceae > Arabidopsis > Arabidopsis arenosa. Next base: position 15,679,614 of record LR999456.1, read on the forward strand.
AATGGTTCAAAATCAGTTTTTGGATGGTCTAATGGTTATAACCATATCCATTTCGATTTCAATCATAGTTAGACGTCTTAAAGGACAAGAATATCTGAGTTTTGACGAATCTCGGGAAGATTTCTGTCTAACAAAAAAAAGTCAAATTCTAGAGGTCGCCGGTTCGAGTAACACTTGGAAAAGGATTATATAAAATACTCTGATCTCTGGTCTGAGGGGATATACGGACTTAGACCAAGAATCTCTTAGTTATTCAACAAAAAAAAAAAGTCAAATTTTTGTGTTACCTGGATTCAACGTGAATTGCCACTTTGATCCTTGGAAGAAGACTCTATCAGAGATTTTAGCAGCCATAAGACGACCAAGTGGTACGACGGCGATTTGAGCGGAGATGGCGGAGATAGTGAGAGGTTCTGTTCTATACCAGAAGAATTGATTGAGAAACGACAAGAGGATGCAAGAAAGAGTTCCTAAGACCCACATGCGAAATGTTAAGACAGGTAATGAAGGATCATCTGTTGTTGGAACAGTGAGTGCTACTTGTCGGATTGGTGAGTTCTCTTCTTCTTCTTCTTCTTCGCCGGAGATTGGTAAATGAAGATCCTCTGTTTCATCTCTTGGTTCCGATGATGAAGATGATGAGGCAGAGGATTGGTTTGGCAGATCTTTGGGATTTGTTACTGTTTCGAAAAATGTTTGTGAGAACAATTGAAATTATAAGAAAAATATTTAAAAATTGAGAATTGTTGTTACATAGAGGAAGAACTTGTTCTGATTCTTCCATGGTTGTCTTCTTCTTCTTCTTCTTGCTCTGTTTTTTTTTCTTTGAGATGTGAATCTGACAAACTATCTTCTAGTCTTCTTCACGTCTTGAAGAGTTGGCCCATTTGAAATAATGTCTGTTTTTTTTTTTCTGTCAACGAATTTTGTGTAATGACAATTTGGATATATATATTTAATTTCCAACAACTGTCTAATGTATATTTTCTTCTTATTTAATTTTGACACTTACTATTTTTTTGTTTTCAATAGATTTTCATTCAATAATTATATATATATATATATATATATATATTTCCATTTGAGTTTTATTACTTTTGTTGAGTTGATGGACTGAGTTTGAGTTCTGAATTTGCTTCCATGCCTTTCCTTGTAAACCTAAATATTTTTATTATCAATGAATATTTACATTCTTAGCAAAAAAAAAAAACTTTTACATCAAATTCTTACAAAAATTTAGCTATATACTATTTCATATCTTTTCCAATTATAACTAAAAGGTAAAAGGACTATCCAATATTTAATATTTTAAATGGTTATCGGTCTATCATCTTTAATCTAATGGTGGGTTTGTATTCATTGTTGAAATAAATACTAAAGCTACCTATGCACAGTCTTAATGCAATATGTCTTTTTTTTTTTTTTTTTTGTTAATTTTAATGCAATATGTCTTTCATAAATCATATTTCAAACAAATAAATTTATTTCACCCTATTTATTTAAGTCACACACGACATAAATATTAATTATTTACAGATTTGCTCTTTCTCATTTCGGTAAAAGTTTTGCAAATTAATGTTCTAAATAAAACGTTACAAAGAATAAAAAGAAGTTACAAGCAATTCTTGAGATTCCAAATTATATTACATATGGAGGAGGAGAATCCAAATTCAGAAAGAATCTTATTTGGAATTTAGTATGACCCATTCTCTCATAATGTCACGTTGGCAGATCCAATACCTTTCATGTCATTTTCTTGCTGCTTTTAGTTTATTTCTCAAAGAGACAAAGACTCAAATCAATCTTCTTAAACCGGAGTGGTCAAGAAATTAGTTTGTTTAATTTTTTTTTTTTTTTTTTTTTTTTTTTTTTTTTTTTTTGCCCAAAAAAAAAAAAAATTTGGAATGGTCAAGAAAAAAAATGTGTTTAGCGAAACGATAACCACTTGTTGGCTAACATCATTTGGTCACCAACTAAATCTAATAGATTATTTTTTTTGTTTGTTACCTCTATTTTCTTTATCTCCGATAGCCTATAATAATATGGATGGGATCTGAGATCACATACATAAAACATAATAGATAATTCCATTTGCTATTTTAATTAGAGGTGAGCCTAGCCTAGCTACCATGTGAAAAATCTGGGATCACATGTGATTTGTTAGTTTCAATTATGTTTACATGTCGTAATATTTTGACTTTATATGTTTTCTTAAGCAGTATGTAAACGTGGTTTTTTTTCTTCTTTCATATTTTCTTTTGTCATCAAAAATATATTATAGGAAATCATGAAATGATTACAAGAACGATGATACATGTTTAAAATCTCGGAAACTAAGTCGGCGGACAACATAATGTCTCCGAAGACAAAAGGAAATCAGAAACCTAAATAAGGATAAAGCAATGTCGATGAAACCGAGAATTGACAAAGACAAATGGCCTGCAAAACAACTAACACTCCCGGAGAACCTTATATAGATAATTACCGATGAAGTTGTGCGAAACAAACCAACGATAACAGAAACCTCCTATAGCGAATTCAGGGTAACACACTTAAAAGAGAGACCAAGGCTTCATGATCTGACCAGATTCCCCATAAATAATACCTAAAACAAATCATTCAGATGCGGCTAAATCTGCAACGACTTTGAAACGTCTCGATGTTCTACATGGTCACGGACAAAATGAATGTCAATTTCCACATGTTTGGAGAATTGGCACTGAATTAGGTTAGTGGAAAGGTAGACCGCACTGATGCTATAATAAACAATTGTTGTTTTGGAGAGTGGAGAGTGGAGTTCAAGATTGAAATTTTGGATTCACATTGTTCGGCGACGCCGTTTGCAAGCTCCTCTATATTTGGCTTTGGTCCTGGATCGCAAACTTAGTTATTGGCTTTTGAAGGACCATTAGACTAAGTTTTCCCGGAGAAAGGCATAGTAGCCGGAAATTGATCTCCTTGTGCTTGAATAGGCAGCCCAATCAACGTTAGAGTAAGCTACAAGACTCGTCGTCAATGTTGGATACAATTGGAGAGCATGCAAATTAGGTTTACATAGTGAAAGAGTTTTCTCTCTCTCTCAAGACAGTCTCTAGAAATCGAATCGGTATCGGCTAGATGTCATTCGAGGAAGAAGCATAGGCAAAAGGAAAATGGAGAATCACGAAAAGATAATTCGAAAGAAATTTGTTAAAAAGAGCAACGATGAATTATTAGACCTAACTAGTATGTATAAACTGACATAGTCATAACTTCATCTAATTAGTTTCACCTGGTAGGTGACAAAAGAAGAGAATTCATGGCTTTAAGAAATAAACATATCAACATGACGCGCAACTTCTGAATATATGTGTGTATATTATATATGTAATATCTCGTCCAATGTATCATTGAAGCAACAGACTAAATATCTTAATAGAGAAAACCTGAAAAAAAAATAAGAGGGGCTAAAGGAGAAAGAAGCAGAAGAATCAGCAGTTTTTAGTTGATCTCGATGAAGAGACTTGCCTGAGGATGCAAACCTGCGTCTTTTAGTGACATTGACTCTTTGTCTCTTCCGTACACTGTCCTTGGGAAGTTTGTGATTAAGCTGTACTCTTCTGTATCTAAGACTCCAAGTGAATCAACGTAGTCGTACAATGTCTGGATCTTGGTTTCGCTCTTAAACATCCTCCCTTTTCTTTCTCCATTCGGGAACCGTACCAAAACCTATATTTCAGGGCAAATAAACGGTTCATGGATGAAATAAATCAGACCATTCTCATAGCCTCATGTCAAAAGAAAACAAATTTTCAGAACATTTGATCAATGAGAATCAACCATGATAGAACCTAATCTTTAAAGAGGCACTAAGATTTGGGAACCGTACTAAAACCTACATTTCAGGTCAAATAAACAGTTCGCAGATACCATAAACTAGACCGCTCCTAGATATTCTCATAGCCCAAAGTCAAAAGAACGCAAATTTTCAGACCTATGATCAATGAGAATCAACCAAAGAACCGAAACTATAAAGAGGAACCAAATTCTATATCTGTCACAAACGAAATCAATAAAGATGAAATAGATTGATGTTATTTTCATAAGTGACTGTGTGAGAAAAGAATAAGTAATGCATAGCCGAGGAAGAAGGAGAACTTACTTGTGTAACATCAGGGCCTTTCTCAGGTTCATCTCCAAGAGCAAGTGCTTTCTCTTGTCTCATTCTCACTCTAGCAGCTTCTTTCTCTGCAGCTTCACGTTCTGCTCTCTCCTGAGCCTCTTTTTCCTCAGCAGCTTCCCTCTCTAAACGCTCTTCCTCTTCCCGTCTCTCTCGCTCCCTTGCCTTATCAGCAGAAAGAAAAATGCCACAAATTTAGACAAAAGACTAATCATAAGATCTTGTAAATTCTGGGCGGGCCTACAAAAAAAGGGGAACATACTTGATCGGCTTCAAGAGCAGCCCGGTAAGCAGCATCTTGTTCCTCTCTCAGACGCAGATTGGTTCTTCTTTCTTCCGCCTCAACCCTAGCAGTTACCAGAGTAGGTGAACTATCTTCTACTACTCTCTGGAGTATAGCAAGCATTTCTTCTGGAGATTTTGGTCCCTCGACCTGTCACAAGCAAACAGAACAAAAAACACGATAAACTTAAGAACTACGTTTCCTGCCACACAACACATTACTAAACACATAAAAGCTAGTTTACACTAAATGTAAGACATGCCGGGTAACAGATGAAAGCAGAAACAAACTAATAATCACTTTAACAAGATAGTATAATGGATTCAATTCCAATGCAGAGCAATTCATAACCAAGTCTACTTAAAGTTGATAAATTGCTTCTTCACTCATTGTCTAAGATATAAGCTAATCAATGAAGAGCAATTCAAGAATGACCATAAAAGAATATATGTTCAAACACAATAATGACTGTGTCTTTACCTGCTGAAGAAGAGCAATTCTCTGATTAGCAGCAGGCATAACAACAGCGCAAAACGGAAACCTCGATGCTTTCAAGCTATTACTCATCTTAAATCCTTCACTAGATCGAATACTACCTCCCCACGAAACAAAATTCTCATTAACAAACGCTACAACCGCTTCATTACAAAGCGTCCCACCACAAAACACAGGTGTATCAGGATGATCTGGAGAATGCAAGTAAACAAACAAGAGCTTAAACGAGCTCCTAGATCGCTGAAGCGCATCCATAAATCCTTCCACTACAAAATCAATCTTAAAAGCATTATTATTACTCCAATAATCTCTATCAAACAAAGCAACAAACTCCATTGCTTCACCAGCAGCCGAAGAAACCGAAACAAGCCGAGCCGCCGACGACGAATCAGCCGAACCACCACCTCTCCCTGATCTAAACCCTAACATACCAAAGGAATACGATAAAACACCACCAGCAGCCCAAATCCCTAACCCGATCGCTCCAGAAACTAACCCTAAGCTACCAGAAACAATCGAAATCGGTAAAGTAATAATCCTCCACGCCACTCCTGGACCTCGATTGTCTCCTCCATCATCACGCATAACAAGCTCTGTATCGTCAACGATCCCACGAGGTTGATAATCAGGAGTCACGGCGGCGTTATCGTGATCGTGATTGTTACCACCATCGACGGCGGAAGACGAAGCGTCATGATCAGAAGATGTGAATGAAGAGATTGCGAGTTCTAGGTCCCAACCATGAGCTTGAAGGATCTCAGTGCACAAATCGGCATCTTCAAGACCTGTAATCGCTTGGAAGTAACCTAATTTGTCGACAGTATCAACCATTATCGTAAAACCCTAATTTGATTTTCCCACGCTTTTGGATCTTCTCTCCTCTTCTCTTCTCTCTCACTCTTATCTCTCTAGAATCTAGAAAACTGTGTTCTTTGAGTAAAATGGTTGATCTATTCAATGACAATGACGATGGCCTTGAATGCAATTACCGAAATACCCTTCTATTACACGACGTCGTTTTCGTATAAACCAAATTCGAACCGGTTTAGTTTAACCGGTTTGATTAAGATCCAATTTGGGATTGTGGATTGATAAAGTTTCAATCTTTTTTTTTTTTTTTTTAAATTAAAGTTTCAATCTTTCTTCTTCACTTTATTCAAAGCAATCTTCTTTATTATCCTCCATTGTTGTTAAACTTAAAAAGGAAGATTTTTATTGGAGAAAAAGTGAGTTCTTTTCTCTGCTTTATTTGTTTTCTTAATTACTCTGTAAAATGTGATTAGATTGACGAAAACAGAGCTATTCAATGCTAATTAGGGTTCATCTCTTGCTTTCGGATTTGGGAAATTGATGAAAGTAAGGAAATTTTAGTTACGAATTTGGTAATTGTGTTCTTATTGGTTTGATGTTTCTGTAATTAGAGTTGCTGATTATAGAAAAGTTTAGGCCTTTGAATTCGATATAGGATTATTGTTATTGATGATATACTTAAATGTGTTTCTTGATTTGAATTCGCAGTTAAAAACATCGAAAACATCGGAAAATGCAGGAAGCTGTCATTGATGTATCACTCAATACGAAGAATGTCTTCTCGTCAGCTCTTCGTTTCGCTATGTCCATTGATACATTAAAGAACTCTCCTGAGCTTGTTCATGAGCTCAAAACTTCAGCTCAAGAACAAGTGGAGTTCATGTTATCGGAAGACGAAGAGGTACGGTTACTGATTACTGAAGAGGAAGTGAAATCGGTTGTAAGATTAGGTATCTCAAATGTTATATCGATGTTGTTGGATAGATTATCATCTTTGCTTGTGATTATTCCTGAATGTACTGAGTTTAGTGTTCTTAAAACACTCTATGATATCGAGTGGCTATGCAAAGTATTGCCAAGGATGGAGTTGATGAAAGATCTTGTCTTTAAATGGACCGATGTATCGAGTGAGATTCTTGTGATTGCTCAGAAGTGTAAGTTAGATTCTAGGATATTGGGTGTGAAAGTTAAGCTAGTTGAGGTTACAGGGAAGATTTTAGAAGCGGTAGGTTATGGAATTGTGATTGTTCCATCTAAAAGCCGGACTTGTCTTCTGAAGATATGGTTGCCTTTCATAAGGAGATTAAAGACTTTGGTTGATGCAGAAGGATCTGAGTGTGAGTACAGAATGGATGAAGATCTTTGCGAATTCATAGAAGGATCGATGGTGTCTTTGGTTTTGACGTTGCCTTCGAACGACCAAGCAGAAGTATTTGGGGAATGGATGAGAGGGATTGGGTTGGAAGGTGTGAAGTTTCCAGATTTGAGTGAAGCTTTTGAGGTTTGGTGTTATAGAAGTAAGTCTGCAAAGAGAAGGTTGTTGGAAAGATGTGATAGACTTGCAATTGTAAATCTTGACCATTGAATGTAGTATATCGTTTTCAAGATTCGGGAAACTGGAAATGCAGATGTCGCTAAGAAATTCGAAGTTCCAAGCCTTTCTTCTTCCTCAAGCCGGTCTGCTTATTTCCAAAGGTTGAATGAAGATGGATAGTAGCGTTGTTCAATTCACAGTTCACTCACAATGCCTTGAAACTAGACCCAAGGAAGATAACCCGATAATTTCAACCGTATACCGAGAGGAGAGATCCAAGTCATGTGAATTCTCACATTTGTAATCTTGTTTCATACTTTCATCTTCCTTGAATAGCTTGCTGCTTCATTGTAATTCTGGATTCTAATAGGAGTGACATATAAAGCTCCTGACTCTTGTAACTTTGATCCTGATTTATGATATAAATAGTGCGGTCTGTGTTTAAACGTAATAAGTAAAGGTGAAGACAGCGAAGGACCAAGCTTTGATATGTTGACAAAGCCATTGGTTGTGAGTATAAGATCAATGAGTTTCTTAGTGATAGAGATAGAGAATCAGTCGGGCCTAAGAATAAGAAGATTAAGCATTGAAAATTATTCTTCTTGCTTTGATTTGAACCGCAACAAAAGTATTATAATTTTCTTACAAAAAGAGAAGTAATTCAAAATGCATGGTCCCAATCAAGATTTGTTTGCGGCAGAAAACATGATGTTTGCTTTTTCAATTAATAAAATTAAAGGAAGCTGAATGAATAATTTGATACTTCTTTTTCAAAAGCAAATACCTCCTTGCACATGTACTTTGTTGAGTACCCAAAAACAGAGAAATTAGAAAACGCCATTTTATCAGGTTTTCTTGAAACCATCATGCCAAGTTTTTGGACAAAAACCTCAAATTTCAGGAAGAGGGATTGAGAAAGCTCATTGGTAACTAATATGACAAAATCATACATAAAAACACAAAACACTTTCAGAAACCTTTGTTTTTCCCAAAACCTTTTGATGATGATCCTAAAAACAAAAAGAAAACCTAATGTAGTCCTCAGGGTAATTAATTGTGCTTCAACATAGCAACTTCAAACTGCTTTAGCAATTGGAACGATGAGTGTAAATCTCATTGCAACTCATCATTGGACTACTAAGCAAAACTATATTTATATGAACCGATCTACCTACAAAGCAATACTTCTTTTGTAATAAGAAAGGCTTCTCAAAACAATGAAATTGGAAAACCAAACTGCATTCTTTGTTTCTAAAGTTGACGTCAGATCAAATGTAAGATTGAGAAAAAGTTGTATACACTCCAAAAGTTAGCTAAGGAACAAATGATAAAAGATGTACGTACTAATATCAATACATTCTAGTAGGAAGATGAAACCTCAAATTCGGTTTATTTCGGTTCGAACTGAGTGCCCAGGCCTACATTCTACATACTACTAAATCCCTACAAACTTAAAGATCACCTCGAACCAAAAACAAGAAAGAATGAAGCCAGATTATGTGTAAAACATCACCAACAAAAGACCAATGATTATGAAAGATACACAAGCAAAGTTCTCAAAAGATTAATCACACACAAGATATTCTCACAATCGGATCATCAACGCAGTTGAATCTTTCGCCCGACTAACTATGTCCCCTACTGGTTCTTAACAGAAGATGAGCAAGTATAAACAAGAGAATCTACAAAATCGCTCGAAAAATCGAAAGCCAAAATCAAGCATATATAAATAAACTTCACAAATCACAACCATAACCGTTCAAACGCAAGGTAATAGTCATAAACGTTTACACATAAACATTTAAAGAAGATGTCAAATGAAACACCAAATCTTGCATATACAATTCAAAAGGTCTGATCTTTTTCATAGCATCATACATCGGAGATACATTCCTAAAAGACCCACATCACCGATTAATAAAAGAAACCCAAAAAAAAAAAAATTACCGGAGGAGGATGAGTCAAAAGGAAACTAAACGATGTCGTCTGGGTGAGTAGCGGCGGAGAGAGCAAGAGGACGGTTGTGAGACTCTTCTCCGTCATCATCATCATCAGAGGTAGATAGATTAACGCATGAGCAACGCTCAAGGGAGGCGAAGAAGGCGGAGATGACGGTGGTGCTGACCCAGCTCGCCGCTTGATCTAGCTTTTCGAGGGAAGCCGTGCTTAGATTTGAGGCGGTGGAAGCGGTGGAATTGATGCTGCTGCTGTTATCCATGGCTTCTCGATTTCGATTGGAATCTGAAAAGATTCGAGATCGTATTTTTGGGGAGGGATTTTGAATCGAAGAGAAACGAATTTGGGGATTTTTTTGACGATGAGGCGATGCAGAAATATGTTGTGTTGATTGAAAAAAGGTTATTAAAAAAAAAAATGTTGATTGAAAAATAGTTTAGGGATAAGTTTGGTTATGAGGAAATGTATAATAGAAAGCGCATCTGGTGTAGTGGTATCATAGTACCCTCCCACGGTACTGACCAGGGTTCGATTCCCTGGATGCGCAATTTTTGTTTTGATTTTTCTTTTTATAAATATCCTAAACAAAAAATCTAGCCGTTTTCAGAACTAGAATCTTTGTTTCTTTCTTGGGTATTATCAATCTGTACCCATGGAAGACTTAAAAATTAACTGACACAAATAAATACTGTTTGGTCAGATATTGTGTAAAGGATTTTACGTTGTTGTCCTCATTTATTTTTTTAAAAAATTTATTTAATTTTTCAGCTTTTCTCTCTCTTTGCCCCATTCTCTGTCGAAGTGTTCATCAAAATTGACATAAACATAAATTCTAACAGCCAAATAAAAACAATTTTCAATAAATCGTTGTAAAATAAAATTGTAGAACTTGATGGTGATGACAACATCAGAATAAAAGACGGTGGTGATGATGTAGGAGGAAGAGAGGAGACAAACTTGTGTGTTTAAAAGATGCATGGTCGATTTGATTTTGTGGTGGTTTCTATTCCGATTCAGTGACGGCCGCCACGGTCGTGATTGTAAGTGGTGCTCATTCCTATTTAAACTATTGGGTTCTTAACGATGATGGAGATGGTATTTACGACGATAGTGATGATGATTATATTATCGGTGGTGATGAGTTTGGAAAAAAAAAGGTGATGTGACGTAGGAGAGGTGCGAAAATCTAAAAGGATTTTATGGTGGCGTCGGTGAAGGTGAGATGGCTTAAGAGTTTTATAATTGCTGCCGTCTTCTCCATCTATCTCATCGGTGAGCAGATCTACAACAAAACTTGTTATTTTTTATTGCTAGTTATTTTCATCATTATTACGTTAACCTCATTATCAATTATTGTTGGATCAAATGGAGTGGTGAGTTGAGACGAAAATAGGAACGGAGGAGCTGTGGTGATTGAAGATTTGACAATGGCGGTCAAAAAACTTAATTGTGTTGTTTTCTGGGTTTGCCTCGTCGGTGACCAGAACTAGAGTAACACATGTTACTTTTATTGTTATCATGTTAACATCGTTATACACGTTAATATAAATATTATCTATATATCTACTATCTTTTCATAAATATTTTCTATAATAATATAAACTTTATCATATCAATTATAAACTTATCGCGATACAATATGTTTTAACACGATATATTTATAAATTTATTGATATATATTTTGTTATCGTGTTAAACCAATAGATAATCATTTAACTCATCATATATTCTTACTCAGATATTTGATGGACAATCTATTCAGAATCAAATAAGAAACGTCGATAACTATTTAATTATATTGTTAACTAATTTGTTATATGCGGAGGGACATTTTTGTCTAACTTACAGAAGTTGAGGAGAGAGAACTAATAATATAAAAACTATGGGTAGATTCTTAATTTTTTGGTCAATTGTGGTTTAAAATTAATATAGCCCTTGTTTCTTTTGAGGAATTGCGACCCTCTGTTGCAATAAGAGTGTTTCATTCTTCTCCAATCTTTTGTCCAACCGCAAAGCTATACACTTTGTTATAATGTGATTGCTAGATAGGGGAACTATTAGTTGGATTCTTCGTCAATTGTTGTTCTTATTGCTTAATCTAGTTTGATCATGTAGATTTTGATTTTAGACTAAAGCTACTCACCAAAATTGTTGTTAGATTGCTAGGACGAGCATGTGTATGTATGACAACGAGAGTTAGTGATAGAGACAAATCAGACTTAATTATTAATGCGTGTTTGCTTTGTGAATACAGACAAGAGTTTAGAATCTTTAAGCTGTTAGTATCCATAGACTCTCATCAACAGCCCTAGAAAAACCACAACTTCTTCGTATCTTTAGTTTCGCAAGCAACTATTTATGTCATATGGCTAGAGCACAACAACGAGGAGTCCTAAGGAAATTTATTTTATCTGTAAGGCTTTTTTTTTGTTTTGTTTATTTGGCAGGCAAAGCCTTGTGAGCTGGTTAAGCAAATTTTGTTAAGTAATTACAACACCTCTCCATTCCTTAATGAAATTCACATTCATATAAAAAGGGGAAAAATAAAACAAATCATGAGCTAGGAAGAATCCATGGGGAAGCATTTGAGTGTATTCTTTGTTGGCAAATAGTAGATCACATAGACAAATAACAGGACATAACATAAGGAATAAAGGCAGAAATAAGCAAATTAAGACGGGATAAACCATCGAGCATCCTTTGGCTTTAAGTGAGAGAGGCTGGGGAAGCGTGTGAGGTTCTTTGTTCCAAGATTGAACACACAGATGTATCGGGCCCGGCATGAAAATTTCTCTTTGCAGTTACGGATACGGTCATGACGGGTGAAATAGATGGAGTTTGGTTCGATACCAAGGCTATGGTCAGCAGGCACAGTGATACCTAAATCCAAAAGGAGAGCCTCATCGCCTATAGAATCTACCTTAACATACACATTCGGTCTGTATATAAGCTTATCCGGATTTGGATTAGGAACCTCCTTATAGAGGCGGAAGCTGATCCTAGGTTTTGCAGAGGTTACTTCATAAACGATGCTCTCGACCAACAAAACCTCTCCTAATGTTGTAACAACAATGTTATGGCTAGAAATTGTTCCATCAGATGTGGTATCATCATCACTACTCGGAGGAGAAGGTGGCCTTAATAGACCACTGTTGGATACAATACCATTGAAACCTTCTTGTCTAGACAAATGCAGTATTCGAATGAATCGACGAATTGTGTAGATGTAAAGTATGTCACCCCGGAGTACTATATCAGACAAGCCTTGTAACTCTTTGCGAGCAATGCTTCCTGTTGGAATGGTACGGTAATGATCTTCTCCGTTCTTGCAAATAGCTATATAGTTGACACGTGAATAGAAAAACCACGCAACAGTGTATTCTTCTGTCTTATCGTCTACCCACAAAAGACCTCTCAGATCTACCACACTACGGTTGCTGTAACCTAAGCCAGTAAAGCCACCACTAGTTAATCTCTCGTCGAATCCCTTATCTCCTATTCGCTTAAGAGTAAAAAGGCCTTTGATTGAGTCTAGAGGTGGGAGATTGATTCTCTTCTCGCTAAACAAATCTATGATATAGAGATTGGATTCAGAATCTAGCGTGAGGAACAAGTTACCTGAGTTTGCTAGGAATCGAGTCTTGGAAAAGTCTCTCTTTGTCTTGTAAACCCTATCTTCTTCTGGATTGTACAACACACAACCATCTTCTGGAAACAGCATCAGCCATGGAGATTTCCTTTTCTTGTGCAACGTTTGTTTCGAGCACACGTACCAATTCGTACACACGATCTTAGCGCGGTGGAAATCTACAAAACTCAAACGTTCGAATAGAGATCTCAAGATATCGAAAGGAAGATCCGACCAGTGGCTAGAATTAGGAGTCTCCATGGAATCGGTGAAGAAATTTAGGATGAGCAAACAAGCGTTGTGGCTTTCTTCAAGTCTCCGTCGATGGGCCAAATTTCAAGCCCAATGGGTAGGAATAATGGGCCGAAGTATGAAGTCACACCCAAACATAAATTAGAATTAGATATAAAAGTTTGCTCCTAATTTTGGTGACATGGACCGTCAAGAGTATCTTACCACATGATCTATGGATCGACACAACAATAACCTAGCTGGTTTTGGTTCTCTTTCTGTTATATCTCCCTAATATATAATGTTTAAAAGTCTTAATTTATTAGTTGGTCCATCATTACCAAAATACCAAGCAGACATTTTTTAAAGTTATTTCTTTAATAGCTGGCACGAGTCTATCTACTCTGTCACTTCCACTTGGCAGTATCGTAATGGTTAAAACAATTTGTGAGAAACGTCGAACATTGTTTTTGACGGTGATTACCTACCACTGCAACTACCTAGTGTCCGAGTACAACGAAGGATGATGAAGCATGTATCGACCAAAGTGATAATTATGCTTTTATTCCTTTTATTTGTACTCATTAAGTCATTTGTAAGTATTTTTTTTTTCAATGTTATAGTAATTGTGTTTTTTAGTTCTTTTTTTGTATTCCTATTTTTTAATGGATCAAAATATTCTTACTTTGTTTTTTAATTCTTAGCTTTGTTATGTATCACTGAATTTACGAAAACATTTATAAAAACATAGAATAACATATTATAATAATTATTTTTAACGAGAAAAAAAGATTGAGTTACCAAAAGGATAGTACAACTCTACCTTTAGAATTTTAAAAATCAAATGTATGTGGTTTAGTGATAGTACAAAAAAATAGTTTTTTTTGTGTTCTTAATAAAAAGTGTAAAATAATCCTATGAAGTAAAAAATAATACGCAATTTAGCTCTTAAACATGTATTGTAAACGTTTTCATGATCACATGCATTTGATTTTTAAAATTCTAAAGGTATCGCAGAACTCCTCGTCTCGATGGCTTTGATTCGATATATTAGTTACCAAAATTTTAAGAACTTGACTATAACGAAAAATGGTTAAATTCCGTATTATTTTTAAGTTCATAAAATTAATCTGCATTTTTTGGAAGTAAAAGGTAAAATTGTAAAAACTGAGGACTTTGAGATTTTTTTTGAATAAAACCCAAAAAAAACTTAATGATTGAGAACAAAGAACAGTACAAAATTTGGAACCTTGGCATGCAAACTTCTCTATCTTGTAAAATCTATCTATCACTTGTCTCACTAAGTACAAAATCTATTTCAATATTTATTACCAATATTTTCCAACAACATGACCGTTATGTCCTCCAATCAAAAACAATATTACAAAACTACCCTTACCTCTTTCACTGACTGACTCGTCTCCTTCTCCACTTGGATCTCAAAATTCGATCCAAAACCAAATCCGCCATTACTCTCTCTCTCTCTCTCTCTCTCTCTCTCTCTCTCACTTCCCACATTCATGCCAGCAATGCCAGGTCTCGTCTCCGTCAAAACTCCAGCCGATACACCGCCGCTACGTGTAGCCGTACCAGACACGCAACCTCTCTCAAACCCGCCGCGAACTCCGATGAAGAAGACTCCTTCCTCTACACCATCTCGATCCAAACCATCACCAGGTAGATCCACCGGCAAAAAAGATTCCCCAACCGTATCTTCCTCCGCCGCAGCCGCCGCCGTAATCGACGTCGACGATCCATCTCTAGATAATCCAGATCTCGGTCCTTTCCTTCTCAAATTAGCTCGTGACGCTATTGCTTCTGGTGAAGGTCCTAATAAAGCATTAGATTACGCGATCCGAGCAACTAAATCGTTTGAGAGATGTTGCGCCGCCGTTGCTCCGCCTATTCCCGGCGGTAGCGATGGTGGACCTGTTCTTGACCTAGCTATGAGTCTTCATGTTCTCGCTGCTATTTACTGTAGTCTCGGTCGATTCGATGAAGCAGTACCACCTCTTGAGCGAGCTATTCAGGTCCCTGACCCGACTCGTGGTCCTGACCACTCTCTCGCTGCGTTTTCTGGTCATATGCAACTTGGTGATACGTTGTCTATGCTTGGTCAAATCGATAGATCTATTGCTTGTTATGAAGAAGGTCTTAAGATCCAGATCCAGACTTTAGGCGATACAGATCCACGAGTTGGAGAAACTTGCAGGTTCTCTTTGATTGTTCTCTTAATTAAGCATTTAATGGTTAATTCGGTGTTAGGTTACGTTTGCTAAAAGTTACTGTTTTGGTTAGATCTAAGTTTCTGAAGTTTCTGATAATTTCAGGTACTTAGCAGAAGCATATGTTCAGGCAATGCAATTCAATAAAGCGGAAGAGTTATGCAAGAAAACTCTAGAGATTCACCGAGCGCATAGTGAACCTGCCTCGCTGGAGGAGGCAGCTGATAGGAGGCTGATGGCAATCATCTGTGAGGCTAAAGGAGATTATGAAAACGCGCTTGAGCACCTTGTTCTTGCTAGTATGGCTATGATTGCGAGTGGACAAGAGTCTGAGGTTGCATCGATTGATGTTAGTATTGGGAATATTTACATGTCGCTGTGCCGGTTTGATGAAGCTGTGTTCTCTTATCAGAAGGCTCTCACTGTGTTTAAGGCTTCTAAAGGAGAGACTCATCCAACGGTTGCATCAGTGTTTGTTAGATTGGCTGAGCTTTACCATAGAACAGGGAAACTCCGTGAGTCTAAGTCTTACTGTGAGAATGCGTTGAGGATATACAACAAGCCAGTGCCTGGGACAACTGTGGAGGAGATTGCTGGTGGATTAACTGAGATTTCTGCTATTTATGAGTCTGTGGATGAACCTGAGGAAGCATTGAAGTTACTTCAGAAGTCGATGAAATTGCTTGAGGATAAACCAGGACAGCAGAGCGCCATTGCAGGTAAAACTTATTTAAAACCATGAATGTTCTTTTAGCTGGATTGCTATTGCAGTGTGTTTGAAATTGTGCGATTTTGGTCTCATATTGGGTTTGAAGTAGTGATCTTTGTGTTGTCACCCATATAAGTAAAAGCGGCTTGAATTAACGTTACTGGTTTTGCTTGGCTTGAATCTACCTGTTTTAGGCTTACCCTAATTATTAGTGTGTTAAGTATCTGATTGCCTATCTTGGCCTTAGTATAGGGAAGTAGATTGTGATCAGACAAGAAAATGAATCTAAATATGAGTCTTCAGCTATATAAGCATCATATTTTCAATTCTCTACAAGCTTCCTTTACATTAGTTTGGCTTTGTATGTAAATACTTTCAGGATTAGAGGCACGGATGGGAGTTATGTATTACACATTGGGGAGGTACGAGGACGCAAGAAACGCGTTTGAGAGTGCTGTGACAAAGCTACGGGCAGCAGGTGAGAAATCTGCCTTCTTCGGTGTTGTATTAAACCAGATGGGACTAGCCTGCGTTCAGCTTTTCAAGATTGATGAGGCGGGTGAGCTGTTTGAAGAAGCAAGAGGTATTCTTGAACAAGAACGTGGACCATGCGATCAAGACACTCTCGGCGTTTACAGCAATTTGGCTGCCACCTATGACGCCATGGGAAGGTAATTTATTAAAGAAAACTATCTGACATAACACTGATGATCTACTGGTTTACCAAAACCAGAATCACAACCGGTTTGGGTCAAAATGTGTGAACTTGATCGGTTTCTTTACCTAAACTGGAATCGAAACCCGGTTGATACGATATGAAAACTAGGAATGCCCAACTGGTTTTGGTTCAGTTTGGATTGGTTAAATTAGATTAGACATCCTTAGTGAAAACTACTGAACAAAAACATTAAAGACTTTCTTTGTGATGGCTATGTAATTTGCAGGATAGAGGATGCGATTGAGATATTAGAGCAGGTTCTGAAGCTGAGAGAGGAGAAGCTCGGGACTGCGAATCCGGATTTTGAGGACGAGAAGAAACGTTTAGCCGAGCTTTTGAAGGAAGCTGGGCGGTCGCGGAACTACAAAGCCAAGTCGCTCCAGAATCTGATTGATCCAAACGCAAGACCTCCAAAGAAAGAGTCTTCTGCTAAGAAATGGCCCAGCCTCGGTTTCAAGTTCTGAGAAAAAAAGTATCATATATAATAAATCATCCACATATATATTCAATATTTTATTTTATTATTGTTATCATTTTTATCTGATCTGTTTTCTGTATCATAATTCTGAGGTTGATGAATTAATTTCATGTATAGTGTTTTTATTTGAGTTTGGTGAAATACTGCCAAGATGGTGAGCTGTTTGTTTGAGTTTGAGAATTTCATTAAATCAATCATTTTTTTTCTTCCGATAATTTTAATTTTCATGATTGTTTGTGCGACGTAATATTTTGTACGAATATGAAGTAAAATGCCCCGTTATAATTTTACATTTCAAAATATAATTTTCTTTGTTATATATTTTGTACGAATGTGAAGTAAAATGTGATAAAATCTATCACTAAATGCAATTTGAAATTGTATTTTTGGATGTATCATTTAATATTTTGTGAAAAATCAATTAAATTTAGTAGTCATAAATTACATAAAATAACAAAGAACTTGACAAAATTAAAAGTAAAAAAGAAAAGAAAATAATCAATAGAAATTAATTAATAAAATGAAAAACATCTTTAAAAAATAATTTGAAGATCTAATTCCAAAATGAAGGAGTTAAAAATGGATAAAAAGAGAGAAGATTTTCAATAAATTTGAATGACAATTTATCCTTTTAAAATTAAATATTTTTAAGTATTTTTAAAATTTCATATGTTTAATACTTTTATAGTAAAAAAAGAAGGAAAAAATTGCAATATCACATATGAAAATTTTATAATTTTATGAAAACTTTATAATTTTATGAAAATTTGCCTATTTCTAAATTAAAATTTCATATTTTTTAAATAATAAATTGAATAAGATTTAATTAATCTATATGTGAATAATTATAATAAAGATTACAACCTTATTTTCCCATTTGACAAATGGTTATCACACATAACATAATTCATAACGGTAAGATCTCATTAGATTTAATTTGCACATCTCTATGCTTTATTTTAGCATTATGACCATGCATCTAGGTATAGTTACCCTTGCCTCTATGGCTCTATAAATCTACATTTTGCAAAACCCAAAACAACAATTGAGTTTGTTTTCTTCCTATCAGGATATTGTTGATTGAGCCTAATTCTATATATGTATGAAATGCTTTCTCAAGTCGCCAATGATGAGACATCAACGTCTGTGATGATGTCACTTCCAGATGACCTCATCATGGACATTATAGCACGTGTCTCAAGATTCAACTACGCAGCTCTCTCCCTTGTGTGTAAGAAATTCCGATTTCTGATTTCGTTGACTGATGAACTATACAAGAGGCGATCTTTGCTCGGCTCCACTGAATATTGTGTGTATGTTCGAGTCCTAGAAACCCAAAACAATGTTGTCCGTATGTACATTCTTAACCAAAAAAACAAAAGAAACATGCCATGTTTGGCCCCTATCTTGTCACTCCCGCCTATGCCCTTATCAGCAAGCTATGATGTTGTGGGTTCCAACATCTTTGTCATGGGTGGATTTTACGATCATATTAATGGGCCACCATCTTCTACTGCGTTATGCATTGACTGTCGAACTCACGTAGCACGTCATGTTGCCAACATGCCGATTACGTTCTCTGGGAATGTGAGATCTAAGGTTATTGACGAGAAGATAAACGTATTCGGAAGGTCCGTAGATGAACCATTAATGACATGGGAGTCGGAAATTGTCATGGTGTTTGATACACGAACAGAAACGTGGGAGCATGGGACAAAACCAGTCTCGGAGGTGGATCCTAGGTGGTTCAAAAGCTTCTCAACAGTGACAGGCAAGTTTTTTGTTTTTTTTTTTTTATATATATAACCAGTTTGGCGGATTCACAAAATTTAAATAATTCATTTCTAAGTTTGTTAAAACATTGAGTCATGTCATATAATAAATCTAGCTAAAATTTGGGCCCAGAAATAATAAACCTTTTTTTTGGTATGAAATAAGACAAAAATTTGCTAATACATTATGGGATATGAGCATTTGCACCAATTGGACGCATGCGAAAACTGGACATGTTTGAATTCGGATCCGGTATCACTGTCTAATTATACTTGGGGTCTGCAGATGAGCATCACATCAATGCACAAGAAAATAAATGGGAGACGGATGAGATCCTGCATTATAATTTGTACTGTGATGAATGTGTTATGGACGACGTATTGTATCGTCATGAACGTGATACAAATATTTTGAAAACGTATGATCTAAAGCAAAGAATTTGGGGAGTGGTTAAGGGTCTCGAAAAATTCCCCTTAATAAGTTCAAATTCAAATATGGTTAGTTGCGGTAAAAAGTTGATACTCCCTCTGGTTTTGTATACATGTCGTTTTCCATTTTTTCAACAAATTAAGGAAAGTAAGATAATACCTATTATAACCTCCCTCATCAGTCTTTAATGTTTACTTAATCAATTGAAAATGTTACGGCAAGTCATTATTACTGAGGGCAAAAAGTCATTTTATAGCAATACTGATCTAGATATGCGAGAACGTCAATTATTTCAAAACAAGAAAAACACTCTTAAACGACATTTAAATAAATACGGAGGGAGTATTGTTCTTGGAGAAGGATGACTTTGCTCCGATAAGAGAAATTTGGTGTGTGGAGATCACAGTTGAAAGGCGTGAAGGAGGAGAGATTTGGGGAAAGATTGAGTGTTGCGATCTTTTGCTTGATGGCTGTTTTTACTTATTTAATTGTCTAGCTGTTCTTGTTTAATACTAGCTCGAAACATTTGAATGATTACACTTAACTAAACTATAATTACTTTTCCTATGGTTTTTTCGTTATTATTATAATGTTATTAATTAATCCTCCTATTTTGTTGAAAATTTTGTCTAAACCGAATACTTAACTGATATTAATTAGTTCGGATTATGAATCATATACCAAATAAATACGTCTACAAACATAGCACAAACGTGCGGGTCCGAATCTAGTTAGATACTTAAACTAGCAAAACAGGAGATGTAGCTGAAAATGCCATCATCAGATCTTTGCCTCTTCAACTCGTCCTTGTAATTTGATTTCAAGTTAACATCTTCTAGGACGAGTAAATCTCTGAATAAATGAAAAAAATGTTGCGTCTCCTTCACCATTGAAAAATTTAGTTCGGTTTGGTTCTCGGTTAACTAATTTTTTTTAATAACCGGATTATAGCTGTTGTAAAAAAAAGACCAGTTTTCGTTAATAGCCGAACTAACCGACGAACCAAATTACCCAAGTTTCGGCAAGATTTTCAAAATTCAAAAAAACTGAAGAACCGAACTAACCGAAGAAACCGAAGTCACGTGACTATATATGGTGATCACTCCCAAAATCCATAAATCTACTAAATTTATAGTATTAAACTGATAGAATCAATAACTAAATTTGAATACTTGATTATCCAAATTTTAGTAATTCATTATGCAAAATTTAATGTCAAAAAAAAAAAAACAAATTAATTAAAGTTTAAATAAATGCAAATAAAACATCTCAATATGCACATGAACCACTTGATCCTCTCCTTATTACCCGTGGATCAAATGATCTACTTTTATTGAACCATTTGTGGTTCAAAATACTGTTATTGATTTAAATATTATTTTTAGTTTAGAAACGCAAAGTAAAAATAATAAAGGCTGAATGGAGACATAATTAGCGTTCCTCACACTTTGACAAATCATCCATTATTTGTACGCTTCCCATTCAAGCTCATTTATAAGTCTATTAGACTATCCTCATCACTAATATGATTACATAATATTAAAATTAAAGAATCCCTTTTTAGGGGTCTAAGTCATTTGACTAAGTCTCCTTTTCCCATTTAATAAAGCTTTGCAAATAACATTTTGGATTTTGTTAGAGAAGATATATGCAAATATATCTTTGCTTATATTAATTACGATATCATTTGTGAATATTCCTTATATGATCCTATGAGATTCTCTATGTAATCACTATATATATGATTGTCAATAACATAACTACATCGAGCTCTATTCAAGTTTTCATAGTACGTAGTCATAAATTACATATATAAAAAAGAAGTTAATAAAATTAAAAGTAAAAAAAATTAGCATAGAAATTAATGAGTTAAATGAAAAAAAAAATCTTTGAAAAATATTTTGAAGATGTAGTTCCAAAATAAAGGAGTTAAAAATGGAGAAAACGAGATAAGATTTACAATAAATTTGAAAAACAATTTTATCCTTTTGAAATTAAATATTTTTAAGTCTGTTTTAAAATTTTATATGTTTAATAATTTTATAGTAAAAAAAAGAAAAGAAGGAACAAATTGCAGTATCACATTTATAACAAATTTGCCTATTTATAAATTAAAATTTCACAAGGTTATTTTTAAGTAATAAATTGAATAAAATTTAATTAATCTATATGTGAATAATTATAATAAAGATTACAACCTTATTTTCTCATTTGACAAATGGTTTTCACATATAACATAATTCATAACTGTAAGATCTCACTAGATTTAATTTGCACATCTCTATGCTTTATTTTAGCATCATCCACATGCATCTACATTTTTGCCTCTATATATCTACATTTTGCAAAACCCAAAAGAAAAAAAAAACAAAACTTGAGTTAGTATTTTTCCTGTAAGGATTATTGATTGAGCTTAATTTTGTATATGTATGAAATGCTTTCTCAAGTCGCCAATGATGAGACATCACCGTCTATGATGATGTCACTTCCACATGACCTCATCATGGACATTATAGCACGTGTCTCGAGATTCAACTACGCAGCTCTCTCCCTCGTGTGTAAGAAATTCCGATTTCTGATTTCGTTGACAGATGAACTATACAAGAGGCGATCTTTGCTCGGCTCCACTGAATATTGTATGTATGTTAATGTCCTAGAAATCGAAAACAATGTTACTCGTTGGTACATTCTTAACCGAAAAAACAAAACAAACATGTTAGGTTTGGCCCCTATCTTGTCACTCCCGCCTATGCCCGTATGGGCAAGCTATGATGTTGTGGGTTCCAACATCTTTGTCATGGGCGGACTTTACGATCGTCTAGGGCCATCAGTACCATCTAGTATTGCGTTATGCATTGACTGTCGAACTCACGTAGCACGTCATGTTGCCAACATGCCGATTACGTTCTCTGGGATTGTGAGATCTAAGGTCATTGACGAGAAGATAAATGTAATCGGAAAGTCCGTAGATGAACCATCTCCGAGAATTGTCATGGTGTTTGATACGCGAACGGAAACGTGGGAGCATGGGACAAAACCAGTCTCGGAGGTGGATCCTAGGTGGCTCAAAAGCTTCTCAAAAATGACAGGCAAGTTTTTTTGTTTTTTTTTTATATATATAACCAGTTTGGCGGATTCACAAAACGTAAATAATTCATTTCTAATTAAGTTTGTTAAAACATTAAGTCATGTCATATAATAAATCTAGCTAAAATTTGGGCCCAGAAATAAGACAAAAATTTGCTGATACATTATGGGTTATGAGCATCTGCACCTTGGACACATGCGAAAAACTGGACATGTTTGAATGTGACACTTACGATTTGAATTCGGATATGGTATCACTGTCTAATTATACATGGGGTTTGCAGATGAGCATCACATCAATGCACAAGAAAATAAATGGGAGACGGATGAGATCCTGCATTATAAGTTGTACTATTATGAATGTGTTATGGACGACGTATTGTATCATCATGAACGTATTACAAATATTTTGAAAACGTACGATCTAAAGAAAAGAATTTGGGGAGAGGTGAAAGGTCTTGAAAAATTTCCCTTTAGTTCAAAGTACTCAAAGTTGGTTAGTTGCGGTAAAAAGTTGATATTGTTCTTGGAGAAAGGTGTCCAGAAAAGAGAAACTTGGTGTGCAGAGATTACGGTTGAAAGGCTTGAAGGAGAGATTTGGGGAAAGATTGAGTGTTGGGATCTTTTGCTTGATGGCTGTTTTTCCTTTTTTAATTGTCTAGCTGTTCCTGTTTAATTATACTTAAAAAATTGGAAAATGGGTAAAAAAATCCTCACCTTTCTTAAAAACATAGAAAAAACCCTCAATTTTGTTTTGTGGGTTTTAAAACCCCCACCTTTTCATAAATGGTAAAATAAACCCTAGTATTAATAATCTTAATTTAAATTCAAAAAAATCGTTATACTAAAACATAAATAAATATAAACAATTTGATTTAGTGTTTCTTCTAAAATTCTAGCTTACAATATTTTTCTAAACTGAAAATATGAAAGTCATGATGTAAAAAATTTAATTAGTAAAGTTTTATTCGGTGTGTTACAAAAATTCATCAAGGTCAAACCAAACAGAATTTGTTACGAATTATATGTAAATTCTTATATCGAAACCGAATATGAGTTTATATTAATAAAGGTTTATTAGGTTCGATCACACAAATTTACTAATGTAAAACAAACCAAATTTTATAATACTATGAAAAGTACATGAATTTCCACATCAAAATATTTTCATTGGACAAACTAAATAAGATTTACTAACAATTAATATATATATATATATATATATATATATATATATATTATGATATATTAAAATATAATATAAATTATATTTAATTAATTATTATTTAACCATATTTTATCCAAAAGCTGAACACTCGAATAAAAAAAATTCAAATGTGATATCCTATAAATTTTTGTAGTTTATATAACATAACTTCTAATTGTAACAAAAATAATTTGCCTAATCTCAACTAAATGGTGAAATGTTCATAGCGCAAAAACCCTAATTTTAGAAAAAAAAATTGTAAACTCGAATTGGAAAGAAAAAATCATAAATTAAATTGTTTGTGTTTCTTACTGTTTTAATATAATGATTTTTTAAAAAATTAAATTGAGTTTATTAATATTATGGTTTATTTAACTATTTATAAAAAGGTAAGGGTTTAAAAACCCACAAAAAAAGTTAAGGGTTTTTTCTATGTTTTTAAGAAAGGTGAGGGTTTTTTTACCCATTTTTCCTCAAAAATTTTAATGATTGCACTTACCTAAAACCTATAATTACTTTTCCATAGTTTTTTAAACAAAAAATTGTTATAATTGTTAATAATCTATGGGTTTGAATGGTATATATCTATTTTCACGTTTTGAAAACGTGATTCCGCTGAATATATATCAATATACTATATTTGAGGAAGTTCATTAAGTATACTATCTCAATATATCACTCACAAAAACTTACGCGTGATAATAAAACATGAAAAATAACAAACGATTTTTTAATTTATTCCGCACATTTTAAAATTGTAACTATATATTAGAGAAAGTTCATTCATCTACTAAATAGTACATTTTGGCGTTTTAGAAAAAAAATCATTTATATTCAGCTTAAAATTGTCGTTCTATCGATTCCAATATTAATCTGAGATACCAATCAAGCACATATCTCGTTTGATTAGAAGTTTGCTGATTTCATTGTTGTCATCTATAGATATCAAAATCACGAGCATGATGTATGGGCTAATGTTCTTTTTTCTACTATGAAAATTGATAATTTATATTTTTTTCATTTTATAATATTAATTTATTTAAGAAAATTTGAATGAAGTTGAAACTATCTATATACTCCCTCCGTTTCATATTAAGTATCGTTTTAGCCTTTGAATTTTGTTTTAAAATAAGTGTCGTTTTGTATTTTCAATGCAGATATTTGATAAAATTTTCAGTTTTGTTCCTACTAATTTAATGTATTGACCAATGAAAAAATAATAAAATATATAGATAATGGATAAAACAGAAAATTTAATTGTTTTCTTAACATGTGTGTAAAAATCTTAAACGACACTTATTATGAAACAGATGGAGTATTAAATAAAAAAAATATTGTATATTATTTTGGTTACATGGATAGTACTAGGGTGAGATTTTCTAGACTATATTTGGTAATAGAAATAATAGATCTAATTGTTTAGATATTTATACCCTTAATGAATTTTTTTTGTTTTATGTCAATGGTATATATTGTTATATTCAACAAATTTAATGTTAATCTTCTAAAATGTACCCCCTCTTTGATATTAGTAGATTACGACGGTCCACAAAACCCACCTACATGAAAAAACAGAGATATAAGAAAATTATAACTATCAAAAAGAATTTCATAAAATTCAATGGTAGTAGTAGTATGGGAAAGAACTAATTTATGGTAATGTAATGGTTAAATGATACTTATTTTAAGTTGAGAACTAAAAATGTCCCTTTTTTCTTCTTTATTAGTTTTCAAAATCATAATTGTTGTTTACAATCATAATCTACGTTACTACGTATGATAAAGATACCACAGTTGAGTACGGATTTTTGGGTATGGTTTCGGTTTAGTTTGGATTGGTTAAACTAGATTAGACATCCTTAATGAAAACTACTAGGCAAAAACAAACATTAAAGACTTTCTTTGTGATGGCTATGTGTAATTTGCAGGATAGAGGATGCAATTGAGGTATTAGAGCACGATCTGAAGCTGAGAGAGCAAAAGCTCGGGAGCGAATCCGGATTTTGAGGACGAAAAGAAGTGTCTGGCCGAGCTTTTGAAGGAAACTGGGCGGTCGCGGAACTACAAAGCCAAGTCGCTCCAGAATCTGATTGATCCTAACGCAAGACTTCCCAAGAAAGAGTATTCTGCTAAGAAATGGTCCAGCGTCGGTTTCAAGTTCTGAGAAAAGAGTAATAATCATCCACATATATATTCAATATCATATTTTATTATAATTGTTATTTTTTATTTGATCTAATTTTCTCTATCATAAATCTGAGGTTGATTACTTAATTTCATGTATAGTGTTTTTATTTGAGTTTGGTGAAATACTGCTAAGATGGTGAGCTGTTTGTTTGAGTTTGAGAAGTTCTTTAATTCAATCAATGTTTTTTTCATAATTTTTTTTTCTAACTTGTGTAATTTATAAATTATGGATACATGCAAGTCTTCTCCTATTTACTTGTACAAATTTGATTTTTGTTTCAGCTACTATGTGGCTTGTATGATAAATTAATGCAGTCGAAACTTGATATGATATTCGGATTACGACGGTCCAGACAAAAACCAACGTACATCAAAAACAGAGAGGCTTCATAAGAAATTTATGACAATCAATTTTATTTCTTAATTCATAAATTATACGGTAGAAATATGTGACAACCAATTCCATTGTAATCTAGTGATTATGAATTGAGTTTCCTTAATTTGGTTGGCAACTAAAAATGTCTTTAGTGACAAAAATATACAATTTTTTTACAACCTGCAAAAACTAGTTTAGATTAAATCAAACAAATCAAACTCCAACCTACAAAAAATCTGTGTATACAAAATTTTACACCGCCGGCACCATCGACATTTTTGAAGGTTGGGGTTTGATTTGTCTGAAATTTATTTTGACTGGAATGCAGCTGAAAAATGACTAAATGCACTGCAACCTCATCATTTAGGCTTCGCGTAACCTGAACTTGTTTTCTTTCTTCTTTTTTTTCGGTTCATTCTAGATTCCGATCAAGTCTTATGGTTAAAATACTCATCGAACAATCCTCACAAAACACCACACATATATATTCCTACTCGCAGGATGCGTTTCTACTGACATAATGTTATCGTTGTTAACTTTTTGTTTGACACAATAATTTATCTTGCAAAATTTTCTTAGTTATAGATTTAATTTACGCCATGATAGCTTGATTTTGTTTCTAACTTCAGAAAAAGTTGCAAGGTTCTCTAATGAAAAGATTTCGTGTTAATTCGAAAACGGCCTCAAACCTACTCTAATCCGGACTCTAAATAATATTATAGGTTGAAAGCTTTGTAATTATTGTTTACTAAAACAAGAGAAGAAAACATTATTACTTACTCTCCTTTGGAAATTTCTGTTTGTATTATGCTGTATATAGATGAATAAATGCCCTGAACGTTTAAATGTGTGTTGGTAGATGTCATTTTACATCATTCCTAGAGGTCTCTTCTATCAAATTTAGTTGCGTATATAAATATAGATGTCTTGTGGTTTCTTGCAAGGAAATAAACAGAGATCATATACAATTTCATACACATCCACACACATGTAGATGTATTTTTGTTTGTTGCATGGATATAGACATACATCCATTCACATTTCCTAGTATATACATTAACCTAATGACCTAAGGTTCTTGAGAAATACTTCTTTAATTTCACCAACTCTTCTGGAATGTGAGTTTCTTATATTTTTGTTGGTAAAAACTATTTGAACACAATTATCAAAAGTTAAAATGTTTGACCACATTATTCTTAGTAATTCAATCGGTAAATGTTATTCTTCTATGCCAAAGCCTTTAATTTTAACTCTGAATTGTATACTAGTGGTTTGGTTGGGAGAAAAGTGGGCACGATAAAAAGAACAACATTTAGTTTGCCTCCTAGTTATTTTTCTAAATGAGTGTTTCGTATCATATACAACACTGATGACATGATCAAATTACCTAACAAAAGCTTGTTTTTTGGGGCTTCGAAATCGGCTAAAATTTTTACACATGATTTCTTCTTTTACAATAGTAAGATTTTTTTTAAAAAAACACACATTTGAATAACGTCAGATTTCCCTTTAAGAAAAGAAGAAGAAAAATCTCACAAAATTAAAACTCCATTATTTTTTGGACATCTAAAAAACTAAATTAATTTTGATATGTGCCTAATAAATGCATTGTAATAAGCAGATAAAGCCAAATGAAATGTAGTAGTAGTATAATTTAATGACACGCTAATACTTTTTTCTTTTTCTTTTTGGTTTTATAATACTTATTAATTATTATCCATAAATTTAATATGTTTAAAAAGTTAACATCAGCCAGTCTACTATCATTGAAACTGTAGTGAGAAAATCTAATTACATATCTAGTTTCTTAAGTACAAAATAACTCTTTTATCACTGGTTTACTATAAGTTGGTTAGAAAATTATATACTCGATCCCTTCCTACTATATTAAGTGATGTCTTTAACAAAAAAAAAAAAAAACTATATTAGGTGATGTTTTTATTAAATTCTTTTATTATATATGACATTTTCAACTTTCGATACAAAATTGGTTATTTTAATTTTTTGTGACCATTTATATTCTACATTTTGTTTAATTATTAGTTGAATTTCTTAAGATACAAAATAAATAATATTTTAACTAAAAAAAGCAAACTAATTAAATGATTTCCTAATCTATAATTAATAAATACTTCAAACATATTTTAAAGTGAAAAATGAATATTACCAAGACATTTGTCCTTATATATACAAGTCTCATAAATGTGTGTTTTAATTCAATACCCTCCAAAATTAGTTTAAAAAGTTAAAAACAAGAGTTACTAAATTGTACTTACTTTTTCTTTCACACGGTGCATGCATTGTATTCACACCTATGCGTTCTCTATGATCTCTCTCTATATAAACACAAAACACTACCCAATCGACCAACATTCTTCTCTGATTATAAGCAAAAAAGGGTTTCTCACATTGCTCGATAATTAGTTAATTTATTCTTCTTTTCATCACCACCAATTTTTTTTTTTTTTTTTTTTTTTTGAAAAATTTCATCATCACCAATTACACTCAAAATTATGGTGGTTGCACATTTGAACCTTCTTCGGAAGATTGTGGGGATAATAGGTTAGTCCAGATTTTTCACATCTACAAGTTATTTTCAATATCATGTTTTTTTTTTCTTCTTAACTTGGGATGATCTTGTTTGCAGGAAACTTCATCGCTCTATGTCTGTTCTTGTCACCAACGTAAGTATTTTACTATATGATTTAAATGAAATTCTAGAAACAATGAAAGATACGTGAAATTAAAGAGAGATTCATAAAAACTAAAATCGAATTTCTTAAAGAAAAAACTTATTTCATGAATTTAAACACATGGTTCCTCTTGAAAGATCAGAGAGTTTTTTTTATTCTTTCTCACTGAAAGCTTTCAAAAATTTCTCTGTGTAATCATAATGTTAAACGTTGATATTTTTTGTTTCTCATAGTATAATGTTTTTTCCTATTATATTAATAAATTAAGAAAGTTTATTTATGTACTAGATTTTTTTTTCAAAACAAGAGAAAAGTTAAAAAGTATTTATCATTAATAAAGGACTAATACTTTTAATTAATGTCTCATTACATCAGGCCAACATTTGTCCGGATAGTGAAAAAGAAGTCAGTGGAGGAATATTCACCAATACCTTATTTAGCGACTCTCATAAACTGTTTGGTTTGGGTTCTTTACGGGTTACCAACGGTGCACCCGGACAGTACATTGGTCGTTACAATCAACGGAACGGGGATTTTGATCGAAATCGTTTTCCTTACCATCTTTTTCGTTTATTGTGGCCGCCAAAAACAACGGTTGATAATATCCGCTGTTATAGCGGGTGAAACCGCGTTCATAGCTATTCTTGCGGTTTTGGTATTTACTCTCCAACACACAACCGAAAAACGTACAATGAGTGTTGGAATCGTATGTTGCGTTTTCAACGTTATGATGTACGCTTCTCCATTATCTGTTATGGTACGTAACGTTTCATTTTCTTTTTTGGATTTAAAAGCTTTTGTTCTTCTTTGAGAAGTTATTGGTCCATGTATTTATTTTTCTCCGACTAAATTATGGTATAGGAACCAACATTTCATTAACCATTTTCATTTTTTTGTTGTTGTCCTTGCATGAAATATAAAGAAAATGGTAATAAAAACAAAAAGTGTGGAGTTCATGCCGTTTTGGTTATCGGTAGCTGGATTTCTAAACGCAGGCGTTTGGACAATTTATGCTCTCATGCCTTTCGACCCATTCATGGCTGTGAGTTTTTTCTCTGTCTCTTTCATCAAAATTTCATGTTTCACCTATAAAACTATATTTTAAACTTATGTGACATACCTGAGTAAAGAATTTTCATGAAATAAAAATGAAAGAAAATTGCATATAGTATAGTAAAATTTTAATTGATTTTTTTTTTTTTCACAATGGAATTTTGTAGATACCAAATGGGATTGGAAGTTTATTTGGACTGGCCCAATTAATATTGTACGGTGCCTACTATAAGTCCACCAAAAAAATTATGGCGGAAAGAGAAAAACAACCTGGTTACATCGGTTTATCAAGTGCGATCGCTCATACTGAATCTGAGAAAACTGCGAATACCAACCAAGAACTTAACAATGTTTAATTTGGTCTTCTTGTGTTATTATTCACCTTCGATTATCAGAATTTTGAATTTTTCCATCCAGGAATTTTTATGAATAAGATGAAAAATTTCATTATTTTGTTATGTTTTGAACTTCAAACTTTGTAATGTAATTTTGATTTGCGGGGAGCAATAAACTATTTTTCAAAGTAATGGGTGTCATGTTACAAGTTTTTAACATTATGTGGGGTCAAATTAGTATAAATCAATCATCGTCGTCACTAGTTTTTGGTGATTATCCCTAATATTTCTCGTTCTTTGATTGCTTTGAGATGCTTTTGATATATTATCTATTGGAGAACAGAATGTCGAACCATTTATTAGCTAAAACTTTGTATTGGTGAACTAAACCAGATCAAACTTTGACACCTTGTATCTGATAACTCCTACAGGATGGAGAATCATCAATTCTTCAGACTATGTGCTTAGTCAAAGTTCATGTTAGGTATATAAATATAATACTCTTTTTCATGTGTTTAATTCTGCTTGGTATTGATAAGTAAACTGCAAGATTCAACCTCTTGGCTTAGCTGATAAAGAAAACAATAGCCACCCCTTAATAAAACTTATAACATTTAAACATTTGATCTGACTTTCATTGGAAAAAATAACGTTTGATCTGATTTGGTGGTTGAGCCAAGCACAATGGAGACGTTATTGTTCTCGTGGGAAAGTACTGGAACCATATCAAGCAACTCTTCAAATCTTCTTTCTTCAAGATAACTTCCAAACATTACGATCATATTCTCTAAAGTCTTTGTGATTTTAAGCACAAGTTCAATGAATGAAGCCATGTGCATCGACTCAACATTCTCGCGGATAATGTTCTTAAAGACCCTCGCTTCCGAGCTCCAGGTTTTATCAGTTTTCGAGCCATGCCTACGCAAGTAGTAGTCAAGAAACTCGTCCTGTATAACATAAAAAGATTTTTTCATTTATGCAAACAAAATGTCAATATCTTGGATTCTTGAAACTCGAAAAATAGTTAGAATGGTCAAGGTAAATAATAGAGGACTAAGGTAAATATATATACCGGTATGATGCGTCCCTCATCCTTTATGTGTACGGTTAGCTTCTTTAACTCATGTGAGCTTTGTACCAACTTTACCATACCAGGAATCACATATTGAGAAATCATTGTCTCAAATGTCAAAGCTTTGAATTTGAACAACGGAAGAGGTAGACAACGAAGCTCGATAAGAGAGAAAATCTAACAAAAAAAAAGCACATACATATGTAAGGAAACACCAAAACACAAACCTATCTAGCATGGAAGCAAGAGAAGAATCATTGATCATTGGCATATACAGTAAAACCTTTATAAATTAATAATGTCGAGACCATGATATGTTATAAATTTATCTATATAATGATTTTGATTGGTAACTCCGTACCGCTTTAACATACCTTGATAAAGTTTTCCCCAAAAGTAAGCTTCTCTACATTCCGCAGCTTCTCAATCATGTTTTGAACAAACTGTTGAAGAAAATCAGCATCAAATGCTTCTTGTGAGTTAAATCCAATGTCTAGTCTAGCTTCCGTTAGAGACGAGACATCAACTAAATTACATGGCCAGTAAGGAGGAACAGTCAAAGTAAGATTATGGATATTTGGCGCAACAATATGAATTTGCCCCGAAACCCAACAATTGTTAGCGATTTCTAAAGTAGTCAAACGCAGCGATTTGCTGAGATCAAGAACCTTGAAGTTATAGCAACGGCACATATACAACGTTAAGCTTTCGAGAACCGGACAACCAGATAGAATCTTAGGCATAGTAGATCCGTCAAAGAGGTTACAGTTCCTCAAGACTAGCTCCTTGAGTGATGTCCAAGATACGGTGTCACGTGGAACCATCCGATCATGAAACGCTAAACGAAGAGTAAGTTGTTTGACAGATGAATTGATGTAGAAGGAATCAGGTATAGTATAATCAGAAGAAGCACGTGAACCTAAATCTATCGTCATATTTTCAACGTTTCGGGACTTGGCGAAATCGATCCAACTTTCAATGTAAGGAGTGTTTTTAATAGCGGTGAGACAGAAGTGGAAACTCATCATCTTTGGAGCTTTGTAGTGAGATAAGGTTTCGTTTATGGAATCAGCACAGAGGTAATTCCCACACCATTCGAAGTTGAGAGATGGTGTATTGCACCATACATGCCTCCATTGTTTTGATAAGATGGAAGTACGGATGGCGAATTTTGTTGGAAGAGAGGAGAGTATTGTTTGGAGGATCACATCAGGCAGAGTGCTGATTAAATCTCGGTGGTTAGGGCTTCTTATAGCGGCGGTTGCGCCGTCTCGGTCCTCCTCCGCCATTCACTAGTTTTCTTAGAGTGGCTGCTACGAAAACAGACGTGTTTAAATTATATATTTTTTTAGCGGCCCAATATATTTTTATTACCGGCCCAATGTATTTATTGGTTTTAGTCAAGATTCGTGAAAAATTTGAGTTAGCAAAATCGTAAGTATATAAAATGGATTTGCATGTATATACTATAATTTATTGAAGAACGGTGACAAATTAGTAGCTAATAAAGACGGATTTGTAAAGAAGAATTAGTGATAAGTATGATGAAAAAAAAAAAAAAAAAAGTACGTATGAAAAATTGGAGTTAAAAAAATATGTTAAACCATTTAGACTAACATGTTAAGCAACTACAAGTATGCAAAAACCTCATGTGAATCCAGTGAGAGTGAGAGATAAAAAACAGTCAAGGGACCAATAGTGAAGGAGACACGACATGCTTTTCATTTATTCAGAGCTTTATTCCTTGACCCTTGTCTTATAAGAAAACAAACTTGAAATAAAATCACAATGACAAGATCAAGAGGCATAGATTTAAAATCAAATCACAATGACAAGTTCGCCAATTGGGTTTGTGGGATCGGGTTGAAGAAGAAATATTTGGAATAAGCTTTCTTTGGTAACACGTATCAAACTATGTATTGAGACTTTTTTTTTAAAAAAATCTATATATTGAGACTGAAAAAAATCAAAGAATCAAATGTACGTATTTTAATGATGACTTTTTGGATCAAAACCAAAAAGGGATGCAATAAGAACACAATAACAACTCTTTCAACAAGCAAACATATATGTCTTTATTACGAAAGAGAAGATAAGAAAAGGGGATGTTAAGATTTTCAATTTCTCAAATGATTAAACAACAATGTATCTATACGGTGAGTATTTATACTAGGGTTTTGTGCAAAAAAACTTTCAAAGTTGCTAATTTTTTCAATTTTACCCTTCACCTCAAAAAAATGTAGAATAACCCAATGAAGTTTAAAATAATAGGCAATAAGCCCGTTTTCGTTATTATCAAGTTTTTAAAATTTTGATAAATAATATATTAAATCGAAGTCTTCGAGACGAGGAGTTCAACTCTACTTTTATAATTTTAAAAATTAAATGTATGTGATCGTGAAAACGTTTACAATATATACATAAGGGCTATATAGCTTATTATTTTGGACTTCATAAAATTATTTTGCATTTTTTAGAGGTGGAGGGTAAAATTGCAAAAATTGGCAACTTTGAAGTTTTTTTTTGCACAAAATCTTTTTACTAGTATGCAGTAAACTATACAATTGTGGTTAACTTACCGGATCTAATCTCCAATAGTCTTTATTCATTTTTTTTGTTTACAATGTATAATATTGGAGTTGGCCTTAGCTTGGCACATCTGAATCTTCAGATGTTGTAACCTTGATTTCTAGTATCTTTGCATGAGTCCAACCTTGCAACAACTATGTCAATCCGTTCCTCGACCAAGCTTTTGTGGTCTGCAATTCGTTTCTTAACCTAGCTTGTGTGTTCTCCAAACTCTCAACTCGTCTAAAATCAAAACATTGCTTGATTGCTTTAGCATGAACACAGTAGAGCTTCACCAAGTGGTCTTCAGGAGAATCATTTCTCCCAACAAAACTCAATATAGGCTCAGTGATGCTAAACTTAGACAAATAATCCATCCTTACCTCATTTAGAGAAGATCCATAGTTCAAATTAATGCACTGCATATGCATCCTTACTTATTGCATTTGCTAATTGCTAGTTAGCATATTCAGATCGAAGATAAGCATGAAATTATTGAAAAAAACAATTTCAACTACTTCATTTCCACAATCTGAGATCCATGTTTTTATTTCATGGTTTAGAAGTCTCTATGTGACAATGGTGTTGTATTCCGGTCGTCTTGAAACTTTACAAACTTGACAGGCCATATTGCACCACTATGATAGTTAAAGTCTGTGTTGAGTTCTTCCCTATCATCTTGCTATATATTCAACATGCCATAAAGTGAAGAAGAAGCCATGTCGGTTATATATTAATGTGTAGCCATAATTTGCACATAATCTGCACACCATCAATTAGTTCATCAAGGGGGCATGAGAGAGGTGCCTTGGGTAAGATTGTTCCATTGTTGCCATCTTTTGTAATATCAATTTAAAAAACACTACTACCAACTAAAACAACCAAAATTTTCTGCCAAAAAACATTTATTTGAATTAGTGTAAAAGAGAAACATTAATGCTTGCCAAAGAAGGCCATGTCTTTCACTCTAAGAATACAAATGAAGGTAGTTCAAAATAGAATATTTCAGTAAGCAAAGGCAGTTAGAAAATAATATTTTAGTAAGCATAAGAGATGACAAACCAACCTGAAAATGGCATGTCAACAAAGCTCTCAATCCGAGATTATTTCTACTCAGAACTTCAATTTCTCCTCCTTTCAATGCGTAGCATAAGTAGATCTTATTCAACGCAATTTGCTGACCTAGTACTCGCTCAGAATCAAAAAGATTCGAACAAATAATAGATATCTCTAGATGCTCTTCAAATAAATTTATGTCAATGTCGCAGTTTGTTAACTCATGATCCAATCTCATTCCCTTGGGTGATGGCAATATCTGTGGGAGCACTCATCACTGGTTGTCAAGACAATATCTCTTCAAGTTTACTTGAATGATGTTATTCGGCGAACCAAAGTACAGTCAAAATTTAACAGTCACAGAGCTAAATTATGTTCTTTTTTATTGTAGAATCATTAAATGCAACCATTTTCAAAATAAAAAATGTTTGTAGGAACGACACTTGAGCTAAATTTTAATTGAATGTTTTTCTTTTAATATATAGAAGATATATTTAATAAGAATTACTTTTTTAATGAAGTACAATTCATCTAAAATAGATTCTCTTTGTTTCATAATATAAGATATTTTGGTTAAAAGTACATAATTAAAAAGCTGATTAACTTATTTCGTTTGTGTTTTTACATTAAAAACATTATCTAATATTTAATTAAAAATAATTTTGCGAATAATAAATTTTACTACATAGTACAGATAGTCACAAAGTTTATTTTTTTTTGCATAAACACTTGAATTTTTTTTTTGAACAACTTTGAATTTTTTTTCCTAAACATCCAATATTGTAAAACAAAATAAAATACCTAAAATATCACATAATATAAAACAGATGGGAATATAAGTCTTCGAAAAATGGAATATAGACAATATAATTGTACTCCCTTAAACTATGTACACTGGGGTGTTGAATAATTTATTCAACTGTTGAACTCTTACAATGAGGGTGTTGAAAAAGCAAAAAAAAAATCTTATGTAGATTAAACACAGTTGAAAACAAAAAATCGGGAACCACATATGACATGTGTTTTCTTTTTACTGGATGTTGAAATTTGTAAGATTTTCTTCTCGCCCTAACTACTTAAGATCAATTATTGTATTTTAAATAATTTTTTTTTTCTAGTTTTTATATCAAAATTTATCATTTTTTTTCTATAAATAGATACTTGTTTCATTTGATTTGGATATAGAAAAAATCTATTTTACTATAACTTTTTTATTATCTTTCCATAAACTTTTGTTTAAACTTTTAACATCTATGTTAGAAAATAGATTTCAACAAAAAGATTATAAAATAAAAGATAAAACTATTTTTAAAATTTATTTAACTTTAATTATTTTAATTTAATTTTACTGATAAGGGTAAATTAATATGTAACAAAAAAAATATAAATAAGAATATGAGATAAAAAAAAATAGTGGGGTAGGGTGTTGAATTTATTAAACAAACTATTGTAGATATTAAAAATTAAATATATGTTGAATGATTATGTGGAAGAGAGAAAATGTGTGGTGGAGTGTTCAAAGTAAAAAAAAAACAAAAGACGAAAAAAAAAAAGTAAAAAAAAACAAAAAAAAAGGATTATGAAAAAGCAAACCAATGTACATATATTATATTGAACTGTGAAAATCGCGAATTCCAACGAGTAACCTAACATTGTTTGATTTGATTTTCTCATACTGTATTATCCATCTTCTGATTATCAGATTTTTTCCATCATTACTCCAATATGAATTTTTTTTTTTGTCATCTGTTGAAATATATTAATCCAGAAGGATAAAGAAACTTTACAAATACAGAGGAAGTTTGAAACAGGGTAGCAAAACCACTGCAGTACTAACGAGATCTAGGCACCTTTAAGATATAAGGCCTTTACAAAAGAATACCATCATAGACAGAGCAATTACAAGGAATCAATACAAAAAGCAAAGAGCAGAGGATTACACTCTCTCACCAGCGAAAAGGGAGTTTAACCAGTACGGATGGCTTGTCGCCACATAAGATTGAAGACGACATTCCTCGGTAACACTTTTCGCAATGAGATGAGCTCCTCTGTTTGCAGCTGATCCTTCCACCATTAATCTCCAGAACTAAACCAACCTCAAAGCTCTCCATAGCTCTTCCGCATGATATCTAAAAGAGGGCCACGCATTTGGCCTCAAAATCGCACCCACCAAATCAGCAGCATCTATAGCAAAGACTACATGGTTTAATCTATGGCTACACATACTCCAATATGAATATAATGGAAATTTTCATTACTTCATTTTCCAATGTCAAACTTCGTAAAGTAAGTTTCCAATGTGAAAAAAAAAAAAAAAAATAAGTTTCGAATGTGTGTTATTTCTGGGAGCAATAGACGTTTTTAAAGTATTGGCTGTACTGTTAAAACGTTTAAGATTATGCGGGGTCAAATTAAAATAAACCGATCGTCGTCATTAGTCAACGTCACTCACTCACTCCACACTCAAATTTTGAAATCAAACACGGAAAAAGCGATTCTCTTCTCCGAGGAAGAAGAAGAAGAAGAAGAAATGGCGGAGAAGCAGAGATGGATTGCGATGTATACGAAGCACCTCAAGCAGAAGCGAAAGGTCTATCACGATGGCTTCCTTGATTTGCATATCGCCAGAAAAAAGGTTTTTCTTCACTCATCGCTTCCGATTCTTCGTATAAATCCACTAGATTATTTGGATTTTGGTGGAATTTTCTTCATAGTTTACTCGGAATTCAATCTTCGTTTTCCGATTTCAAAGATCTGTCATAGTTTCAGTTTAATCGGCGATTTTTTCTTTTTTGATTTTAGTGGAGAAATCTTTGGTGATTATCCCTAATCTTTCTCGATTCCGAGATTGATTTGAGGTTAATTGGATTGTCTTTTAACTTGTGAATGTTGATTTGTTAATAAAATGATACAAATTATGCTTTGATTTTGATTCCAAATTTGATTGATTATCGAATATGAGCTTGTTACATTTGGATTTTGGATTCTGTTATAATGTCAAGAAGAAATCCTGAAAATCAAATTCGATTGATAAGTTTGGTGAATATATGTTTCTCTTATGCTCATTTGTTTAGTAGGTTTTAGAGCTAACCTTGTGAATGTGTAAACAGGTGATGCTTTATGATGAGTCTGATAATCTACTCGAGAGCAGGATACTAAAGGCCGATGAAGTTGTGAACACAGGTGAAACACTCACATTTCAAGCATATCTTGTGGATATATGCGATCCTAAGGACGGAAGTAAAGCTTCATCTGATCCAAAGGTCCAACCAAGTGATCAAGGGTGTGCGCATAAACCATTTGCAGTTCTGAGGCCAAATTTCAAGAAAAGTTCTCTTCATTGTGGTATGATGTCCTGTTATCCCAAATTTCACAATTTTCGCGGGAAAGTGTTTCCTCTTGAAAAGACTGTTCTACTTATTTCCCTTTTTATTCTGGCAGATGAGAGAAAACCTAACCTTGTGAATAAATTTTCTTCAAAAAGTCTCAGCCCATCTCACAATATGATTAGAGGTGAGTTTAGTTGCGTTAGTACTTTTGTATTGACGAACTGTAACTTGCTCATCTACTCCTAGCAAGAACTTTTATTGCCTATTAATCTAATTCCCGTAGAGAGTGAAATCGAGCAATGCAGGCTAGTAATATTCTCCGTCTACAATTTCAGTATTCAAAAAGAGAGAACTGCATAAGTATGGGGCACTGACTCCAGACACTATGAAGTCAACAACAAAAGGTTTGATGCTTGCTTTGATATGTTTATGCAGTTAGCTATTGGAGATAGTGAAAGCAGAATGTCAAACCTTTTCATAGCTGACTTTTGGCACTTTACTAAATTCAAAATTGATGCTTCATCCATCTGATTGTTAGGTGTTGGTAAATATCACGCTGATGGATGAACCATGCTATGTATATCAGTCCTGTATTCAGTATATTGGTATCGTTTTCATCGTGTACCTGCTTGTTGAATTAGATTGACACTTTAATCTCAAGGATCTTCTGGAGTTCGTAGAAAGCTTGTATTATTAATAATTCCATTAGGGAGAAAAATATATTTCCCAAATGTGCTTAACAAAGTTCATGTTAGGGGTATAGTACTCTTTGTTTTGTGTTTTGGCTGTCTTAATCATGAAAACTAAACTGCGAAATAGAAATGCAAAATGTACATGTATACTTATTGGTTTTGTGCATGCTATGACTAACAGCATGTATGCAGGTACTGTACCTCTTGGCTCAGTTGATAAAGAAAGCAATAACCACCCCTTGATCAACTCTCCGTGCACTGGTAAGATATGAGAAATTTACCCACCTCATCTTTTTTTCTTTCTATAATGGTGGTAATTGAAGCGTTTTCTCAGCTAGGTTACAGTATTTGCAAACCATCTTTTCTTCCTTGTCGATGTAGAATTTTTTTTAATCCCAAGCAGATTACTAGATTAGATTTGAATCGTAGAACTCGAGTTTGTAAAAC
This sequence comes from Arabidopsis arenosa, assembly GCA_905216605.1. Taxonomy (NCBI): domain Eukaryota; kingdom Viridiplantae; phylum Streptophyta; class Magnoliopsida; order Brassicales; family Brassicaceae; genus Arabidopsis; species Arabidopsis arenosa. The sequence goes on from LR999456.1 coordinate 15,719,144, forward strand.
CACATTCCTCAACATTAGAAATATTCCAATCAACTGTTTGATATGACAATATGTTATAATCTGAAAAATCATATCCCCCTTAAAATGGGACTGTGTGAATGTGCAGGAAGGTCTGGTGTAGATTCAAGGTTAGAGAATGATAAGTTAAGCAAGGATGTTCCTCCACAGAAGCCTTTACGTGATGGTAAATATTCATTTAAATGCTTGTGTTTTACTCCATGCGGTTTCTTCATAACACCATTTCATGAGAACATTACATAAACAAGCTTTTTCTTTTCATTGCAGTAAATCAGATACTCTCCATTCTTCAGAGACGGAATGCTACAGAGACATGTTCTGATAATAACCCGCAAACATCAGTGTCTTTAACAAAAGTACTTCCAGAATCTGAAACCAGCAAAAGACACAAAATGGAGTCTGTTTCAACGAAAGGTAACTCCAGAATTTTAACATTTTAGACTTGTAAAGCTTAATTGAATCTAAGTATAAATAGTTAGCCATTCAGAATACAAAACTGTAGTTATAGTTATTTTTGGTTATATATGATTTTATTGTTGAAATCTAAAAGAAACTCATTACTACAAACAATTCTTCTTTTGCCTATCTGAGTTGCAGCAACATCTACTGAACAAGTAATGGTGCAAGAAACTTCATCGGCCAGCACAAGAGGTTGCTTAATGAGTGATCCTCCGAGTTTTGACCTCGGATTTTAAACCGCCCCCTGACGATATCATTTACATAATTAGGTAAATCGTTTTTTTCATTTTACCTCAAGTCGCTTCATGGACTACAGATTTTTTCGAAAATATAGTTTTTCACTCTAAGCTGTGTTAAAATCAAAACTAGTAAGTATGTACGGTGGAATAAGTATGTAGTTTAATGCATAAGCAGAAATTAGTAAGGAAATTGATTGGTTTATGTTGAACCTTGCGTCCAAGTTAACTACTAAATAATAAAGTAGTAATTCATAACACAAATAATTAGTCTCCACTAAATTCTCTTACGGGGGTGTATTGGACTTAGTATTTTTGGTGATTTGCTGGAATTTATAAATTTTAGATTTTTGAGAGATTTGAGTAAGTTTTTAGGGGATTTGGTTATTTGTTAGAGTTTTTAGATTTAAAAAGTAAAAATGATTGGTAATTTGGTGAGATTTTATAATTAAATTTTGGGTGATTTTAGAAACAAATGAAAATTTTAGCAGTTCCATGACTCATTTCTCTTACTAGTTTTTCTCTTCAAAGTTCGTAGAACATAACCCAAACAGATAAAAAGAAAAGAAAACTTCATTACTTTGTGAAATCATACATGTCTGACATGAGTAGTTCTTCCAAGCTCTTACATGTACTAACCTAATTCTACAGACAGAACAGAACAATCTTAAAGAATGCTAATTGCAGTTTGATGCGGCTAAAACAAAACATAAAATCATGCCTGAGATAATGTAGAAAATATTTGAGTGTTTTTAAGCTTGAAATCGTGTCTGTTTTTTTCACGGTTTGCCATGTAAGTCATATAGATTGTCCATACATTCCAAAAGCTCTCCATGAGTTAAAAAGTTCTCTGAAAAACAGAACGGAAGAGTGTCAAGAGTTCAATGGGGCTATGATTTGCTGTGACTTACAAAGAAAATGAGCAGATGAGTTTAACCAAAAACAGAAGTAAGAAGACACATAAACCGCTTTTGTAAACAAGAACAACATATAAGACATAAAAACCACCATTTTCTATGTTTAGAGGATGCATAAAATATAAAGTGACGACATAAATAACTAGTTGCAGTCACAAACTCTACAAACATTCACTCTTTCTCTATAAACAAAACGCTTCCTAAGTTACTTGCAGCAAAGTTTTAACCACACGTGCATTAAACCAAGAACCAAACCAACAGACACTATCCCATCAAAATTCCCATAAAACTCAATATGCTATGACAACGTTCAAGAGCATAACATTAAATCATTTGTTCTAGCATGTAAACATGATCAAGAAATAAAGGAAGATGAAGGGATACACATTTTCTCAAAGAAAGTCCACAGATGATGTCATGATGACTTTCTTCCCCTGAAATCACAAACATTAAAATTGAAATTCCCATATGAATCGAAATTGTCAGAAAAGAGAGATTCTAACCTTGAAGATATCTGTCAATGGTGTGTTGAAGAATTTGGAGGAAACCCCTTCGTCCCAGCTGCGAGTTTTCTGGAGAGAAACGCCATGCGCAGCCGAGCTTATGTCAATAACCTCCGAAAGCTTTGAGAAACCCCTCGAGGCAACTTCGATGTGGCCACTATTTGCGGTCGATCTTAAAGCCGATACATTTGTTAGCTTAGAATTGACTTCGACTTTTGCAATAAATGAACATGAGAAATGAGAAAGAAGCTCACAAGTTGGGAAATTGGTTTCGTCGATGATCCCTTCAAGCGTGTTGTAAACCAATTTACCGTCCATAAGAAACTGTAAAGTATCCTTTCACTGTTGGCTCCCATTTAGCCACCGGACCTTCCTCCGGAGATTTATAATTCTTTCTCTCTTTCTTAGCCTGATCTTTTGTGTGCAATCTCATCGCCACAAACCTCATATCTTCCACAAAACCCTTTGATTCTCCCGGATACTTTAGTGTTTTGTTTCTCCGTTGTTGTAGTTGCCGCAACCACCAACGAAGCTTGACATTTGTTTCTTATGAATTTATCCGGGCACCATCGCCATCGATGAAAAAGATATCGAGACCACTTCATGGTTGCTTCGATTATTGTTTTACGAGACAGTATTTTTTTTCCTACAAATTCTTCACAATTCGACCTTTAGGGGGGTGTATTGGACTTGATATTTTAGGAGATTTTGGGCTATTTTTAAAATTACCTGTTATCCAACTGATGATTTTAAAATCTCTCTTCAAATCCTGTGTTATTGAACTTGAAATTTGTATAAAATCATCTAAAAGAGTTTACAATCTCTTGTTATTCAATCAACAATTTTTAAAACTTATATCAAATCTACTGTTATTCAAAATATCACAAGTTTTTGATAAAAAGTTATAAGAACGGATTCTAGGAGACTTTTTATACTTTTTTAGTTATAAAATATGACTCAAAGAATCACACCTCTAAAGGTCGAATTGTGAAGAATTTGTAGGAAAAAAAATACTGTCTCGTAAAACAATAATCGAAGCAACCATGAAGTGGTCTCGATATCTTTTTCATCGATGGCGATGGTGCCCGGATAAATTCATAAGAAACAAATGTCAAGCTTCGTTGGTGGTTGCGGCAACTACAACAACGGAGAAACAAAACACTAAAGTATCCGGGAGAATCAAAGGGTTTTGTGGAAGATATGAGGTTTGTGGCGATGAGATTGCACACAAAAGATCAGGCTAAGAAAGAGAGAAAGAATTATAAATCTCCGGAGGAAGGTCCGGTGGCTAAATGGGAGCCAACAGTGAAAGGATACTTTACAGTTTCTTATGGACGGTAAATTGGTTTACAACACGCTTGAAGGGATCATCGACGAAACCAATTTCCCAACTTGTGAGCTTCTTTCTCATTTCTCATGTTCATTTATTGCAAAAGTCGAAGTCAATTCTAAGCTAACAAATGTATCGGCTTTAAGATCGACCGCAAATAGTGGCCACATCGAAGTTGCCTCGAGGGGTTTCTCAAAGCTTTCGGAGGTTATTGACATAAGCTCGGCTGCGCATGGCGTTTCTCTCCAGAAAACTCGCAGCTGGGACGAAGGGGTTTCCTCCAAATTCTTCAACACACCATTGACAGATATCTTCAAGGTTAGAATCTCTCTTTTCTGACAATTTCGATTCATATGGGAATTTCAATTTTAATGTTTGTGATTTCAGGGGAAGAAAGTCATCATGACATCATCTGTGGACTTTCTTTGAGAAAATGTGTATCCCTTCATCTTCCTTTATTTCTTGATCATGTTTACATGCTAGAACAAATGATTTAATGTTATGCTCTTGAACGTTGTCATAGCATATTGAGTTTTATGGGAATTTTGATGGGATAGTGTCTGTTGGTTTGGTTCTTGGTTTAATGCACGTGTGGTTAAAACTTTGCTGCAAGTAACTTAGGAAGCGTTTTGTTTATAGAGAAAGAGTGAATGTTTGTAGAGTTTGTGACTGCAACTAGTTATTTATGTCGTCACTTTATATTTTATGCATCCTCTAAACATAGAAAATGGTGGTTTTTATGTCTTATATGTTGTTCTTGTTTACAAAAGCGGTTTATGTGTCTTCTTACTTCTGTTTTTGGTTAAACTCATCTGCTCATTTTCTTTGTAAGTCACAGCAAATCATAGCCCCATTGAACTCTTGACACTCTTCCGTTCTGTTTTTCAGAGAACTTTTTAACTCATGGAGAGCTTTTGGAATGTATGGACAATCTATATGACTTACATGGCAAACCGTGAAAAAAACAGACACGATTTCAAGCTTAAAAACACTCAAATATTTTCTACATTATCTCAGGCATGATTTTATGTTTTGTTTTAGCCGCATCAAACTGCAATTAGCATTCTTTAAGATTGTTCTGTTCTGTCTGTAGAATTAGGTTAGTACATGTAAGAGCTTGGAAGAACTACTCATGTCAGACATGTATGATTTCACAAAGTAATGAAGTTTTCTTTTCTTTTTATCTGTTTGGGTTATGTTCTACGAACTTTGAAGAGAAAAACTAGTAAGAGAAATGAGTCATGGAACTGCTAAAATTTTCATTTGTTTCTAAAATCACCCAAAATTTAATTATAAAATCTCACCAAATTACCAATCATTTTTACTTTTTAAATCTAAAAACTCTAACAAATAACCAAATCCCCTAAAAACTTACTCAAATCTCTCAAAAATCTAAAATTTATAAATTCCAGCAAATCACCAAAAATACTAAGTCCAATACACCCCCGTTAGAGGTGTGATTCTTTGAGTCATATTTTATAACTAAAAAAGTATAAAAAGTCTCCTAGAATCCGTTCTTATAACTTTTTATCAAAAACTTGTGATATTTTGAATAACAGTAGATTTGATATAAGTTTTAAAAATTGTTGATTGAATAACAAGAGATTGTAAACTCTTTTAGATGATTTTATACAAATTTCAAGTTCAATAACACAGGATTTGAAGAGAGATTTTAAAATCATCAGTTGGATAACAGGTAATTTTAAAAATAGCCCAAAATCTCCTAAAATATCAAGTCCAATACACCCCCCTTAATGTACGATGCCAAATTTCTAAGACATTTACATATTTTATTATGAAGCTAAATATAGATAAAGCTAGAATAAAGATGTATCGAAGGAGCTAGTCTTTAGCATGTCCTACAAGTGCGGGTTAACCATAATAACCACAAATCTCTTCTACAAATATTCCAAAATTTCAACAACACAAAAGTAGTTGAAGAAGTTAGCTCTGAGAGAGATAGATAAATTTACATTAATAGAAAGCTACACAAAATATATATAGAAAAGGAAGGTAAATGGCTGGACCGGGACAAGCGGCGAAGCAGTCAAGTGAAGTGCTAGGCCAGCGGAAGTCGTTAGGGATATGTCCGTTGAGAGCGGCAGCGGTTGGAGCGGTGATAATCGGTGGACTTGGCTACATGGTTTTGTACAGCAAGAAGAAGCCTGAAGCTTCAGCAGGTGATGTCGCTAAAGTTATGTCAGGCGTTGGTGGGACTCCAGAGAACACTCGTCCTCGTAACTGAGCTTCTTCTATATAATTTTTTTTTTTACTTTCAAATCAAGGGATCGTTATCTTTGTGATTGATATATATAGTTGAATTCTCTATACATTTGTTATATTTGAATCTTTAGGTGACTTAATCTTACTCTAAATTTTGATGTAAAACCTTTAAATTCAGTGATTTGATGTTACAAAATCTTCAAATAGTACAACCGTCTGTACAACAATGTAGCGATGGATTTCATAAATTTTTCGGTATTCCTCCACGGAATATTGAGTTTTGACATCTTAGAAGTAAATTATAAAACTATTACCTTCTTTAAAATTATTATATTTTATTTTATTTTTGTTGGTTAGGTGAATCATTTCAATTGGGTTCTAATGAACATTTTTAAAAAAGAATGGAAAAAAACCAACAAATCTTGCATGAATTTACTTACAAATTTTCTTTCATACATTAAATTTTTTAATTTATTCTGTAATTTGTTTTTTCTTTTCTCAACTATTTTTGCTTTTATAATTTTTTTTTTTGAAACAAGTATGTCTAAAATGTATACATAGTTGGTCTTAACATTTTTTCACTTAGTCATTTATATTCATGAAATTTACTCTAAATATATGCTTTTTAATATAGGAAATAGAGTCTTACTTTACTTTTATTGGACCATGACTCCAAATATATGCTTTTTAATCTTATAATAATATTTAATTTTGAAATTAATGTAATATTAATTCTTTAATTTTGATTTAATTACCATTACTATCTTTAAATTAATTATTATTGGTTATAAACAGATTACTTAATCCATATATATATTAACTCTGTTTCCATATTGAAAATTTAGCTTTTCATACGAAACTATATAATTTGGTGTTAGTCATAATAGGAGAAAAGTTTTAAAAGTGATCTGTTTTATGAGATCTCAGTAAAAGAAGTAACAATATTTTTAACAAAGACAAATGAAAGAGCTAATATTTGGTTTGTTTATGTATTCCATTTATACATTAACTTGAGAGCACCGGTTGGATTATTACGTACCCATATTCCATCGTCTTGCGCTTGCCAGAAACATACGTTAGGCTTCATACCCCCACATACATCATGTATAAAACTCTCTTTCCCAACAAATGCGTCAAAACTCACATGTTGCTTAAAATCAGGTCCCTGAAAGATATTATAGCAAAGATGATCCCAATTTTTTCCAAATAAAAACATAAATATAGAGCGATGAAAGATCATATTAAAGTTAGAGGATTGTAGATCATTTTGATTTTTGACCAACAAATTGTTTCTCATCCACAAAAGCAAAACAATTTATTTACCAACGTATGGGTAAATATAGTTCAGTTACTTACCGTAAATTGTATAAAATATATATATATATATGTAACTATTTAAATCCTATGTAAAATTATTTATCTTCGCGATATAACTATAGAACGATAAGAAAATTCAGATTTTGTAAATGAATGTACTTGTGTTTTTATCCAATGTAAATGAGATTAGCATAATCATATTTTAGTAAAAAACAAGGAAAAAAAACTATTCGTAATGGACAAGATAACAAATTTATTGTAAATATATACATTCAGATTTAAGAACGTGAAAGAACTAGTTTTTTTTTTCTTTTTTAAATTACCTTCCATAAGTTGCACCATACCAATGTCTTAAAATCAAGTCTTATACGAACTTTGAACACACCACTGAATGCAAGAAAAACAACCTGGGTCGATTGCTCACCAGATCTACACTGGACCATAAGTTGTTTGTTACCCTCAAGATGATTTGAAATTTCAATGTTAAAACGTCTAAATACAAGAATAGAGTCTGTTCTTTGGATTGAAAAGGCGAACAAGAGGCAATATACTATAATTTTTTCTATCATTGTTTTTTCTTTCTATATGTTTTTGTCTTTTACATGACTTAGATATATATACATATGTCACATTTGTTGATATATTTAATTTCATTAGTTTTCTTCTCTCTTATATGGTCAATGATATCCTATCATTTATTTTTAATATATGTTTCTTTAGAAAATCATTTATCATTTATTTAATGAAAACATACAAACATATCTTGAATTAATTTACTTGCAAAATATTCTTTAACACATTTAGATATTTTAATTTACTTTGTAATCCTTTCTATTGTCAACTATTTTTGATTTTTAAGAAATCTTTCGTTTTGAAACTATAGCATATCTAATGTACAAATAGTTTTTTTCTTATATAACATTTGTTCACATAGTCAATTTTATTAGTGAATTAGTTTTATTAAGGAAACTTATACTTTTAAGTATTCATTTATTTTGTCAAAATTTCACCATATACAATATACAAAAATAGAGTTTATAAGTTTATCAAAAATGACTCTCTTTTAATATATAGAGGACATAATGTATCTAAGCCAAATGATTTCACAATGATAGTGACTGTTTATATCACTGTGATTGATGAGCAAATGATTTCACATCTATTTTTTTTTACCGCACAAAAAAAATGTGTAATAGTTTCATGTCAAAAAATAAAATAAAAAAAATGTGTAATAGATTCAATAAAAGTTAACATTGAGGTAAAATAACCAACCCCAAACCCCAAACATGTAAAGTCCATTAACGATTATACTTTGATTAAAAATTAATTAAATAATGATTAACGAACAAAAGAGCTCTCAAGTCTCAATTCAAAAAAAAAAAAAAAACAACAACAAAAGAGCTCATAGCAGTTCGAGAGGTCATCGGTTCGTACCGGTTGGGCCCTTTTTTATTTTTTCGTTTTGTAAATATGATACAAAATCTTTGGTTCATCAAGAGGTCACCGGTTTGTACCCGTGAATGATTTAATGAAAATAGTAACTGGTTAATGATATATACTTATTAAAATTTAATAAGGTAACGGATCTGATATTCCTTCACTACCAACCCAAATATAGTCCTACAATAAAATTATCCATAAGTTGAAAAAAAAAAAAAACAATATAAGAATGATGATGTTCCTAATGTAATAACTTAGTTATTGCATAGTGCAACTCCAAAATTAATAAATGAAAATCAAACACATTATTGGTTCATCCCCACGGGTCATATTAACTATTTGTCCTTATGTATTCATACATATATTTCTTGTATTATGATAAGATTTTTGTACATATTATATTTGTATATATGTGTATTTCTATAAGTACAATAAAAATAATCACTTTTAGTCTATCCAGAAGATATTCAGTTCAAATATTTGCTATATTGCTGGCAATTTTTATAAGATTTTTATCTAGAAAAGAAACATAACATGAATGCAAGAGAACGAAAAAAAGACAAATTTTTAGAAAAAATGAGTTTTAAAGAATGAGGATAAGGTAATATTATTATACACAGCGCGGAGTATCACATGCAATGCAAGTAGTGATTAAGAGACAACGAAGAGACTGTTTGATCAATCCTTGTCTGAGAGTTACTCTCTATTTAGTATTTATAAACTCCTTCTTGAACCAAGAACATGTTGGATAATTGAGGGAGATTGAAGAACAGAGTAAGAGATAATATCTCTTCTCTTTTGAAGAAGACAAGAACGAAAATAGAAAATTTTAATTGAACTGAAACTTGTTATTTTATTAAGACAAGACATACACATTTATATACATGTTTACGTAACTCCTCTATGTAACCCTTGGTAACAGTTGTAACTTCTTCGACAAGTTACGTCTCTTACTCACACCCGTTCGTAGTAAGTCACATGTAACACATGACAACCTTTGACTTTACATACAAACTAACACATATGATATTAGAAGATTTAATAATGGACTCAATTCTAACAGAACAGTCATATCAAACTCAAAATTTAGTTTTAAACTCTCTGATTCTTTCTTTTCTTCTCTCATTTTTAGTTTCTGTGAAGATGGGGAATTGTTCGCAAAGAGCAGTATCCGATGGTGGTGGTTCGGTTACTGTAATTGCGACAGATTCAAGAAACATCATGGAAGAATATTACAAAAGCCGGAGATGCAGCTCGTTGCCAATAACTAGGGAGAAAACCCTAGGGTATCTTGTTAGACAAGGTACAACAAGCCCTAGAGGAGTACTTGGGCCAAAGATACAAGTGTCACCGCAAAGAAGAAATGGTGTGTGGAAGGCGAAAGTTGTGATCGGAACTATACGCCTCATTCTCGGAGAACAGCTACAATAGAGATTGTTGAGGTTTATGTCACTAAGAAAGCTGCCATGAAGAAGATTATTGAGAACAATAAGCAGAGGCTGTCATTGACTACAGATATACGGGTTTGTCCCAATACTTCAGCTAGTTATATGGTAGTAACAGCTCACTTTATTGATATATGTGGGAGTTGAAGAAGTTGATAATAAGCTTCAAGCATGTAGAAGATCATAAGGGTCAGACAATATGTGATACTCTTATGGCTTGTTTAGCTGAGTGGAGTATAAAGAGAATATTCTGCATCACTGTTGATAATTCTACAGCCAATAGTACAGCTATGACCAAATTCAAGAAAGAAATGCTGCGGGTGTATGGAAGTGAAGCTTTGATACTTAAAGGTGAGTATTTGCATTTGCGGTGTGCTACTCACATTCTGAATTTGGTGGTGAAGGAAGGATTAACAGAGATTGATAGCTGTGTGGCTGCTATTCGCAATGGCATCACCTATGTGAGGTCTTCGACACATAGACTGAAATCTTTTGATTTTAGAGTTGAAACAGGGAAGCTGCAAAGGGGAAGCCTACCTTTAGATGTCAAGACCAGATGGAATTCGACATATCTCATGCTAGACCAAGCTCTAAAGTTCAGAATAGCATTTGAGAGGATGGAGGCTGAGGATAAACCATATAATGATTACTTTCTGGAAAAAGAGGATGGAAAAAAGAGGATTGGACCAGCTGTGAGAGATGACTGGGAGAAAGTTGACAGGTTAGTTCAGATTCTTGAGATTTTCTATAAGTCCACATTGGTTCTTTCAGCTTCAAACTATGTTGCAGCTCATAAACTCTACAATGAGATAGTCTCCATTACTAGAAACCTAGGTGCATTAAGATACAATGATGATGCCCTAAAGAATAAAGCCGAGGCTATGTTAGCAAAGTTGGGTAAGTATTGGGATGCATTTGGGGAGAAAGTTGAAATGAATAGGCTTGTGATAGTGGCAAGTGTGTTTGACCCGAGGAAGAAAATGAAATTTGCTGAGTTATGTTTTGAAAGGCTATATGGTAAAGGTACTGTGGAGGCTACTCATCTTTCAGATTCAGTTTATGGCATCATCACTGATTTGTATGATGAGTATACAAGAAACAGTTTAGCTAATAATACTGGTAGTGGTAGTAGTACTACTGGGTTATCTACTCAGTCAGAAAATGCATGGAGCCAGAGTCAGTCTCAGTCTCAAGATAAAGGTGTAAGTGATTTTTCTGAGAGACCAGTTTTGCGTAATGGTTTTTTATACTATCTTTAAATTAATTGTTATTGTTTATAAACAGATTACTTAATCCATATATATATTAACTCTGTTTCTATATTGAAAATTTAGCTTTTCATAAGAAAATATATAATTTGGTGTTGGTCATAATAGGAGAAAAGTTAAAAAAAAAAAAAAAAAAAGTGATCTATTTTATGAGATCTCAGTAAAGGCAGTAACAATATTTTTAACAAAGACAAATGAAAGAGCTAATATTTGGTTTGTTTATGTATTCCATTTATACATTAACTTGAGAGCACCGGTTGGATTATTACGTACACATATTCCATCGTCTTGCGCTTGCCAGAAACATACGTTAGGCTTCATACTCCCACATACATCATGTATAAAACTCTCTTTCTCAACAAATGCGTCAAAACTCACATGTTGCTTAAAATCAGGTCCCTGAAAGATATTATAGCAAAGATAATCCCAATTTTTTCTAAATAAAAACATAAATATAGAGCGATGAAAGATCATATAATGATATAAACAATAGAGGTTGCAATAGTTATTGTAGATGCTCCAAAACAATCCGTTTGAAGAGTAGAATATTTTTGACCAACAAATAGTTTCCCGTCCACAAAAGCAAAACAATTTATTTACCAACGTATGGGTAAATATAGTTCAGCTACTTACCGTAAATTGTATAATATATACAGGGCCGGTTCAAAATTATTCGAGACCTTGTGCTAATGTATAAAAATTGGCTTTTCAATAATAAAGTTTTTTAAATAGTGAAAATTTTGGACCCTAAATCTTAAAGAAATTTGAATTTTTTTTGGAGGATCCTGTGTTTTTGCTCCTCTGCACACCCTTAGAGCCGGCACTGAATATATATATAACTATTCAAATCCTATGTAAAATTATTTGTCTTCGCGATATAACTATAGAACGATAAGAAAATTCAGATTTTGTAAATGAATGTACTTGTTTTTTATCCAATATATATATGAGATTAGCATAATCATATTTTACTTAAAAACCAAAACTATTCGTAATGGACAAGATAACAATTGTAAATATATACATTCAGATTTAAGAATGTGAAAGAAGTTTTAAAAAAAAAAAAAATTACCTTCCATAAGTTGCACCATATCAATGTCTTAAAATCAAGTAATATAGGAATTTTGAACACACCACTGAATGCAAGAAAAACAACCTGGGTCGAATTCACACCAGATCTACACTGGACCATAAGTTGTTTGTTACCCTCAAGATGATTTGAAATTTCAATGTTAAAACGTCTAAATGCAAGAATAGAGTCTGTTCTTTGGATTGAAAAGGCGAACAAGAGGCAATATACTATAATTTTTTCTATCATTGTTTTTTCTTTCTATATGTTTTTGTCTTTTACATGAATTATAAATATATAGATATATATATATATATATATATATATATATATATATTGTCACATTTATTAATATATTTAATTTCATTAGTTTTGTTCTCTTTTATATGGTTAATGATATCCTATCATTTATTTTTAATATATGTTTCTTTAAAATATTTAAAATAATGAAAACAAACAAACAATCAAATCTTGAATTAAATTACTTGCAAAATTTTCTTTAAAACATTTAGATATTTTAATTTACTTTGTAATCCTTTCTTTTGTCAACTATTTTTGTTTATTTTTAACAAATCTTTCGTTTTGAAACTAGCATATCTAATGTACAATATAACATTTGTTCACGGAGTCAATTATATTAATGAATTAGTTTTATTAAGGCAACTTATAGTTTAAGTTTTAATTTATTTGTCAAATTTTTATGATATACAATATAAAAAATAGAGTTTATAAGTTTATCAAAATTGACTCTCTTTTATCCCTTTAATATATATATAGAGGAAATAATCTATGTAAGCCAAATGATTTCACAGTGATAGTGACTGTTTATATCATTGATTGATTAGCAAATGATTTCACATCTATTTTTTTTTACCGCAAAAAAATTGTGTAATAGTTTCATGTCAAAAATTTTTTTTTATGAAAAATGTGTAATAGATTCAATAAAAGTTAACAAAGGGTAAACTAACCAGCTCAAACCCAAACCTGTAAAGTCCATTAACGATTATACTTTCATTAAATAATGATTAACGATAAAAAAAATGATTAACGATTACACTTTCACTAAGGGCTTGATTGGTTCTCCCGCTAGCACCCTCCTAGCGGTTTCTAGCGGTTGGTTGCGGTTGTTAGCGGTTAGTACCAATCATAGAAACCGCTCCGTATCGCTTCGAACCGCTCGAAATCGCTGAATTTCAAAAGCTCCTTCCCGCAAGCGTTTGCGGTTGCGGGCGGAAGCGGTTGGATTAAAAAAAAAAAAAAAAAAAAAAAAAAAAAAGAAAAAAATCAAACATTTACTTATAATTATTATAATATATATTAATCCTATATATATCTTTCATCTTTGTATCACGTTCTCATCAGAAACCCTAATAATATTCTGAAACCCTATTCTCTCAATGTCTTCCACCCAAACTAATGAAAATCAATAACCAAACGTAAGTATCATATATCTTTTTATTCATTCATCACCTCATGTGTAACTTTTTGAATATTTTTCATGGCATCGTTTTTTTTCTTTTCATTACGTATTGCTTTTCTTTTTGATTGAATATATGTTTCGATTTGTTTTCTCGAATAGAAATTCACTTGCTTTTTGATTGAATTCAACGTTATTTACAATTTGTCCCATTACTTGATGCAATTTTTGATGTTAAACCAGATGCATAAAGTACTATCTTGTTACAAAATTTTTTTATTTTTGAATAATTATTTAGTACTTTATTTATGGTTTTAATTATTAAGCATGTTCAATTTTCTAATATTATCATAATAATATATTGGTGTTTTTATTTCTTTTTTTTGTAATATTTTTTTATTTATTTTGGTCATTTTTTATTTTACTGCTACCGCACCCGCTGGTTTACCAGTCATAAAACTCCCGCAAACGCACCCATTTTCAAATGCTAAACCAGTCGTTCAAAACACTTGATAACGCTTGAAGCCGCAACCGCCCGCTTCCGCAAACTCCCGCAACCGCAACCGCAACCGCTGCGTTTAAACCAGTCAGGCCCTAAATAATGATTAACGATTAAAAAAAAAAGATAAATAAAAAAATAAAATAAATAATGATTAACGAACAAATGAGCTGTCAATTAAAAAAAATACGAACAAAAGAGGTCATAGCTCAGTGCCTCAGTGGTAAAGCATTGGACTGCAGTTCGAGAGGTCACTGGTTCGTATCCGGTTGGACTCTTTCTCATTTTTCCGTTTTGTAGATATGATACGAAACGTTTGGTTCGACCAGTGGCTTTCGCTCATCTATTTTAACCCATGAATGATTTAATGAAAATAGTAATCGGTTAACAGATATATGCCTATTAAAATTTAATAAGGTCACGGATCTGATATTCCTTCCCTACCAACCCAAATAGTCCTACAACAAAATTATTCATAAGTTGAAAAAACAAAAAAGAAACAATATAAGAATGATGATATGTTCCTAATGTAATAAGCTAATAGCTTAGTTATTGCATAGTGCAACTCCAAAATTAATAAATGAAAATCAAACACATTATTGGTTCATCCCCACGGGTCATATTAACTATTTGTCCTTATGTATTCATACATATATATTTCTTGTATTATGATAAGATTTTTGTACATATTATTTTTGTATATATGTGTATTTCTATAAGTACAATAAAGATAATCACTTTTAGTCTATCCAGAAGATATTCAGTTCAAATATTTGCTATATTGCTGGCATTTTTTATAAGATTTTTATCTAGAAAAGAAACATAATATGAATGCAAGAGAACAAAAAAGACAAAATTTTAGAAATATGAGTTTTAAAGAATGAGGATAAGGTAATATTATTATACACAGCGTGGAGTATCACATGCAATGCAAGTAGTGATTAAGAGAGACAACGAAGAGACTGTTTGATCAATCCTTGTCTGAGAGTTACTCTCTATTTAGTATTTATAAACTCATTCTTGAACCAAGAACAGTCAAATCAAACTCAATATTTAGTTTTAAACTCTCTGATTCTTTCTTTTCTTCTTTCATTTTTAGTTTCTGTGAAGATGGGGAATTGTTCGCAAAGAGCAGTATCCGATGGTGGTGCTTCGGTTACCGTAATTGCGACAGATTCAAGAAACATCATGGAAGAATATTATAGGAGCAGGAGATGCAGCTCGTTGCCAATAACAAGGGAGAAAACACTAGGGTATCTTGTTAGACAAGGTACAACAAGCCCTAGAGGAGTACTTGGGCCAAAGATACAAGTGTCGCCGCAAAGAAGAAATGGTGTTTGGAAAGCGAAAGTGG
This sequence comes from Arabidopsis arenosa, assembly GCA_905216605.1. Lineage (NCBI taxonomy): Eukaryota > Viridiplantae > Streptophyta > Magnoliopsida > Brassicales > Brassicaceae > Arabidopsis > Arabidopsis arenosa. Next base: position 15,734,639 of record LR999456.1, read on the forward strand.
TGATCGGAAGTAAGCAGCTTGAAGAGATTTTGGCGGTTGAAGGCAATACACATGCTTTGATTGATCAGCTCAGGTTTGCTGCAGCAGAAGCTTTAGTTTCTTCAACCTCTGCCTCGGACATGGTCAGAGTTAAAAGCTTATCGTCCAAGTCCCGGAAAAACAATGAGAACTACTTCTGTTAGGTTCGATGATTGCGGGTATTTTGCAGGGTTTCTCATTTGTATTCCTAGCAAAAGGTGTATATTGTACATAATGTAAATTCATTTGAGAAATGACAAAAAATATAAATACATTTGGTTCTGTTTGATACAGTTTCGGTTCAGTCTGATTTGGTTTTCTATTAGATGGTTTTGTACTTCGGTTTAGAGTTTTTGGAACCGGTTAAAGCAAAATGGGTACTACTACTTACTCAGTACTCAGGATAATAGCTCGTTAACTGAGTCCTCGAGAGGAAACACATTACGACCAATTCAAGAGACAAAAAAAAAACACAGTTACATGAGACCAGAACATTCGAACTACTAATTAAGAAGACACACATGTTTAGAGATAAGTATCATCACATGTTCTTCATTCAGACACGCGATTCCATTTTCCTGACAGCATTTTCGATGGCTGGAATGTTTTTCTTGAAGGTTGACCATTGTTCATCTGTTAAACTTATTCCTGAAGGAACATTATAACATATCAGAGACTGGAAATGAATCAAAAATATTCTCAGTATTGTCCATTATGAGAAAAATGGTTGTCCTTTTTTACCTATAATATAGAGAAGAAAAGATAACTATATTCAAACCCAAATTACAATTCTCATATAAATAAAACCAAATCTATACTAGGACTTACCCAAAATAAACTAAAAGATATCAAGACTTGCTCAAATTCAAATACTTGAAAACTATCAAAATGGTTTGAAAAAAAAAGAAGAGACTTAAAGATGTATCAAAAGCAAGCTTAAGAGGATGATGTTAGATAAAATTACGACAAAAATCAACTGACGAATTGTTTGAAGTCATATAACTCTCAACTTTCCAAGAAAAGAATATACTAATAAACACATTTCAGCCAAAATGGTTTCTACTTTCTAATCAGCAAAGCTTTAAGTTTTTAGTACTAGAATGAAACTTAACACACCCAAAACACTACTACACTAGCAACTCTTAATCCACACAGACTTCAAATTTCGAGATTATGAACACAAAGCACTTTGATGCAACTCAAAAGTGGAACTTCAAAGAAACATTTTCACATAAACACACAAATGGCAGAAGCATTTGGACACACAAATTGAAGAATTTGGTTCTACAATTTCGGTGTTTCGACAAATTGTTTTAGAAGTAAGAGAGCTATCAAGTAAGTACCTTTAGAAGTAGGAAGTTCTTTCCCATCTTTCTTGTAATACTCTCTAATAGACACCAAAGTCTTTCCTTTAAATTCCTGAATCGTCACTCTTCTCTTATCTGATAGCTAACAACACAAATCCACAACAAAATCATAACTCAGTCACACAATTCAAAACACAACACATGCAGCTAATTCACAACCTCTGCTTCCTAAAACAAACATCGATTAGAGCAAAATCGAAAAATCGATTCAGCACAAAATCGAAAAATCGATTCAGCACAAAATATCAGTCAGAATTCAGAACACTAATGCAAAAGCTCTGCTTCAAAAACATCGATTGAGTAGAGACTATTAGCTTCTCTAATAGGCCAAGTTAAATCACATCAAATCAAAATCAATCCAATTTCAAGCAAAATCGAGAATCGAATTCAAGAAAGAGCAGTGAAATCAAAACCAGTGACAATTCAGAACACACCATTTCAACTAATTCACAAGCTCTGCTTCACAAAAATCGACTATCATCTCCTCTAGAATTCCAAATTCATTAACCTCGAATCAAAATCAATCCAATTTCAAGCAAAATCGAGAATCGAATTCAACAAAGAGCAATGAAATCAAACCCGACAAATGATAAGATCGCCGTCATCATCAAACTCTTTGTTTCCTTTACCACAATCCTTATCTCCATCTTCTTCTCCTTCTTCTTCTTCTTCTTCCTTATTCACTTGCGATTTTTCATAGTCTCTCGCTCTCTCTTCGTGAAGGAATTTCTCCACGACACTTCGTACAAATGCTTTGTGAGATTTCTCAGAGAGGTCGATTCCGATTCTCTCCGAAGCAAGTTGACGAACCTTGAACTCTGTCATCTCTTTCATATCTGATTCATTGAGTATCTCTCTAACCGTTCTCTCGATCTTCTCTTTCGTCTCTTTCGTCTCTTTCTCCATTTTAGGGTTTATTTCTCCGTCGTGATTTTGAAATCGGTGAATGAGTTTACTTTAACTAAATCGGGTAATCGGAGATTTTTTCTTTGGGACTTATGGGTAGCTTTTTTGGGTATAATACGGTGTCGTTTTATTGTTTCGGTGATCCTACGTGGCATCTCGAAAAGTTTGCTTACGTTAACCAAAATCTAAACCAGAGTAAAAGCTGACAATCAGTTCGGTACGGTACGGAGTTAAATTGCGTAACCAATATCTGAACCGAAAAGTAGATTTCTCTTATCTTATCTAATCTACTCAATTATTGGAACTGTAAAGCTATATAGGTTTATATATCTACATATACATTTTTGCAGGGATTTTTTGCTTTTAATCATTTGGATCCGGGTTTTACCCGGTTTTATATTATCCGGATCTTGAATAAGCAATTTAAGGAAATTTTTAAACAAATCGACTTTAAAACGACCTGATTTTATGGCAATCGGGTATAAGTATAACACTAAAACATTTATTAAAACGAAATTAATTCTTTTATTATCCATATTTAAGTTACCTATTTTAATCCTAAATAATCTTTCATATTAATGCTCCTAATAAATAGCCGTTTTTAATGGAAAATTGTTTTTCATATTAATGCTCATAATAAATGTCCAGATTTTAACAATATATACGTATATTATGAAATTAGAAAGAAAAAACAGATTTATTTTTTATATAAGAAAAAAATCCTTGACATAATAAATATATAAAATGTAGATATATTTATATACATATATATCAAAATCTATCACCAGCTTATTATATATGGTAATTGATATATTCTTACATTTTTAAAAAAAAATCTCATTATTATTTGTTTGTTTTAATTTTCTTTAAAAAAAATTTGTATGTTATTAAATATGTGTAAATATTCTAATAATAAGTTACATAATTTTAGTTTATAATAACAGATGAAATATGGAAATTCTCCATTTAAATTGCAATAAATTTAAAATCAAAATAGCAATTAATATATACATTCATAAGGAAATCATAATAAAATCTGATTATTTGACGATTATATTTCCTAATCTTCACAATATATTCCATCACATAATCCGTAATTGTGTTTTGATATAGTTTGAATATCTAATATTAAATTTCTACCGGATTCTCAAAATATCTTTTATAATAAATGTTTACCAAAACCAATTCAAAAAATATATGGTTTTTGACGATATTCTAGGAAAAAAATTTAAAAGTAAAATTAAGATATTTTTGTTTGCATCCTAAACCTAAATCCGAACATACTCAATCTCTATAAATACTCCTTTTATTCATTAGCCGAATTCATCACATCCCTATGTTTACCGTAATCGATCATTTGCATCATCAAATTACCTCTTCCTCATTTTTTTTTTATCATAGTTGTTCATCTATATCATAGTAGAATTTATAATTTGCATTTTTTGTTATTTTTGAATTTGCATGCAAATTATTTATTATTCTCACTGTAAAGTACATATTGGCGTAGCTAATCTGTTATACTATTCAAAAAATTTGTTGCAAATTTTCATTTGAGCGATTTGATTTATTTTGATTTATTGAGTCTTCTTGAAAAGCAAAATTTTAGATGTCTAATTTTATTTTTCTTCTAGAATTGATGGAGTTTTTCTCAATCTGTTTGGTTCTCTCTATTCTCAAAGATTCTAAAATACTCAACAAATGTAGATCTTGTTAGAATAGGATAATTACATTGATCATTATCACTTTATCCTTTTCTCTTAAAGTGGCTTGGCCACCAAGTTTTCTCCCCCTATAAATACTTCTCGTGAGAAGTAGAAGTGATGTATGTAGAAAAACAAAAGTCAATACACTTTACTTTCCATCTCTCTCGTCTCTCACTTCTCTCTTCTTTTATATTTCTTGTTTTAGTATTTTATTTCAACACGTTATCAGCACGACCGACTCTCGATCCGTTAGCACGAGCGACTTTAGATCCGTTATCGGTTTAAGGTAACATTTAAATTATGTAAAATTTATTTAAATTTATGTATATGTTATTATTTGTTATTTACGGAGTAAAAGGCTATGCTTTCTTCCTGATCATAATGGTAGGCTCTGCCTCCTTGATCGTATAATAAGATCTACATCTTTTGATCATAATGGTAGGCTCTGCCTCCTCGATCATATGTTCAGATCTATATTTTTGGATCAAATGGTAGGCTCTGCCTCCTCGATCCTATGAAAGCTATGCCTCTTGTACAATCATATGGATGACTATGTCTCCTAAAATGATTGTTTTAATTTATGCTTTTATTATAACTTATAGTATATAATTATTTTTAAATTTATTTCATGTTGCTTTATTTCTAAAACAAGATTTTGCAAAAGTTTTTCAAAAATTTATATTTAACAAATTGCTTTATTATTTATAGTTATCATGTCGAATTTGGCAAAACTTGATATCGCTGCCCTTGATGTTTCTGGAAAAAATTATATGACTTGGGCATTAGATGCAAAAATGTATCTAAAAGGGAATGGGCTTCTCAAAACCCTCGATCCGTCGGAAACGACGTTAGAGGAAGAAAAGGCAAAAGCCATGATGTTTTTACGTCACAATCTCCACGATAGTTTAAAAGATGAATACATCATTAGAGAAAATCCCGCAGATCTCTGGGTCTCTCTCAGAGATAGGTTTGATCACCAGAAATATGTGATCTTACCAAAAGCCAAACATGAATGGCTAAATCTGCGATTTCAGGATTACAAAAGTGTAAGTGAATATAATTCTGCTTTGTTCGGAATCACTTCCAGGATGATTTTATGCGGAGAGACTGTTTCCGATTATGATATGATCGAGAAAACTTTCCAAACATTTCATCCTACAAATGTAATCCTGCAGCAACAATATCGAGCTAGAGGATATACTCGATATTCTGACTTAATGCAAGTCCTTCTTGTTGCTGAACAAAATAATGAACTTATGATGATGAATCATCAAACTCGTCCAACTGGATCAGCTCCACTTTCAGAAGTGAATGTTGCTTCATCCAGTTATAATAATTGGCGAGGACGCGGACGCGGTCGTGGCCGTGGTCGCGGTCGTGGAGGAGGTCGTGGACGAGGAAAAGGAAGGGGTCTCCCTCCCAATAATTTCAACGGCAAGAAAACCAACAAAAATCTTCAAGTGAATGACGCTGGTCGCACTTTGAAGAAACAAGATGAAAGTACTTGTTACAGATGTGGCATGAAAGGACATTGGTACCAGACGTGTCGTATACCAAAACATTTAGCCGATCTGTATCAAGCTTCTCAAAAAGCAAAAGAAAGGGATGTTGAGACCAATCTCATCTCTGATGAAGCTGGACCTTCCTTCCATGGCCTTAATGATGAAACCCATCTTGATATCGCAGATTTTCTCGTTGATCATGAAAACGGGAAGTCAGGCTAATAAGATCGTTATGACATGATATGGTTCTACTAGTATTTTATGTATTTTACGGTTTTAATGCACTTTTAGTTTTAAAAAGTCTTTTTGAATAATGGTTTCTTTGTAATATACAATAAAGTTCTCTTTGTAAGTCTTTATGTTATTAATGCATATTTTATAAATGCTTTATCTCAGAAAATGTCAAATTTTGAGATTGAGGATGGAGATATATGTTTGGCAGACAGTGCTACGACGCACACGATACTTAAAGATAAAAAATATTTCTCCTCTCTCAAAATAAAGGACTCCGCTGGAAGCGTGAGTACCATATCTGGTAATGCAAAGATCATTATGGGCTCTGGAAAAACCATTTTTTTAATGCCAAGGGGAACGAAATTTGAAATTGATGCATTATATTCCCCTATGTCTCATAGAAACCTAATAAGTTTCAAAGATATCCGAAGAAATGGATATCATATAGAGACTATGAATAAGAATGGCATTGAATATCTTTGTATTACATCCGAGGGGAAACATATACTTGAAGAATTGCCAATGTTATCCTCTGGATTATATTGCACAAAAATAAATATGTTCGCATCATATGTTACAGTAAACTCAAAGTTTACTAGTACATTTAAGATTTGGCATGAAAGACTTGGACATCCTGGTTCAGTCATGATGCGAAAAATTGTGCAAAATTCTAGTGGCCATCCATTGAAAAACCAAAAGATTTTTCAATCTAATGAGTTTTCATGTGATGCATGTTCTCAAGGAAAACTCATAATTCGGCCATCGCCAAGCAAAATTGGGAATGAATCTCCATTATTCTTAGAGAGAATACATGGTGATATGTGGACCTATCCACCCTTCGTGTGGGCCGTTTCGTTACTTTATGGTAATAATTGACGCATCCAGTAGATGGTCACATGTGTGTCTATTGACAACACGAAATACGGCTTTCGCGAAATTCATTTCCCAAATAATCAGGTTGAAAGCACAATTTCCTGATTACGCCATAAAGAAAGTCAGGCTTGATAACGCTGGTGAATTCACTTCACAAGCCTTTAATGACTATTGTATGTCAATGGGAATTGATGTTGAGCATCCAGTCCCTCATGTTCATACACAAAATGGCATGGCTGAATCTTTAATTAAACGGTTGCAACTCATTGCTAGACCGTTAATATTGAGAACAAAGCTCCCAATCTCTATATGGGGTCATGCTATATTGCATGCTGCGGCGTTGGTCCAGATACGACCAAGCGCATATAATAAATATTCCCCTTTACAATTAACGTCTGGTCAAGAGCCAGACGTAGCCCATCTCCGTGTTTTTGGGTGTGCGGTTTATGTTCCTATAGCCCCACCACAAAGAACAAAAATGGGGCCACAACGGAGATTGGGTATATATGTCGGTTATGCATCACCGAGTATAATTCGGTATCTTGAACCGCAAACTGGTGATATGTTTACGGCACGTTTTGCCGATTGCCATTTCAATGAAGATGAATTTCCAGCGTTAGGGGGAGGAATTAAACAAGTACCAAAAGATATTACATGGTCTACACCATCTTTAGTATATCTTGATCCCCCTTCAAATCAACGTGAGCTGGAAGTTCAGAAAATTGTACATTTACAAAATTTGGCAAATCAATTACCAGATGCGTTTACAGATACAAAAAGGGTGACAAAGTCATACATTTCCGCTGCAAATGTCCCATCAAGAGTTGAAATTCCTAAAGTGGAATTCGATGGGAACAAAACTAATGAACCTAAGGTTCAACTGAAACGCGGGAGGCCAATGGGCTCTAAAAATAAAAATCCCCGAAAGAAAAAGAAAATGGGAGATGAAAATGAAAAGGTTCAAGAAGAACCTACTAAAGAGAAAAATCCTCAGGACGATACAGAAAAATATGAGATTTCCATTAACTATGCCCAAGATGGAAAATTATGGGTTAGAGATGAAATCGATGATGATGATGGAATATTCTCTTTTTCTGTATCTAAAGAGATCGATCATGAAAATGACGATCCTGATCCAAGGTCCGTATCAGAATGCCAACAAAGGCCTGATTGGGAGAAATGGAAAACTGCAATGCAAATTGAGTTGCTCTCCCTCAACAAAAGAGATGTCTTTGGACCTCTCGTCAGTACATCTAATGATGTAAAACCTGTTGGGTGCAAGTGGGTATTTGTGCGAAAAAGAAATGAGAAAGATGAAATCACACGATATAAAGCCCGACTTGTTGCACAAGGTTTTTCTCAAAGACCTGGAGTTGATTATGAAGAAACATATTCTCCGGTCATGGATGCAATTACATTCAGGTACTTAATGAGCCTAGCGGCCTCTAATAATTTAGAAATGTACCTTATGGATGTAGTGACAGCATATCTATACGGATCATTGGAAAATAATATTTATATGAAAATTCCAGAAGGATTTAAAGTTCCTGAGGCATTAGACTCAAAGTCTAATGAAATATGTGCGGTCAAATTACAGCGATCACTTTACGGATTAAAACAATCCGGACGCATGTGGTATAATCGTTTAAGCGATTATTTATTAAAGAAAGGGTATGTTAATAATGAAATATGTCCTTGCGTCTTTATTAAGAAATCTCTATCGGGATTTGTGATCATTGCTGTATATGTTGATGACCTAAACATAATTGGAACTCAAAAGGAGATTGATGTTGCAAGAACTCATATGAAAGAAGAGTTCGAAATGAAAGATCTTGGAAAGACAAAATTTTGTCTTGGACTCCAAATAGAGCATTTCCAAGACGGAATATTTGTACATCAATCAAACTATACCAAAAGGATCATTAAGCGTTTTTATATGGATAAAGCGCATCCTTTGAGTACTCCAATGGTCAATAGATCTCTGAATGTTGATAATGATCCATTCAGACCTTGTGAAGATAACGAAGAAATACTTGGTCCCGAAGTACCTTACATGAGTGCTATCGGTGGACTTATGTATCTTGCAAACTGCACTCGACCAGATATTGCATTTGCCACTAATCTACTTGCAAGATACAACTCATCCCCTACCCACAGACATTGGAATGGGATAAAACACATCTTCCGCTATCTTCAAGGTACGATTGACCTAGGATTATTCTATCCTAGAAACTCTGCGTTTGGTCTAGTTGGTTTTGCAGATGCAGGATATTTATCGGATCCACATAAATCTCGGTCCCAAACTGGATACGTTTTCACAATCGGAGGAACGACAATCTCGTGGCGTTCTCAGAAACAGACTTTGGTCGCCACTTCTTCAAACCATGCAGAAATGATTGCGCTTCATGAAGCCTGCAGAGAATGTATGTGGCTCAGATCTATGACCAACCACATACAAGAAGCAAGTGGAATAGTCTCCAATAAAGAGCCGACAACAATATTCGAAGACAATGCTGCATGCGTCACCCAAATCAAAGAAGGTTATATCAAAAGCGACCGAACGAAGCATATCCCCCCAAGGTTTTTCTCCTACACTCAAGAACTCGAGAAAAACAAAGAAGTTGATATCCAGTATATCCGTTCAAGTGACAACGCAGCAGACCTTTTTACAAAGGCGCTTCCTACGTCAATATTCAGAAAGCATATTCACAGTATTGGAATGCGCCATTTACGAGATCTACAAAGATAAGATTATACTTATCTTTTCCAGGGGGAGATTGTGTTACTGTACTCTTTTTTCCTTATCATGGTTTTTATCCCAATGGGTTTTTCCATGATAAGGTTTTTAACGAGGCAGTACACAATGATATGTAATTAAGGGGGAGTGTTAGAATAGGATAATTACATTGATCATTATCACTTTATCCTTTTCTCTTAAAGTGGCTTGGCCACCAAGTTTTCTCCCCCTATAAATACTTCTCGTGAGAAGTAGAAGTGATGTATGTAGAAAAACAAAAGTCAATACACTTTACTTTCCATCTCTCTCGTCTCTCACTTCTCTCTTCTTTTATATTTCTTGTTTTAGTATTTTATTTCAACAGATCTCAAATAATTATATAATTTATATTTAGTGTATTTTTTAAAAATGTAAACTGGTTTGCAGACAAAAAAATTTAGTACAATGGTTTATATAGATGTAGATAGGGAAAACGGCTTTTTCCTCCCTAAACTAAGATACTTTGGCCAAATCATCCCCCGAACTTTGTATTGTGCCAAAAACCTCATGAACTAGTCTAAATCTTGAATTACCGCCACGAACAAAACAATTATGGACTAAACCCACAAATCGTGTAACACTGTTACTGTTCCGTTAGTGGAAGGCTGACTAGAATGCCACATCATCAATCAATCAAAAACGACGTCGTTTTACACATCTTACCCAAAAAAAAAAACAACGTCGTTTACAAATTGAATTGGGGATTATCAAAATTTGATCAAAGCTGTTTAAGAAAACAATATAATCTCTAACAAAACATCATATTGATTCCAAAATGCATAATCAAATAGAATCCAAAATTACATCATAATCTGAATCATAATCTGAGTTTCACTTATCAAATCGACTTGCACATTTCAATTCTGATTTGTGGTTATCCCATCTCACATACTTCACATTTCTTGCTGTCTTCAACACATAATCTACCATAGCTGACTTGAATGCTTCTAGACTGTCAAATACTTGTTTCAACTTCAACTCGCCGCTTCCTTTGATGTATCTGAAATACTCCCCTTTCAAATTACCATCATCTTCACTATCTGATCCAGTTGCATACTCATCATACTCATCATCTACATCAACTCACTAAACAGTTCACTTGGTTTTGCTTCCAAAATTCGAACATTACCACCAACATAAAAGATCTCTCCATCAAACTTGTCGAAATGACTACCAGCTGAAAACTGCAGGGAACTCTTCCTGATCACTGCAGAAATTATGTAAAACAAATAGAAGTAAGAAGAAGATATAAGAAATTGAGTTTAAAGAAGAAGATACGTGATAATTGAGCTTGGTCTCTAATATATATATTCCTCACATCAAGCTGATTACAAAAAAGAAGATACGTGAGCTTGGTCTGTTAATCCTCTTTTTAATTAAAAGGAACATATAAAACACGTTGATGTGACTGCCATATAAAACACGTTGATATGAAACACGTTGAAGACAAAGGCTTTGATTTTTAGAGTAAGATCATGAAACAATGAATGAAGAAGAAGAAGAAGAAGTAAGAAAACGAAGGAAGAAGAAGTAAGAAGAAGAAGTAAGAAGAAGAAGAACAGAGAAAATTTGGGAGAAAGAAGAACAGAGACACTCAAGCAAAGACGAGAGAGAGACAAACAAGCAAAACCAAACTTTCAAACAAAGCAATTCAATTCAACTTCCAAATCGAAAACGCAAGAGCTTCTTACCTCATTGTGCTGTCCAATTTCTTCTCCGACAAGGTCGATTCCACATCCACCAAACTCGACTAAACTCAATTACTCCTCCGTCAAAGTCGATTCCACATTCACATCCACCAAACTCGACTAACCCAACAGTCTTCGATTTCTCTCTCTCTCAAACCCAGAACACTGTCACTGTCTTTCTCTTTCTCTCTCAAACCCGAAAACCTTTGTCTTCGTTCTCTTTCTCTCTCAAACCCGACTCTCGCTAACCCGAAACCCTTAGTCTTTGATTTATCCCCAATTGGAATTCGATGAACCCTAATAAAATCCCCAATTCGATTTGTCTGAATGATGTATGCGACGTCGTTTCTTTTTGTTCAGGAGATATATAAAACGATGTCGTTTTCTTTTGTTGGGTGGATGTGTAAAATGACGTTGTTTTTATTGATGATGTGGCATCCTACTCAGCTTGTCATTAACGGAACAGTAACAGCTTTTAGTGATTTGTGTATTTCCGCCTAATTTGTTTTGTTCGTGGAGGTAATTCAAGCTTTAGATTAGTTCATGAGGTTTTTGGCACAATACAAAGTTCGGGGGATGATTTGGCCAAAGTATCTTAGTTTAGGGATGAAAAAGCCGTTTTCCCGATGTAGATATTGGGTAAAAATATTTCGTTTAAGATTTATGTTAATTATATCTAAATTTTGATTTCAAAAATATTAGGGTAATTATATTATATACTATTTTATCTATATATACATTTTTGCACGGGATTTTGGCAAAAAAATGTTAGCGGGTCGGATTATTTTTTATTTTTCTCTGAAAATCTTCAATTAGATCTATTCTTGAATTTTGGCAAAACCCGAGTTAATTCATAAAATCTAAAAATATATTTTTTTTTCTCAACTAATTGCTATATCTAAACTCTTTATTTAAGTAATATTTTTTTTATGATTTTCATAGATATGGAAATCAAATATGATGATTTAATGCTAAATAACAAATACATTTAATACCCTATATATAATTTTCTCTATCTCTATATTTCAAAAATGAACTTAAAATATACTAATCCTACCGTATATAGATATGTATATATCTATATATACATTTAAATAAAAATAATAATAGCATATATGTAAAAGAGAAGCCTTAAAATAAAAATAAAAATTTCTATTTAACAAAAATATAGGCCCACGGTGTACCGCGGGTTGATATCTAGTTATTTTATAAAAAGAGAGAGATGTAGACAATATGAGATTGTGAAGCTTATAATTACTTTGCTTACTTGCTAGCATCCAATATTCATCAATACATATATATAGTAAACATAGAACAATATAAGTATTATTGTGAAGCATGATTAATCATCATCACACTTGTCTTTGTAAGACAAATCCCCATCACCATACACATGTCTTCTCTATATTAAGAGGTTATAACCTCATCATCATCCATGTGTCAACCTCTAATCTTGTAAATTTTACTATAAATATGTGTAATCAAAGTTTTAGAGAACGTGGAATAAAAAGCTTCATATATACTCTTGTTACTCTCTCTCTAGTCACCAAAAATCTCTCTCTCTCTCTCTCTCTCTAACACACATATATATAGTTGTGTTGTAGTTTTATTTAACACGTTATCAGCACGACCGACTCTCGATCCGTTAGCACGAGCGACTCTAGATCCGTCATCGTTTTGAGTTATCATGTCGAATTTAGCAAAGCTTGATATCGCCGCCCTTGATGTTTCTGGAAAAAATTATATGACATGGGCATTAGATGCAAACATGTATCTGAAAGGAAATGGGCTTCTCAAAACCCTCGATCCGTCGGAAACGACGTTAGAGGAAGAAAAGGCAAAAGCTATGATGTTTTTACGTCACCATCTCCACGATAGTTTAAAAGATGAATACATCACAAGAGAAAATCCCGCAGATCTCTGGGTCTCTCTCAGAGATAGGTTTGATCACCAGAAATATGTGATCTTACCAAAAGCCAAACATGAATGGCTAAATCTGCGATTTCAAGATTACAAAAGTGTAAGTGAATATAATTCCGCTTTGTTCGGAATCACTTCTAGGATGATTTTATGCGGAGAGACTGTTTCCGATTATGATATGATCGAGAAAACTTTCCAAACATTTCATCCTACAAATGTAATCCTGCAGCAACAATAGCGAGCTAGAGGATATACTCGATATTCTGACTTAATGCAAGTCCTTGTTGCTGAACAAAATAATGAACTTATGATGATGAATCATCAAACTCGTCCAACTGGATCAGCTCCACTTTCAGAAGTGAATGTTGCTTCATCCAGTTATAATAATTGGCGCGGTCGTGGCCGTGGTCGCGGTCGTGGAGGAGGTCGTGGACGAGGAAAAGGAAGGGGTCTCCCTCCCAATAATTTCAACGGCAAGAAAACCAACAAAAATCTTCAAGTGAATGACGCTGGTCGCACTTTGAAGAAACAAGATGAAAGTACTTGTTACAGATGTGGAATGAAAGGACATTGGTACCAGACCTGTCGTATACCAAAATATTTGGCCGATCTGTATCAAGCATCTCAAAAAGCAAAAGAAAGAGATGTTGAGACCAATCTCATCTCTGATAAAGCAGGACCTTCGTTCCATGGCCTTAATGATGAAACCCATCTTGATATCGCAGATTTTCTCGTTGATCATGAAAACGGGAAGTCAGGCTAATAAGATCGTTATGACATAATATGGTTCTACTAGTATTTTATGTATTTTACGGTTTCAATGCACTTTTTGTTTTAAAAGTCTTTTTGAATAATGGTTTCTTTGTAATATACAATAAAGTTCTCTTTGTAAGTCTTTATGTTATTAATGCATATTTTATAAATGCTTTATCTCAGAAAATGTCAAATTTTGAGATTGAGGATGGAGATATATGTTTGGCAGACAGTGCTACGACGCACACGATACTTAAAGATAAAAAAATATTTCTCCTCTCTCAAAATAAAGGACTCCGTTGGAAGCGTGAGTACCATATCTGGTAATGCAAAGATCATTATGGGCTCTGGAAAAGCCATTTTTTTAATGCCAAAGGGTACAAAATTTGAAATTGATGCATTATATTCTCCTATGTCTCATAGAAACTTAATAAGTTTCAAAGATATCCGAAGAAATGGATATAATATAGAGACTATGAATAAGAATAGCGTTGAATATCTTTGTATTACATCCGAGGGGAAACATATACTAGAAAAATTACCAATGTTATCCTCTGGATTATATAGCACAAAAATAAATATGTTCGCATCATATGTTACAGTAAACTCAAAGTTTACTAGTACATTTAAGATTTGGCATGAAAGACTTGGACATCCTGGTTCAGTCATGATGCGAAAAATTGTGCAAAATTCTAGTGGCCATCCATTGAAAAACCAAAAGATTTTTCAATCTAATGAGTTTTCATGCGATGACTGTTCTCAAGGAAAACTCATAATTCGGCCATCGCCAAGCAAAATTGGGAATGAATCTCCATTATTCTTAGAGAGAATACATGGTGATATATGTGGACCTATCCACCCTTCGTGTGGGCCGTTTCGTTACTTTATGGTAATGATCGACGCATCCAGTAGATGGTCACAAGTAGATGGTCACATGTGTGTCTATTGACAACACGAAATACGGCTTTCGCGAAATTTATTTCCCAAATAATCAGGTTGAAAGCACAATTTCCTGATTACGCCATAAAGAAAGTCAGGCTTGATAACGCTGGTGAATTCACTTCACAAGCCTTTAATGACTATTGTATGTCAATGGGAATCGATGTTGAGCATCCAGTCCCTCATGTTCATACTCAAAATGGCATGGCTGAATCTTTAATTAAACGGTTGCAACTCATTGCTAGACCGTTAATATTGAGAACAAAACTCCCAATTTCTATATGGGGTCATGCTATATTGCATGCTGCAGCGTTGGTCCAGATACGACCAAGCGCATATAATAAATATTCCCCTTTACAATTAACGTCTGGTCAAGAGCCAGACGTAGCCCATCTCCGTGTTTTTGGGTGTGCGGTTTATGTTCCTATAGCCCCACCACAAAGAACAAAAATGGGGCCACAACGGAGATTGGGTATATACGTCGGTTATGCATCACCGAGTATAATTCAGTATCTTGAACCGCAAACTGGTGATATGTTTACGGCACGTTTTGCCGATTACCATTTCAATGAAGATGAATTTCCAGCGTTAGGGGGAGGAATTAAACAAATACCAAAAGATATTACATGGTCTACACCATCTTTGGTATATCTTGATCCTCCTACAAATCAACGTGAGCTGGAAGTTCAGAAAATTATACATTTACAAAATTTGGCAAATCAATTACCAGATGCGTTTACAGATACAAAAAAGGTGACAAAATCATACATTCCCGCTGCAAATGTCCCATCAAGAGTTGAAATTCCTAGAGAGGAATTCGATGGAAGCAAAACTAATGAACCTAAGGTTCAATTGAAGCGTGGAAGGCCAATGGGCTCGAAAAATAAAAATCCCCGAAAGAAAAAGAAAATGGGAGATGAAAATGAAAAGGTTCAAGAAGAACCTAATAAAGAGAAAAATCCTCAGGACAATACAGAAAAATATGAGATTTCCATTAACTATGCCCAAGATGGAAAATTATGGGCTAGAGATGAAATCGATGATGATGATGGAATATTTTCTTTTTCTGTATCTAAAGAGATCGATCATGAAAATGATGATCCCGATCCAAGGTCCGTATCAGAATGCCAACAAAGGACTGATTGGGAGAAATGGAAAACTGCAATGCAAATTGAGTTGCTCTCCCTCAATAAAAGAGATGTCTTTGGACCTCTTGTCACTACATCTAAAGATGTAAAACCTGTTGGCTGCAAGTGGGTATTTGTGCGAAAAAAAAATGAAAAAGATGAAATCACACGATATAAAGCCCGACTTGTTGCACAAGGTTTTTCTCAAAGACCTGGAATTGATTATGAAGAAACATATTCTCCGGTCATGGATGCAATTACATTCAGGTACTTAATGAGCCTAGCGGCCTCTAATAATTTAGAAATGTACCTAATGGATGTAGTAACAGCATATCTATACGGATCATTGGAAAATAATATTTATATGAAAATCCCAGAAGGATTTAAAGTTCCTGAGGTATTAGACTCAAAGTCTAATGAAATATGTGCGGTCAAATTACAGCGATCACTTTACGGATTAAAACAATCCGGACGCATGTGGTATAATCGTTTAAGCGATTATTTATTAAAGAAAGGGTATGTTAATAATGAAATATGCCCTTGCGTCTTTATTAAGAAATCTCCATCGGGATTTGTGATCATTGCTGTATATGTTGATGACCTAAACATAATTGGAACTCAAAAGGAGATTGATGATGCAAGAACTCATATGAAAGAAGAGTTCGAAATGAAAGATCTCGGAAAGACAAAATTTTGTCTCGGACTCCAAATAGAGTATTTCCAAGACGGAATATTTGTGCATCAATCAAACTATACCAAAAGAATCATTAAGCGTTTTTATATGGATAAAGCGCATCCTTTGAGTACTCCAATGGTCAATAGATCTCTGAATGTTGATAATGATCCATTCAGACCTTGTGAAGATAACGAAGAAATACTTGGTCCCGAAGTACCTTACATGAGTGCTATCGGTGGACTTATGTATCTTGCAAATTGCACCAGACCGGACATTGCATTTGCCACTAATCTACTTGCAAGATACAATCATCCCCTATCCACAGACATTGGAATGGGATAAAACACATCTTTCGCTATCTTCAAGGTACGATTGACCTAGGATTATTCTATCCTAGAAACTCTGCGTTTGGTCTAGTTGGTTTTGCAGATGCATGATATTTATCGGATCCCCATAAATCTCGGTCCCAAACTGGATACGTTTTCACAATCGGAGGAACTGCAATCTCGTGGCGTTCTCAGAAACAGACTTTGGTCGCCACCTCTTCAAACCATGCAGAAATGATTGCGCTTCATGAAGCCTGCAGAGAATGTATGTGGCTTAGATCTATGACCAACCACATACAAGAAGCAAGTGGAATAGCCTCTAGTAAAGAGCCGACAACATTATTCGAAGATAATGCTGCATGCGTCGCCCAAATTAAAGAAGGTTATATCAAAAGCGACAGAACGAAGCATATCCCTCCAAGGTTTTTCTCCTACACTCAAGAACTCGAGAAAAACAAAGAAGTTGATATCCAATATATCCACTCAAGTGACAACGCAGCAGACCTGTTTACAAAAGCGCTTCCCACTTCAACCTTCAGAAAGCATATTCATAACATTGGGATGCGTAGTCTACGAGAATTATGAAGAAAAGATGACATCTATTTTCCAGGGGGAGATTACGTTATTGTACTCTTTTTCCCTTATCATGGTTTTTATACCACAGGGTTTTTCCATGATAAGGTTTTTAACGAGGCAATACGTAATACGGCAATAATGATGACTAATCAAGGGGGAGTATTGTGAAGCATGATTAATCATCATCACACTTGTCTTTGTAAGACAAATCCCCATCACCATACACATGTCTTCTCTATATTAAGAGGTTATAACCTCATCATCATCCATGTGTCAACCTCTAATCTTGTAAACTTTACTATAAATATGTGTAATCAAAGTTGTAGAGAACGTGGAATAAAAAGCTTCATATATACTCTTGTTACTCTCTCTCTAGTCACCAAAAATCTCTCTCTCTCTCTCTAACACACATAGATATAGTTGTGTTGTAATTTTATTTAACAAGTATCAATTATTTGGGAATAAAAGAATTTGATGGCCAAGTAATGTTCAAAAGATAAGATTAAAGATGAGATCAAATGATCAAATCTAGTGATAGATAATCACTTTGTTTTCTAACATTTCCTTTGATTATCTATCATTATTGATATATTGCGTACTGTTTCGCTAAAAACTTTATCATACCAAAATTTATTGGATAAAAACCATAATAAAGAAAAAAAAAAGTACAGTAAATCTTTCCTTGAAAAAGTAAGTATAATTTTTTTTTCATAGATCTTGTAGATGATGCATTCCAATACTATGAATATGCTTTCTGAATGTTGACGTGGAAAGCGCCTTTGTAAAGGTCTGATGCGTTGTCACTTGAACAGATATATATTGGATATCAACTTCCTTGTTTTTTTCGAGTTCTTTAGTATAGGAGAAAAACCTTGTAGACATATGTTTTGTTCTATCGCTCTTGATATAACCTTCTTTGATTTGGACGACACATGCATCATTGTCTTTGAATAATGATGTCGACTCTTTACTGGTAACTATTCCATTTGCTTCTTGTATGTGCTTAGTCATAATAATAATAATAATATATTTTTCTAAATGAAACGTGTACTCCTTCTTTTTTTACAAAAGTGTCATAAGTACAAAAAAATAGTTTTTCTTTCAAATTAGTAAGCTAAAATAATAGGGATAAAAAAAAAATTTAGCCTCAAGAACTACATTAAAAATTTAAACCATACTTTTGTGAAACAAAAATAAAATTTATATCGACATTATTTGTAAAAAAGATAGAGTATCAAGTTTTAGTAGGATAGCCTAGTACTCCATCTCTTTCACAAAAAAATGTCATTCTAGCATTTGTCACACAAGTTAAAAAAGTAAACAAATTTTTTTTCAATTATTTATTAGGGAGACTCACAAAAATGCCCCTTTTCAATGCCCCTTTTCAATACCCCTTTTCAAAAATGCCCCCTTTGACTGTCCATTTTTAAAAATACCCCTTTTTATGTACAAAATGACTAAATTACCTTTCTTTTAATAAAAGATATCACAAATATATAAGGAAATATAACAAAATTAGGTCCACAAAATACAAAATATTTTTTGGCGGGAAAAGTGATCCCGCAATTTTTCCCGCCAAAACACTTGTAAAAACTTGTAAAACCTTTAAAATACCTTGTAAATTTTTCCCGTAAAATTTTTTCCCGCCAAAAAAAATTTTTTGCGGGAAAAGTGATTCCGCAATTTTTTTGGCGTTTAATTTTTGGCGGGAAAAATTTACAAGGTATTTTAAAGGTTTTTTACAGGGTATTTATAAGGTTTTACAATGTATTTTAAAAGGTTTTACAACGTATTTATAAGGTATTTATAAGATATTATACGATTTTACAAGCTATTTTATAAGGTTTTACAAGTTTTTTATAAGGTTTTACAACTTATAAATACCTTATAAAACCTTATAAGTACCTTGTAAAACCTTTTAAAATACATTGTAAAACCTTACAAAACACTTGTAAATACTCTGTAAAAAACCTTTAAAATACCTTGTAAAATTTTCCCGCCAAAAAAATTGCGGAATCACTTTTCCCGCAAAAAAAATTTTTTGGCGGGAAAATTTTTTGGCGGGAAAAATTTTTACGGGAAAATTTTACAAGGTATTTTAAAGGTTTTTACAAGTGTTTTGGCGGGAAAATTGCGGGATCACTTTTCCCGCCAAAAAATATTTTGTATTTTGTGGACCTAATTTTGTTTCAAATAAGGGTAAAATGGTCATTAAAAATTAAAAGAGGGCAAACTTAAAAATGGACTCTCAAAGGGGGCATTTTTGAAAAGGGGTATTGAAAAAGGGGCATTTTTAACAATTTCTCTATTTATTAATACACTGTCACTAAATAATACTCTATATCTAATTAGTAATCTAAAATAATAGGAATAACAAAGATAATTGGTCTTAAAAACTGCATTGAAAACACAAAACGATATTTTTTTTGTGGAACAAAATGGAAAAAGTAATGTCCTTTTCACAATTATTGCATTCAATTTATTTTTCTATCATATTCCATAAGCTTACAGAAAATTCAAAATTCAACCATTTTTTCTCGTAGATTCATCACATATATTTTTGAAAAAAATGTACAACTTAATTATTCAGAATATTACTTTATATTTTCTGTAAATATATGAATGTATTACGATGTAGATTCAATAGTAAGATGCAGCAACAATGTACCGAGTCTTGTACAAACAGTGCAAAACAATTTTGCAATACTTTTAATCCAATTTCTCATTCTCACCATTGATTAAATTCGAAAAAACCATATAGAAATTAGGAAAAAATATTAGGCAGCAACTGAAAAAAAAAAAGCATTCAGTACATGTAGTTAAAACTAAATAATGACACTAAAAAACTAATAAGCCAATTTCTCCAATATGCAGTTTCTTTCTTCTTCTTTATTTTTTTGTCCCCGTGAAAATAAAAGAAGAGAAGGAAACAAAAACTAAGAGATAATATCATCAATGAACAACAACTTGTTGATCATCGATGAGCATCACTGAGCTGTGATGATGAACCATGTGCCACCTTCCATTATGGAACTCAAACACATTGGTGATGAGGAATGGACCACCGTCCACGTTCAGGTATGCTTTCATGGTGACCCAGGCCATGTCCGTTAGTATCCGAGTGCGAACCGTGTGGACCTGAAAGTCAAACCCTTGTTCCCAGTTGAAACAAAGTTGCCAGCTTTGCATCACTTCATTGTACCTGCATTGGACAGAGCAAAACATAGATAATTCATACCGATTTCTTTCAAACAAATCCACAAAGATGTCTCAAACAAATCCACAAAGATGTCTCTAGCCAATTTGAGGATAACCAAATCTAGAACACAGATGCATAAGAATGTAATTGTGCAAGTAGACTCAAACAACGTAATCACATTTCCCGTTCTTATTCAGGATATGGAATATGCTGAGAGAATCCAAATTCTATTAGAGCCACTATGGGATATACCAGTGTTAACTATGTTATCCTACTGCTGTATATCTTTCGCTTTAGCGTTTTTACTAAATCAAACAATACTTTTAACATCTTGTATCACTAGGAACTGCACAAGAGCATTGTTCCGCTAGTATACTCAAACTTAGATAACATCTAAAGGACACACTTTACAGCTACAGAACATGCTAGGTACACATTAGGATAACAGAACCGGAAACCAAACGATGATATTAAAGGCATTCCTCATACACAAAAGCAAGGTTATGAATGAAAGGTGGAGTAGTTGTTACCCGGAGAAGAGTTCACCAGAGGCATGGATACACTTAACATAGTCCGAGTTCAACCATAAACGAGCCATCGCTTGAAGAGCTCTGTCTCTAATGATGCTGAAGAATTCAGTATTCACACTAATAATCGCTCTAGTAGTTGCATAGTAAGCTTTCCACCCATTGACTGGAGTTATACCATCTTGCTCCATCGTAAAATCCTAATACACATGAAAACAAGTAAGACAAAGAACAAAAGAGAACCATTCATTAAACCTAGAATACATGTTTTAACCTAGAATCATTTCTGAATTTTCCAATACACAAAGCTAATACAAATGAGTGATTAGTGAGTTTAATTACCTTGTGATAAAGAGCTTTCCAAGCATTATCATCATTAGCAGCTTTCCTCATCAAGGAATTAGTCATGGATAAGCGACAGAGACTTGGATAATCCAAGTAACTAAGCGCGTGGGTTGTAATTTCCGGAACTAACTGCTCCATCATTGAAACTCCCGGCTTATCATCCGCCACCGTGGAGGAAGCCGTAACCTCCGTTCTCTCTACGCCACACAGAGGAGGCGTAACACCGTTCGCCAGCGGCGTCGACGGCATAGGTTTGTTGTCCAGTTTTCTCTACAGAGGAATAGATCGAGAGAGGAAAAAAACGATTGCGATTGATACTGCGATTATGAAGAACAATAAAGACATGAGAACTTGGTAAACATGAATCAGAAAAAAATAACCTAGAGAAGAAGGAGCTTGAAAGGTGACGCACTTAGGGTTTAATGGTGGTTTCCTTCTTCTGACGAAACCCTAGAAATGAATTTGGCGAGACGAAGAAGAGAGAGAGAGAGATTCAGAAGCTTTTTTGTCTCCAACTCCGTAACTGACCATCGCAAATGTTTATCAAAATGTGTCACTGTAGGAAATAGCCTTAAGTTTCAAGGGTATTATGGTCATTTACGATGTATGTTTATCCAAAAGAAAACAGATACGTCGTCGTTTTATTACTTTCAGAAAACAGAAATAAATGAGACAGGTTAGGCCCAAGAGGCTTTTTTTCAGGAATTTCAATGATTTGACCCAAACTCCATATTTCTTGTGAACCACGCTATCATCTTCTTCTTTTTCATTTGGCGATTTAAGTTTAAGCTTACTAGTTCAATTTAATCACAGTGACGAAAAAGTATGCAATTAATAAAATATATCTTTTTCATCTCCAAATTTTTTTCCAAAAACTGTCAGCGACCAAGTAAATCTCAGTTTCAGACACATTTGGGTCTGTCTGGTCTGGGTCGGGTAAAACAAGAATTGATTTTCTTGCCCTAAGAGAAGACTGAATCTCCAAAACTCGTGGAGAAGACAAAAGAGAGATGCTAATTAAAATCTATTTACGTTTTTGTACTGAACTACTTTGTTTCTTCATCTTATTTACGCGTCTGATTGTCATTTGCCCTTGTCCTTGTCCTTGTGGTGAGCTCCAGAGGAAGCGGTTTCGACGTATTGCTCGGCAAGTTTCTTGATCTTGTCTCCTTCTTTGATCAAGAAGTTAGCACTCTTGGCTTTGCTATGATACTTCATCACTTTCTCTGTGGTTTTCGTCACTGCCCATCTGTATTGTTCCACGTTTATCACTCCGCTCTTGCATAGTGGTCTGATATGTTCTTTGATGTATATTTCCACCTTAAGAAAACAATAAACCCATTGAAGACAAAGGAAACGGGAATTTGTTTTGACATAGTGAGAGTTATACAGTTTTTAGTACCTTCTTGGTGATGGAGTTACCAAACCCATCAGCTTTGCCTTTTTCCTCTTTAGACGGCTTTTCGCTTGGTTTGCACTTTTGAATGCTTCTGGGAAGTTTTTTCTCTTGAATGGAAGGGATTTCAAAGTTTGAAGCGATGAACTCTCTCTGCGTGTTGCTCTCGCACTCTGAATCAGGTGCTTTAGCTTTAACACCATTCTCATCAAATCCTTCAATGAGAGGTTTCTCAACTAGTTTCTCTGTACCAGGTCCGTATAGTTCTTCACATTCAGCTACAGAAAGGATCTCACCTCCTCCTTCTCCTTCTCCTTCTCCTTCTCCTTCTCCTTCACCCTCGGCCTCGGGTACAGGCTCCATAGGAACAAAGCTCTTTCCATCTTCTTTGCCATTTCTGGTCTCCTTTTGGTTCTCAGTTGTCTCTTCATCCCCCAAGACTTCAGATTGTATCAAAGACTTTTCAGGTTGAATAGTGGACAAAACTACCTTCACCTTAGTCAGGCTTTCATCCGGCTGCGTTACTGAAGCTTTTGTAGTCATGGTAGCACCCATATAGTCTTCTTCACCCAATTCATACTCAAAATCCCCAAAGATGTCTGTATCAGGAACGGAATCTAAGTCAAGTACATTATCTGGGCCTGCCCTTGCTTTGTCCAAGAAACTGTCTCCTTTCTCTGGAGGAACTTCTGTTGAACGGGTTGGGCTGTTTGGTGGTGAATCAGCAAGACCTGCTGCTCTGAGCGCTTCAAGGACGGCGGGATCATCTGAATCTTTACCACTAATACGTTCTGTATCGTTAACAGCCATTGGTGATGACGAATTCGGTTCTACAGCATTATCCATCGCTTTGCTCTCTGAATGATGAAGTATTTCTTGTGAGCATAAATTCAGATACACAACTTTGCTACTTGATTTGTCAGCGATCGCTTTCTCGATATTTATAGCATCAGCAACGGCTAGTTCTGTTGCTGCACTTCTTCGAACAGACAGAAGGTTTTCTTTCTTTAAGAAATGTTCTGTCAGGCGATATAATTGTGTCTGCAGAAATAGCAATTTGCTTAGGAACAAAAACCAGCACATGTGCAAGTAATAAAGCTAGCTATTTCACAAGTTGTGATGTTAATAATGTTGTGGCAGGAAAATCAATAACAGATTAGCCTCAATTTTCTGTATTATCAGTTTAAATATGTAACCGTAATAAAAGCACATACGGAACTGATGAAGCTAGCTATAGACAAGTATTAAATCTTATTGTTTTCCAAAAATAATTTTGATCCTCGAATTAGGACCAACGAGAAAATATTATATAATGACAATCTTATCAAACAATAGAGCAGATCTTTCACAGGTTTCCCAAACACATGAAATGACTACCTAATATTTGTAAGAAAGACCGCCCTCTCATATGTGTGCATGTTCACTAACCGAAATGTGTGTACGATTGCTCAGCTTATTCTACCATATAACCTAGAACTAACAATAATATCAAAACAGTGACCTCTTTTTCAATATCTGGAATCCAAGTAACTCACTATGAACCTATCACTAATCAATGCCACGGGAACTGGAAATTAAAGTAAAGAGCTATCCACGTACCTGCCTAACTGCAACAGGAACTTTATTATGGCGACTGGTTGCAAGGCTTGGTCTCATATCAGCTGGAAGTTGAGCCTGATAGAAACAAACGAGTGACAATCTCAAAACACCGGATTTTTAAAAGCAACAAAGTAAGTGACAAGAATTACACACCAACAATGGATAATTCCCTTTGAGCTCGGGAGAGCCTTCTCTGTCTTGGGATGAGTTGTTGCCAGCTAAAGCTTTCTTTCTTGCAAGAACCTGCAATGCCCATTTCCTTTTGTCTTTCTTGAGATCGTCAGGAATGTCAAACATTTCCTTAGAGTTACTCGATATAAGATTAGGCTGCCCATCCGACTGTTTGTTTCCTGAGTTCAGTTTTGATCCAGCAGCTTTTAACCTGCTCCCCTTGGCATCACTAATCTTTGGTAAAGTTTTGTTGGCTTCTGTGGGTTTTGCATTGTTTTGTGAGTTTCCCGTTTCTTTTGGTGCCAACAGAGGCTTGAGATTATCATTTCTCGGGAACACGGAGGTATCTGCCAAATACAATCTGGAGAGGATAGGATTTGAGGCCTGTGGGGTTTCAGATGAAAAGTTTGTTTTGGCGTCACCTGGTTTCTTCTTCAAGAGGCTAAGAACAGACTTCAGAGTTTCAATTTTTTCAGGCTTTCTACTTTGTATGCACCGATGCTTCCAAAACTCAACTTCACAGTCCCGGTGCCATGCACTTTTCCGCTTCCCATTTAAATCTGCATAAATTTTCTTCGTCAGATTCTCTCTGACTTTTCCTTTCTGCAGCATCAACTTCTTTGCCTTCACTGCCAGAGCCGAAATTTTTCTAGGTGCTTCATCAGTTTTAGGTCCTGCCACAGCAGCTCTAAAGGCGGCCAAAAGTTTTGGATCGAATTGGTTTTCTGTGATGTCCTCCATCGGTTTGTTACGAACGGCTTCTCTTATTTCTTTCCTTAGTTTCTCAACCAGAACCATTGACTCTTGCTCGTCCTCCGGTGTCCTCTTGATCTTCTTTACCCTCAAACCAGCAGCATTCTCTCCTTCTGAAGACTTATCAGTAGGATTTGAACGCATGAGATTTTTTCTACGCCCAGTTCCTTTGACAATGCTGAATATATCAACAGTTGTATTGTTTGAAGGGGATCTGTTTGAAGGGGATCTGCTCTCGTGGTGAAAGGTAGCTAATTCTTCCTCTTCCTCCAGTTTTGGTTTATTGAGAGCTTTGTAAATCTCAGGTTTAATTTCTGAATTGCCATCATCCCCACTGGTAAAGAAAAGCCACGATGAAACAACAACACGCTCAAAAATTCGACACAAAGCATAGTAAAGAGAGAAAGATGGTACCAAGAAAAGAACATATTTCATCTGTGAAACTGACCTGCAATCTGAATGCTTTCTCTTTAAGCTGACAACACTAGGAACATCTGAATTGGAAATGGCTGTAGTGGAAAGATCTGGTAAACGCATTACAGTATATAAGACCCAACTATGCAAATGCAAATATTGATCAAATAACATTTAGCCAAAAAGAGGAAGAAATGAAGGAAGCAGAAGATAAACAGGCGAACAAAGGGTAGTATGTTACTTACCATTTTTATCATCTACTGACAGACAGTCCTTCTCTATAACAGGGTCTACAGTTGCATAAAAAGGTTAAATTATTATTTAGCAGAACTAAAGGACAAAGCATATTGAGAATCCATACGTTTTAGGAAATTACAACTAAGAGTCGGGTCAATCAATATACCTGCTCTTTTCTCCATGTCTGCAGCAAAAAATGGTTGATATGAATCAGAAGATAGTCTTGATGATATATCATGTGGTAAGGACTGCTTGAGCTCTGATTTTACTGGGACCTGTTCTGTATTTTCCTCCCTACACAGACTTTTCAGATGCGAACTATCTGGGTCTCCATCCATTTTAGCTTCAACTGGTAATGGGTTGGTATCACTTGGTTCCATATGAGACTCGTCTCCTTTGACTATTGATACAACAAGAGCTGTCTCGCCTTCATCAGCAACTGTAACTGAAAAGTTTCCAGAGTAAACAGCCTCTGATGAGCATCCGCTATTTGTCTTCTCAGAAATATCCAGGGACTTTCTTGTCTCCACTGGTGAGGTATCAGGTTGTGTTTCCATTGGTGATGTATCAGGTTCATGTGATTTTTCACTAGAGAGACATCTGTGGACACAAAGCAAATGAGAGTAAACTATGACAAGATGGCTAAAAAGATAGAGAAAGGAAGATTAATATGTATAAGCATTAGATTTCACTCAGATTTGGTACAAAGTGTCTATACTAGATAAACATAGGACTGGCACACGGAAAAGATTAAAATAATTTAGTGGAAACTCTACTATAAAATATATGTTTACCTGATAGGCTAATAATTAAAGAAACAATATAATGAAACAACGGTGCTGAAGTTATCAAACCATGGATTAAGCAATCATATGTAGTCAATACGCCAATGAAACCTACCTCGGACATACCCATGTATCCTCTGATGCATTTTCTACGTCAAAACCCACGCAAATAGCATGATACCTGTTAGCATAGATGAAAGCAACAAGCAGAAGCTAATTTGTAAGAATGCTGTAATAATGAACAATCTAAAACAATACGAAGTATACAAAGTCAAGTGCATATAAAAGATTGAAAGGCTAGTATCTTTGTCGTTTACATGTCATATTACAAAATTCCTTCATCTGATAGTGATAGCATTTAGAAACTGGTAGCACAACTAGATTTAAACACAAAATTCTTCATCTAAAAGCATGGTAGACACAAATATTATGGCACTGCAACAACTAAGCAAGCACCAAAAGTTCACCAGTAAATGAATTAGAGTGATAGAAAAACATAAAAAAAAGGTAAACCAACAATCAGGACAATGTGCACACAAAAAACAACCCATGGATAAATTCAACAGGTAATAGTAGTTACCACGCATCACACGAATCACAAGCAATTGATGTATCAAGGTTGGAATCCCCTCCAATGTAACTGAAAGTGTTACGGATCTTGCAAAGATCGCCATCTAAACAGATAACTGCCTACAATATGATTAGGAAAGCTTAATGTACTTTGAAGTGACTAGGAAAACCCATATATGATATACTTACATTTTCATCAATATAGTGTGTTTCGTCAATATAGTGTGACGGAGAAGAGACGGCATCAGTCTCCTCTTCAATGCAGCAATCTTCATCTCTGCATGTATTTGATAGCTTATTTTAACGTCAGCAGATCACAACAGTTTTTTAGCACATACTAAACCTCTGGTACACATGACTTTTATCACCTTTTCAATCACTTGATCATACTATGCCATTTAGTATAAACTAATCATTATAGGCCACAGATAATTGAGGACAAAAAGACCACTCAGATAGTTGAGGCAAGCAAAGTTTATCACAAAAACAGACACAAGGAAAAACATAGTACCCTGATAACGAAACCTCATCAACCTTGCTGCTTTCACCTGAATCATACACCTTCACGATCAAACCAAAAACTCATTATACATAAACCAAGAGCTCCACTTACAAAAATGATGATAAATGTTAAGAAATCTTACTGGGACACATGTAATCAACTGAAACTCTCTCTGACAGAGAGGGCAGAGGTTCATAATCGTAGACCAATTATCAATGCATTCAAAGCAGAACCTGAAATTTAACAGACATAGACACAAATTACCAATCTACTCCTTGATAAACAGTCCACCAAAGACACAGGTTAAACATTGCAATAGTTAATCTTCGCAGAACCGAGGTAACTCTTAAGGACTATGCAACTTTTGTAGACTAAGAAAAGACAATGCTAAGAGAAAACAAGCTTTTACCAGTGCTGACAGCAATCGAGAACGCCTCTATCAATAATTATATCCATGCAAATCCCACATCTTTCCCCTTCAATTCCAGCCATGTCCTGTTCAAAGAAATCAAAATCACAATGAGAAGTAATAATAATTATTATTATTAAAAACACAAAGGTTCCCAGAAACGTGACACAAACTAAATGAAATGCTTGATATAGCATTTATATACAACCATTTTCACCGCAAATTACAAGTTTTAAGCTCCAGGTTCGAAAATTAAAAGGTAAACCCATGATTAGTTCAACCAAGAGAAAAATAGCTGAGAAAGTTCAAGTTTACACTAACATTATGTTCAACTTCAGCAGCTTCATCTTCAACCAAGTTACTAGCGTCAAAATCGAGCTCCATTTTCTGAAAAAAAAAAAAAAAAAAAGACAAAGTGATCAAAGACGAAATCGATTTCCTCTGACGAGAACGAGAGCGAGAAAGAACCGAGAGGAAAATTTAGGTGAAATTTTTGTAAACCCAAAACCTACCTACCTCGGATCAAAACCTACGAAGAAGAAGCTGAGAGAGGAAAAAATCTCAGAACCCTTGATGATGAAATTGAAAAAAAAAAGGCGAAGCAGCGTCCGAGGGCAAAATTGGAAAAAAGTGTAGAAAATTTACGAGAGGGTGGAGATGACGTCACCTCCTTAGGCCAAGATTTTTGTTTTAGAAACTTTGATGAGCAAAGAATTGAAATTATGTCTTCGTCGCTCTGAAGATTAAATTTTCCATTTATAAACCAAAAAGATGGACCACATGTGCTTTTATGGGTCGAATCTTTTAACTTTCTGTTTCATGTGGGCCATTTACGTAAATTCACCAATACATTGAGCCCAACTTTGTAAAACTTATCCTTTTTCTTCTCCAACCCCGTACTTTCTTTCTTTAGTTAAAAAGACCCCATAGGTTTCTTTTACGTACTATGGGGCCAAAAAATCAATATTGCAAAGCTCATTAACACTTTACACTATGTTTTTTATGTACATTTCTTTCTCAGCTGATTCAAGAATGAAGCATAGTTTCTAGGTTAGTAGGGTAACACATGTCCACGTGACGACCATTCCATACATTGTCGGCGAGGATAGCGTTAACGGCGTCAGTAGGATGAAACTGGTCCCACCATAGATGACCGGAGGCGTCGGAGCAAGCCATCTCCGGCGAGATGCATGGAAGCCATCCTTTGTACCTTCCTAGCCCACAACACGCATCTGTCGTCTCATTAAAACCTGTCCACACCACAAAAAAACACAAACAACTAAGATTCAACAAGACTCTTTCACACTTGAAGATGATCAGAAAACTCTATATATCACTCTTAGAAGTCTCTGTTAGAGTTACAAGATACTGCTATGGGATTATAATGCTATGTTGTTATCAGTCACAGTTATTTTGTGAATTGAGAATTGACATGGAAGTGGTGCTTACCGTAGAGTTGGTGGTTCCTGAGGATGTCCATAGCGCTTTGGAACACGTCGCAGTAGATAATGGATGCGCCTGGAAGTTCACGGTTGAGTTTATCTACAGTGTATCTCATGACAAAGTTGGATTCCATGATCATGCTGTTCACTTCTTCTGCACATTCACCGTTCTGGCTTCTGTACTTCCACATGTAGTATGGTGCACAGCCAATAGGTGGCAGTCCCATCACCACCATTCTCCTCACTTTAACATTGTACAGAGTCTGTGAAACCAACACAATACTTCTCTTATTACTGACACAATGGAACTCAACGAAGAGGCAAATATCTATATCTCAATCATTTTTAGGCTATCGATATGCAGCTTTATGAGCTTTATGGTCTCTACAACTATATAAACCAGAGATCCAAAACAGAACAAGGGTTGTGATTTGATCTTTATAAAGGAAACGTTTTGTGTTCTAATCAGTTTAAAAGGTTTCACTTATACTAACTATACTAACTCAGAAATCATACTTGTTAGTCCCTATAAACTCTCCACCAAAATCAAACGTATAAAGATTGATTAGAAGTCTAACCTTGAGCTCCTGTCTCATATTTGAAGCCAAGAACTGATTAAAATTCCATGGAGTATAAAGATTCTGCACATTGGAGATGTTTCTGATGTAGAAATGTATGTAATCATTCACTCCAATCGATATGTAGAAAACCGAGTTTGAGACTAAACGTTCCGAAGCCTCCTCCCCAATGCTCAGTATCATCTGCTGGAATGTATCAACAAACTGCTCAACCTGCATAGCGAATGAAACCCGCTGGCCCTGCAACAACGAAATTCCCCACAGGATTGAAAAAACTGAAAGATGGTATCCAGAAAATGAACTCAAAAGACTCTGAAAACTGAGTAGTACCAGTTCAGATCCACTAGACAAAATGATTCCAGCACCAGCTGATGCATAGTTTACTCCTTGAAACATGTCTTCAACAGTCCCAGTTTGTCCAAGATAGCTAGGAACGAATGGTAAACCTAGACGATCAGCTGTTCACAAGATTTTCAATGGACAAACAAAAACCAATGCTTCAATCTCTATTTCTTTCTTTAACATTCAAGAACAACATCGAATTTGAGAAAAAAGGCCAAAATTCTCGATTTCTCTCAATTTTCTCGGCAGTTTCTAGGCACTATAAAGAATCGAAAACAAGAAATCAAGTAAGAGCAAATAATTCTTGAAATCGAAAAATTAGAATCAAAACCCAGAAATTTGGGGAAGAATTTTAACCTAGATAATCAACTGGGATTCTTCCATTGCAAAACCTTCCCGTTGGTTGATGCGTATCAAAATCTCTACCGTACGGAAGCCGATCTGCTCTCGCTAAGGTTCCAAGAAAGTTATTAGTTCCACTATCAACTGAAGAATCTCCGAACACGAACAACGCCGGTACAAAAGGCAAAGACGGCTTCACCACCGGAGATTGGGCTCTGAGTGACGGCGATGGAGGTAAAAACGGCGGAATTGAAGGAGAAAACGGAGAGATTCTTGTAGTTAAGTGATGATCGGCGATCAATTTGGGTCTCGTGAAGATTATCAGAAGAGAGAAAACAAGAACGAGAAGCTTGATCGACATTGAGAGAGAGCGCGGGAAAATGTGAAGATGCTTTGCGAGGTTTTACAGAGAAATAAAGAAAAACGTCGTCGTCTTATAGATGAAGAGACTATTTATAAGAGACTAGAACACATTGAACCGGTTAAATTAGGTAGAAAGTAGACGCCTATTTCCGATTTACATATACCGGTTAACACTGATCTTAAATCAGCTAACATAAGATCAAAACGACTTCGTTTAATAGATATCTACAGAGACTTTTTTTATTTATAACTGCGATACATTGAACCGGCTAAACCGGAAAGTAGAAGCCTAATACCGGTTAACTCAATTTTAAAACCTGATACAAATTATTTGTACTGGTAGACTTTGGTCTCAAACTTCTGATCTTCTCTCCACCACTGATGAATCCCATGAGCTTGTTTAAAATCTCTTGACGAACTTAAGTTCACCGTTAAAACCGAAGATGGAATCAGATGTACCGGCTCTTTTCCTCCTAACAGCATACCGCCCAACGAGTGCTGTGTTGCTACCCGCTCTACAAACCCGATCCCGATTTCTTCCATCTTGTTTCGGTGCTCGAAGTAACCGATATATTCTGAGCACAAGTGGTCTCCAGGGTTGATGTACAGCCGCGGAAACCAGTCGGATAAGGCTGCAAATGGATCAGGTGGTGCGGGTGATGCACGGTCGTTCTGGTTGTAGTGTTGGGTGGCTTTTTTGGCTAGAGCAAGTCCAGCTGTGATCACGCTGCCTGCATTTTATATAGCATCTCAGATCAGTCGAGTTTCTACACGATTATAACGAAATGCCAAATTTTAGAACACATTTTGGTTTGGTTCTGTGTATGTGTATATGCACTTGAAAGCCTAATCTGATCAGTATCTTAAAGAGTGACACTGAAGGGAAGATTTAAGTTATATACCTGCGATGCGAATCCCATGTTTGATCCTCTTATCCTTGATTTTTTCGATAGGGGCAGACAAAAACGGCGGATTGAAGGCGAAACACTCAGGAAACACTCCGGTTCTAGCGATAGTTTTCCCGGTAAGTAATGCCATGGATGCACCAAGAGAATGACCAGCAAGCCACACATTCGAACCACCAACGGAAGCAACAATGTTTCTCACAGCTTGAATAGCTATCTCAAACCGTGTTGTCGTGTGAAGCCCATTTCTAATAACATGGATGTCATGCTCAATGTCACGAGAAATAGAGTCCACTTTTGTAACCGTTCCTCTGAAAGCAACCACAAAACGCGGACTCAGTTCCATGGATTTGACAGTTTGAGAGAGCGGTTTGTACTCATAGATTCCTCCGAAGATAGAGTTATCCGCATCATCGACAAGCTTACGAATGAGGCGAAAATGGAAAAACTCAGACCATATTGGAGATAAAGCTAACTCAGGACCGTCCCTTTGTAGCTGACGATCACGCTCAGCTACATAGATTCCTTGAACCAATGAGCCAGCTACGGATCGCCGATGATGTTCATTAGCCCTGCAAATTCAACAAAACAAATAAATGAAACATTTTTAACATAAAGGAACAATATTTCGTGTTTTTGAACACAAGGGTTAGCTCTAAACCAATGGTGCCAAAACATAAGCTAACTCAACAACTTCATGAACATAAAGATTCAGTTTTCGACAAAACAAAATCTCGAAGAAGAGTAGAAGTAGATGCAAACCAATCTATAGATGTTAAGTGTAATGGCCCAGTGAGACTGAAATCATCTCTTTCACAAATCATGATTCCTTTCCCCTTCTTCTGTACCACTAAACATATTAAAAATGGTAATCAGATATTAATTCAAGATTAGAGACAATAAATCACATGTAAAATTGTCACAACTAACTAAATTCCCAATCTCGTTAGAACCCTAACCATAAAAATTTGAATAATCTCCTTCAAAGAAATGATTTTGGAAACAACCCAAAACACAAACTCAATCTAAGTTTGTGATAATGTCAAAATTAATAATCAAATCCAAATCAATCACATAGAAGAAAGATTCAGATTGTGCATAAACTATTAGTGTAAAACAGAATGAAACTATTAACGAACCTTAAGAGGTTGATTCAGATCTGAAGTTTGGTTACTGTCCAGTGGTTATGTTTATAAAGAGTGTGTCTGTGTGTGGGGCTCTTGAACTCAAAGCTTCTGAAAGATACATTTCAACTATCACCGAACCGAAAACGACACCGTATCAGCCATTAAGGTTCTTCTTGCCATATAAAGCTAAACATTTGCTTTTTATCTTTGATAACAAATCTTTTTTCTTTAAATGAAGAACAAATGAATATTCAATAACATATCTTTTTCTAATTATTATTTTTCTGTTTTAATGTTTTTGATCATAACATAGGATTTTTTTTTATACATAATGTCCCTATATTTCTCTAAAATCTGACTCTTCTTTTTCTTGTGGATATTAATTATAATAATTTAGTGTGGAGAAATATGTTTTAGCAAAAGAAGAAAACAATTATGAAAGTTAATGAGAGGAGTCTTCAGAAGAAGAATCATATCCATAAGGATTATTACTGGCCCAGTTCCACAAATCTCTACACATCTCCTCAATTCCATATTTGGCCCTGCATTTGTTACAAACCCAAATTTAGACTATCTCATTTACATATTCACAACTTTTTAAAGTCTAAAATCCAATTTCTGAAAGTAATCTTCTTCTTTTGCCAAAGTTATAGCTTAATTTATGTATGACTAAAGAAATGAGCTTACTTCCAATTCAATTCACTTTCTGCTCTTTCCGTTGAGGCGTAAACAACTTCAGCATCTCCCGGGCGACGTCCGGCGATCACCAGAGGGATTTTCTGGTCCATAAAAGTGTTCAAAGGTTCAACAAAACATGACCAAGAATCTAAGATTACAATAAGCTTTAAGATTCGAAAGAAAGGGTTATGTTCTTTTACCTTCCCGGACGCTTTTTCAAAGGCATCAACCATTTCAAGAACCGATGTTCCATTTCCTGTTCCGAGATTGTACACTTCACAACCTGAATACAACAACACACAAACCAAGTTTAGAGATTTAAGGATGATTCTATAGTAGAAGAGAAACAAAAGAGTATAAGCGGAATCATATATACCGATTTTGCAATCTTCTAGCTTACGCAAAGCCGCTATGTGTCCATCAGCTAAATCAATAACATGAATATAATCTCGAACCTAAAACAAACAAGAAATGAGATCAAAATGTTGAAAACTTCTTCTTGTTTATGAAAACATAAAAGACAAACATACATACCCCTGTTCCATCTTTTGTATTGTAATCATTTCCATAGACGGTGAGATGAGGTCTCCTACCAACAGCGACTTGTTGGACAAAAGGCATAAGATTGTTTGGAACACCGCGAGGATCTTCACCAATTTCCCCACTAGGATGTGCACCAACAGGATTAAAATACCTAAGCAATATGATCTTCCATTCCGGGTCAGAACCGTATACATCACGGCAGATTTCCTCAATGAATAGCTACAAAAACATCCATATAAATCACATTCACACTACATCAACCACAAAACTCAAGTAAGCTTTGTCAAAAAAACCAACCTTTGTTCGTCCATATGGATTCAATGCCGAAATCGGAAACTCCTCTGTACAAGGAACTTCCTTTGGAGAGCCATACACAGTTGCTGATGATGAAAACACAAGCTGGAAACAGAGTAGCTAATCATGAGATCGATCGAACAAAGAATAATAATGAATTCGAATTTGATGTGGTGGCAAATTGAATACATTTTTGCAGCCATGTTGAGCCATAACTTCCAAAAGAGTAATAGTCCCAACAAGATTATTATTATAATAGAGCAAAGGCTTCTCTACACTCTCACCAACTGCTTTAAGTCCAGCAAAATGTATCACTGCATCAAACCTGTAAAATAATAATAATTCCACGTTCATCAATCAATAAACCCAATTATAAGTATCATCACATCATTGTTTAAGAGATAAAGTGAAAAAGCTAAAAGATTTTTGTTTTTTTCTCAATCATACTTAGTTTCTAAGAATATCTTCTCAAGAGCTGGCTTGTCTCGAAGATCCACCTGCAAATTAAGAAAAAACAATCAAGTTTTAACTTTTTACAGTAAAAAACAGATTCTTTTGACAGTAACTAAACACAAAACAATCTAAATTCAGAACAAGATTAAACTTACTATGAAATATAAAAATAGAAACTGGGAAAGTATTAATTAATTTACTTTTTCATATGGTCTTCATCAGGCCTAAACTAATATTTAATACATATATTATTATTTTGGGATATAAAACTAGAGAGATAAAAAAAAAATTAATCTTGTTTGGAGGATATGAAGCAATAAGTGATACTTGAATAGTTAAAAACGGTACAAAATAGCGATAAAAAGTAGTATGAGAAAATTGAAAATAACGTTTTTGGTATCGCTTTTATGATTGTCAAAAACGGTATACCCCGTATCAGTGCATTAGTTACCAATCAAAGCAATAATAATACCAAACAAAAAAAAAACCAAAATTTTGGAATCAAACAATCATTTTGTAAAATTGATATTTTATTCCCAAATTTAATCCCAAAAAAAAAAAAATTCACAAGAAGAGCCCTCGCAGTCAAATCAATGATTAACAAGTCAAATCATAATCCTAATTTCGTTGAAATCATCAGCAACACAAAACACAAATCCTTAAATCACACGTTTCTTAGACCTAGAAACCAAAATTTGACCGAACCTGGTGGAAGGAGAGGCGTTCGCCGTGTTCGGCGGCGAGTTTCTTCACACGTTCAAGAGAGACGGCGGAGGAATTATCAAGATTATCAACAACTACGACGGAGTAACCACCGAGAAGAAGTTGAAGCACCGTGTGACTACCGATGTATCCAGCACCACCGGTTACTAGAACGTTTTTAGACATCATAGTCACGAACAGAGCAAATAATTCAAGAAAAAAAAAATTGTTTGTAAATGAAAATATCAAAGAGAAATGTTTTGTGATCTCTCCAGCGAAAAAGTGTTTGGAGGTTTTTGATTTATAGAATCGGTGATGGTTACGTGAATAATATTGTTAAATTAATATTTTAGGCTTAATTTAAAAACGCATATATATTATTACGTTTCTAATTAAGGGAATAGAATAATGAAAATGCCACGTGGCGGAATACGGTGTGGTTGTGACGAATATACGAGAGTTTCAGTTATCGAAAACTACAATTTTCTTAATGAAGCTTGAGGAAATGGTAATTACTGTTTTGTTTAGTAGTAATCAGCTGGTTAATAATATTAACAGAATCGAAATGAAGCAAAACTGTGGAATTGTTTTATTAACAGCTTAAAAATAGTTACAAATTACACGAACTCGTTACTAGTTAAATAAATAAATAATATATTTTAATTATTTCACTAATCAATTGTTTTAGAAAAAAACTATTATAGTTGATTAATTGATTTTGCCGAATTAGATCTGATTCTATTACGAAATGTTAGTTTATCTTTTAGTTAATTTAAAACTACAGCTATGTATATTGATGTCAAAAATAAATTTGTACAACTATATTGTTCTTTTTTTTCAACTATATTGTTCTCCATT
This sequence comes from Arabidopsis arenosa, assembly GCA_905216605.1. Lineage (NCBI taxonomy): Eukaryota > Viridiplantae > Streptophyta > Magnoliopsida > Brassicales > Brassicaceae > Arabidopsis > Arabidopsis arenosa. Next base: position 15,771,557 of record LR999456.1, read on the forward strand.
AAAATTAGTGTTTTAGTATTATTGATATACTTATAGTGTTTTGTTTTTGTTTTTGTTTTTGTATTGCACAAGACATTCATTATCCCTCAAAATAGTCACGAGATTTGAGAATATCTTTGCATACTACTTTTCAAGGATGTTATTGTTTTATTATCACACTAGATCTTGACCCGCACATACGTGCGGGGTTTCATATTTTTAAAATTATTTTAACAAATTTTAATTCAATATAAATTATTTCGCTGTTTCTATGATATATATTTTAGTGTATTATATCTGGATTCACACCTCCGTGCAGAGATATTTTTATAGAAATTGTTATATAGATTTTAAAAATATAAAATATTTTGTTGTGTTAGTAAACTTTATAATAGTATAAATATTATAAAATTAGAGTAATGAACGAAATTCAGTTGCGTTAGTGCATAGTTATATTTTAAGATCCTGACCTACACATATGTGCAAAATTATATTTAAGATAAAACTAAGATATAATTTAGTTGCAAAAGTTAAATGATGTTACTTTATTCATTTTCTAAACTAATCAAAGATTTCTAATAGTTTGATTACATGTGTTAAATAGGATATAGATTCGGTTTGAGTTTGGTTATTTCATGTATATTAGCTAGGCGTAACTATTTTGGAACGGGAAACCTATCTCGTCTTTTATATGTCATAAATTCTTAGTCCCATAACCCGTATCGTATACGTGAAATAAAAATATGACGGTCCAGTATCCGGCATAAATAGAATATGTGTAACTGAAAACGTACGTACAGTATGTAAACAAATTTATTTTATATAGTGCTCATAACCCGAACTCATACCAGTTAGGTATTTAGTTTGATTTTTAATTTATGTTCCCCTCCTATCCCGTCTCGTAATTCCTATTCTCATTTCATTCCATTAAAATCATGTTCCAAATTCTTGTTTGCTTACTTTTAAATATCATACAATACATACTGTGAGTTTTGCAGATTAATATATATGCTGCTAAATTACAAATATATTTTAACAAATTTATTAATGTTTCTTTCCTTAGCTAAATTTTGCATATTCTTCTTTTTATTGTTTAATCATAATTAATTTGATTTTTGGACTAAAAATAAAAATTTGAAATACATCTCTAAAAGGGATATGCTATTGCTGCATAATTTGTTTTGAATTCAAAATATATAATTAGTTTACATTATTTGAAAACTGGGTGCAATATATTAGGGATTTATTTAAGGAAGATCCGATTGAAAAACATAAAATAAAACGCAAAATAATTTAGAAATTAATATATACAATCTATTGTTTAGATATTTATCAAACTTGCTCTAAACGAAGGCTATAATGATAATTACTTTAAATTTATTATTATTTGAGTTTATTTCATAGTAAATATAAATAGTTGTTAATATCTAATATCATATTTTAGAAATTGTGAAATAAAATTTGGTTTATATTTTAAAATTTGTGAAAATATTATAACAAAACTGAATCTTAAAATATTTGTATTTAATTTTTTTATGAAATTTTAAATTCAATCTTAAAGTCCTCCATTGATAAATCTTTTATACGATAGTGTTTTTAATTTTGAATTAAAATGATATTATTTTTCTTTTTATTTTTGATATAGAATAGTCTATTACGATTGGTTTAGATAAAATCTTAGTTGGATATCAAATCTTAGTTCAATTCTCATTGGTTAACAATTTTTTAAAAATTAATTTCATATTTTCGTTTATAATTAATAGGAGAGAGAAAGTTAGTTTAATTTTTTGGAAATTAATAATTATTTAAAAGAATTAAACTATTTTTAATTTAAATATATTAATTTTGTGATTACTATTGTACCCTTAATGAAGTTATTTAAAAACACTAAAAACTAATGGCAATCTTTGTAATATCTTACACTTTATAAGGTTATTTAAGTTAGAATGATTCCCAATTAATAGTATAGATTCTTATATTTTCATATTATATCTTATAGATCTTTATTTTATTTTATTTTTTTGTCGGCAATTTATATTCCATTAGAAAGGAAAGAAATATTACAAGAGAAAGTTTACATTACAAATTTTACATGAGAAGCTAAGTCTAGGATATCCAAGAAACAACATAAGGAGAGTTATGAATTCTAGCGTTTCTGGCTAATTCATCTGCTAACTGATTTGCCTGCCTATTGATGTACTTAAACCGATAAGAGTCATGCGCAATTAGTACAATGTCTTGCAGAAATCCTTGAATCTCTTGAGGACCCATTCCTTGAAGTCCAGAGTGAGTATTCTTCTCCAAATACCCAAACAGAGTAAATGAATCTCCACAGAATGTGACATTATGATAATTGAGGCGGCGCATTTGGAGTAGAGCTTCTTTTAGAGCTATTGCTTCTGCTTCTAATACCGTGTCAGTGGGGCCAAGTGATGTACTTCCTCGAATGATAAGCCGACCTTGTGAGTCATGCAAGGTCCAACCAATGCCGATTTTGCTATCTGGACTAATCCAAGATGCATCTGTACAACAACAAAATAAGGGAATTTGGGTGAGAACCTGTTGAATTGTTGATGGAGCTGACTTAGGAGGTCTTGGATCTTGCAGCTTAGTGAGAGGGAATGTATTATTAGCTTCTTTCCATAAGCGGATATCAGAGAGGGCTTGATGAATAATATCCGGGATAGGCCAACGTCTGTTGTTAAAAAGAAGATCATTCCTGGCCTTCCATATTCTCCATCCAATGTATGGAAAAAGATGATCCATAGACTTCTTATGACCTGAGGCTTGAATTAAGGCCTGAATTTTATCTAACAGTGAATGGTGATCTTGAAACTGACCTTGATCAATAGCCACAGGTGACAGCTCCCAAATCTCTTTGGCCACTCTACACTGGAAGAGTAAATGATGGGTTGACTCTGTTGCTTCTCCACAAAAAAGGCATTCAGGAGCAACTCTCAAACGTCTGCGTATTAGAGTATCTGCAACTGGGAGAGCATTATGTAAAACCCTCCACCAGAAATGCTTTATTTTTGGTGGGATATTTAGAGTCCAAAGGGATGAACAGAGTTTATTGAGCCTTAAAATATCATCAGACATGGTATTTGTAGATTTAGTAAGTTGGTGGTAACCTGATTTGACAGTGTATTGACCATGTCTTGTGTGAATCCATATAGGAGAATCAGGTGAGGTCATGACCCTGGGATGGATTCTTTTAATCAGCAGAGCATCTTCTGGGTGAATAATATTTTGGATCTTCCTCTCATCCCAGGCATGAGAGCCATGGATCATAAGGTCAGAAACTTTAAGCTCAGTAGGTGAAGAAGCGTCTATACTTCGAGCAGGACGTGGAGGATGGCCTATCCATGGATCAGTCCAAATTTTAGCTGTTTGGCCATCACCTATTTGCCACTTTAAACCTTGTGATAGAAGTTGTGTACCTTTATGGATGCTTCTCCATGCATGGCTCGGTCTATGGCCCAATGTTGCTTCCATTAAAGTGGTCGTAGCAAAGTATTTGGCTTTAAGGACTCGGCTTAGTAAAGAATGTGGCTCCTTCAATATTCTCCAACTCTGCTTTGCTAAGAGAGCAATGTTAAATTTGAATAGATCTCTGAACCCCAGACCCCCATGCTGCTTTAGCTTGGTCATATTGCTCCATGCCACCCAGGGTAACTTATGCTTTTCTTTTGAACTTGACCACCAGAAACGACGAATCTGGCCTGAGATTTGATTAAGAAGCTTTTTAGGCAAGGTGAAGCATGACATACAATAGGTAGGTAAGGCAGTTGCAACAGATTTAATAAGAACTTCTTTGCCTGCAACTGACAAAAATTTTGAGTACCAACTTTCTAATTTGTTCTGTACTCGGCGTGAAATATAGGAGAAGATAGCACACTTATTTCTCCCTATAGCTTCAGGTAAGCCCAGATATCTACCAAAGCCTCCAATTTTGGATATGCCTGTTAAATTGATAATGTTTTGCTTAACCTCAGGAGGGACTGTCTTACCAAAGAGAATTGCAGACTTTTGGAAATTGACATGTTGACCTGAGGCAGATGCATAGTCTTGTAGAATATGGAGGAGTTTCTGGCATTGAGATTCAGAAGCTTGACAGAGTAGTAGAGAATCATCTGCAAACAGCATATGAGAGATTGGTGGTCCTCCTCTGCTTGCTTTAAAACCTTGAATAGATTTCGTTAACATTGCATGATGGAGGAGAGAAGATAATCCTTCAGTACATAATAAATAAAGATAAGGTGATAAAGGGTCACCTTGTCGAATTCCACGCTGAGGATATATTTTGGAAGTTGGGGATCCATTAACTAGCACCGAATAGGACACCGTGGAGATACAGGTCATTACCCAGTGACACCACTTTTCTGCAAAACCAAATCGTTTTAATAGAGTTTCCAGAAAATGCCACTCAACTTTGTCAAAAGCTTTAGCTATATCTAGCTTCAGAGCCATATATGGGGTTTTCATTTTCTTGGTGCTCAGTGAATGTAGCAGTTCATGAGTAATTATAACATTATCAGTAATTAAACGGCCAGGGATAAAGGCTGACTGGAACTCAGAAATAAGAAGATGCAACCAAGATTTAAGCCTGTCAGCCAAGATCTTAGAAATGATCTTATAAGCAATATTGCATAGACTGATAGGCCTAAAATCCTTAACCTGGGTAGGAGAGTCAATTTTTGGCACAAGACATATGTATGTATGATTGAGATTGGGGTCAAGAGTTCCAGAGTGAAAGAAAGAGTGTATAAATTTGATCACACCTGCTTTGATGTCTTGCCAGTGGAACTTGTAGAATCCTGCATTGAAACCATCTGGCCCTGGCGCTTTATCTACATTCATGCTGGATATGGCTTGAAAGATTTCCTCTTCTGTGACAGGAGCTAGTAGTTTACTGTTAATTTCCGGAGTCACTTTGGGCTGGATATGCTGCAGAACAGAGTCCACTTGATGCGTGCCAGCAGAAGTATAAAGCTGCTCAAAGTAAGCATGAATAATGTCCTGAATCTCCTCCTCAGAAGTTTTGATATTTCCATCTTCATCTTGAAGAGATGTAATTCTATTGTATGATCTTCGTTGCTTAGTTTTCTCATGGAAATATCGAGTATTCTTGTCACCAGAGTGTAGCCATTGAATGCGGCTTTTAGTGCGCCAGTATTCTTCTTCCATACGATATTCATATTGCAGCTGCATTTCTATCTCTGTGATATAGTTATAGTCCACATAAGAAGATTCATAAGCTTTCTGCAAGGCCAATTGGAGTTGCTGAATCTTCTTTCTGGAATTTTGATTATGCTCAGACTTCCACTGGGACAGCCCATTTCTACATCTTTTGAGTGATTCCGCAAAATTCTGAGGAGAGATATGGGCACACTGCTGCCTCCAAATGCTTTGAATGAGTTTGTGGACCTCTATGTTGTTTCTCCAGCGGTTGTCATATCTAAACAATTTTTTCCCCCTCCATTTATTATCCTCTGTTTGAAGCAATAGTGGCTTATGATCAGATCCGCACCAATCCAGCAGCTGAACTTTTGCTTTAGGGTATTGTTCTTGCCAATCTGCAGAAGCAAGAACTCTGTCAAGCTTGGACTTAATGGTACCACAAGACCTGTTACCAATCCAAGTATAAGGACCCCCAAAAGTTCTAAACTCCTGAAGACCAGAGATATTGATCATCCTCTGAAAGTTTGCAAGTTGCCAATCTGGTCTGTTAGCTCCACCTATCTTCTCTTCGTTACTCTTGATTTCATTGAAGTCACCTAACACTAATCTGGGCTTACGCTGATAAAGGCCCGCTTGAGCAAGTGCCATCATTCTATTCCAAAGTTGTTGTCTTGGTTTCCTCTCCGGGTTACCATACACATACGATAGACAAAAAGTGATAGATCCTTCAGATATATACATATCAGTATAGTGGAGTGTTGGAGAATCAAGAAACTCACACTGTACTGAGTCCTTCCAAAAGATCGCAAGGCCACCGCTTAGACCATCAGGAGAGACCAGAAAATGATGATCAAAAAGGAGCTCTTTTCCTAATTGCTGTACATAGTTATCCTTGTTTTTAGTTTCCACGAGGAACAGGATATCAATCTTATACTTACGATTGATATCCTTAAGGTAGGGAATTGTCAGGGGGTTCCTCAAACCCTGACAATTCCAATGCAATATCCTTATTCTGGCTGTGGTGGTTTCGGGGTTGCCACCTCCCCTTGATCTTGTGAAGTAAGAAAATCTCGTGTTCTTCTTCTCGTAGTAGATGTTTCATCATCAGTATCTGGAGCTTTGCGTTTAGTCCCTCGCTCTAGCACCTGAGCTGAAGCAGCGTCCACTTCTCTAACAGCAAAAGTAAGATTTATTCTATCTGTAAGAGAATCTGGATGCATAAAATTCATGGATTCTCCAGGTACTCCATCATGCACCTGTTGATCAGAAATATCCATATTGAGATTTGAGCCCACTGTTTCCCCCATAGTATCATCTGCCACCTCTGTGGGAGTGCGCGAGCTATCTACCAGCTGATTTTCATTTGCTAGAGTGCCTTCAGGAGCTGGATTTTGAGCAGGAGCTAGAACTTGTAGCTGTTCTGGTTCAGGGATTTGGACATTACAACCAGACGCTAGATGATTAAGACTTCCACATGCCGTACAGAATCTTCGAATTAGGACCGGCTCACCTGAGGCATCTAAGTGGAATTACCTAGCAAATGTGAGCTTCGCAGAGATGTCTATTGGAACACGTACCCAAACTTCTCCAGCTTGTTCAGACGTTGGTTGTTGTATGTGGATCTCATCAACATGACCTAAGACCCCTCCAACTTCACTTACCACTCTATCATTTCTAGAATCATCTGGTAGATTCAGAATTTTGACCCAGAAACGAATGATGCGAAGATAATCTGGATATGTCCGACGAGTCCACCGGTCGACAACCACAAGCCAGTCTTTGTAAGTCCAAGGGCCATTATCAAGGATTGTAAGCAATTGATGCTCCTGTTTGAAGAAGAACTGAACAGATCCGTCTTCGTTGATTCCGCTAGTAATACGACCCTCCAATTTCCAAATCTTTGGCATCATAACTTTTATTCCTGCCGGGTTCTGAGATGAGTGAAGACCCTTTACAATCAGACTCAGTCGATGCTCAGCGTCCCGTTGATTCGTCGCCTCAGAAGAGAGCCTCAAAGGAGTGCGCTCAGATCCAAGGTTTAGATGCTGGAGAGTAACCCACAGATCTTGGTCAGCCATAACAAAGGTGAAAGATGAAGATCCGATAGATCGGAAAGGAGATCCGCAGACGGCGGAAGGCAAATCACCGGTGAGATTGAGTCGGTGAAATCGTATCTCGGAGGTTCTAGAGAGAGATTTTGATGTTTTTTATATCTTATAGATCTTTAAACAATAGCTAATGCGAATTTATTTAATAAGTACTAAGCATGACATGAATTTTTTAAACAAACAATAAAATTTTTTGCTACCTTAGATTATGCAGATTGTTGATGATGTCTATACGAAAAAGGTCTTATGTAGCGAATCGCCTTCGACGCTGGCCGCAACTGCTCTAGAAGATTACGTACAGGCGAGTTTTGGATTTACGCAGAAAGCTACTTATTTATTTCGATGGCCTTTTTGCATTTCCATAAAGAGGAAACAAACCTTGAAAGGGCTTGTAATGTCGTGTCCACGCTTTTTGAACGATGTAGTCCAATGTCATGGTTCAAGTCGTTTTCTAAATTTACTTCATCCCGAATCACTTCCGCTTCTCAAGCTATGGCGACACTCCTTGCCAAGTGGGATCAGACATATTTGAGAGATATCTATTTTTTACCGAGGAAAATTTGGATGAATTGTCTAGTTCTTGTATCTAGGGATCTCTTTTTTCAGCTAACTTGTTCCTTTTAGATTTGTATTTGAACTATAATTATTCACTGTTGAATTCTTCAAATTTGCTTCAAAAAGAGAAAAAAAAAAAAAAAAAGGCCAAATTTGTTTATCATTAAGAATTATGTCACCTTTTTGATAATAATTAGCAAATATAGGATATATGCGGTTTTGCAGATGTCATGTTTTTTAGTATATTGATGATGGTCTAGTTGAGTAGATAGATGACTCATCATGTGGATTAAAATTCATGAATCAAGTTTTACGAGAGACCAATCCAATATATGAATGGTATAAAGATGTTTGGTTTCGTCATGCCACTCCCTAATACCTTTTCATAGTTTGGATTGTTACGTATAATCGATTTACAACGGACAATAGAATGCTAGTGGAATGTAGAAGGAGATGTGAGTTGCGGCTTTTCGATAGAAACAATAGATCACCTATTCTTCTCATATAGCTATTTTTCTCAAATCTTGTTTACTCTTACACGAGTTATGCTTCAAAATCGTTTCACAACTAGCTGAGAAACAGTTATCCCACTTTTTGTCGACTTGTTTTAGCCATTTTTTTTCATGTTCATTCTAAAGTATGTCTTACAATTCAAGATTTACAGTTTATGGATAGACACAAATAGAATAGAGTAACTCCTATCATGACTCCTCGACTCACTTGCCTTATGAAAGAGTAAGAAATAGGCTCAACACCATTCAAACGCAAGGATCATCAACATACGACGGAGGGTTTTGTTATTGGTTCAAACTAATAGCGTCCAAAAATCATTTTTGATGTAAAACTCAATTTCACCTCCACAAGTTTTAGTTACTCTTTTTATTGTACAAAATTTTTTTGTTAAATATAAATTTACATTCATATAAAAAAAATCAAATTTTACCATTTATTAAAATTGTTGTGTTTTTATTATTATATATATATTTTTGAATACCAGGAGATTCTGGACCAAAATCCGTAATCCTTTCAGGTCCGAAACCACAGCATGTAATACTAGTTTTGTCCCAAACGTCACTCGAACCGGCGACCTCTAAGCTTTGCCTAAGATATTTACCAGTTGAGCTAACAACGCTTGGTTGTGATTTTTTTTCCACTATAAACATTTTAAATAGCAAAAGTCTTCAAACTTTCTGTATTCTTATTAGTTCGGGTTTCAATATGAAATCTAACTCTAGAAAAAAATCTTTAGTGTTGAATAAAGAATAATTCTTTAGAAGCAATAGAGAAGTCCAACACTCCAACCAAGGTGTGTGATAGTGTGGAGTCACTTTCCACTTGTCACAGCAAGAGAGGTCTCAAATCAAATAAATGTATTGAATTTGTATTAAAATCTGGTATAAAAACAAGTAAAGAACAAATGAGTCAATGTCAAATGCCGACCATGCGAGAGAATAGTAGAATACGACCTGAATGATGCTGAATCTTGGGTTACTTAAGATCGAGTTGGTTCAACGGTTAAAACGACGTGTCATTTATTTGTGAATCTCTTTCTCAAATATCTCAACAAATATTTTTAATTTATAAAATAAAATAAAATAAAGCATGTTTCATCCAAGCATGATAAGCTAACTATCAAACCTCTAAAACCTCAAATATGTTGTTGACTTAACATTTCCAAAAAGAAGATTACTCACAAAAGTCATACCAAATACTTAACATGTATTGAGGTAAATACCAAAAGATATGAAACACTTAGAAAATGAGCAATATTTCCAGAGATTTTTACTTTGTCCGTCGGCTTAATTTCTTTTGTTTGGATTTTATAGTTCATTCACCTAACACATTAATGTTCTTTACAATTGACTCATTTTGTATTGTTTAGCTAGTTATTAGCCTCAACACCACAATATAATTTATAATCAAAACTTTTCAACTTTAGGCACTTCGAGATTTAGACGGTTTAACAATGGGATTAATAATTAATTATGGTTTGAAAAGAAAGATTAATGTCAATAACTTGCGCCTCAATGGATTGAAAAAGGCTACAAATACTAAAAAGGAAGTGACAATCTTCACTCAAAGAAAAATAGACACAAATTCAGTTGCTCTAGCTTTTCAACACCAATTCAGTTGACTTTTAATTACAATAAGCTCAAGTACTTACAATTTTGTGCAAACATTGACTGATTTTTTTTAATAAAGAGATGAAAGGGCAAAATGGTCAAAACACATTAAGGACATCCAAGAAGAAGATTCAAGATTTTTTTTTTTTTTTGGCTAGTTTCAAGAAAGAGATTCACATATGAATGTTCTACAACATTGATTCCAAACCAAACTGCATAAGTTGCAAATATATTCACCCTACACGAGAAACGCCACTATTCTTGTGGATTATAAATCAGTTAGGGAATCTTGTAGCTCTTCTCACCCACGGGACCATCAAACGCTGCTGCAATCCAGCGCCATTGTTGCCTACACTGTTTCTATTGTCTGCAAACCTTCTCATTCTCATTCTCTCTTCTTTCATGGTCGCAAACCGAGAGTCCAGCGTCTGAGGCCATTGTCTCTGCCCACCTCCTCCTCCATTTGCTTGCTTCTGCTCTATCTTCTCCCTTTGCTGCTGCTGCTGTGGCTGCATCGTATTTACAGATTTAACAACCCCATCAATCAATCACTTACAATGTCTTTATGGATATGCCCAAATGCTTTCATCACAATGATCGTATAACACACAAGATACGCATATCCGGTCAATTCTTCTGTTCTGTTCATTACTCATGATAGGTCGTGCTCATGAATAAGGAATTAAGAAATATATTTGGACTGTGTCACTCAAAGTTTCATCCCATTATCATTCTAGACTACGGTCCTTGCTAACCAAAACCAATCTAAACCTCCTCTTTAGATAAGTTGCACCACCATCTAAGCCAGTTTATGGATGCAGCAAAGAAAAGAAGTAAAGAACGAAGGTTTACGAAGCGGGTCTAATGCAACCTAACAGATGGATATGAATAATTTACCTTAGCGACAAACCCTCTTTGTGCAGCTCTATTCTGAGCTGGTGGAGTGATAAACCTGCACAAGAGAAAAAGGGTTGAATAACTGGAGAAGATTTGCAGGAACAAGCCACTTATATATAACATGAGGAGTCTAGAGTAAATCAGCTTAGAACTTGCACCAATAAATCAACGTTCTGATACCGAATTCTTGATGATAAAATTTTAACTTCTTACCACCATAGAATGATCTAAGAAGAAAGCCATGTAACAACAGGAATACAGGATAAAGAGAGAGCCTTTTATAATAGACAAAGAAACACTTCATGATCCTAATGCCCTAACTCCAGTTTCCCAGTAGCTAAAGGAAACAGGGCAATTCTTGAATTTTCCAACTGAATTAGTGATTAACTGGTCAAGAGTGCATCTGTTCTCAATAAAGAAACTTCTTCAATACTTTATCAGGAATTAAAAGCAGACAGCTTGAAAGATGATCTGTCACACAACAATTAACAACGATGTTCAATGATGAAGATCCGAGTAACTGAATCCTCATGCTGTCTTAGTAACCCTGCATCTACTTATTCAATGTCACAACAATATACCATCTGACCCAAGCTATACTCTTCAGGTCACAGCAAGAATACAGAACTCAACATTTTGGAAGCTGATATGAATGCAATTGAGTTTCATGGATGGAGTGCGAGAACATCAACAACCATGTATGATACCATATTGCACCAACTTCAATTAAAACTGACTTCAAGCAACAACAGAGAAAGTCTTGAACAAACTCCAAAACCAATGACCAGACATGTCTCTGCTCAATCTGAATGAGCTTGAACTCCTTCCTTTGTCTCAAATCTACCAACCCATTAATGTTCAACTAGATGATATTTTGAGCGACGGTTATACAGTCATCAATCTGATGACCATCCATCATCCAGGAAGAGAATTACGAAACACGAGTGTACAAACCCGTGTTGCTGTCCATCGAAACACCCTATGATAAGGAGCTTAGAAGCTTCTTCTAGCAGCAGAAATAATCGAAGATCATATAAAGAGCCCATGTTAATAAACAGATCAGAGAATTATCTGTAGCAGTCTAGACCTTGATTGATTCGTATTAGTCATCCTTCCAGCATTATAAGGTCTACCACGGAGTTGATTAGCAGAAGCGGCTTTACGAGCAATGGTTGTTGTTACAGGAAACTGGTTTCCTTGGAAATTAGTCCTCTTCTTAGCAAAAGCACGCTGAAATAATGATATAAATCACATAAACTTCTAAGTGATAAGACAATGAAGCAAAGACAACAAATTCACAGAGAACACAAAAACACGAACCTGTCTAACATCAGACCGAGAGTCCATATAATGCTGTGCTTTCACCGCACTATTCTTCGCAGCACCATTAAATTTCTCTTTTTTATTCTGCTCAAACACAATAACCACAAGCCAAATGTTCAATAAAGAATCATAGAGACATAAAAATGTAAGCTTTAAGATTCTTACCGATGCTCGCTGTTTCTTGCCTTTATTCACATTGGTATTGCTCTTTTCCATCTTGATAATTTCATCTATACCCACAAAACACAAATATAAATGATCATCAAGCTATAAATTAAAAAAAGGATACATCTTTGTATGAGTAAACAACAAAAACACACCTAAAGACATGTCCATTTTCTTCTCTGTGAGAGCAACAGTCTCCGTAGTAATCGGTTTTTCAGTCGCCATCTTCAAAAAAAATCAGACTTGGGCAACCAAAATGAGATACATAAACCCTAGTTTTACAAACTCTCTGAATTGAAGTAACATAGAACGATTTACAAACACTAAGAACTCATTAGTTCTTGAATCAAGCACTAAGGAGATACAGAAGAGATAAACAAACCCTAGTTTTTTAAAGATCAAATTGATATGATTCAAGAATCAATCAAACAAAACCCTAAAACTAAATTGATTCGTGTGAAGAATGGAGGAGAAGCTAAAGAGATGAAATCTTTTACCGATTTTAGGAAGTCGATTGTCTCACACTGAGACCAAAAGGAAAGATTTTTTTTTTTTCGGTGCGATAATGAGTGAAACCAGAGAGAACTGAGTCAACTCGTAAGTACTTCAACGCAGAAACAGCAGATTTTTTAATACATCGAGTGGTCGGCGGATCCCAAATGGCAATTATTGGGAATGCAAAATTAGTGAAATCTAAATAATGTATTTTTAGAGTTTTCATATATATTATAAAAATATATTAAAATGATTATAAATACATTATTTTTTGTAATTTACAATCTTCTATAACAATTTTCTATAACTCTAAACAATAATATTCAAATATTTTTGTTAAAGTTTACAATTCATCAATAATAACTAATGATATTGCATACAAAACTTAAAAAACTCTATACTTTTAAGAGAAATTGTTAAAAATGCCCCTTTTTCAACATCCCTTTTCAAAAATGCTCCTTTTGAGAGTCCATTTTTAAGTTTGCCCTCTTTTAATTTTTAATGACCATTTTACCCTTATTTGAAACAAAATTAGGTCCACAAAATACAAAATATTTTTTGGCGGGAAAAGTGATCCCGCAATTTTCCCGCCAAAACACTTGTAAAAACCTTTAAAATACCTTGTAAAATTTTCCCGTAAAAATTTTTCCCGCCAAAAAATTTTTTTTGCAGGAAAAGTGATTCCGCAATTTTTTTGGCGAAATCTTTTTGGCGGGAAAAATTTACAAGGTATTTTAAAGGTTTTACAGAGTATTTACAAGTGTTTTGTAAGGTTTTACAATGTATTTTAAAAGGTTTTACAAGGTACTTATAATGTTTTATAAGGTATTTATAACTTGTAAAACCTTATAAGAAACTTGTAAAACCTTATAACTTGTAAAACCTTATAAAATAGCTTGTAAAATCTTATAATATCTTATAAATACCTTATAAATACGTTGTAAAACCTTTTAAAATACATTGTAAAACCTTATAAATACCTTGTAAAAAACCTTTAAATACCTTGTAAATTTTTCCCGCCAAAAATTTAACGCCAAAAAAATTGCGGAATCACTTTTCCCGCAAAAAAAATTTTTTGGCGGGAAAAAATTTTACGGGAAAATTTTACAAGGTATTTTAAAGGTTTTACAAGTTTTTACAAGTGTTTTGGCGGGAAAAATTGCGGGATCACTTTTCCCGCCAAAAAATATTTTGTATTTTGTGGACCTAATTTTGTTATATTTCCTTATATATTTGTGATATCTTTTTATTAAAAGAAGGGTAATTTAGTCATTTTGTACATAAAAAGGGGTATTTTTAAAAATGGACAGTCAAATGGGGCATTTTTGAAAAGGGGTATTGAAAAAGGGGCATTTTTGTGAGTCTCCCTATTTTTAAAACAATTTTTTTCCTAAAAAATACATTGTTTAGGAACAGGTGAATATTTATTTTTGGCAAAAATAGTTGATTATTATAAATCTAAAGTGGTAGCAGTTAAATTTGAAAAAGATGGTTTGCATAATAACTAAAAATTTGTAGCACAATACCTTAAAAATCTATGAAGAGTTGATTAATTAACTATAGACTAATTAAAAACCATATTTGTCCTTTGAAATTATTATTTTAAATAATTTACGAAACTATTTAAGATTACGCAATATTATATATATATATATATATTAATATATATAATAATATATATAAACAATAACACCTTTTAAAATTTATAGCCATCATTTAAGATGATGTCTTTTCCGAAAGAGTAGCCAGCGTTCGCGACATACCTGGAGGCGATTCAGAGAGACAAAGAAGAGTTTGATTTATTTACTTTATCTTTAATTTTACGAAATTCGAATATGAAAGCGGATAAACTCGCACAAACTGTTCGTACCCAACCGCGTCTTACTACTTATGTAAACAATATTCTACAACATTGGCTTATTTGAGTCAATCTAATAAAGTTGTTGACAAAAGAAAAATTTATAAAATTATTAAAACCAGTTTCCTAGTTTTTATATATTTTGAAGCAATAATGTTGTGCTTAAAAAGATTTGACATCATAGTGACAAAAGAGTTTATTTGTGAAATCTCAATCACTCATTTTGAAATGCCTTTAATCCTTCTAGTTGCCATTTATTGCCAAAAAGTTATGGTCGTATGAACTTTACTTGTCTGACCTAAGATAAGAATAATCAAAGCTTTCTTCATGTTTTTTTTTTTTTTGCTTTCTTCATGTTGATTGGAGACTTTTGTGTGTTTATAATTAATCTTGTGTTGCAGGAGCCAAAAGAAAAAAAAAACATAAACAAACACAAAGAAATTGTAAAGACGTGGGAACTATAGAAATCAGTGTCACTCATCTTGAAATGTCATTGATTATGGACTTAGTTGACCTGAAATAAGAATAGTCAAAGTCTTTCTATGGAAAATGAGTGCTATGAAATTAGACTAATAAAAGTCTTAGTGTTTGTTTGTGTTCCTAGCTAGAGCGTGGAGCCGTGGATGACTAGTGAAGGTGAAGCTATGTCGATTGTTGTGGATGTCAGTAGAGTATCAGGTACTAGCACTCAAGATGAAAATATCTACGAAAGATTGAAGAAGGCGGCTCAAGTTGGAGATATAGAAAGACTCTACGAGTTGATTGAAGAAGATCCAAACATTTTAGATCACTTTGATAAACTGTCTTTTTGTGAGACGCCACTACACATTGCAGCTGAAAAAGGGGAAACTCATTTCGCCTTGGAACTAATGACTCTTAAGCCGTCGCTTGCTTTGAAGCTAAACGTTTCAGGTTTAAGCCCAATGCATTTAGCCTTACAAAACAACCACATTCGAACGGTGAGAGGGTTAGTGGCAATCAACAGCAACTTAGTTAGCATTAAAGGAAGAGGAAGGATTACTCCTTTGCATCATGTGGCTCGAATAGGTGATGCAGAATTGTTGAGTGAGTTCTTGTTTGCTTGTCCTTCTTCGATAAACGATTTGACGATTAAGTGTGAGACAGTTGTGCACATTGCTGTGAAGAACCACCACTTTATGGCGTTTAAGGTTTTATTGGGATGGATTAAGAGAGTAAACAGGAAGAAAATTTTGGACTGGAAGGATGAAGATGGTAACACAGTCTTCCATATCGCTGCATCGATAAATCAGACTGAGGTAAAAGATGTTCTCTTATCATTTAGTTTCTTATTCTCCTTGAAATATTCTTGTTCAGACATTTTTGTTTGGTCCATGAAAATGGATAGGTATGCTCCTATGACCTTAGTATAGGCATCTTATTCTTATCAATTTTTGCAGGTCATGAAGTTGCTGCGTAAAACCGTAAAAGTAAAAGCCAAGAACTTGGATGGCAAAACCGCGATGGACATACTTCAAACTCACCAATCTCCTTGTTTCCCTGTAGCAAAAAAACTTCTCCAAAACACTAAAGAAAGGCTACTGTGTGGTTCCACAACGACTCTTGCGGGATATTTGAGCAAGAAACTATCGTTTATTGAGAAACGGAACAATCTCTTGGGGTTGAGTAATTTGAGCATGAATAAAGACAGGTCTATAAACGCTAGTGACCCCCGCAATGCAATACTTGTGGTGGCTATACTCATAGTAACAGCTACATACCAGGCTGGTCTCAGCCCTCCCGGCGGGTTTTGGCAGGATAATTCTTCAGAGCATGAAGTATACGATCGTCACACCGCTGGGCAGATGACTATGTCGTTCTTCGATGCCTTATTCTTTATTAGCCTCAACGGATTTGCCTTCATATCATCTCTATATGTGATAATAATCATCACAATTGGACTCCCCAAGTGGAAGTTAATCTATGGTTCAATGGCGGCTTTAAGTATCGCTACTTTAGCATCATACAACACTATATTCCCGGATCCATATGGCCTATATTGGTATTTCCCAGTGTTCATCGTCCGTTTTACATACCCATTGATTATAGGAATCATGATGTTTGCTACTTTACTGGCATTCATTGTTGATAAACGTCGTCGGCACCAAGTAGACTTCCCAGCGAGTTGCTTCAGCTCATCTCAGGAGCTGTGAAGGTATAAGTGTTATGTTTTTGGTATCTATTTTTACTCAATAATGTTATACGTATACGGAGGCTGTCTAAACCTTTTGAATTTGTGTTGCTTTGTTAAAGTGTATTGTCATTATTACGGTATAAAAGAGTTATTCTACTTGAACCATTTGAAACAAGAGAGAAGAATTGAACAATATAGATTCAAAAACTAATCATCCCATACTTATTACTTTTGCTCTGATAACTGAGTTTACCGGGAAAATCAAAACCCGGAATGTGTTTGTATCTGTAATAATTGTCTCGTTTTTATTGTATGGGTAAGTTAAGAAAAAAAACAATGGTCTTGACATGTCTCCATGAGAAGCTTACTGTCATAGTGGGATTTAGTTGTCGCCATAGAGCCACTTCTCAGAGTTACTGGTGTAAGAAACAAGTTCTTGAGGCTTAAACCACAGACTGATCTCATCCTTTGCTGTCTCTGGTCCATCACTTCCATGGATTATGTTCCTGCAGTTTCACATTTCAATTACCAGTTCTTCCAAAATGTCCTAATGTGAATTGAAAAAGAAAGAGAAAAACAAAACATACCTGCCAACAGTAACTGCAAGATCTCCTCGGATTGTTCCAGGCTCAGATTTCTGAGGATCGGTGGCTCCAATTAGTTTACGTCCATATCTGATCACACCATCTCCTTCCCAGACCTAAAAACGAGTCAATATTAGTCCATTTTCTTTGAGTTTGTTATAAAATTGCAAAAGTTGAATGAAGAGTTTCTCTTATCTTACCATGGCAATAACAGGACCAGAGCTAAGGAAGTCACACAAGCCATTGAAGAAAGGTCTTTCCTTAAGATCATGGTAATGCTTTTGTGCGAAATCTTTGGAAGGAACAATGACTTTGATACCAACAAGCTTGAATCCCTTGCGTTCGAATCGAGAAATGATTTCTGATATCTGAGAAAGTATTTACACATATGATTAAAAAAACTATAACAACTAAGACCAATCAAGACTAAGCAAAAACCAAGCTTTTCTTTTTATTACCAGTCCTCGTTGCACTCCATCAGGCTTGATAGCGATAAAAGTTCGTTCCATCTGATTAAAACAGAAATGTTAAGCAACGACGATTACTAGAGATCAGGGATACATAGGAGAGAAATACTAAAAATGGTTTAATCTTATTACCTCAGCAGCAAGAACCTCTTGATCTTGAATCATATAGGCTATAAAAGAAACAATAGAACATAACATCGGTAAATACTTCACGATTTTAAACTAATGGAGCCTGAAAGATTCGAAATTTATCCTATTCTAATCAAATTAACATGTGATTTAACTTAAGATTCGGCTGCATTTTTCGATATATTCAAAGAATGTGGCTAAAAACCTGCAGCAGGAAGAGCTAAGAGTCCAGTGATCCAACTCTTTGAGGAAACACCAGAACCTGATGATCTTACAAAGTTAGATGCATACAAAGGAATCTTCCCCGACGCCGAGACCGCTGCCGCAGCACCAATGGCTCTTCCTTCTGAAAAACCAATCATCCCCAAATCAAGAAATAACAAACATCAGATCTTAAAAAGCTAATTTGATTCAAAACTTAACTATTAGATTCCCAAATTCAGATTCTTTCTTCCAAGAACAACACACAAGAGCATAATTCTCTAACCCTATTCAAATGATTCCATCACTGAATCAAATCTCATCAGATTTATATCAAGTTTCTCAAAATCCCATAAATGAAAATCAAATTCTGAATCAATCAATCGATTTCACGAATCATCTAAAGAGATTTACTAACACATGATTCACCAGAAAATTTTCCAGAAGAGAGTCAAAACAGAGAGAAGATTGTGAACGTACCGGAGAAGAAACGAGCATTTTTAGCTGAAGAACGAAGAGATTTGGCTGCTTTGGAAGCAGATCTGCAGATTTGGGAGCTCATTTTTTGTTTTGCAGAGAGAGTGATGAAGTGAAACTGAAGCCTTGGAAAATGTGGAGATGATGAGGTTTTGTTGGGTCGGGTTTTTATAGCCCACGTGTTTCGGGTCGGGTTATATCGGATTCGGGTCAGAAACCCTACCCAAAGAGAAAGTAGGCAGAAAGAATTATCACGAGTCACGTGTTTGGTAAAACGTATGTGTTATGTGTGCTTAGTCATAGATTCACAATTTAATTTATAATAGCTGTCAAAAAAATTTAAATAATTTCGTTTTCTAGAAACACAACACAAAAGATTACAACAATTTTCTTTTAATCCAATATTATGTGAATGTGAATGTCAATATTAGGGCTGGGCAAAAAATTCGTCAGATTCGCTTCGCTCCGTTATTTGGTTCGATTCGATTCGAAAAATCCGGATATCCGTAGTTTTATGAGACAAATCAAATATTAAAAATTGATATTTCTTACAAGCAGAGCAAATAACAAATACTAAAATTTAAATAGGCGGATATCCGCTCCGATCCGGTATACATGAACATATGTATATGTATATAGATAATTACAAATATATATATTAATAATTTTACTATTTTTATATGTAAGTTTTATAAGTTTATGTTCATCAAATTAATTATTTAACTATTAGTTTTAACAATTAAAGAAGAAATATTTATTCAGTGAAATATTTTTTATTTTGGATTAAATTTCTGATTTTTCTTTTTTTAATTTTTATAATTTTTTTTTATATATACTGAGCAAATCGAATATCCGGAAAATAGTTCATATTTTAACAGATATCAGACAGTCGGATATTCGATTACTTACGAAGCAAATACGAATCAGAAAACCATATTCGGACAGAACAAATCGGATCACAAATATTACCAAAATCTCGAATATCCGCTCCGTGCCCACCCCTAGTGAATATCCATAGAAACACAATATTTGATGTATTGAACAATATTGTAAGAAATGAGTTATCTACACCCTTTTTTTTTACCTACACCTATTTGCTTCAAGCTAATTCTTTAGCAAGGGACATTGTCAAAAATGTGATTCGGGATGTTTTAGATCACATTGGAGGACCAGTCTGACTTCACTCTTGCATTAGAGAAGAAAGAAGTGTTTAGTTTTCTCTTTCTTTTTGTTGATTTTGTGTTTTTATGCTCTGTTTATAGTTCTGTTTTTGAACTTTTATGCTCTGTTTCAAAGTCCCTTGATTCAATTAATAATAATAACAAAAAAAACTACACCTTTCAAGATCATAAATGGAAGATTAAGAGGATAGCATAACAATCTTATAACATACTTCAACATAAATTTTCTTGTCCCAATGTATATTTGGGAAAAGGTTTTAATACATAGAAAGGAAATTAAAAAAGAGATAATTCAGCTTTTATTTTTGACCACAGAAAAGAAAAGATAGATAAATCAGCTTTAGTACTTGAGACCAAGATTGAACTCAAGCCTCAAGGGACACACTCTCAGCATTAGTACCATCACTGTTGTTAGCACCATTGTCCTCTTCATTTTCCCCAATTTCATTCACTCCAATCTACCACAAACAATCGTTAATGAGATGGATATGTAGCATAAAAGTTAACCTATGTTTGGACTTGTCAATATATAAAATATTATTCTCCTCGAATGGTAGAAAAATAAGATTCAAAGACACATGTTTGAGATTTTTTGGTGTCACTATTAGAAGAAAGAGTTGTATATAATCCTCTCTTACTAGAACCTTTTATGGTATTTTCTATATAAAATCATCCATCTTCATATGCAACAAGTCTACACAGTTACGTCTCTAGGGTCTACATGCATGTATATATCATGATTGTAACCTAAAAATTGTTAATGGATCCTTACTTTTGAAGATTGATAGAGACACTTGCAAGAAACTTCTTTAGTCCCATCACTTGATTCTCCAACTTCGATTATGCTTTTATGCATCTCCTCTTCTTGACTACAATAAATCATTAAAACTTGTATAACTTTTGAAAATGAAATACAAGTTTGTTAAACCAATATTACTTAACTATTTTACAAACCTTTGTTGATTTGGGATAGGGTTGAGAATTTTTTGAAGACGTTCATATTGACGAAGGTGTAACTGTGTTTGCCTCCAAATCACTTCTTTTGTTAGTCTATCCTTCAAATTGGCTTGCATCTCCTCTGCCATAGGATTACATATGTGTGTATTTTATATAAATTTTATGCACACATAAACATAGTCAATTTCCAACACATGCATCTTTATATAACTTAAATTTTAAAGTGCAAGTATATTTATTTACCTTGTTTGCGCTCTTCCTGCTTGTTGAGTCTATACATCTTTTCTAGGCAAAGAAAATAAAGTTGGTTCAATACACAAGCCAAATATATATATGACACTATATGATGCATATACATATAGTGATAGGTAGGTATTAAATGATATTGCTATATCTATGTTAAAACTTGGAGATGACTCTTCACTTGTGATATTGTGAGTCCTCTCACATTCATTTTCTCTAGAATATACTTTGGAGTTGCCTCTGCAATTTGAGATAGTTAAATACCATTCTCTGATTGACAAAAAAAAAATACCATTCTCTATTTACTTTAAACTGAAATAAGGAAATTATTTAATATTGGGATTCCAACTGTGAGAAATCATCTTTTGACTAAAAGTTTGATTGAAAAAAGATTATATATAAAAATAAAGAGAAGTATTATTATCTAACATGTAATCGTCGGAAACTAAAAATGATTGACATCGTGCTAAATTGACAGAGAAAAGTTGTAGATTCTGATGTATTTTTAAAAGATTTTCTCGATTTATTTTGAAAACTTGTACTGAACAAGAAAAAAATTCACGTACTTTCTTCTCCACCGAGTTCATCAACCGCATAAACAAAGTGACGGTGAAGATCGGCGGTCCATCGGCGTCGTGGTATTTCCGACTTATTATAAGATCTAACGATCTGGTTTTTCATAGATTTTTTTCTAGAAATTCACAGATTTCTATTTATTTATTAAAAATGACTATTTTATGCTAGATAGATAATGGTTAAAAAATCATCAAAGGTGTAAGAATTTAACATTAAATTATAAAAAAGTAAAAAAATTTAATGCTAGGAAACAGTTTTACTTAGCATGTCATTTTTTGATTTTCTTAAATTTTCCATATATTCTTTAAAACCAATTAAAACTTTTTTCCATTATTTGAACATCAAAATATTTAAAGTTCCAAATTTGGTTTTAAAATAATTTTATAAATATATTTCTAAATATCAATATAAATTTACCAAATTAATCCATTTTCTTTTAAACAACTTACTCAACATACATCATACTTGATCAAATGGGTTTCCAATAGAAGCAAGCCATTACGAACCAATCATATATCGACATTCTAAAAAAATACCATTTATATTATCTTGTCAAAGGTAAACAAATTTTTTTAATTTTTTTTAAGTACTTGATCCCTAATATTTTTTTAACTATTTGATCCCTAATAATCTTTTTAACTACCACCAAAATCTTAAAATTTAGAACACATTCGATAACATAGTTAAAAGAGCTTTCATAAATATATGTAAAATTTTAAAAACCAGCACAAAATGACAACCTACACTAAAACAATTACCTTGCATTTAATTTTTCTTTTTGGGTATTTTTTATAATTTTATATTAATTATGTACACCGTCGATGCTTTATTAGCATTATAAAACGAGCAAATAAATTCAATTTCTTATAAACAAATAAATCTGTGAACTTTTGGAAAACAATCTATGAGAAACTAGATTGAAAGATCTTATAATAAGTCGGAAATACCGCGATGCCAATGGACCACTGCTATTCTTTCCACTTTGTTTATGCGATCGAAGAACTTTGTGGAAAGAATGTACATAATTTTTTTTCTTCTTCAGTACATATTTTTAAAATAAATCGAGAAAATCATAAAAAAAATACCATATGAATCAACAATTTTATCTATTTTATTCATGATGTATTTTTTTTTTTAATTTTGATGATGACATCTCATATTTTTATAGTTCTCTTTATTTTTTATATTTTAAATAAAAATTTTGTTAACTAAACTCTCTTAATGTAAATTGGTTTCCTTATTTCAGTTTAAAGTAAATAAAGAATAGTATTTAGCGATCATAAAATTGCAGAGGCAACTCCAAAGTATATTCTGAAGAAAATAAATGGGAGAGAACTCACAATATCACAAGTGAAAAGTCATCTCCAGGTTATAACATAGATACAAGATTTACTATCTGCATATATATGGATTATATATTGTCATATTTTCAGAAGTTTCTGGTATAAAATTATAGGAATGTGTTGAAGTAATTCACCACAACGGTGTTTGTTTTTGTAAAATCAGTTATAGCTAATACTTGCAACATAAGCTATAACTGATTGGGTAACATTAAAGCAAACACAGTTATGAGTTGAAGATCTAATATATGTGCAGATTTAAGCATAGAAAACAAAATCAAACATGCAAAACCATGTTATGAGTCTATAATCATGATCTCCATTCTGGTGCACGTAAGTAATGTAATTAAAAAGGACAACTATAGCTTATGTTAGATTTGCTTACACTTAAAGGAGCATAAAAGAGATTGAAATTGTGTTGGAGTCTTAGTCATTACGAGAGAATTAAGAAAATGTGGCAGATTTTTCTTCAAATGATTCACTCAAATCTTTCACATCAATCCTTGAGAGGAAAGTCAAGAAGCAGGACCGACCCAACATAAAAGACACTTGGGCAAAAAAAAAAATTAGGGCCCGTAATCATAAAAATAATCTTTTGGGCAAAACGAATATTTTAAAAACAAATTAGAATTTTTTTAATTATTTTTAAAAGTAAATTTGTTTCATTTATCAAAATTTTAGGGTTGTTCTATTTTTTCTAAAATTTAAGCTCTATTTACATGTATTTAAAAAAAAAATTTG
The DNA here is from genome assembly GCA_905216605.1 of Arabidopsis arenosa. Taxonomy (NCBI): domain Eukaryota; kingdom Viridiplantae; phylum Streptophyta; class Magnoliopsida; order Brassicales; family Brassicaceae; genus Arabidopsis; species Arabidopsis arenosa. The sequence goes on from LR999456.1 coordinate 15,795,289, forward strand.
GGCTCTTATGTATGTAATTTTTTAAAAAAACATGGATTTCTAGGCCATTACACCTCTAGCCACCCCTTTTGGGGCATGGCTTTCAAGAAGCAATGGTGAAAGCTAAATTCAATTTAAAAGCCATCAAACAAAACTTGTATTCCAAAACTAACCGAAATTCGCCGTTCAAGCATGCAAATGACAAGAGCTGTAAGGAAAGATAATCGCTTTTGCTCTTCTAGATCAAAATAGTGCCACAAGGTCTTTTATCTATGTCTTTGCTTCAGATTCTATAAGATATAGAGAGGTTGATCAGTAAAACAAATTAAACAAATGATGAAACATAGCAACATATGCTCAAAGAACAACTTTCCAAATATTATTTTAGAACTCTTGAACAATGCTGAAACAAAATCCTGGTAAAACTTTTGTTCCAAGTAAAAACTTCAATAATTAATCTCAATGAAGATAACAATTTGAAATCATTCTAAAGAGATATTTGAATAGATGCATGGTATCCACAATCTCAATGTATATAACAATTTCAAATCAACGTAAAAAAATATATTTGAATAGATAGGTTGATAGTCAAAGTTCGTTAAGATCCAAAGGTATTGTTTCTCTAAAGTATATTATAAAAAAAGATCTTTACTTAGATTCTAAGAACATGGTGCCTCTAATTAAAACTGAATCTAGCAAATATCTACAAACAACTATATAAGAATAACAAAACAAATGAAATAGTGATACTATGCCAATTCGAGAAAATGTAATAGAACAAGATCTATTTGAATAGAAGATTTACGCGCCAAAATTCGTTAAAAACTAAGATTGAATAGACATTCTAGGCGCGAAAATCTGTTGAAAAACTTAATAAAACATATTCATGTTTCAAAAGAAAAGGCTTGTTGTTAGATCATCAAATTTCTGAATGAATCACCATGAATTAAGCATACCTGATTTCTTCTCTTCTGCCCCAAATATTTTACACACCAATGATCAACAAAAAAAAAGAAAATCAAAACTCAAATGAATCCCTAAAACAAAAAGAAGATTTCTCTAAATCAATTTATTTTTATACAAGTAATATTTATAATCTCGGAATAGTAGTTAGATTATTCTTTGGATTTTTTTCTTTTTTCGGTTATTATTAAATATGAATATTTGCTGTCATTGGATACTCTTGTTTTAAGGTAATAATAAAACAATAGTCAAACAAAAAAATTAATCTGTGTGGACCATTCTCACTTCAAAAATATATATATATATATATTACTTTTCCTAAAATGTGAATGATTTTGTTCCTTTAATTTGTTTTTGTCTCTTTTTTAGTAGCTCTTTTGTCATATATGTATGAAATCAGGATTAAAAGAAAAATCATAAGATTTTCTAGATCACTAAGCCACTAGATCGTTTCAAAACTTAAGCTACACACTACAAGAAAACAGATGTGTAATACCGCTGATTTTTGACATAAATTTCTAATACAATGAAATTCAATTTGTCGTATATTAACGAGCAATATAAAATCGTTGTTAGCTTGTCGTCGTTAGTTCGATGACAAAAATGCCAATTAAATAGAGGAAGAGCGAGGAGAGAATGGGTTAGCTCAGAAGAGTCACTAGTTGGTGTATTGCCTTGGCCTTCACGATCTCGGTTGCCACGACCACCAACATTGATCCATTGCATCTCTTGGATCTTCTGAGTTCGTTTAGCCATCCTATCTTCAAGTCATTTAACCGATACAGTCATATCAATATCTTGCTCACACAATAACTCTTGCAATTATTATATAATTCCCACGGCTCAGGCAGAGCAAATCTGTTTTTTTTAGTCAAAACATATTTTTTATTGTTGGATAGCTTAAACAAGAAAATCTGTTGATGCATTGTTTTTACCACCTCCTGGCGAAAAAAAAAAAAAAAAAATACCACCTCCATATAAGTAATTAAGTTCAAAATTATTAATCACTGATGCAAAGCTTCTGTCCCTTTTACTTTTCGGTACTAACGTTGTGAATTTATACGCTCCCCTAGTACGTAGTATTAGATTTTAGCTATAATGTCCAATTACGATGCACTATTACACTTGCTCTGTGCAACAGTTTGGGATATGATGATTGTAATTATGTTTGAAGCAAGTATACAAATGTTAATAACATTATATATATATATATATATATATGTGTTTTACATACATACAAATGTCAATAACGTTCTACATATGTGTTTACATATATACATGCAAATATTAATAATGCTTAATGTACATGTTTACATGTATACGAATATATATATATATATACATATATATTTATATGTATACATAGATCCAATAACTTAACAATATAATTATTTTTAACATTCTATTTACAAATGTAAAAATCGTCTAATATATATTTGTAGAGTGCTAAAATTTTCTCAATTTGATAAAAACAATAATTAATTTTCCTTCTTCTTTTTGTCGCCGCGTAAAGGTCACTTCTACAACAGAGTATTTAATAACTGTCATTTCATTTCTTTTACTCCACAAAAGTCAATGGTGTAATCACACGCGCATAGCTGTGTAACCAAGTGGGTTTATTGTAATTCTTTTGAACCCGAAAACCATTAGTAACAATCTATTTTTTTCCGTATGAGACAAAATTATCTTTTGTCGATTTCCTAATTTGATGCTTTATTTTTAGGGTTTGTTGGCAATATAGTACGTTTGTGAGTAATAATTGGGAAAGTAGTACGAGTACTATTTATAATTAGAGAAACAGTCAATTATTAGTGTTTGTGTAATAGAATTTGTGTGAGATAGGAGAGAAAGTGGGGTAGAGTGTAAGAGAGTGGAAATTACTACTAGGGGCTTTGTATTTGTGAGAAAGAGAAACGTGGGTCATGTTTTTTTTTTTAATTTCTTTTCTTTTCTTTATTATCTCATATTCCCCTAAAGTCTCATAATTAAGATGCTCGTTAGTAAATTTTTTGTTTCTAAAATTTATCAAATACATAAAAATCGATGTTTTTTTCTCTATCATTTGATATGCATTTTGTTTAATAATTTTTTAAAAATTTATATTATAGACTACTAAATAGAAAGGATGACTGTACAGATATAGACCACTGTACAGAAGAATGACTGTACAGATATAAATCACTGTAGAGAAGGATGATTGTACAGATATAAACCACTGTACAGATGATAGACCACTGTACAGATATAGAGCACTGTACAGATATATAACATTGTACAGAAGATATAGACCACTGTACAGATATATACCACTGTACAGATATAGACCACTGTGCAGATATAGACCACTGTACAGATATTATAGACCACTGTACAGATATAGACCACTGTACAGATATATACCACTGTACAGATATAGACCACTGTGCAGATATAGACCACTGTACAGATATTATAGACCACTGTACAGATATAGACCACTGTACAGATATAGACAACTGTACAGATATAGACCACTGTACAGATATAGACCACTGAACAGATATAGACCACTGTACAGATATATACCACTGTACAGAATACCACTGTACACTGTACAAAATACCACTCCACTATTCAAAATTGGAGAATTAGTCAGTTTTTACTGTACAGAAGAATGACTGTACAGAAGAAAAACTGTACAGATATAAACCACTGTACAGATATAAACCATTGTACAGAAGACCACTGTACAGAATACCACTATACAGATACATATATAGACCACTGTACAGATATAGACTACTGTACAGATATAGACTAATGCTCATTAATGTTTGTAATGTAGTAATATTTACTATTCAAAATTGGAGAATTAGTCAGTTTGTACTGTACAAAATTGGTGGCAGCACCATTTTTGTTAGAGGATCCGATCAATTGTAGAGAAAAGTTAAAAGGCTAAATAAATTAGAAAACACAGAGAATTCTATATGAACATTTTAAAAAGAGAATGTTGTGATATCAAAACCATACTCCTTCGTTCATCTCTAAAATCGGACTAAAAATATGATTTCGATTTTACGCTTTCCATTTAACGTGATGACTATGACTCACGATAACTTAAAAAAGAATCGAAGAAACAAAATACTATCCACTTATTTAAAAAAAAACGCTTCATTCAAAACATTGACTTGTGAAGCACAACTACTAAAAATGTAACTAATTTTCAGAAGAATCGAAACGACCGAAACAAATTTACAAGAAAAGTCACTAAATCGGAAAACTGCAAAGCATAATACGAATTCTAAGTCTATCATTATTATCAAAGCATGATATCAGAAAAATGTCTGTAAAGATATGTGTACTAAATCGATCATAAATCTTGAACTACTGCTCTGATTGGCCTGAACTCACCGCCGTTGGAAATCTAACTCAATTTCCTATAACTTTCGTCAAGGGCTCTGAAGCTAAATCTAAAGGTAAGGCTTTCATCCGAGTTAATCTTTTAGACACTGGATCATTATTTTTCATAAGGCACACAAAACATATACCAAAAGTATACCCAAAGACAGTATAAGAGTATACCAACAAACTTTTAAATCTTCCAATCACAATGAATGAAATCAGAACTAGAAAAGGCTTGTAATCTTAGAACAAAAGAAAAACAAAATGGTAGGATCCAGTTCTTCAAAAGAATTGATGAAAACCGCAGTGGAACGAGGAAAAACAAGTCCCATTTGGTGCAGCATCTTCGAGAAAACAGAGTCTAAATTACCAAACACAACTCCTTCTTGTGTGTCTTTGAGTCTAATCTTCTCCATTCCTGAAATAAACCTTAATGTCTCCTCCATACGCCCACCTACTTTTGTAAATTAGATTGGAATCAAAATCATTACCATAAATACATATAAATCTTCAAATCAAAAGTATCTTCCTCTTTTTATCATTTTAGCTAAATTGTCATTTAATTGCATAATTCTTTATGAGATAAAAGACAAAATCACAAGTAAGAATTGGGAATCTTGTTAGGAAGTCACAACCCTAAGTGAAACAATCATCTCTAAAGCATAAACACAATCGAATTTGAAAGGAAGAAGAAGACTTACAACGAAGTGAGCGAGATTAACAACAGTCCAAGCCATTCCTAAAATCTTGTCCTAAAATCTTGTTTACCTATTTTTAACAAAATCTCCTAAAATCTTGTCCTAAAATCTTGTTTACCTATTTTAAACAAAATCTCCTAAAATCTTGTTTACCTAAAATCTCCTAATTAAAATAAATTAGGACACAATATTAAGATTACATTACCCAAAAAAAGTCTTACATAATCATAGTCGAAGAAAAGAAAAAACATCGACAAAAAAAACAACAAGAAGTCACTCTTCCATAAGTAAATGACACACCATTTCCTCCATAAGACAAGTACATAATTGGCTCGATGTTTTGGGTCAGCTATCTTCTTCTTGTTGTGTTAGCATTTCGGTGATTGCTTGGCTATAACAAAAAAAAATACAATGGTAAAAATGACGATGTTAGATATTGTTAATGCACAAACATAGAATGCAAAAGAGACCCAAGATCAATAAACTTCAATTATGCAATCCTGCCATAAGTTACCACATCTATAAAACTAGGCCTGGGCATTCGGTTAACCGTTCGGTTTCGGTTTCGGTTAGTTCGGATATGGTAATATAATAACCATTCGGATATTTTAGGAATTTCGGTTCGGTTCGGTTCGGTTCGGTTTGGATATTTAAATAGATAACCATAACTAACCAAAATTTTATCACGTTCGGTTTGGTTCGAGTTTTTACCCAAAATAACCAAAATTGACCGAATATAACCGAAACTAACCGAAATTAACCGAAAAAAATACAAAAAGAAAATACAAAAAAAAAAGAAAATTATTAGAAAGAATATTAAAATTGGATTCATTTTTGTCAAAGAATATTTAAATTTGACAAATATAACAAACAACATTTGGATATTTTGATTATTTAAAGTATTTGATTGTTTTGATTCTAAAAATAATTAATATTTTGAGTATATAATTCTAATTTTGTGTATTATTATTGGGTATCTTATAGAGTTTTTGGATATTTCGGTTAACCGTTTGGTTATCGGTTCGGTTCGGTTCGGTTTCAATTATTTTGGATAAGGGATTTGACTAACTATTCGGTTATTTTGAAAACTTCGGTTCGGATATGGTTCGGTTTTTTTCGGTTCGGTTCGGTCGGTTATTTGGTTAGCGGTTTTTTTGCCCAAACCTATATAAAACCTTAAGAACTAATGCACGGTTATGTACTAAATTGAAAATGAAATGCATCAATAAAAGCCATAATAACAACAATTGAGTACCTCTCACCAAAAAAATAACTTCTTACCACTTAAGCACAAAGATTACAGTAAATTGCAGTCATCTCATTTGCTTCTTCTTTTTTCTCATACTCTTATCTAATCTTCTTATTCTCTGCTTCAACGAGCTGATGTTGAATTCCTATTAATTTTTAAAATCAAAACAATTTTCCCATAGTCAAAACAAAACTAGAAACTAATCAAGACAAAAAGAAGCTAACAATTCTAGATTTTTGGAAACTGATAAATAGAAAAAGAACACATACTTAAATCTAAGCAAAGAGAATAAGACGAAGAGCACTGAAGACGAAGAGAGGAAGCGAGGATTGGAGTTGACCGCCATTGGAGGAGAAGCTAAGCTCTTGTTCGTCACAGATCGAAGAAAGAGAGGGAGATCTGAGATCAGTGAGAGAGAAATGGGAAGATTAAATGGTGGAGGAGTAGATCGAAGATAAAAGGAGGCTGAGACTGAAGGGTAATGACGTAATCGACGCGAATTGAGGCCGGCGACGAGCTTCACGGTGGAGTCGGAGTCGAAAAGGAACAGACCTAGCTTTTGTACTTTTGGCGGTTAGGACCCGTTCCTAGCATCCTAACCCACTGGGTTGTAACACCTCCCCTCCCGATTAGATGTTTTCCGAACCTCCGAGCAAGGATCAATTCAATCCGGTTTGGTGGAATCGCCATTTTTTTCTTCGGAGGTGAATCGCCTTATTACTCTCAACGACCTTTAACGGAGGCGGCGGTGGAGGAGGAGGCGGCGGTGGAGGAGGAGTAATGGAAGAATCTTGTGATTGTGAGTCGACGAAGATAGAAGCAGAGATGAAGAAGAAGACGAAAGAGATAAGAAAAAGTCTCAAACTTTGTAATGGCGTTTCCATTTCGCGAAATTACAGAGGAAAAACAGAGAGATTCAAAATCTCATAATTATGAAATTAGGGTTTCGCGATTGGAGTAACTGCAACACCAATAGTTGCAAAGTGGGAGAAATAATCTAAATCGATTTGAGGAAAGAAAGAGAAGCGAATTTGAAGAACGTGTAACGTAAAATGATTTCAAGAAAAAAAGGAGAGATCGTTTCTGATGTTTTTTAAATGGTAAAGTATAGTGATGGCATTGTCGTAAATATAAGAAATATCTGAGGTTTACAATGTCTTCAAAACAGTGGAGCACAGTGACGTTGGGGGTTTTCCCAATTGTAAATAGTGTCAGTACTACTTTTCCAATTATGTTTGGAAAACGTACTATATTGCAACTTATTCCTTATTTTTATCTCTGCGCTAATCAACCCTAAAATTACAACGGAAAACAAAAACTAGATAAATTTTTCTGGATATTGTTTTGGTAATACACCATTTGCCCATTTCAAACACTCAAGATCTCAGATTAAAAAAAAAAAAAAAAAAACTCTCGGGGAAATGGTTGTAGAAAAAACAGGCAATAGTATAATCCCAAAAAGACAAATATTAAAAAACAAACCTCGAATAATAAGAAAATAAAACAAAGAGAACTATAATTCTTCTGGCCATTCAATGACACTCTTCAACAACGGTTTCCACCTCCGACATAATCTCCGGCCAGACTTCTCTTCATCTGCCGCCGCAGCCGCAGCTTCTCCGGCCAATCTTTCTGCGGTTCTGCCTCTAGTTCTCTAAGAAAATCTCCAAAAGAAGCCAACGTGGCATCTCCTCCTTTGTTTGCACCGTCTGCATTGAGTTGGAAAAGTATGAGTTTCTCTAACTCATCTCTCGTTAGAACAATCTTAACCTTCCGATCTTTTCTTTTGTAATTTTTCTTGATCACTTTTTCATATTTTTCTTCTTCTTCTTCAGCGACGTTTTCATTGTTTCTTCCGACCAAACAGTTTCCCATTATGATCAATTTTGATGGAGTTTTAAAACCCACAAAAAAATAAAGAAGATTTGGAAAGCAACATGGAAACTTAGGATATACCCAAGAAACAAAAAAAAAAAAAAACTTTCCTCTTGTTCTTCTTCCTTTTTATCTCTTCTCTGTGGTTGATTTCGATCTTGGAGTATCATGGAGCCATTGTGGTAATATATATAATGTATGTCTAAAGAGAGAAGGAGAGAAAAAGATCGTTGACTCCTATACTAAGGCTACTAAATCGTAGACGTATATAATTCTACATGCAGTGTGTTAGACTCTCCGATAAATTTGCATATACAAATATGTAAAATTCATTCTTTAGAAACCAAACCCCCGGCCCATATATGGTGTTGAAACATTAAATCCTTATTCACTGAACCAATGAAATTCTACTAATTGTGCAATAAATCTACTCCCTCCGTTTTCGAATAGTTGTCGTTTTAGAACATTTTTTTGTTTTAAATTAGTTGTCGTTTTAAGGTAATAATGTAACTTATGCCAATAACTACCCAAATTACCCTCATTTAATTAAACACAAATTATTTGTAAATAATTACTTGTCATTTTTATGAGGTTAATATAGTCATTGTATACATTTTCTTAATTTGTCTAAATACAGTTAAAACGACAACTTTTAAAAAACAGAGGGAGTATTACATATAGTGAATCAAAATGGTAGAATTTGTGTTATCTAATATACAATACTTTTTCTTTCAATTAAAGTGTCAAGATTGTTGTGCCTTAAAGTGTGTGTGTGTGTGTGTTTTTTTTTTGGTTATTAGATATGATTAAAATCCCATGTAATGTGCCTAATATATCCCACATGGCTTGGTAAGCCAAGACCGCTTGAACTGCGGGACCAAACAAAAGCAGGACAACGTAATGGTTTAATGTTACTTTTAATTAAGGTCACTGATATTTAGTAATGTGGTCACGCTACCATGTCCAAGAGACGATCGTGAATGAATATGTTAAGGCCAAAAGACACATGACTCGTTCTCTTCGCTCGTGTTCCTTCAAATCATCAATTTAATCCAAAAAAAAAAACCCCATGACTCATTTAAATCAATTGTCAGATTCTAATCCAAATAAGCCATTCTTATTTATGTTTCTAGAGGATAAGGCTTTTACGCTTTCGAAATTCGTACATGCTCATGTGTAAACCCTCTAAATTGGGAACTGATTTCATCTCTTTCGTACGTGACACGAAGAGATAATGTCGAGCTAGCTAGCTAACTCGCATGTCGAAAAAAAAAAACATGCATAAACTAAAAGTAAACATATAACCTAAACAATATAGATTTCTAATTATACGGCTATTTCAAACTTAATACATCTTTCAATAATTTTCTATGCCACACATGTGTGGATTTACCATCTAAGAATTTATTAGTTTTCTTGATTCTACATAACAGTTTATACTAATACAACTATAGAAAATGTCAATATAGGTTTAGTCATGATCATAACAAAACCTGAAATGTTCAATAATTGAGTATGAATTGAATATAAATCAACTAAACCAAACGTCCTATATTTTGTATAGTAGTGTTTACTAATTCTGATTTCTTTGTTTTGGCGTCTGGAAATTTATATTAATGTATACGTAGATTTCGGTAATTTAAATTTAAAAATAACTCTTTAACAAAAAAAAAATTAAAAAATAACTAATAAAATATTATTGTAGAAGGACATTGGACGCAAGCTCATGTTCTGTCTGATTAGTTGGGCCTTTAAACCAAACCGAAACCGTGTTAAAAAATCCTGGCAAATTTCATTTATAATTATACCAACTACCAACCTACCTTATTATTAATTTTTAATCTTTTTAACAATTATCATTAGATTCTATATTAAATTAATATTTTCAGTTTGAAAGAACCCAATTATACGGTTTACACACAAAAAAAGAAAGAAAAAAAGAACCCAATTATTCTCTTAATTTTTTCTTTGTTTCAATTCTAATCATTCTTGTTTGTTATATTACAATTGGAAGTATTTAAACGTAGCCTTAGTTATAATTTCAAACCTCAAAATGATTAGCCGTTATTCAAATTAAAGTATAATGTCAAACATTTCTAAATATGATATATTCATAACAAAAGACAAATAAAACTGCCTACCAAAATAAAAGACAAATAAAACTGCAACCTTATTGCAATGTAGTCAATGTGATACGCCAATCATTGAATTTGTTCTTAGCTATAACAGAATAACTAATTTATTTTTTATAATTGATTTTTTTTATATAAAAAAATAATTATATTATGATAGAATTATTAAACATCGGCTTGCAAATATATTTAAACCTTTCTCATCTCGAAGAGACGTTTCCATAAACCCTTACGCGTTGCATAATTAAATCCTATGCACCAATTCTTATAATGGAAACTTCATAGAACGTGATTAACCCCGAAAGAACTTTAGTAGAAAATTGCAAAAGAACAAGTTAATCATAATTTTTGTTAATTAATTTCTTTTGTTATCTCGTATCTGCTTATTTTGTTTAATATTATTATATACATTTTAATAGCGTTTTAGATTTTTCTTTTTTCTTTTTGTTTTTTCTTGTCTATTTGTTATTCATGCACTTAAACATAAACATTGGTTTGCACACAAAAAAAAAACATAAACATTAGTAGGTGTTGGACATGGGCTTCACAGTTGTAATCTCAAGCTCGACTAATTTTCGGTTTATCCTGTAATTGCCGAACTTCAGTATATTAAATGAAAAGTCCTTTGTGTTCCCTCATTAAAATTATCTTATCTGTTTGGTACGGTTATCACCATCAACAATGGGCATGATGGCATAGTAGACCATCCTAGTCCTTAATTAGTGACTTTCGCATTCCTACCATTTGAAGATTCAATATTTGGAGTGTTTTCATATCTAGCATTTAGGAGAAATCTCACTTATCTAAACAAAAACTCAAAACTTAAACCGTAACAACTTAAAGACATGTATCTTCAACTTTTGATGAGAATAGAATCTTTATAATAGTATATGGAATTTATGCACTATAGATCACAATCACGACTAAACTCTACAATGCAAAGGTTTAACCCTAATAATTAATTAAGTCTAAATTTTAACCCTTACAATATCGACCCAACATAAGAATATATCTTGAATTGTTATCGAATACATATTTATATGATCTATAACTAAAAATGTTGGCTTAATATCGTATAAATAACAATACAAATAGATTTTTGCAACGACATAGCTAAAGAAGCATTGCTAAAGTAAAGACAGTCCGTGGCCATCAGTGGCAACATGGCATTGACGCAAGATCAAGATTTCCCGGGTGACTTTCAATTCACTCAAGCTAAAATGGATGCCATATATCAGTAGGTAAGAAGTTTATTTTTATTTGCTTAGTAATTTACATTTAATTAGATATAAAATGATGTATAATATATTTTAAACATCTTGATGAAGGGCGGACGGTTTGGATGTGGATCCATTCCTCTTGGATCTTGGTGATGATGTCGGCCAAAGTTCTTCCATGTAATCTTATGAAGAAAATAAAATCTAAACCAAGCTAGCTAGTAAAAAGATTGAAGAGTTGGACGTAAATATGAGGAGTTCCATGGACATATTTATTTCGACATGGACCACATGGTCCCGCCTTCTAGGAGAACCCAAACCGGAAACCAAAATGTAAACAACCCGTTTGATTTATAATTTCAGTTTTATGTGTTTTAATTTGAAATTTTGGTTTGTGATTTGAATAATAATTTATATTATTGAATTAATATTTCAACTAAAATTTTAAATTTCTCAATTTAATTTTTGGATTTTTAGTAGAAAAATCGTCAGAAATTCGTTAGAACGCAGTAAAACATTCGTCGGAAATTTCTATTTTAGACTATCTTCTACTCATTTCTTTATTTTCACTCTAAATATATAGTAAATAAAAACTAAAGTGGAGTTTTGGTCCAATTTATTACTTTATATGCTACCTTAAAATAAATTCAATTATATTATTATATTTTTGTTCTATTATTAATTTTAAGAAAACCCTTATTTTTAAATTTAGTTATTTTATTTATTTATTTCAACAATAGTTCAATGAATTTACGAATATATTCTACTTCCAGAAAACGAGATTACACCCTATGATGTCTATGTATTTGCGATTTGAGTCGATAGTGTAAGTTTGATGGGGAAAATGTCTTTGTTGCATTTTTAGATTTAAAAGAACTAGATAGCTAAATTTATTTTAATATAAGTTTGTACAAGTATAAAATTAAAATTATATTATTTACATATAAATTGAAAATAAATCAAATTTGAATAATCACTTTGTAAATAAAGAAAAGTTCTACTCTTAAAATAGAGTAATAAATTGTGTTACTCCAAATTTAGAGTAACACTCTTTATAACTCTATTTTTGGTGTGGGATCTGGAGGTGATGCTCTTAAACTACCGGGTTTTAAGCCGCTAACTCACTCAATCACTTAACTTTGATTCAAATATAGCAATCGATCATTAAAAAAAAGCTCTGTTTCTACGAGAGAACGAGAGGGAGAGAAATGACGTCGCAGAAAAGATTCATCTTCGAGGTGGAGGCGGCTAAGGAAGCCACCGATGGCAATCCCTCGGTTGGTCCTGTGTATCGTAGTACTTTTGCCAAGGACGGTTTCCCAAATCCGATTGATGGAATCCAAAGCTGTTGGGATATTTTCCGGTCAGGATCTCATTTCTTTTTATGTTTTCCCAATAGATAATAATGTGTTGATGCAATTAGTGTAGATGCATATTGTTAATTCATTTTTATTTTTTTGTTAAAGTTGCATTGCATCATCGTTTTGAAACATTTGATTGTGATTTATGTAAATCAGATTAGGAATATTTTATTTCATGTTTAGTGTCAATCGTTATAAGATCCATAATTTAAAATACATGTAATTATCTATATTATTAATTGGGAATCACTAAATATTAAATAACCTTATGAAGAGTAAAATATTACATGAAATGCCATTGGCTTTTAGTGTTTTTAAATAACTTCATTAAGGGTACAATAGTAATCATAAAATTAATATATTTAAATAAAAAATAGTATAATTCTTTTAAATAGTTATTAATTTCCAAAAAAGACTAATTTTCTCTCTTTTATTAATTATAAACGAAAATTTAAAATTAATTTTTAAAAAATTGTTAACCAATAAGACTTGAATTCAAAATTAAAAAGACTATTCTATGTCAAAAATAAAAAGAAAAATAATATCATTTTAATTCAAAATTAAAAACACTATCGTTTAAAAGATTTATCAATGGAGGACTTTAAGATTAAATTTAAAATTTTGTAAGAAAATTAAATACAAATATTTTAAGATTCAGTTTTGTTATAATATTTTCACAAATTTAAAAATATAAAAAAAAAAATTATTTCACAATTTCTAAAATACGATATTAGATATTAACAACTATTTATATTAATGATAAAATAAACTCAAATAATAATAAATTTAAAGTAATTATCATTATAGCCTTCGCAAGTTTGATAAATATCTAACAATAGATTGGATATATTAATTTCTAAATTATTTTGCGTTTTATTTTTTGTTTTTCAACCGGATCTTCCTTAAATAAATCTCTAATATATTGCACACTGTTTTCAAATAATGTAAACTAATTATATATTTTGAATTCAAAACAAATTATGCAGCAATAACATATACCTTTTAGAGATGTATCTCAAATTTTTATTTTTAGTCCAAAAATCAAATTAATTATGATTAAACAATAAAAAGAAGAATATGCAAAATTTAGCTAAGGAAAGAAACATTAATAAATTTGTTAAAATATATTTGTAACTTTAGCAGCATATATATTAATCTGCAAAACTCACAGTATGTATTGTATGGTATTTAAAAGTAAGCAAACAAACAAGAATTTGGAACATGATTTTAATGGAATGAAATGAAAATAGGAATTACGAGACGGGATGAGAGGGGAACATAAATTAAAAATCAAACTAAATACCCAATTGGTATGAGTTCAGTTTATGAGCACTATATAAAATAAATTTGTTTACATACATAACCCTGTACGTACGTTTTCAGTTACACATATTCTATTTATGCCGGATACTGGACCGTCATATTTTTATTTCACGTATACGAGATGGGTTATGGGACCAAGAATTTATGACAGATACAGAAAATAGTTACGCCTAGCTAATATACATGAAATAACCAAACTCAAACCGAATCTATATCCTATTTAACACATGTAATCAAACTATTAGAAATGTTTTGATTAGTTTAGAAAATAAAAAAGTAACATCATTTAACTTTTGCAACTAAATTATATCTTAGTTTTATCTTAAAAATAATTTCGCACATACGTGTAGGTCCGGATCTTAAAATATAACTATGCACTAACGCAACTGAATTTCGTTCATTACTCTAATTTTATAATATTTACACTATTATAAAGTTCACTAACACAACAAAATAATTTATATTTTTAAAATCTATATAACAATTTCTATAAAAATATCTCTGCACGTACATGTGAATCTAGATCTAATACACTAAAATATATATCATAGAAACAACAAAATAATCTATATTGAATTAAAATTTATTAGAACTTTTTAAAAAATATGAAACCCCGCACGTATGTGCGGGTCATGATCTAGTGTCTTTCTTATTTGTGATGTTTTTGTTTGTCTTCATGGCATTACCTTAGATAATTTTAGGGTGGCATTTTATATTAACTTTAATTGGTCTATTAAATTTTGATCTTACGATAATATTTGTTTATATTTCAACTAATTAGTGGTTTCTGAATTTTTAACAATAAATGTGTTCTGTTTTTTTTTATGGTGTGCTTCTGCTTGCAGCATTGCTGTTGAGAAATATCCAAACAATCGAATGCTTGGTAGCCGTGAGATTGTTAACGGGAAGGTGTTACTATTTTATTGCATTTTATTTTGTAATCGAATGCTTAATTATATATTAACTATCAACCAATTTTTTTAAAATTATTAGGCAGGAAAGTACGTGTGGAAAACATACAAAGAAGTATATGACATTGTCATAAAACTTGGAAATTCTCTACGTAGTTGTGGGATTCAAGAGGTTAAAAATTCATATTTACGGGTTTTTATAATACCTTCAAATGTGGTTTTATTGTGCCTTAAGTTTGTCTCTTATGTTCTGATATGTGGAAATGTAGGGAGAAAAATGTGGTATCTATGGTACAAACTGTTGTGAGTGGATCATTAGCATGGAGGTAAGTGGAATACATATGTATAATCTTTGCTAATACATTTGATTGTTTTTACTTTGACTTGATTAATAGTGCACTTGTAATGCAGGCATGTAATGCACATGGTCTATATTGTGTCCCTTTATACGATACATTAGGTATAAATATAACAAGTTATCATGTGTTTTGATGGTTCTACTCTTTTTGAGTGTTCTAGTGTAGTAAAACAGTCTGGTTTTGAACACAGGCGCTGGTGCAGTGGAATTCATCATTTCTCATGCAGAGGTTTCAATTGCTTTTGTGGAGGAGAAGAAGATCCCTGAGGTATATTTCACTTTTTTTTATTGTAACTTTGTTTCTAACCCTTGACAATTATCCTGTGAATTTTAATTAACTTCCCTTTTGATTGTCAGCTTTTTAAGACTTGTCCAAACTCAACAAAATATATGAAGAGTGAGTAATACTAATTGAACCATTCACTCTCTTTTTTTTATATACTTGTGATCCTAATGATCAATTATGCTTAATCACAAATGAAGCTGTTGTGAGCTTTGGCGGTGTCAAACCGGAACAAAAAGAAGAAGCTGAAAAATTGGGATTGGTTATACATTCTTGGGATGAGTTTTTGAAGCTGGTAATAGACTTTCATTTGCTTCTTTTTTCCGGAATTACTAACAATGATCATTCACATATAATATGGTATAATATATATTCTGTTTTGACAGGGTGAGGGTAAGCAATATGATCTTCCCATTAAAAAGCAAAGCGACATATGCACGATTATGTATACTAGCGGAACCACTGGTGATCCGAAGGGAGTTTTGATTTCAAATGAAAGCATTGTTACTATAACTACTGGAGTGATGCATTTCCTAGGGAATGTGAATGCAAGCGTGAGTTTTATTTCATTTGTCATGATTCACATGAAGCGACAGTTTTGAAGTTTAAGTTATATTGAATTTTGCATTGAAAAAACAGCTATCCGAGAAGGATGTGTATATTTCTTATCTTCCTCTCGCGCATGTCTTTGATCGGGCTATCGAGGAATGTATTATTCAAGTAGGTGGTTCAATTGGTTTCTGGCGGGGGGTAAGTGAATACAGCTCAAATCTGATCTTCCAACTAGTTATGATTTCTTTTATTTTTTACTATAGTTCTGTCTCATGTCCTTAGGATGTTAAATTGTTGATTGAAGACCTTGGTGAGCTAAAACCAAGTATCTTTTGCGCCGTTCCTCGTGTGCTAGATCGAGTATACACAGGTATCGAATATTGATCAAGCTCTTGTATAAAATATTTTCATCCAATTAAGAGCATCATATATTTTGTTTCATATGTTCAACCACTTATATGTAAATTTATTGTCTCCAACAGGACTCCAGCAGAAACTATCTGTTGGTGGTTTCTTCAAAAAGAAGGTGTTTGATGTTGCTTTTTCCTAGTAAGTCCTATGTTTATTACCTAAACCTGATGTTAAACTTATCTAGATATTTAACACACTCAATCTCTTTTAGTAAATTTGGAAATATGAAGAAGGGACAGTCTCATGTGGCAGCTGCTCCATTTTGTGACAAACTTGTATTCAACAAGGTAAGTAATCTCTAAAAATACGTGAAACTCTTTTGAGACTTCAACACTTTTTCATAATCTCTCTCTCAAGGTTAAACAAGGACTTGGAGGCAATGTGAGGATTATTCTATCTGGAGCGGCTCCTCTCGCTAGTCACATAGAGTCATTTCTAAGAGTTGTGGCATGTTGTAATGTTCTACAAGGATATGGTAAACCTTTAGACCCAAAAGAGATTCAATTATGAAGTAGCTAAAAATCCCTTGATCTTTTGATTGTTTCTTGTGTAGGTCTAACCGAGAGTTGTGCTGGAACTTTTGCAACGTTCCCGGACGAACTAGACATGCTTGGAACAGTTGGTCCACCCGTGCCAAACGTTGATATACGCCTTGAATCTGTTCCGGAAATGAATTACGATGCTCTTGGTAGTACTCCGCGTGGCGAAATCTGTATCCGTGGAAAAACTTTGTTTTCAGGGTACTACAAACGTGAAGACCTCACAAAAGAGGTTCTTATTGATGGATGGTTGCACACAGGTTACTAAAAACCCCAACACTTTAATCATTTTGCTTTGCCATCATTGACAATGTAAGTTCTTCTTTACCTTATTTAACTCATTAGGTGATATTGGTGAGTGGCAACCAAATGGAAGCATGAAGATAATTGACCGGAAAAAGAACATCTTCAAACTCGCGCAAGGGGAGTACGTCGCTGTTGAGAATTTAGAAAATGTCTACAGTCAAGTAGAAGTTATTGAATCAGTGAGTTGAACTCTAACCCATTAATTTATAATTGTTATGTTTCACCCGTTTCCAACTCATAACTAATTGGCAACTCATATCACTTTGATGTGGGTTCCTAACAATAATTTTTCTGACATCTTCATTGGCATAAATTCTCATCAATATATGTTTTTTTTCTATTAGGTATGGGTGTATGGAAACAGCTTTGAGTCCTTCCTTGTCGCAATCGCTAACCCGGCCCAACAAACTCTTGAGCGATGGGCCGTGGAGAATGGAGTGAATGGAGACTTTAACTCCCTCTGCCAAAACGCAAAGGCAAAAGCATTCATACTTGGTGAACTTGTTAGAATAGCCAAAGAGAAAAAGGTTTCCTTCTCTTTCTCTTTTTTTTTTCTTTATTTGGACTTTCTTTATTCTTTTTTGTTTTTTACTCTCCGCATTTGTAGTTGAAGGGTTTTGAGATCATAAAAGCTATTCATCTGGAACCAGTGGCTTTCGACATGGAAAGAGACCTTCTTACTCCAACCTACAAAAAGAAGAGGCCTCAATTGCTCAAATACTATCAGGTAATTTTAAAACGTTTTATGCGATATTAAGCTTTAAAATTTTTGGTTTTGAACTCACTTTCTAATGGTGTTATGGAACAGAATGTGATAGATGAAATGTACAAGACAACAAAGGAAGGTCAAGCTTCAGGACAGTAGATTTCTTCTACTTATCTAATTCATTATTTCTTTTGCATAAGACATTACTGCTTCATATATATGGTTCTCTAAATAAGTTTGTGTGTTAATATCTTGAGATGTTACATAGCATCTTGACATGCTACAACATGTCTTAAGTTTTACTTCCTTTTAAAGTTCCCACATTATTAAGGTTCCAAACTTTGTTTGAACTTGAACCCGGAATCTCGCAATCAGTTGAAACTATAGTATGAATCGGGCCATTTTCATAAGTTTCACTAATAGATTTGAATGTAACTGATAAGTAAAATTTTCGAAACGGATTAATGTTTATCAGACAAATTTGATGAGTTTTCGAAAACGTTGATTGTAAATCGTTATTTTTATTCACAGAAATCTATGTTGCCTATTAAATGACATTCGTTGTTTCTAATACAGTAACATGGTATTTTAACATATAGTCCTATAAAGTATTATGCAGTTGAATCATATAATATTTTTGCTAGAGTTTCAATGAATTAAATGTCGTTATGTCACGCCACTCGTATTAAAACACACACACACACAAGTTGAATGTTGTCAACAAAAACAAATTGTTGCTATTTAATTGTCAGCATTCTATTTTTTCAAATAAGAACTAGGATTTGACCCGCGGTACACCGCGGGATAATATTTTATTTTTTACATATAATAATATTGAATTTTTACAATTTTTCAATTAGTATTAAATACTTAGTGATTTTAGTTTTAACCCGTTTTAGTATTAAATTTTTTGTGCTTTTAGATTTAATCGGTATTACATATGTAATTTAGTAATTAAGTATTATAGTTACACATTTAAAGATATAAAAAAACTAACAATTTCGTTTAAATCCTACATCAGGTTCTTGATAATCATAACCCGCTCTACTATTTAATTTGCGAATTCTTAAATATACTTTATCAAGATTATTTCACGTTGAAATTTTTTAATATTTTATCATAACAATATAGTTTTTGATTTTTTTAAGATATTTTATAATTGTTTTGGTACTTTTTTGTTTAACAGTTATCGCCCGCTGGCCAACCCGTCATCAACCTCCCGCAACGCATCCATTTTTAATTGCTGAATCAGTCGTTCAAAACGTTAAGTATCGCTTAAAACAGTAACCATCCGTTTCTGCAACTGCCCTTTACCACAAATTCTTTTAACTGCAACCGTATACTCGCATATAAACCAGTTAGGCCTTAAATATGGTGATATCAAAATTGTAAAATATAATGTAGGTTCAAATTATTAATTGACAACATTACTATTCCTTCATTTTTTATTATCTTATCTCAAAAAATTAACTTTTGATCTCTCCAAAGAAAAAAAATGGAAATGTGCCAAAAACGTTGATGTCATTTACTTGTTAATTGAAAAAAGGTTTCCAAAATAAATGCATGAGAAATTCGGAAAAACTTGCATAAAAAAAAAATTACACAGCCCACGCCATTGGTTTTTTGGGCCAAGCACATATATGAGTACAAAACCCATAAGCGAAAAAAAGAAGAATACAAACCTATAATTAAGTAAAAAAATATCTGAACCAATAATTACACAAGTTTTTTGTTCTTGTCGAGGTGAAGCGGCGAAGCAGTTTCATGATTGACGGAGGACGACGCATCTTAGATCGTGAAGCAGTTTCATGATTAGTGAAGAAGGTGAATCAATTATGATGTCAATTTAGTGGTGCAATCAAGAACCGACTTTGAACCATTTGGGAAGCAAGTTCAGGGTTGAGTATCTATAGGTAGAGATTCTACTCCTAATTTTATTTTTTTGATCAAATAAAATTCTACTCCTAATTAAAATATCAAGTTTAGGGTTCAAATTTGACTCAAATTGTTCTACCTTCTGCGATTGAATCGCAATTAGATAGAAACAACCGATTAATCTAGAAATTAAAGACAGAATATCCATGCATCTGCCATTGTTGTTATTTCGTAGAAAAATTTGATTTCTTTTCATTTTGTTCATGGATTCTTAAGGTGATTGATTAGAAATTGTAGATGTTGTGGTCAATGATAGTACGTCCTCTTATACATAAATTTATAATTATATTGCCATCAATTAGATCTCATAAAATGATTTGTAATGTTGTTACAGTTACAATTTTACACAACCTCTAATTAAAAAGATGGAACCACTCAAACAGCTGGTAGAAAAGTCGCTTCCTTCATGCTAGTGCTACGACTATAGGCTCTCTTTCAGTCAATTTGTCCATGCGGATTCAGGTAACTTGTTCTCCACCAAAACACAATTTCTTTAAGGAATGTCCCAAATTATATAAAACTAAAAAAAATTACGTGATTTTATAGACAAACCCGTAAAAATCATATAAGTGTACTTACGTTAAGTCTAATTTCCATCACATGATCTGGCTACTGGTAGCTGCAGACTTCTTGTTGTAAGCTTCCACTTCCTTTTTGTATGCTTCCATCAGTTTTGCGGCTTTTTTGTTGTAAACTTGCTTCTCTTCTTCACCCAATTCCTACAAAGATAATTATTCACTCAGAAAAATTAAGAACATGAAAATGATATAATATAAGCAAATGTTTTTATTAAAGATCAGAGCGGTGACAGTAGAGTTGTTTGTCCCGGGACATTTTTCAGTCAATCTCTTCCTTTCGTCCTTGCTGCAAAACATGTTCTCTTTTAAAAGAGAGAAACTTTCATGAAGACCAATACTGAGCTTAGGATTAAACTTGGAGTTCGTACCTTAAGAGAGAGTATGAAGAAGCGGGCTTCTTGGGTTTGTTAGGATCAACATTTTCGTTCTTCTTCTTCTTGGTCGCTTTCTCCTTCTGCAATAAACATAGCTGATGCATATTTTTGAAAATGGCCTTTGGTTAGTAAATTGAGTGAGAGAGAGAGTTACCTTAATCAGATTATCAGTTTTCTCCTTCTTCTTGAGCAATTGAAGAGCTTCTTGTTTGTGGAGTTTCAAGAGTTCCTCTTCTTCTTTCTTCTGACTCAGGGCTTCTTCTTCCTTCGTCCTCTTGTATTCCTCCATTGTTTCGTCCTTTTAAAAATTCATTCTTTTGCCTTTTTCATCCTGCAACAAATTGAAAGGCGTATCATTCATAGGGACTTTAAAAATCTTGTGTTCAATACTTTATGGGCATATAAATTTTAAAAAGGGAAATGGTTGATAGTTTAACATAGCTGATGCATATTTTTGAAGAACAACCATATAACCTATATAGTCTTAAGATTATAATAATCCAAAAGAAAAGAACATAAGTGCAAAATCTAACAATAATGATGAAGTTAAAATAGAGATTTTAGTAACTTACTCGAGAAAGTCTGTTTGTTTTATTAGGTTTAGTGAGAAGCAAAGAGACCATAGAGAAAGGAGAATGGCAAATGAAGCAGCCATTTATTTGTGATAGGAATTTTGTCGTGAAAAAGGTACAATGTTGATGTGAGATTTCATTTGTTAGTGACATCATATTTATAGAGGTTTTAGTCGGTTAGGATTAGGTTAGATACTCAATAGTAATCAAGAATATCTTGGCGATAAAGCCAGATTTGCTAGATATTTAATTACCACATTTTACGCAATATGAAATTGTTTATTGAAATTAGTTTCCAGTTTGCTTTAAATTCGGGATTATAGATAGGGTTAATTACGGGCCAGGCCCAAAGACTATGTTTTTCTTTCAGGTTTTGACAAAGTGGGGGAGACCTTTCACGTTTTGACAATTATGTCATTTTTGGACAAAAATGCCCTTCTAGCAGAACCGGTGTACAGCGACAGCGAACGAATTCGTTAGGCACGTTGGTTACGTACACAGTATCTCGTTAGCTACAGTAGAGATGTTTTTTAATTGTTTTCCGTCGTATGTACAATGTACGACAGCCGATTAAAAAAATTAAAATATGCTGTGATAAAGGGTTTAAATGCTAAAAAATTAAAGACATGACTAATACCAACTATAATCAATGCAAACTCATCATTACATCTTATTTTATTCCTCTTAAATCATATATACGTAAACTTTTTAGATTTTGTAAAGAGAAAGAAAAACAAAACAAAAACTTCCCAAAAATATCTATGAACGAACAAGATTGTGGCCATTTTGATCTTGTTGTGTAACAAAGTTTGCAGGCTAGAAAGCAGTGAACGTGGTAAGTAATGAAGTTGTAAATATAAAATTGAGCTACTACATAGACTTGAATTTTGATTTCAACGAAAACAAAATTGTAATGAATACAAAACTTCAGGAAAAATTAATTTTCCTTTCTTGATTCTATATTTTTTTGTAGTAAAGTTAAATGAGGAGATTCTGTGTGCATTAAGTGTGTAGTTGGAAATTCTTTTTGTAGTTGAACCTATAAAAGTTGTTCTCAGTTGCATTTAATGGGGTTCTCCTGAATTTATGATGCAGAATGTTAATGGAGGTTCCAGTATTTATTATGGTTGGTGAGTGGAGATTAACAGAAGAACAATGGAAATTTGAACCTGAGAAAGGAAGCTATGGTCGGTTTGTACGTGTTAGGAAAAACATGACGTACACGGATTTGACACGTACATTATGTGAGGTTTTCAATTTAAAGTACACTGAATGGCATCCAATAATTAGTTACTGGATGCCGGGAAATATGTCAATTGTGATAGAACGTACACGCCCTCCTGTCTACATTGACAATCAAATGAGCCTGGATACATTCTTCTTGATTCGTGTTGGGGGTCCTAGTGTAAACTTGTTTGTGTCTTTTAGTACAACCGTCAAGGGAGGCATGAATAGTATTTCTACGATGGATGGCCATGATGCTGAAACCAACCCTGGGTCAGGTAGTGGAAACTCACCAAAAACCATGGTAGAGCCTTATAATGTGGATGCCACTAATGCGGATGTAGATGAGCAAAATGACGTAGAGGACGAAAAAACAAATGAAGATGCAGACGATGAGGAGAACGAAGAGGTGGATGGGGAAGACTTTAATGACAGCGACGACAACATTGATAAATATGACGATGCCAATGGTGGATATAGTGCGGGAAGTACTCTCGACCCTACTATAGACGTCAGTGAAGCTAGTGATGAAGATTACGAGTATAATAAGTGGAATAATTTTATTGTAGAAGAATATGGAGTTGGCCATGTTGAGGAGGACGTGTGTAACACTCAACCGACCGTGGAACCAGCATGGGAATTCAGTCGTCTATTGGCAGAGTGTACGAACACAAGTCAACGTGTACGTACAGGAGAAACCAGTGCGATTTTTGGTGACACTCAGCCAACTGTGAATTTAACCCGGACGTGTCAACATGGATTGTTCCCATGTACGTACACTAGAGACAGTGTACAAGACACATGACGCGAAGGTGAATTTGTTACGTGTAAACATGGATTGTTCCCATTTCTTGGTTCATTACCCTCTACAAGGAATTTGTACAATCCCTCTAATCTAGTACCATGTATGTTCCACTAAATATTGTTGTATATGTATAAGAGATTTTTAGGATGAAACTGTTTAGTTGGTCGTGTACGTGTACGTGTATCTCAGTATAATCACAATCGTGTACGTTTACAAGTTAAGTTTGAAACCTTATTTCTTCTCCAGCAACAATAAAGTGCAACATAACATTCATTAATTAATTTTGAAATACAAGTTCCATAAAAAAGACTATAATACTATATCAAAACAAAAATGTCGTAATTAAAAAATATATCATATTAAATATAAAGCATTTGGCTAACTCAATATTTGTATATTACACCATGTATATTACAAATATTCAACTAAAACATGCAAAACATATACGTTTATAAGTCAATATTTGTATCGAATATATTTCATGTATGTCTATCACTAAGTCATATACGTTCACAACAATATTGAACTAACAACCAGACGGGTCCTTACGATTCGGAGAATGTAAAATATGGGATATGAACTTTATTTATTGTGTTTCTAGTTTGTTGAAAAATAAATTATGAAAAGAAAACAACTAAATATGTTGTGGAGGTATGTTGTGAAAATGTTAATCAACGAAAAAACTCCTTGTGGAGGGTAATGAACCAAGAAAACAATCCAACCGGCAACCCTTCAGATCATACAATAATATTATCCTCACATATTGAGTCCATACTTCTAATTTTTGTAAGATATGTTGCGAAATATTAATCAAATTAACCAAAAGTTTCTAATATACAAACTCTATAATATTGCGTACATCGTCTCCACAATAGTACATAATCTAATAGACGTACACGTCCACATAATAAATATTGCGTACACCGTAAATTGTGTACACGTACACGGAAGAAATTCAAACAAGGACATGATTGTAATTTTGCAGTCATCTTCAACCTGAATATCCTCTTCTGCAACTCTACTTTTTGCTTTTGCTCTCCGACCATGTTCAATACATGCAAATCGATTTCACTCTCAATATCTTCTCGCCGACTATCCCTCTTCACCGAGATTTGGGTCATGTTTACGGAAATCCAAATTTCCAAGACACGAAATTCGTCTTCTCGTTTGAGTCATCAACTCTGATACCTTGGAAATTTGTATCTTCTCCTCGCAGGAAATCTTAAAGCTGTTTTTACTCGCTTGAAAAAGCATCAATCAAAGATGAATGAAAGATTTAACAAGTAATCTCTGAAACGATTACCTCTCAAATTTTCAGAAAATATCTCGGTGAAGAAGTTGAGATTTTCAATTTCTCTTTACTTTTTTTTTCTTCGTTTCTTTTCCCAAAAATATTAGTTTTTTTATTTAGTTATAAATGAGACAAAACACAAAAATAGTTGGATTATAATTGAACTAGAACAGTTTGTGTTTAAGGGCATTTTTGTCAGAAAAGTGGCAAATTGTCAAAACGTGAAAGTTCACGTTCACTTTGTCAATTGGTGAGACAAAAACTCATTTCTATCCTTTTTGTGAAAATTTCTTTTATAGATATTAGGCAAGATTTTAATATTCGAATATACAGAGAATATGCCTAATGTTAGTTACCAAATATATATGTTTCGATTGTCTTATTATTATTTGTAAGATTTAGTTACCAAATAACAATTACGATTTTCTTATGTACCATTGATATATTTCCAAAATTAAAGTTGTTAATTTCTTTTACCTATTTTGTAGGAGTGAAGGCAATAAGGTAAGATACGACTGATTTTTTTTTGGAAAGTCTAGAAAAAATGAAAGATCCAATTCCTTATTTTCGGGTCAAAATCCGGGTCAAATTCCGGGTCAAAATTTGACCCGATTAGGAACCCCAAAAAGTGTTGCAAAAATGTATAGTAGAAGTTGCGTAAAGCCGTAGACACATTGTAACCATACATTACAATTTAAACCAATTGTCGGTAGTTCATCTGGAAAACCACCAAGAACAAATCCTAGATGTCACTGATCTGTTTAAGTGACGATTGTGAATGGCTTCGATATGTTTCATGTATCCATCAATATATTTCGATCCATCCATCCTGTTTTCATCATAAAATCGACGAAAACATATTTGTAGAACTGTTATATTGATAGGCTTAGTGCTTAGAGAGTGATCATGCACGATTTCAGTACTCAGATATAATCTAGTGAGAAGCTAGAGTCACCAAAATCATATTTCGCCAATGTAACGAAGTAGTGGCTCAATCTAAGCAAGAAGCGGTTTTCAAGAAACACTATTTAACTATTCTTGTTTGTTCGTTTCCATTTGGTTCACTGAACCTATTCATCGTGACTATGTATTATCTTTTCAATCAATAAAGCATTTTGTCTGAGCAATAAATGACTTACGTTAAGAAAACCCCTTTGGAGAGGAAATGTGACAATTTATATATCTTTATCAGCTGATATGTGACGACCGTTACAACACAAACGTCATGTGATCTTTTTTTTATTTGATCGAAACTTTAGTTTTACAACAAACCAGACCGGGTCAATCTAATAAACCAACCCTATAGAGACACGTAAAGAAACCACTATAGGTCCATTTTTTCGATTGCTTAAGTTTTCAATCCTAATTCCGTGAAAACGATGAATTATTTCTCTTTTCCTTTCTAAATTTCCGAGTCTCCACCATTGCAGATTATACTGAAGAAAAATCAGTAAATTCAACCAGTTCTGCTCATTGGTTAATTCTAACGATCGCATGTCTAATCAGAAACCCGAAAGACAATAGAATTCTTTTTTTATATAATAATTTTTTTTTTTTTTTGGTAGGGTTTTTTATAATAACTTTTGTTTATAACATTTTACTTTTAAAAACTTCAACAACATGATTTTTATTTATTTTATTTTTTTCTTAATATTACTTTTCAATACTTCTCAATGTATACAACTTACTTTTATACTAAAAAATTTCTCTTTTATACGTGCAGATTACAAGAATTATATCCGGACAATTGTTGATTTTTCTTGTAATCAAACTTTTATTTTATTCATCTCTTGGAGCTCTTTCCTGATAATTTGTTTTTCTTTAATTTTGGTGCATATATATATGTATAAAATATCCACATTAATTTTTTTTTTTGTTAAAAAATATCCGCATAAAAAGTTGACCAACGAACACCTAGGAAACCCATTTTGGATTTTTTTGGTTGATCACTATCCCGGCTCATATATTCCAATTAATAATCCTTAAAAGAGAAAATTCCAAGAAAAGTTTAAAAAGTTATACCTATCCATTTCATAAAACTAAGCATTGTTGTCGGCATTTCTTCCTTTATTCTTTTAATTTCAGCTTTTTGAAACATATACAACTTGACGAACAATTATGCATGCAAGTTATGAAACAGACGTGTGTCGTTTTACTCGTGATATGTGTCCGTTAATGGACGGACCTCCATTCGAAGGCAAATGATGTTCCTTTTTGTTTACTTCCAGAAACGTATATTATAATTATAATTGCTTGACGCATTTGAACTATTCGACGTATACTTGGTGAATCGATAGAAAATAAAATATTTTTTCTCAACCAAGTTGGGATATTTTGAAGATTTAAAAGAATAAAAGTTTTTGATAGAATCTTTCGTAGTGCAGTTACGTATTTTATTGGCTTTAACAATAAGTTGATGGAGTCTAGCAAAATCTATTTTGTATCTATTTTTTTTGTCACTTATCTATATGTATATCTAAGTACTTTAATAATATTCACATACACTTTTTATTGCTCAGTTTCAAAATAATATTCAAATACATGCATTAATTAGTAGCATTCTGTATGTCATGAAATATAAAGAATGAACCTAGTATTTTGAATTTTGTTATAATTTTAGGTCTGAATACGGATAGTTAAAGTTGTTATAGTCTTGATTGATGATACCCGACGATATTAGTAATAGATACTTTTATAAGCCTGATGGCTAAATCTTCAATGTTCCCACCGACTCTTTAGTTTGATGGATTCGATCTCCTATGTTTGTTTGAGTTAAAGTGTAGTCTCAGACCACTTGACTAGTAGACAAAAAAAAAATATTGAAATAGCCACATAATCACAAATAATGTGGTCTACCAAGGTGTCTAGATTACGGTTTCTATTAAGTTCTTTTCTTGTTGCATGAAAAAACGTATCACGATAGAAGTGGCTGTCTCTAGACCGTCATTTCATTTTTTGCACTTTTTTTTTCCTATTTTTTTTAATAATAGTAAAAAGACACAACAAGATATGTGTATATATAAACACAAGCAAGTGTTAGGTATATAAAATACTTTCTGCCTAACTCAACGGATGTGTTAGTTTTCGAAGACTTAAAGAGGAGTCGTTATCATGAAAACGGATAAACCCATAATCGCCGAAGACGGCGACTGTGGCGAGAGCAAGCGGGTAAGAGTGGCTGATCCGGGATTTACCGTCGGTGGTGAGGACAGACCTGTAAAATGTCCAAAAATTGAAGACAACGGTACGTCAGTTTACTAGTTATCAAAGTCACTAATTTTGCTTGTTTTCGAATTTTCAAGAGTGTTTGAATCTAATATAGCACAGAGACAAAACTTTCGCTTTTTCGATCGATTATCTTGACAGAAGCATTAAAGTTAAATATATGATATTTATTATTAAAGAAACTTAAGACTAATTTTTGTTCTTGGTTAATAACATAAAAAAAAATTTTACAACTAGCTAGGAATATTCTAATATTATCAAACCAGAAACATTTTGGGTGATTGTACGTTTTAGTTTCCATGATTAAGATCGACAGAAAATTTTAAATATTGTTTATTCAGTTCTTTAAAACATTTAATACTTGAAATAACTACATATTTACTTTTATTTTGTTTGAAGTCTTAACAAAATAAAAGTATAAACATAAATCTAGTGTATTTTTACCAAAACAAAATTTATAGCAAAATAATTCGTTACAAAAATGTTTTTTCAACATCGAGGACTAATAAATTTGCTTCTACATATACTAATCTTAGGAGATGTTGGGACATCAGAAGGAACACAACTCTTTGTCGATGAACTAATGGCTGACGTGGCAATTAACGATAAAGACAGAAAAACAAACGCCGGCCATGGAGTAGTCTCAGTTATGGGACGGCAGAGAGCTATGACAACCGCCGTTTCCACCGTCGTTGAGGAGATTCCGTCTTATGACATTTTCGGAATCTTCGACGGTCTTAGGGTCGCTAAATTCTTCGAGGACAGGCTTCGTCGGCTCGTGAAGGATGAGGTAAAAGCATGCCACAGCCGCGGGGTGGCGGCTGACTGGAATAAAGTTATGAAATCGTGTTTTTCGGAGGCCGTGGGGACAGTGGGGGCCACCACTGCGACAAAAGCGGTGGTAACAATAGTCGGAAAAGAGGAGGTGGTTGTGTTGTGCCGTGGCGGCGCAAGAGTGGTTTTATACTCTCACGGCGGAGTTGCTTTACCTCTCTGCCATATCCATCATCACAAGGTAACCTTTTTTTCATTATTTTTTTTATCACAAGGTAACTTTTGTTGCAATTAAAGTTATTTATTAAATTTGATCTTTAATTTTCTTTTTGGCA
This sequence comes from Arabidopsis arenosa, assembly GCA_905216605.1. NCBI lineage: Eukaryota > Viridiplantae > Streptophyta > Magnoliopsida > Brassicales > Brassicaceae > Arabidopsis > Arabidopsis arenosa. The sequence goes on from LR999456.1 coordinate 15,824,646, forward strand.
ATTTTGTGTGTGTGTGTTGTTCCGTGTTATTTAAGTATATCTAACCATATATATATATATATATATATATATATATTTTTTTTTTGTCACATTTTCAGGATGGTGTAGAGCAAATCCTAAAGATCCATAAACGAAAAAAGATAGACGACTTCATAGTATTTGCATGCGATGGTCTATGGGAAGTTGTCTCCGACGGTGACACATATCAGCTTGTCAAATGTTGTCTTTACGGCAAATTACCAGACGGGTTAGATTCTTACTAGGGATATTAATTTATTTATTTTGTCTTAATTTTACTATAAAGACTAATGAATCTGATACTTTTTCCTATAAATTTGACAGATGTATCAGTGAATCAAGGACGACAAAGGCTGCAGTGATACTGGCAGAGCTTGCTATTGCAAGAGGAAGCAAAGAAAATATAAACGTCATTGTTATTGATCTCAGAAGCTCTACCGTTTCTTAGTTTTTTTCTTTCTTTTATTTGCGATTCTTAATTAGTTTTTTATAAGTTTTTTTTTTTTTGTTCTCTCAATTATAAGTTTCCATTTTACATATTTCTTTTACTTTTTTTTTCCTTTTGTTTTGTTCGATTAGTTTTTTTTTTTGGGTTTTTTTTTCTTTAATTTTCGCTTGTTTTTTCTCTTTAAATGTAGTTTGCTTGGGAGTTTGTTTCTCACACCCCTGTTTTGTCATTCTCCTCAGAGACAAGTTGCTTAGCTAAATGTATTTTTTATATATATGCAAGATAACTTTTTGAATTAAAAAGTATTGCATACGGCATTATTCCGTGAAAAATAATTTTATTGTAGTTAAAAAAAAAATGTTTTGTGAAAATACAATGCAAATAACGGTTATCTTTTTGGCATTCGTTATATTGTAGATGCAAATTGATATTTGAATAATACTACAAAAAAAATATCAGTCACCAACAATCAGTTATGATTTGGACACCAATCATAGTCATTAATTTTGTTTTGTATGCAACGGATAAAGAGCGGATCCGACTACAAGTTAGCGGACCAAGCTACAACCAGAGTCTATAAGAAACCATGGCCAGTTGTTAGACCGATCCGGGCCTACCATAACCGAATCCATCGGATGATCATGATACATCCCTGCTTATAATTAACGTACAAAACATTGGCCTAGAGAACATAGATTTAATTAAAGACCAAACTCAAACTAAACTGTAAAAGAAAATACTAGAACATTTGGACCGGGGAAAACGGCCAAAATCAATCCAAATATTTTCATGCGACTTTTTTCAACCCAAACTCTGATCCCCTACACTTATCAATCCGAATCCACATAAATTTCAATTTCAAATAACATGGATCTACCATTACTGAGTCAGACTGAATCTGTTTATAACGTATAAAAAATATTGATTTTAAAGAAATAGAAATATATAAACTAAAAAGGAGAAAAGGCTTTCTTGAATTACAAGAAACAGATTAATCCTAGTTTCATAGTCTCAAATCTCTCTCTCTATGTGTACAAGCTAGAGAATTCGTCTTTCTCATCCTCCCAAAAATCTAACCAATCGGTAAAACTAAACCAAATATTTTCAAAAGCAGGTGAACTAGTTTACAAGATATAGTAAACCGGTTTCACACACCGAAACACTTTTACTCACTCCAAAGAATAGTTAGAGACCAAGACATCTGCCGGAGAAGCTGCTGAGTGGATATAGACAAATTCCATGCTTTTGCCTGCCGGTAACGATTGCATCCACGAAGGAAAGGTGAATGAAGTTCCGGTTTTCGTCACACCCCATATTGGACCATAGAGCTTGGTGATTGATATCTTCAAATTTTTCAATGTTTTTGTAGATCTATTATTTAATCTCGTTGAGTATCGATAGTACACCTTTCCCTCGTTCTTCCATGAGTGTGTCATCTTCTGCGATATGGAAATGGGACTAGGAGAAGAAACTGCTAAACAAAATGAATTAAGCAAATTGGTTAAAGTTTTTATACAGAATCGAATTGGTTTTCACGATGAGTTGGTATAAAAATCTAAAAATGACTAACCAGGAGGTGTTGTGGGTTTCTTCTTTGGTACCGGTGCTGGTTTATTGATAACCGGACTTGGAGTCGGACTAACACCTGATATAGGAATTCGGTAAGTAATAACCCGGTTAACCAAGTTGACTAATTGGAAAGTACAGAGACTTTAATTAGTTAACTAAAATATACGGTTAATTATGACTAGAAGCATAAAACTTTTAATTAGCAAGATAATGCGTTAAATCTCACCAGGAAGCAGCTGGTCAAAACCGGTCGAACCGGAAATCAACCGGGCTAGTACACCAAGTAGAGGCGCGTTGTTGTAAGTTGCTGGTTCGGTTTGCTCATAATTGTCCCGTTGGTCAGCGAAGTTATCATAGGCATCAGGTCCACCCACTATAGCTCCGGTTAAAACATTCGGATCGCTTCCTTTTCGGCTAAACCATGTGGCGTAACCACCACGGCAAGTCACGAACTTTTGATCGACATTGAAGGAGACAATAGACGAACCACGATGATGAACTTGTCGTGGATAGTTGTCTCCGTATCCAACCATGTAACTTGTCGCTCTAGGGTTGTCTCCGAGAATGTAATCCACCTGATTAGTTTTAATTAATTGATCAATAATCCAATTTAGACAGGCTATCCATTTCACGATACATTTTCTATTTATAATGGAACATGTTGTGTATGTAGTCTATTTTTCTTTTCATCATTTTGGATCGAAAATATTCTACATATAACTAAGGCTAACTACGCATGGTAACGCGGCTATCTGGATTTGAATTCCAGTAGAGAAAACAGTAAAGTTGGACTTTTAACTACTTGACTAATAGCATTTCCCCAGTGTTGTATTTCAATTTAAACTTCAATTATAATGTTGTTTTGTTTCCCGATTTTGGGGATAAAAATAAATTAAATAAGGAAATTTTGAGATAAACCTGTGATTTTGAGAAATCTAGGAGTTGGGATGGAGAAATGTTTCCTTGAGAACAACGGAGATCTCTTTTGGATGAAGAGAGATAGTCGGAGTAAACAGCAGCTAAGAAAGAGGCACTCGTGACAAACTGCATATTGTTCCAGCTTTGTCGGAAAATCAAACCGCCCGGAGTTTTCTTAATGTTCTTCGTGCTTTTACCTAACAACGAACACATAAACTGTTCTGCTTTCTGTTGATACCTCTCGAACACAGCAGTGTGTTCTCCTCCTTTTCCTTGCATCAAAACCTATTAACCAAATCATTGGTTTAGAAAACCAAATTAAGTATATACCAAAATCAAACCGAGAAAACTTGATTAAGTTGAAATGAATTACCTTAGCGACAAGGGTTTGAACGCCAGCATACTTAACGTCCCAACCAAATTCGGTCATCGACCAGCCCGTACCACCCATAGAGTCGCCGTTCTTGCCGAGGTAATCTAGATAATATTTATCATTGGTTGCTTGCAGGGGCGGATCTACAGCATCATAAGGTGGGGCACGTGCCCCATACTAATTATTAAGAGTTATCAATTGTTCATTACATGTAATAATTTCCTAGCTCAGTTGGCTTTGAGTGCCCCATGCTTCTCTTCAGGAATAGATTTCGATTCTCCTCTTTTCAAATTTTTGGTTTGTTTTTTTAACTATTTCTCATTTCTTTGCCACATCCCACGTTCTTTTTTAGCATCTTCCTGCATTTTTTTTTTAATTGATTCACTGCATTTTCTTTATTCCTTTTAAATAAAACTATGTATGTTCTTTCAATTCCATTGTTATCTTTCTAATTTCAATTTACCTAACAAATTTTAAGACATGTTTGTCTAGTAAAAAAAAAACTAATACCTACATTTTTATTATTATTTTCAGTAAAATTAGTAAATGAATGAAGATTATTAATTTTTTGTAGTTTATTTAATATTTAGAGTCTAAATCCATGTAATATTGTTAATGTAAGATACGTAAATTTAAATTTACTTTAGTTAATATTAAAATGATGTTTTAAAAAATATATTTAATATATAATTAACTATATTTAGAAACTAATAGATATAATATTTTCAAAAATTTTAATATTATCTATATATTATTTGTGCCCCAGGTAGACTATTTTTCTGGATCCGCCACTGGTTGCTTGGTATAACCATGCAGCAGCCCATAATAATTCATCCTGGTTATACAAAATTGCGTTTATAAAAACTCATTTCAAAAAATGTTTTCTTTAGTTACTTAATTTTATAAGAGTTTGCGTTTAGTACATTGTAACCGCTGACGGATCGGTAGTATTTTTGTGCCACGGTAATGCTGCTGTCATATTTGCCTCTGTATTTGTCCGCAAATTCAAATAGCTGCCAACATAAGAATTGCATTAGGATCAGTGGCAAAATCGTAAATATTATTCATATGGAAGGTTATATCTACTATCTACGTTTTGGCACCTTTTAATTCCGATCCTGACCAAAACTGTAACTTCAAAATGTTATTTATAGTTCCTTCTATTGCTTAACGAAACTACAAATAACATTTTGAAGTTAGTTTTGGTTAGGAAAATGTGCTATAATTAAATTCAAACAATGTGCTTAACGAAACTCGATTTCACTAAACCGGAATTTAAACTCGATTTTCATAGTTAATTCTGTTTTGGTTAGGGTTTAGGAACCTGACGGGCGTGACGAAGTAGCTCGGCAGAGTATGATGGATCAGAGCGGCGGAAAACGATGGAAGCCGCAGCCATTGCGGCAGCGGTTTCTCCCGCGAGATCAGAACCAGGATTGTTCCGGTCAATTTTGTAAGCCTTACGATCAGTGGTCATTTCCTCTGGCCTTTGCCAACAATAATGGTCCGACTTACCATCTCCTACCTAAACAGTTACAAAACGTTAACCAAATTCAAATTATGTAAATAATTAGTGTAATTAATAAAGAAAGTGATAACTGATTAGAGTGTTATTATTGTTACCTCTCCATATAGGACGTTAGGTTCAGGGTGGGCTTTAATGAAATAATCAGTTCCCCACTTAACGGCGTCAATTGCATGACCAAGTTCGCCGTTAGATTCCAGCTGGCCACCGTATTCTATGATACTCCAACATATTGTTGTCACCGTGAAAGCCATCGGAAGCCCGAATTTCACATTGTCTCCGGCGTCATAATATCCTCCCACTAGATCCACCTGCTCAATTTTTAAAAATGTAATTAAAATAACCATATTGTAGTATTAATAAATATTCTAAAAGTCAGCTTCTTATGACGTTTAGGTGGCCAAAACCATCCAAACGCTTAGATTTTGATCACATTGATTAAATAATGGGTCAACGGAAAGTCAACACTTTATGGATCTAGACAGCGGTAAATATATTTATAATAATTTTAAAAAGTTATAAAATAAAATAAAATGTAAAATACATATTTAAATTAATGTCTAAATTTTTTTGTGTTAAAAAGGGAAGCTTACACCGCTTGATTTGCCATCGTAAAGACCGGAATGAGATCGCCAAGAAACTCTCTGGTTAGGAGGGAGGTGTCCTGATCTCTGAGCTTCAAAGAAGAGAATGCTTTTGCTTAGAGCTTGTTTATAGTCATGCCCTGAAACTGCAAGTTGAACCAACCCTAGAAGAAGAAGAAGAATGAGAATCGAAATGGTGGTCGTAGAACCCATTACTTATAATATGTAACTTCCTTTTGAAATTATGAAAGAAAGTTGGATCATGTACAATAGAAATGACTCAAAAAGAATAAGTTGGTCTTTCTTGGACTTTGTTAATTTCAATTTATGGATCCTTCATCAAAAGTTTGATAGATTTTTTTTAAATGGAGAAAGAGAGAGGGAGAGAGATAGTTTGGTGAATGAAGTTGAGAAAAAAAGAGAGGTTTATATGGAAGAAGTGGAAGGAAGGTACCAGGAGGAGAGAAAACGGCAGAAATTTATTCAATTTAATTATATAGTTTATGTGTTGGCACGCAAATTTTCAGTTCAAAATTTAGGCTGAAACAATAGCTTTAAGAAAGAAAAAAAAGATTATAATTAATTTTCACGATCTTATAAAGTAGTGGCTCAATCAAGTATTCTATATCAATCTTATTAAATTAACATTAAGAAAAATTTGAACACAAACTAAAATTAAAACATGTACTTGAAGTGTTTTCTTTTTCTTTTAACATCAACATGTTCTTGAAGTTTAAACCTTTGTAAGTCCAACGATCTTCTATACTTGTTACTTTGTCTTTTTTTTTTTTTGTAGGCAGAGGGGTGCAATTTATTAAACTAACAAAATAAAGAATTACATACGAACGTGTCGTGGGAACGCAGTCCCATTAACATCCGCTAAAAGAATCGGATTCACTACATCCGGACAATCATCTAAAAGCAAAAAACCCAAACCTAACGTAAACGCATAGTTCGCTAATCCATCAGCTAGACGATTAGCTTCCCTATACACATGAGTAACCCGGACTAACCAGTCCCTTGAGAAAAAGCATTGGCACAACCGTACCAGGAAAGACAGAGGATAACCATCGCTAACCCCTGACTGAACAAACCCGACCACCAGCTCCGAATCCACTTCTAACTCTACCCGCCTATACCCACGTTCCCAGACTATCACCAATCCATAGTATATGCCCCATAATTCCGCCATCGGGGCTGACTTGTTACTTTGTCTTTTAGTAGTAGACAAAAATTTGAATTATTTTTAAAGAGGAAATAATAGTTGTCCTTCCGTTACGGAAGCTCCGAATCTTCCATGCAATCTAAACAAATGGCATAGAATATCATTACTTTGTTTGTTTTTATACGAAAGCAGAATATAAATATATATACATATATATTTTTAACAGAATATTTTGCTTCATGTTTATTTATTCTTCTGAATCCACTCACCAGAATTCGATAACCTTTTCCGGTAAAAAATATTACATAAAAAGTCTTTCGTTTTTTCTTTTTTTGTGTAAACCACATAAAAAGTTTTAAGTGAAAGATTTCCGGCTAAAGCTTATGTGCTTTATGAATACGCGGCTAGTTATGAATAAAGATGTAATAAGTCGTTAAATTTTCATAGTTTTTTTGTAAATGAACTTATTGTTTGAGTATAAAAGCAGAGGTAGTGTTGATCTAAGTAAAAAATACTAAAAAAAAAAAAAAGTAAATAAATAAGTAGACAATACTAAATTTTTTGTTGTAACACTTTTCTCGATATATATTTAGTAAAAAAAATCGAAGTTCTATTTTTTCAAGATCACAAAATTTTGGACATCTTGTAAATTTGATATCGCTTCAATTTTTGCTATTCTTACTTTTGCAAGTCTGCTTAAATCTTGTGAGCTTCCAAGATAACCGAGACCTTCGTTTTGTGTCTTATCCCCATCAATCAAAAGAATTTTCACATCTTCATTATCAAGCCTTGCGTCCTGTTTCAAGAGTTTGAGATATACATCGGCTTTCTCCATGCACATCTTTACATGCATATTATTGATGATCTCCCCACATAATTTTGCTTACAACATTAAACCATAGTAATGATTAATTAAAACTTGTAACAAGCAACTAAACATATACATTTTTTGTATAACATGTTTTAAATTTTGAAAAGCTGATAAGTATTTCTTTTAAAAGTGAATAATATCACCAATAACTAACACATTATTCTATATAGACATATAAACTAGTTTTTTCTTACACCAAAGAACTTCATATATTATTAAACAGGTTCGAAAAGGTTGGTATCGTGAACCAACCACTCCGAAACATGTGAGCTTACATAGACATATAGACTAAAATAGTAAATGTGCTCTTCTATTTTGTTGTCCTCTTGGACTATATGTTGAGTGTAAAATGTTAAATAAGAAGTTATATCTTAACCAAAACTAAATTTTTAAGCGATATGTAAATTCAAACTCTAAAATTAATGTTTTTATACAATTTTTTCAAAATAATAAGTATGTCAATTTTTTGAGAAATTTGTGTTAAACATGCCGAATAATGAACGTTATACCCTATAAAAATTATATAGAAAACCCAAACGATCAATTATAAAAGGCAAATAAGGAATGTTTTACCTTAAAAGATATAATATAGGAAATTCAAAATGATCTAAAATATCAATTTAGTTTATTATAAAAATTGACATGCCAACAAAAGATAAAATGGTATATAAACCATATTACACATAAATTATTATAGCCATAAGGATTATATGGTTACTTGATGAATTATAATTTTTTGTTTGTTATTCACTGACGATTCCTCATTACTTAATGGAGTTATAAATAGAAAAGTAATGATCTAAAACATCAATTTACTTTTTTTTTTTCTTTTTTCTTTTGTCAATCTATCAATTTCGTTAAAATAATAAAAACAAAATTAGCAACTACACATGAAACTATCGTATTAATTTGTCCAAAAGAAATTCGACGTTGATGTTGATTTCGGTTTAAAAAATATAAATTATGGAAACAAATATCAGAAATTTCTATTTTGAGGCTGTCAAAGAAAAGATCTACTGTATATTGGGGTCATGGTCACATGAACGCATGTGACTACCGACACTGTGAAATTGACCCCTTCGTGCGTGAGAGCCCAACCTCGGTTTCTAAGAAGCGGCCCATTCCATCACGTGGCCTCACGTGATGCTTCACTCAACCTTGAATTTATTTTTATTTTTGACAGCTTTCCAACTTTGAATTAAGAGAAAAAAATTCCAAACATACATCAGAAGTTTCTGACGAGACACTAATCAGTAATCAATTACTATGGAAGTTTCTTTCATACATTCGTAAGTTTATTATCGCACGTTCAACAATAGTTTGGGAATCTTGAGATTATTCTTAGCTGATTTTTTTTTTTGAATGAATATTCTTAGCTGATTTACAGTCACAAAACGAAACAAATATATTTTTAAAAGTATGAAAGTAGTACATAATTGTTTTCTCTTGATTTTCTAATTATTAAAATGAAAAGAAAAATATTATCATAAAAAAAAGACACATCTGTAAAAAATAAACGAATCTTTTTTTTTTTTTTTTTTTTTGTTCACCAAAATAAACGAATCTAATCATATAAACTAGAGCGTAAATGGTTACATGTATAATATGGAACGGAAGATGGACTCATACCGTTTTCAAATTTTAAGAGACGTTCAAATTAGTTTTTCTCTTATAAAGTTCACAATTATACTCTTGATTACACTTATGTTTATCTATGTGGCTTCTACTCTCATTTTCAGTTTACTTACTCTAAAAAGTGAGAAGGATTTCAAGATATTTTGCTCATAACTTTGAACATATTTTGGTGGTATGGTTGGTGTGATAAGATATTTGATTATATCATTGATCAAATTTAAAGATTACATCACTAATACGCATTTTTAATCGGTAGTTCTCGATGATCACCTATGTCTTAGGTTTACTTAATGAAAGCAATGACTTGTTCTTCTCATGCTTTCTTTTATGCATATGAAGTTTTTATAATTAGTTCTCTCTTGAATAGAAATTGAAATATTTCAAATTTGGGCTATAATTCTGGAAATTATGTGTTATTGTGTTATTGAAATAAACGAATAACACTCAACGCTGCAACATCATGTTATCTCTGGCGACCGAGATTATTCAGATGCATTGCATCAGCTGAAGTCTAGATTGTTCAACATTTTGTTAGTACAACCTCAAGATATTGTTTCCAATCCACTCATTCATGCAACGAATACTGTGAGGGGAAAGACATCTCACTTAGAGCAAGTAGAGGATTTCCTTGCCAACTCCAAAAAATGAAACTCTTAATAAGGGTTACATAGATTTTATTTTCTGTTTGTTTTGTTAAAGACTTTTGTTTGTTTGTTTTGCATGAAAGTAACTTCATATTATCTATAAGTAATTAAAATTCTCTTAGAAAAAAAAGTGTTAGTGAAGTAATGTCGTATATCGGAAGTTGGAGAAATAAGTGATATATAAATGGTTAGGGACAATCCACTTATAGCCAATTGGTTTTGAGTTTGAAGACCATGTTAAACCCAATCCATACATGAATAGTAATTACGGACCAAAACTGCACTATTCATTTGCTTTCACCTTTAAATCTAAAAATGATGTGTACCAACACTTGTTCAAAAACTCGGCCTCTGCGGCCGATAAATCGCCGGAATTTCAGTAATCTCGGCCAACAAATCGGATGTGTAAAAAACTAATTTTTGGTTAAATTTAAGTATAAAATCGATTATTTATGACTGGATATGTAAATTTTGAGTATAAATATACTGCAAAACCTTACGAAAAATTGTCAAAACGCAAAAAAACAAATAGGCTAGCGGTGTGGCTGCGCAGCCCAAAAAAAGAAGAAAAAGCGAAAATACCTATTTTACCCTCTATTAAAGTGAAAGGATTAAAATGTAGCTACAAGGATTCGAACCCATCACATGTGACCCGTTTCCTATGACTTAAACTACTACACCACCGAAAGTTTCAACATATATATTATCATACTATGTATATAAATAATGCTATAAGATATAGCCCTAAAACTATTTCCGATTAATCTCCGTATAATCTTCAATTAATTGATTAATCGTTAGGCCCACCTCCACCGTCCGACTAGCGCCTAGCGATTTTTAAAACATGGGTACCAACAAGTAAAAGTAGACTAAAATATGCTTTCTACTCTCTTATGTGCCAACAATTTATAAATATTTACACACAATAAAAATAATACACAAGTGCATTTCTCATTTAAAAAATATCATTTTTAATAAAAAGACAAGAACAAAGTCTTATCGTTTAAGCTATTACCGAATATTTCCATCACTTTGATTCCATCAGTAAAATATTTCTCATTTTAAAAAAAATTGAACAATCTCAAGTTTCTTGCTTGCTTAGCTTTAGTCTTGATGAAACTTGCGAGCTTTGATTTCGACAAATCATGTATAAATTTGCTAGCTTAATTTGTAAAGATTTAATGATTTATTTTTTTTTAACACTAATGAAATTAAATACATTCTTAGATTTGAGTGATATCTAACTCGTTAAACAAATTACAGAAAAAAAAATTCATTAGAAAATATTTTACTCGAGAAGTGTATTTTATTTTTCTACGAACATGTTTTTAATGTGATAATTGTTTAGTGTGGATAAGAGTATCGCTATGATAAATTCAAGCTTGAATTGCAAGCCATGTATTGGAGTCAATATGACAAAACAAGCTTCAATAGACATGTTAATATAGGTTTCGTCTACTTTTCATCAGCAAAGCCAAGTTCACTCTATTTCATCCGACTTTGTTCATTTGCGTTAAGAAAATCTTGATCCACTTAGTGTGGTTCACTCTTTACCAAGCAACCATTTAAAACCTAATAAAACACTTCAACATACTAAACGTTAAAACTTGATGTCTTTCTAATTTAAGCTTGTGCATATACATACTAACATACACTTCAAAATTAGAAAGCCAAGTCTTTTTAGATCACTTGTCTCATTTTTTTGTGGGCCTTTTAGCCCAATTCGTAATGTGAGCATTTTTGTTTTTCTTCTTTGTTCTTCCTCTGTCCCGCCATATAAACATCCACTAATGCACTGCATGACTTACTTAATTTTGACCAGAAACTACATAAATGCCCCCGATATCCATAAAAACTTAAAAAGGAACTCAGTGCTAACAAAGTCGCAATGGACAGAACAAAAAACCAAACTGTTTTGTTGATTTTACTCAAAAAAACATTGATTCATTTTGCTCTCCTCCGGCCACTGGAATATTCTTGCTCCGACTAAATCAATCCTTCTTCTGCCAAATGTGGAACAAAGATTAGACACAAGCAAATAACTCTTCTTTATTTGTGGATATATTAGCTGAATGAAAAATGATAACTTACTTAGCTCATCGAAAGAGATTTTGCTAATGCTTTCACCATATTTGATCAGCCGAATCTTCCCTACAAAAACGCAACAGAATCGTAAATCAGAGACCAACTGATGGTACGGATCAACAATATGAACATACATACCATCACGACGAACGCAAATCTCAGGGATACTCTTCACTTCACTGCTGATGCTATCATTATACACTCTAGTCTCAATATCACCTTCCACATAAACCGATGAGCTGTGTAACAAAGCACCAGAAAAAAAGTTCAGATGAAAATCTACACCTTTCACCTGCTATTTATCAACTGATACCATCATAAATCGAGCGAATAAAGAAGAAACAAAGATTGAAAACAGAGAAAGAGATTGTGAATGTAGAAGATATTATTCAACTTAAGAGTCTCTGTGTTCAACATTCACATTTATATGAGCTGATTATATCTTAACCCAACTTCTAACTAACTAACTAACGGACTTACCACTTAGTTAATCTGAAATTAGAACTCTTAAACTAATACAATTCCTTGTTTAAGATAGTTAAACATGTAATAAAGCTTACTTTTTAGCGAGTTTTTGGACAGCGTAAGAGCCAAGCACTTCGTTATGCACTGCAATTCTATGCCACTGAGCTGGTTTAGGCTGATTGGTTGCTCCAACAAGCCTCTGATCAAACATGCCGCCTGTTCCTACTGTAAATATCGTTACTGTTCGCCCGTTCCTTAAAATCTTCTGTAATGGAGCTTGCCCTACTTTCCCACAAATTATCGCCTGTATGAATCAAAGAAAATCAACAACGATACGAAAGCAAGAATACAGTAAGCCAATCAAAAGAAATGATATTGCAACAAGATAACTCGAGTCATGAATCATGATTCGATCATCGACATCTAATTCCAACCAGGTTTTTGCTATAGAAACAGCAATTGAAGACTTATATAAGCCTACATTGATTCTGATATTCTTTAGCTAAGAATGCTTAACAAGAAGTGTTCAAGATCAAATCATTTACCCTATGAACACCGCGAAATCCCCAACCTTTACGAGGATCAACTCCATGAGGTTGAAGCTCAGGTCTCTCCGAAACGATTTCTTCAAACTCTTCTTCTACACCTTCATCAATCGGACCAGTCGAAAACCACGACTTAGAGCCTCTCTCAGCACTAATTACTACATTCTCAGACACAAGAAGAAACAAATGATAATCAAACACAATTCCTGAGCCAAAAGGCAGATGATTTAGTTGATACGAAAGAAGAATTACCTAAAGGAGATATCGAAGAAGATCTGAGAACCTTGGAGACTCTAATGGCGAGTGAGTTCATTCTGGGACGATTCTGAGGATGTGATGTCTGCAAAAATTCCGGAATTGCAATGATTCATCGAAATTAGGGTTTATATGTCACAGCGATGCAACAATTTTGAAGCAATTACGATTAAATCACGATTAAGCTGAGAAATGCGAAAGCAGGGGTTTTGATGTAAGTGGGAAATGACTTACCAGTGAGTTTTGTGAGAGAGAGAGAAGGTAACACAGAGAGGAAGAAGAAGAAGAAGAAAACGACGTCGAAGAGGTTTGATTCGTTAAACCCTGCGTTGAAGAATTTTAGGGTTTGGGGACAAAACGAAAACGATGTGAACGGGAAACATTTCGGAGGTAGAGGACGACGGCAACCTTAGGTTGTGTTTTTGGTAATTTACCAAATTACCCTTCGTTTTTAACGAATAAAATGATAAGAGTCCTTTACAAATTTTATTTACGAAACAAATTTTATCATAGGGTTTTTCGTTTGGTTTCGGTGATAACCAAAAATTTCGTTTGATTGTATTTCGACCGCAATTTTTCACTGGAACTATGCTCAACGGCGAAAGTCGATATCGGAAAACTTTCGATTACTCATCCTACACGTGTTCTAGCTATGTCCATTTGATGACACGTGGGTTTGGATTGAGTCCAATGTTAAAATTTCTTCTACTCTAAGCGGTCGTTTAATGGACTTTTGTTTGGGCCTTTTTGATTCTAAATCCTGCCCAAGATCTGTCGAGTTCCTATTCGGACAGAGACCAAGCGACTGGAGAATCCAACGCCATGAATCATACCCCGAGCTTGACCCTTGCTGAGAGACCAACTGAGAAACATTGCCCAACAAAGAAACCAACCTACTCATATTGGAGAACAAACGCGTACAAAACACCTCACCACACCATTATGACTCCGCCGTGACCAAAGACGAAGGGATCTAATCTCACCGATGCGAAACTGGTTGTTCTCAAATATGATATTTTAGACTCTCAAATATGATATTTTTGGTCTCTTTTAAATGTTTTTGTAAAATAAATTAGACTCTTAAACTTAAGAAAATTTTAGAAATAAAATTGGGTCATGGTCCCTCTGTCCATCCTATCTGGGCTGGCCTGAAAGGGGTTGGGACCATCGCTCTCAAATAGTCGGTCGCCTTGGTCTGTGGAGGCACTCTTAAGTGATGCGCGAATAAGGCATTGAGAGTGAAGAAAGAGAGAGAAAGAGGTGATGAGGAAGATTGAAAGGAGAATCAATCTTTAAATGTAACTTTTTTTTGTTTGCAAATCTTTAGATGTAAATGTAACTAATGTAATATTATAGTCACTAACAACAGTAATATATCTGTAGTAGTCTGTGACTAAAGACACATTTTCTAGCCATATATATATATATATATATATATATATATATATATTAATTTGAAATAAGTATACTTTGACCCTAAATATTTGTTTATAGTTTAAGTATACACTATGCATCACAGTGTCACATTAGTGTATTCAACTTGACACAACGCGTATGTGGACTTAGTTATGGAAACGAATATCTTATATAATATGAGAAGGTTTTTTTCTAACTTTTCCTACCATTGCGACATTTGGCACTCTCTTTTGGTGACATGTGTCCTCTTTCATTTTATTAATGTTTGTTTTAATTTATTTAAAATCCTTAGTTTTGAAAGTTTGTACCTACAATTTAATTCCAAAAAGATATTTCTCTTATCCTATTGATACATTTGACATGTATTTAAATTGAAATTTGTGTCTAATTTGTTTAGCCAAAATTATTATCTACTTAATCATCACTTATTCATCTGATTCAAAATTATGGATCAGTTAAATTTTAACTTCACAAAATATTAGTACATTTTTAAAACTTCTCATAATATTAGTAAGGTTTTCTTCTAACTTTTCCTACCATTGCGACATTTGGCACTCTCTTTTGGTGACATGTGTCCTCTTTCATTTCATTAATGTTTGTTTTAATTTATTTAAAATCCTTAGTTTTGAAAGTTTGTACCTACAATTTAATTCCAAAAAGATATTTCTCTTATCCTATTGATACATTTGACATGTATTTAAATTGAAATTTGTGTCTAATTTGTTTAGCCAAAATTATTATCTACTTAATCACCACTTATTCATCTGATTCAAAATTATGGATCAGTTAAATTTTAACTTCACAAAATATTAGTACATTTTTAAAACTTCTCATAATATTAGTACATTTGGCATCTATTTTTAAATTTAATTGTTTTCCTCATTTTTCTATCTTACATAATATTTTCATATCTCCATAATATACATTTCTAATCTTTTCTAATTTGTCTCTTTTTTTTTCTTCTTTCCAATCTAACTCTTAAAAAAAAAAAATTATAACACCACTTTATTCTCACATTTTACAACTCCAAGTTGGAGTATTTATTTACAATTTTTATTACACAATACATTTACACAAAATATTAGTACATTTTAAAAACTTCTCATAATATTAGTACATTTGGCATCTATTTTTAAATTTAATTGTTTTCCTCATTTTTCTATCTTACATAATATTTTCATATCTCCATAATATACATTTCTAATCTTTTCTAATTTGTCTCTTTTTTTTTTTCTTCTTTCCAATCTAACTTTTTTAAAAAAAAAATTTATAACACCACTTTATTCTCACATTTTACAACTCCAAGTTGGAGTATTTATTTAGAATTTTTATTACACAATACATTTAATGTATTTATATAGTATAATATAATTTACAGAAATTATTAAATTTAATATGTCATCCCATACAGTAAAACCTCTATAAATTAATACTCTACAAATTAAAAACTTCTCTAAATTAATAAATTCTTTCGGTTCCGAGTTAGGACCAATGTGAAATATGACATAAATCGATAAATTAATAAGATAATAATTTTTTTCCAAGTTGGTCCCAACATTATTAATTTATAGAGGTTTTACTGTATATTGTTTTATAAATGTCTCAGTGAATGAAATTCTAACTTATGTAACAGTCAATGTAATTTTAATAAAGAAATATAGTAACATGCATTAATTATATTAATGTATTGTTCCATGTGTTACGCTTCTCTCAAAATAAATGTTTGCGACGAGTTTTCTTCTCCAGTAACGCTTTTCATGTGGCTTCTAATACCGAAATATATTAGTGTTTTTTTTTGTTCTGGAATTAGTTACCCAAAGTAAAACCCAGAAATGAACTTATTAAAACATATGTAACGTCAAATAACTCTAAATTGATGCATTAGGCTAACAGATAACCACAATAACTCCAATTAATTCAAAACATTAAATCTAATTAATTTTAGAGTGTAAATTAATACTCTAAATATTGACTCCAATTAATCTACTTCTATATATTACCCACATGTGAAGCTAAAAAAACTATTGTAGAGTTTTTGTTTTTCCAGTCCATTCTTTTATTTTTTTATTGACTTTTAGTTGCTTTCTCTTTATTTCAGGCTATCGTCCACATAGTAAAAATATCTACAAAAGTTTTCTCATTTGGTGTTCAAGTTAGGTTTGTGATTTCATATGGTGTTCAAGTTAGGTTCACCAACACCGTTAGTTCTACATAAAAGTGTTCTATTTTTTTAAAGTTCTATTTTTAATTGTTTCTCTATTTTTCAACTCACCAATAAGATTGATATACATACATTGAGAAAATTTATATCTATTATTATGGTCAGTTAAAGTGTAATTATAAATTTAAGTATTTAGATAAATGGCATTACATTATATTTATTAAATTTTTACTCTTATGATCTATATGTATTCATAAATTTGAAAACCATAAGTTTGTTAAAAAAGTTATGATATAAATTGAAAAACCATTTATGTCATTATTCTCAACATCACTTATCAAAAAGTTAAGAGTTTGTTTTCAAATTTATGAATACGTAAAGCTGTTTCAAGATGATTTTGTTCTTGAATACGTAAAACTCATGGGATCATGAGTCATTCTTTATTTGATAGTTTATGCCATTCTTTATTTCTTTTACATAATTACTCAACGTTTGAGAGGGATCGACGTTTGAGTTTCATATAGCTTGAGTAAATAGTTTTTTTTTTATTTTTAATATTGTATAACATTTGACTTGATTATGTTTTGAATTCAATTTTTTTTAGTCAATCATACAAATTAAGTAAGAAATAAAGATCATATGAAAGAATATAACATTTGTATTTATTTTTATCAAAGTTTCCATAAAACCAACCCAATGAAATTCAACCAAAATTTTTAAAAAGTTCCACCAAAGATTTTCTTTTAATCTATCCTCATGGGATTTTTGAAAAGAATTATGTTTGCTAAGGGTAATTGCATAGAATATCATAATTGACTAATTCAGTTAAAACCTAACATGCCATTAAAGTATTTAGATAAACGGCATTACATTATATTTATTAAATTTTTGTACTCTTATGACCTATATATATATATATACAAAGTTTATAAAATGGCATTTTGTTTTTCAAATAATTGAATTTATATATATATATATATATCAAAACTGAACTAAACTTTTTTGATATAAACTTTCAAAGATAAAATTTTTATTACATCATCTGAAGTCATTTTCCTAAATTAAATATGATTATAATTAAGTGTAACATATATATTTGTTTTTTGTGCATAGGCTGATTAAATTTAACTTAGGTTTGGGCCAGACCCATTACAAGAGAAACCAGAGACTGTTTTGACAATGAATCGGCATCTGAGTTCTGCAAACAGGGAATGAAACTAAAAAAAATAACATCAAAGGTAGAAGATAAATTCAGGATATCGAAAAGAATCCCATGAAGCTCCTTGTGTTGAAGCTCTGATTTTAAAGCTTTGACTAGCTGTGTTGAGTCGGAAGCGAGAGAGAGATGTGAAAAACCCAGATTAACTATATAAAATATGTTTTTGCACATTTGGACCACCTTACTATTTTATTAAATTTAATCATTATCACAAATTATTAAAAATTTTCTTTAATTTTTAACATATATAGATAAAATTTAGCAAAAAAATAATAAATATGATTATGTTTTACCTTTGATCTCCTAATTTTATTATGGATTATATGGATATAATATCTAAAGCTTATTGTCGAGGGAAAGTCATGAGATCAGGAAGATCTACCTTCTGATGAGATCCAACGAGGGAAAACGGGCAATATCAACCCTAATTATCAACTCGAACCCAAATAAATTTCAAATAACAAACCTGAACTATGTAATCGTTAGCCAATTTTAACATATACCTGTTATTAAATAATGTAACAAACCTGAATTATTTAACCTTTAGCCAATTGAATAAAATGAATGATTCAGATACAAAAGAACAGATAATTACGAATTAACAATTCTAATCGACATTAACAAATACAAAAAAAAAAAACTGTGTTGAAATTGGATAACGGTTAGATAGTTTAGGTTTGTTTTTTGAAAATTGTATGAGTTCGGGTTGATAAGTGCAGGGGGTCAGAGTTTGGGATGAAAAAACCCGCATAGAAATAGTTGGAGTTGATTTTGACCGTTTTTCCGATCCAAGGATCATGAATCAACAAACAAGAGACTGTACGATGAGGTATGATATATATTTCCACAGTAAAATATTTTATGTAAATTAAGAAAAAGTAGTGGTATATATTTATGTCATACCATCTTGAATAAAAAGAGCAGAATTTATTTTTTAGCAATTCACAAAAGTACTTCGAAAAGGAACATAAAAGTTAATTTTAAAAAACAAATTTCAAAAAACTATATTAATAATGGAACGTATTACTTTAATACAAATTTCATTAGTATTCAGAATTAATATTAATATATAACCCACGCATCGCGTGGGCAGCTTTCTAGTTTTTAATATGTTAAAGCAAAAAATAATCTGCCAAGTCCATTAAGACAAAAATCAATTAATGGCAGTAAAGTTACGTATCAATCATGAGATATGGAATTTTAGATGGAACTTCTTTGTTTAATTTGATGTGTACTTGGACTCTTTGACGATGGACTTGGTCAGCAGAAACCTTTTTTTACGATCTTGTAACAAATTATGAATATATATATATTTATTTATTTTTTTTCCTTCCAAAACCTTTATTAACGTTAAAGATCAACATCATTGTTTACAAAATATATATATATGATAAAATGAGTAAGATACATCATTGTGGAATTTCCTCTACATCCCTTAAATGTTAGAAATTATAGAGTGACAAAATACTGTAGAACTTACTAGTTAGCTCATCCTGATTTTGTTCATTAGTTAAATATATGATAAATGAATAACATAACAGTATTATATATTATACTTTTACCAAAAAATAACTGTATTATACAGTATAACTGAGCTTTGGTATATAATAGTTTGTGTTATAACTGCTATGCTATAATTCATATTTAAATCCAGTAGAATATATGAAGAAGTTGCACACAAACAAAAGAATTTTTTTTTTTTTTTAAACGGTTGTTGTAAAAAAAATAAAGAAAGTGATACAAGAAAAGGTTGTTGCTACAAAAATAGAAATCATGTAATAATACATTTTTGCAAATAAATATTGAAAAGAACCTTAACTACAGTTATTTATATCTTAATTATTATGTAATTATTTAGTGAACCACTGGATTTAAACAACTAATCAACTTGGTTAAACTAACATAAATCCAAATTTGAATTGGTCAGCATTTGACCTATAGTAAACACCACCACTTATATACACTCTGAAACTAAATATTCTCTAATGAAGACCAAAGACTTTCTCAACTTTGAATATTTTTTCCTCTTTATTTTATAGTTTGATAACTTGGTCAAATTTTCAAACACATCTTCACTCAAATCAAATTTTAAAACCTTTAAATTCCAAAAGAACACGCTTGGTTTTAACACATTCTCACCATTCAAATACCAAAAATCTCACATCTTTTTCCTAAGCCTCATGTATGTTCTAAATCTTAACCTTACCATAAAAAGATAATAGCTATCTCCTTTTATAAGCATCACATTTCTTCACCTTCAATGTCAAAAGTTTTTCCAAGAAATTCATAACTACCTCTTCCGGTCACCGTGAAACCGGGGTTTTACCGGCTTTCGAAATCACCCAAGACACTTAAAGTGACCAAATTACCATTTTGGTGAGGTAACTAACATGGAAATGATGAATTGGGAGCACATGAATTTGCTAAACGAGCTTATTCATGGACTAAAAGCGGCAAAGCAGCTTCAGGCTTCGCCTTCGCCATCTTCATGTTTGACGACGGAGATGAAGGAGACTCTCTTACATAACATAGTTTCTTCCTTCGAGAAAGCTATTTTGATGCTAAACGGATCCACCACACAAAACATTCCAATGACGGAGCTTGCGCCGGATCTCCTAGCTCATCCCGGTAGGGTTCCAGAATCTCCAGCATCGATCACCGGAAGTCCGAGAAGCGAAGAGTTTTTCGATGTGGGATCGAAAGATTGCAACCTAAGTTCTAAAAAGAGGTAAAAACAAAATTTTGAACTTATTTTGGGGTTATTTAATAATAAAAGAAAGAAAGTAAAACTTACCAGAATTCAAAATAAATAAAATTTCAGTATTTTTATTTTTGAGGGAAAAAAAATCAGTATTTTTATATTTTAATTAGGAATCTGATATTAATGAAAATTTGTAGGAAGATGTTGCCAAAGTGGACAGAGCAAATAAGAATTAGTCCAGAGAGAGGTTTAGAAGGACCTCATGATGGTGTCTTCAGCTGGAGAAAATATGGCCAAAAAGACATTTTGGGCGCCAAATATCCAAGGTAATAATCAACACAATCATATTTTAAGGATTGTACATTTCGATTATAAGATTGGATATAAGTTCTGATCGAATAGTTTTTAAGGTAAAGTTTAGATTAATTTTATACGATAGTGGATACGGATCGGATAAGGATTTTACACTATCTGAATTTTACTGTACATCGGAAGAGAGTCACATTTAGATATTTCGGTAATATATAATAAAAAAATTTCATTTTATTTTCCAATGGTTATTCACTTAACTTTATACAATTTTTTTTGGTAATTACCCGAAAATGGAAACTCCTAATTATATTTATGAAAATAATCGAGTAATTTGTTGTGTTTTTTGTTGTTGCAGGAGTTATTACAGATGCACATTTCGTAACACACAGTACTGTTGGGCTACAAAACAAGTCCAAAGATCGGACGGTGATCCTACGATCTTTGAAGTAACATACAGAGGAATACACACTTGTTCACAGGGGATCCCACCTCCAGAGAGAAGAGAAACTAAACCAAACCATACAGTAGCTGTAAATTACCAAACTAACCTCCTCGACAATCTCAGGACCAATCTCACCGTACGTACCAACGGACTTGAAGCCGACACTTTCTCATTCCCTGTTACGTCGCCGTTTTACAATTACGAGTCCATCAATGGTGGAACGATTTGTCACGTGGGAAGCTCTACTCCGTCAGATTTCACAGGGTTGATCTCTACTAATACCTCCACTGGAAGTTCTCCAATCTTCGACGTTGATTTCCATTTTGATCCAACGGCTGAGATTAACACAGGCTTCCCGAATTTTTTACACAATTCGATTTAACTATAGTGAGAGACTAGAGAAAAATAAAGATTTTTTAATTTGATATTAATTGTAAAACATTACGAATTCTTAATGTTGAAATCCTAAAATTTTTAAAAAAGCAAAGTATTTTTTTTTTTTTTTTTGCATAAGTAGAGATGTTCAATATGAGGAAACTTGAACATTCTCATTTTTATTTCTCTACGACGACGTCTTGGTCTTATTGTACTCTTCCACTTCTTTCTTATAAGCTTCCATTAACTCAGCAGCTTTGCCATTGTAAACTTGTTTCTCTTCTTCACCAAGTTCCTACAACAAGATTGTACCAAAACCAACTCAATTTGACAATTAAAGATGATAAAATCGTACTCGTTGGATTCGGGTTTTATGATTTATATACCTTCCATTTCAATGAAATGTGGGCAGTAACAGTTGAGTTGTTGATCCCAGGATGCTCTTCTAACACACTCTTTCTCGCGTCTTTGCTGTAAAAAATGTTTTACATAACAGTTATAAGAGATTTGATCTGATTGTTTTGTGGATTCAGGGTTTTAAGTATATATACCAGAAGAGAAAGTATGAAGAAGTAGGCTTTTTGGGTTTGTTAGGATCAACATTCTCGTTCTTCTTCTTGTTCTTGGTCGTCTCTTTCGTCTTCTGCAAGAAATTGTGTTTAGTGACTGGTTTAGCTCAAAATAGCTAAATGCATTGTGAGTTTAGTATAGTAACCTTTATAATATTGTCGGTTTTTTCCTTCTTCTTGAGAAGTTGAAGAGCTTCTTGTTTATGGAGTTTCATGAGTTCTTCTTCTTCTTTCTTCTGGCTCATGGTTTCTTCTTCCTTTGTTCTTTTATATCCTTCCATTTCTTGCAGATATATCTCCTTGTTCTTCTTTGCCATCTATAACAAAAGTTCCAGAATAAGCACACATTACACATACGTTAGAATATCTTTCTTGACTCAACAATGGCAAAGATGAGAGTGTAACCAGACCTGATCATAGGGAGTCTTTTGTTCTTCCGACAAGTTCTTCCACTCTTCTCCAGTCATCTTAGCGACCTATACTCATCATTCATCAACACAACTTAGCTTCAAGAGTTTCAAATGACATTGAGAAAAGACAACTCCGAATTCGTTTACTTACTTCAATAACGCTTTTGTTTTCTCCTTTTAAAGCAGCTCTCCTCTCGTTAGCATAGATCATGTAAGCAGATATTGGATGTTTAGGCTTCAAGGGATCCTTTATCTTCCTACAAAATCAGTTTTATTACTTATCATTCATACCAAATCAGTTCCCAATTGAAATAGTGGCATCAATATCATTACTTGGCCTTTTTCTTGTTGTCTTGTTCAGCTTCCTGAACAAAGTGAAGATACTGATCAAGCAATTCCATAGCAGTTTTCTGCTTCTGCTCATCATCAAGAAGCTTCATAGCTTCCTTCTCGCGCTTCTCCTTCGTAATAACCTGAAGATAAGCTTCCTTATCCGCCTGATACTTCTCCTCATAAGGCTTCTTCTCTTCTGCACTAATCCCCTTCCACTTAGCACCAAGAATATTCGAAGTCTCCTTGAAATCAGCTTCAGGATTCTGCTTCTTCACTTCGTTCCAATTATCCTTACACCACAAAATATACGGTGTTGAAGGTCTCTTTGTTTCGGCACAATCCTTCTTCTTCTTTCCCTTCTTATCTTCTTCAGTTTGTGCCAAAGATTGAGTAAACGCAAATGTCTGTGGAAGCAACATAAATATTCCCAAATCAATCACCAAATAAGCATAGAAAGGATACATAAACGAACATTTGAACATTCAACTTTAACGAAACTTGAAGTAATCCATCGATTTTGCACCAAATTTAACATCTCTATCTTAAGCACAAGTGTAGATCTAAGCCGAAACTTCCATCAATCATCTTGAATCAATTTCACAGAACGAGAACTAGCAACAAGGTCCTTCAATAAACGAATCAACCATCAACAAGCTCCTAAACGCATAAGATTAACCAGATTGTTCAGTCATGGTTCCCAAAAATCATCTCGAATCCTTTTTTCAAAAAAACCTAATCTGCGAAATACAAGTGAAGAAGAATCAGAGCAAGAACTAGAAATTCGTACCATGTTAGGCTTAAATTCCTTCATCTTCTGCAGTTTCTTCAGCTCCATCTTAAGTTTCTCCTGTTCCACATCCTTTGTCTCAAGTTCTTCCTCTTTCTTCTTCAGGATCTCGTCCTTCTCCTTCAACAAATCCTCAGTTTTCTCCTTCTCGATCTTCATCTTCTCCAACATCGCTTGCATCTCCATCAGATCTTTCTCAAACGATTTCGTTTCTTTCCCTTTCCCTGAGACCGGTGACAACAATGGTGATGACTCGACAATCTCATTCTTTTCCTTCAACGCTTTTCTACTATTTCTCGATTTCTTCGCTGGAGCCGGATCTGAAGAAACTGTCGCCATAGTAAAGAGAGATTAAGCGAGAGCGAGAGAGAGAAATGGAGATTTGGGAATTTAGGATTTGAGAAATTAGTGGAGCCTCTGGGTTTATATCAAAAAGAAGCCTGAACGGTCACAAAATTTTGAAATTCAAAACTGTTTCGAGTTTCGACCAAAAGAAAGAAGGCTCAACTTGCCGTTTTAAAAATACAAACAAAGTTTTTGTGTTGTTGTTTTCTTTTAATGGGCCTAAAGTTTGAAGGCCCATTAATACCTTGCCCTAATTTTGACTCACCGTTCGTACTCCTCCTCTCTATAAAATCAAAACCCTAATTCTTTAAATCCCAGTCAGTTTCCATCGCCATCAAAATTTGATCTTCTTCCTCTTCATGGTTTTCGTTTTATATTTTTTTTGTTTTGAGAATGTGGTTTTCGTATAATCAAATCTTCAATACGATCGTTAGAATTGCTAATTCTGATTCATTCGAATTTAACAAAACCTAAGATCCGATTGCTTCTTTTGTCTCCATCGACTAATCATGAAACTTGGAATCTTCGTTTTCAAATCAGATCTGAAGTGTTTTCGATTGAATTTAATGAAATTGATTGGGTTAGAATTGGAATTGCTTCATAATGGTGAACTCTCTTAGATAATAAAGTGAGAGATGTTCAAGTTTCCGGAGCAAATATTAAACTGGCCAGAATTTAACAGCTCTGTGTTTACTTTTACTATTTTCACAGAGTTACCTGTCTTCTGGTATATATTTATTTACATATTTCACTAATTCCATCACCTAATTGTTTTTAATGTTTTTCTAATCAACACTAATCTTAGTTTGATTCTTCTGATCAATGATTTGTTTTGTTGTGTTATTGTATCCCAAGTCATGGAAAAAAAAAAGAGTTGTGTCTATAATCAAAACTTATTAAACGAAAAATAAAGGTCGATTAGGGAAATGAACAATATAAGAATTTTTACCGTATCAAAATTGCCCACCAAACCAACTTACTAAACCGGTTTGGATCAACATTTTATTTCAAGAATACACAAAAACAGATCCAGAAAAATTACATTTTAATGGAATCTCCAACTGCTTTACATAAATTGATCCATAAGAATAGCTTTGGTGAACCGAACCGGTTTTCAATTCATCTTAGGGACTCTCTCTATCCGGTTCATTAGAAAACTTCAGCTGTTAACCAAATCTCTTCAAGTTTATCAATTTACATGACCTATATACCAAACCTGTTTTTAAATTCATCCAGTTTAGCAATTGACTAAGATACAAGTAAACTAGTTACTTCCCGGTTCGACCATTCACTATGATCTCCAATATGACATCGTTCAAGTGATCAATTGGACCAGGCAAGCACCAATGTAGACAATCGTTCTGTACCGTTGCGTTCTTATCCTTATCAAACGGCCTAAACTCTCGGTATGGACCTGGATGCCCGTCGGGTCGAGTCAGCAACATTCCAGCAAAATCAAGAAGCTTAAGATTCCCAGTCTCCGTAACCACTCTCTCGAATTGAACAATCTCAACATCTCTCAAGATCTTGTTCAGAACTTTCATCTCGACCTCCTCCTCACTCACCGGTTCTGTTTTCTTACAAGTACCACCGTTATGCCATTCCCCATCTTCAAAGTGATCTGGTATCGAAGTCCGGAAAAAGATCATGCCTTTAGTTTTAGATTTTGCTATGAAGTCCATAACATGGCGCAGCGACGTATTGTAAGCATAGTCAAATCCTAAATCCGTCATGTTCGAACTTTCCGGGCAGCCATGGCATCCGACGAGAGTAGCATTCTCGTGGTAGACCGCGGTTTTCAGGAACCATTCCCCTGAAGAGATGATTGCATAGTCAAGGCTCGGAAATAGATCAGTCCAAGTATTGTCGAGTTTGTCGAGATGAAGCTGGACTGCAGCTGATGAGACACCATTTGAGTCTTCAAAAATAGCAGCTTGAACAAGAAAAGGTGACCAAATGTTGGATATTGTAAAATTATATAACGGAAAATGCCATCGCTTCGATCTATAGTTCTCATCATGATACACTTCAACCGGTTTTTCAACCTGAAACATGGAAAACAAATAAAACTTGTCAATCACAAATCATAATCTTTTTCAAGTCTGCAAATAGATAGCAAGCAACCGTTAAAAACCTTACTATAGATAGCATACAAAGCAAAGACTCGACATGATTACGGGCAATGGAGTCACCGATTATAGCCCAAGATTTATTCCTCATAAGCTGCAGAAACCTCAGAGGATCAAACCGAGGCAAGGAACAGTCATTAGGCTTCCATTTCCAGTATAGAAAACCCGAATCAGGCCTCCCATTAGTGATGCAATTCTGATGACCGTCTACAACGATACCACACGACCCATTCGTGTATATCGGTCCCAAAGGATCTTTGATCCATTTCCCAGTAAATAGATCACACTTCTCCACCTCAATATCTGATAAACCAAAACAGATTCTTAGCATCACAAACAATTTGACTAAGTTAGAGAAACTAAAGTTCTTCATAGTAAACTTTCTTTAAAAACCCTAGATCTCTTGCGAGAAGACCATATAAAATGCTCTGGTCTCTAGCCTAAGGGCGATGTACGGCACCGGCACTACAGGCCTAGCCCCAGAACCTCTTAGTTATTCAAAAAAAAAAAATCCTAGATCTCAGAACTTTCCCTTAAAACAAGCTTAACCAAATAATACACAGCGAAATCGTAAATGTTTTTTTTTTTTGCTATGATTAAAATCTTACCGACGGGAATTTGATCCTCATTATCCGAGATGATAACAGACGACGGAGAAATCTGGGAATTGGAGTTTCCGTTAACCGACACTTGAACTGGGGAAAATTGGCCGAAGCGGAAGACGAAGAAACGAAAAGCGAGACAAGTTATAAGAGTAGCGGCGACGAGTTTGATGAGAAATGTGTTTTGTTGAAGATTAGAGATTGATTCCCATTTTAGCTTCATCATCTTCTTCCTCTCGCTGGTGATTTGAGGAAGTTTTGAGAGATGTACGATTTTTTTTTTCTTTCTTTTTTATTTTTGTCAGAAAAGTGGAATGTTTTTGATTCCGTACTTATTACTTAAGCGATAAACCTAATGAATAATAAAATCCAAAAAGATTAGTGAGGAATTCATGCTTGTGAGTTGTTGATGTAGTTAATGATATAGAAAGTTAATAAACAAAAGTAAGAGAATCATTAATGAAGATTTAAATCATTAAACAAGTGTTTCCAAAAATATCATAAAACTAATACTGTTTCTGTTACTAATGACTTTTTCTCAAATTTAATTACTAATGACTTTTTCTCAAATTTAATTTTTGCAGCACCACTATGAAACTTTTTTTTTTTTTACTCAATGAAAGTTGTTGTTTTTTCGGTACCAAAAAAAAATTATCCAAACTTGAATTTAACCAGTAAAAATATATATATAAAAGTTGAAAAGATGCAGAAGATATAATAGTTTAAATTCATCTTATTAGACATCATTTACAAACTCTCACTCAACTTTGTCTTTTTCTCTATGCTCCTAAACTTGCTATTAACGTTTATACACTTCTAATGAGTCGGTTTATTCTGACTCGGACCCACTCCAAACATATAGTGTTTCTCTCTTTCTCCTTCATCTCACCAAAGATCTTTCTCAACGACGTACTTTGAAAAGATCCAAAAAACTAAATACATTATGTTTTAAGTTAATTTTGTTTTCTTATGTAGACATATATATTTTTTTAAAACATACATTTTGTGATACACCATACTTGAATCAATTCCTTAGAATTCAGAATCACTAAACACTGCTTACAGGTTACATCACAAGTGGACTTTGTATTAAACTTCCATTATCTTTTCATATCTTGAACTTCAACAAAATTTACATAGCGGAATTTTAGCTTTCTTTGCAGAGAGAAAAAGATTAAACTCATTCTAAGTTAAACTATGTCTCAAATGTCAAAAGGAGTATACTTCCAATTAATAAAACAATGACAAGAGTTTTGGTGCAGTGCTTGAAATTGTTTCCTTGAAATTAAGAATTGCAAAACATTCTCCATGGTACAAAGTACATTATTCTATCTTCAAGTTCAACAAAAAATCACAACATTTTCTCAGCCTAGAACTCCAGAGAGAGACAAGATTATTTTAGTTATGTCGTGTCCAATAATGAACTTAACTCAATGCTTCATAACTATTGAAAATTTCTGCTTATGATAGAGAGGATAATGTTAAAACTTAAAATTATTACTTGCATATTGAAGGCAACCATTTGAGCACCATAAATTGATCCAACGAGAGGATCATAGTTATACGAGTCGAACCGTGTTGTCTTGGGATATATCCTCAAAAGATTCCACTGCGTGAACTTTACTAAATCAGGTCCACGAGTTTTAGCCAAAGTCTCAAGCCACTGCTCACTCATGCTTAACCGTATGTCTCGGTTAGGATCTCCATTCAAGCAGTTCTTCAACCCTCCTTTGTAGTTCCCAGCGTGAATCGAGATGAAGTCTCTGTATTCGATCGCTGCACTCTCCACATCTTTTTTCTTGAACATGTTCTTTTGCATCTGTCACAACACAAAACTCTTAAAAAAAATCAAGACACACTAATGGTTACTTTAACTCTGTTTTTTCTTTCTTACTTTAGCTTTAATGGATTCATCCGTTGTTGAACCTTGAGAGATTTGGGTCTGAAGATACTCTTTTGGTGGCTTTGTTGAGATTAAGATCTTAATCTTAAGTGATTCAGGTGAAGGAAAACACTTTTATTATTCGTCCGTACATTGAAACAATGATCCTCCAAACATCTTACTCACCACCTACAAACATTTTCACCATCAATCAAACTCAGTGTTCTAAAAAAGATTATCACAGTACAATTCAACTGCACCAATCCAAAATGACCAAAACAATGATGTTAATCAAAATCAACAAGAAAATCACAAACACAATTGTTTGGTGCATTGCTTGAGATTGTTTCCTTAAAATTTAGAATTACTAAATAACAATCACAAAGCATGGGTCAATTCATACATCTTTAGCCTTCAATTACAGAGTAGTGTACAATGACCTTAAATTCAATGGCCTACATGCAATGGAATTTCACACGTTGCTATTTAGCTCCATTGATGTTTCTAGCCTACCGACCAATTATTATGTATTTAGTTAAACAGAAGGTGGAAGATACAATTATTATGTATTCCAAAGATTCTTACTGAGGCTATTACAGAGCAATCAAAAGTGGCGACAGATTGGAGCTTTTATCGAATTGACATGAAAAACAAACTCACCAAAACTTAAACACTCGATGAATTTTGGAAATTTATGGACTTAGACGAACTGGACCTAAGGATTGATCGGATCGCCCTTCGTCTTCGTTATCTTGTGAAGAATTCTAAATCGAGAAAAAAAAATTAAGATGTAGGTGAGACCGTGAGAGGACGACTGAAATAAAAAATACAATAAAGCTCACTTCAGAATGAGAATAAGCCCACTTCTGAATACGAAAAGCCCAAGATAATGAAATAAGAAAAATGATGTGGAACTAAAAAGATTCTTACTGGATGAAAATGCTGAGTTGTATTATTTAAAATGTTTTCATTGGACGACGATTTTAATGACGTGTCAACCTGAGAACATCCCAAAAAAGCTGAGGTGTCAGACTTGGAGAGATCCTTATTGTTATTATTGTATTGATACCATCCTAAAAAGTTGCTATCACATTCCTAAGGCAAGCTCAATTTTCTCGATCTCTTGCGCGGGTAAAGTCTTGGTTTCAGTCTCTTTCTCTTCTCTCTCTCCACTAAAAAGTTCTCGAGATGTTAATTTTAGTTTTAGACATTAGTGAGGTAGCTCTATTCGGGCAAATGCTCTCCACCGGCAAGACCACCGACACATATATACTCTCCCTTAGCTTAGATCCACTCTTAGTTTGCCAAAGATCATTTTTTCCGCGGTTCTACTGTTCTCCTCACTCCATCAGATCTCTCTACCGTATCTCATATTCTCACAAGCTCCAACGACTTTGCTCTTGTTTATTCTTAACTGTTAGATTTGAATTTGAAACCACCCTAAGATTTTGTCGGAGGAATGCTACAAAGCCATCCGCTGTCGACCCATCCTCCGGCCCAGAAACATCGCTTCTCTCCCTCAACCATTATGGGCTTCTCTTGATGTGGCCCACGAAGCTTTCCCTCTCGGCCCATTTTAGTTAATTGTGACCCAACTTCAAAATCTGCTAGGCCCAAGTATGTTCTCTCTAACTTTTTTTCTCAACCCAATATCATTGATGCTACGATACATCGATTTGAATGACCGAGGACACCTATCATGTCTTGTGTCGACATTCGTTTTGATGTCAAGATCCATCGACAAGACAAATGTTCTACAAGCATATGGCTTGTGGTCGAAATGGGTTCTTTGTCCGACAAATGTTCTACAAGACTTTTACCAAAAAAAATGTTCTACAAGCATAGATCAGATACATTATCGAATGTATTTGTCATGCCACATTAGCTTGGTTTGTGAAATTAGATTGCAACGTTTCTATATAATGGTATATTAGTTAGCGCATTAGATTTATTTCTATGGATAAAGTGTGCTCACCAAAAATCCAGCTGACAAACTAACTTATCTTCTTATTACTCTCATATTTTATAGAACTCATGTCAAGTAACAGTATAAAATTCACTTCCCTAAAAAAAAAAAGTAGTCAAACATAAATAAATGCAAGAGATATAGTCAAACATAAATTAAAATAAAAAGAAATAGTTAAACATAAATTAAATTCATATACATACATTGTATCAAATTAGGGAAGACAAAATAACCAATTTGAGAAAGATATTTTCTTAAATTTGAAACAAAAGAATTGCTAAAAATGCTTTGTTTCACTCATTTTTCCGGTTTTGCTATTTCACATTCTCTTTCCTGTAAAAATCAAAGGTTTTTTCTTACTTTATCAAAAATTCAGCTAGGTAAACTTGGTTATTTGGTCATGATTTTTGGAATTTGGGGTTACAAATTTTTACTAGAATTTTGTAAATTCAATTCATTTGATGTAATCGTTTTATTAAGGAACTAATTTATCTTTTTATTTGGAATCTTTCTTCACTCTATCAGAGTTAATATCTCCAATATTAAACTATGTTGTATTTATACACGTGTTATACCACTTTTCGATAATATACTTCAACTAAATTTACATTTAATACCTAAACTTTCATTTTTTATGCAAAAACTTACATTAAACATTACAATTTAAAATAACGTTAATTTTTGCTGCTAACGTGAACGCTACGTATAAAACGGTTAAAACAGAAAATTTAGAAATGTAGACATTGCATCATCACAAATGTTTGAATTAATTTTTTTCTAAAAAAGGTTTGGACTAAATTAGCTTAAGATTAAACAATTAATTAATTTGAACAATATTAATTAAATGCAAAACAAACACTATCATCTTCCATTACGGAATCAACCAACATATAAGGCTTTGCTTCTTCTTCTTCTTCTTCTTCCCTCTTCAGGTTCTTCAACTTCGCAATCCTGTCTCTGGTAAGATTTTCTCGAGAAAATTCCATTTCTTTCTCTTTGATTCTCTTTACATTGTTGAATGCTTGAAAAGGAATCTGAGTTTTAACTACACTCTCTTCCCTATTACTCACCATTTCACTCTGAATCCTCTGAAACCCATTTCGATTTCCACAATCTGAGCTCATAAATCTGGTTTGATTCTCATCTTTGTTGCATTTTAGTCATAAAGAGAACATAAAGCTAGGATTTTTAGGGTTTTTGGAGAATTTTTGATTAAGTTTGAGTTTGGTATAATCTGGTAGAAATTGGTTGATGTTGTTTCAGGTTAGGGTTTAGGACAAATCAGAGAAGATGTTTGATCTAGAGAAACCAATGACATTGGAGCATGAAATCCTCAAGGAGAATTATGATACTCTGTCGAAAGATTATGAAAGTCTTCAAGAAAGGATTCAGCATGCTGAGGAAGCTTATGAGGCTATTAAGTTGCATAATGAGAACAAAGCTAAGGAGCTTGAAGTGAGTAACAAACGTTTGCTTGAGGATTGTGTGAGAGAGAGAAGCGAGAAGGCGAAGGTTATGAAGACTTTTGAGGAGATGAAGAAGACAATGGAGAGTGAGAAGAATGCTATGGTTGATGAGTTGATGTTGAAGAATCAGGAGCTTTTGTTGGTGAAAAAGAAGGAGGAAGAAGAGTTGGTGAAAATGGAGAGTAAGTATGTTGAATTAGCTGAGAAGTTTGATGTTGTTGAAAAGGAATGTGCTTACTTGAAGTCGCTCTATGATGCGGAAGTGGTAGCTTCGGGTACTGCAAGTGCTGTACTCTCAGGGAATGGAGAGACTGATAAGCTCATTGGTCAAGGAGAGAACGAGGTGAATCATAACGCAAACAACGCTGTGACAGGTATACATAGGCATTCTCTGTACCCAAGTGTTGTTTAGTTCTTGATCTTAAAATGACATTTCTTTTGAATCTCTCTTTGTGTGTAGATGCGATAATGATAAGTGATGATAGCGATGCTGAACCTGATAGGCATCCTCCAATTGAGAGTAACATAAGCTCTCATCGGTCTGTTGATAGAAACCAAGAAGAAGAAGGCAGGAACAGAGCAAACTCAGCAAATGAGAACCGAGCTTCGGGAGAAACCATTACCCCGGTATCTGTTAAACATCCACCGCCTTTTTCTACTTCACCATCGTCATCATCATCATCATCATCTTCAGATGGCTATGAAGTTGTGGTTAAGCTGCCTCGTAATTGGCCTGACTGGGCAATCCCGAAAGGTCCGGGGAGCGGTTCCAACAAGCCTTAGAACATTTCAGATGAAGAGAACACATAGCCAGAAGAAGTATAATTTGAAGCTGCACTCTTAAGTTAAGCTAGTTATGGAAATCTTCTTACATATGTGTATATCTCTTATTGCTTTCCGTTTTATCAGGATTTTTTATAATCTCTTTTGAGAAACTAGAACAAACTATTTTATCTACTATCAAACCATTTCAAAATTAATTTTCGAATCATCGCATTTGCATAATCATCCATTTACGAGGTTTAGTTCCGGGAAGTGCTGGAGGAGCTCTGGAAGATGGGCATTGGCGAGTTTGGTTCTCTTGGTGATCTGTTGTTTGGCATGCCATGGATCTGTGCAACAGCTCTTCTCTGTGCAGTGTTCATCACACAAGCTTCAAACCAACTTCTGCAGCTCCTTCTCCACGCCAAGCATGTCGCTTAGGATGTCTATGTCGCGGTATAGAGGGCATTGTGTAAACCTGAATCTGACCTTTGAAATCATATGGCTACACAATGCCCTCTTGTGAATTAGCACATTCGACAGTCCTGAAACTTATAGAGCCTGCAGAAATGAAAGACAATCCTGAAAAATGGATAATCATAAGACCACAAAAAGTCTTTTGACACCATTTAAGATTAGGAGCCAGTACTATTAGATTCGAAATTTACATAAATGTGGCAATAAATATTATCAGAATCTAATTGATTATGAAGTTAATTAATACATCTTAAATAGAATTAAGCGTTTTTTCCTTCTAAATCACATGTGAAATTTCTTTATGTCACGTTTTTATTTGAGTAAAACGATATCTTTTGAGTTAATAAGCAAATAATTTGCATGTAAAGCTCTCAACATTCAAATAAATTGAAATGTAATAAGTAGTGATTTCTAATAGAAATAGTACAAATCTCAAAGTATTAGGACATTTATGTAAATATTGTTAAACTAAAGGAACCAATTTGCAGACACAAATCACTGTAGTTATTTTTTTAAAAACAATTTCTTGAGTTTATCAAAAAATAATATATATGTTCCTTCCTAGCAAGTATGTAGGTTCATTTTTTAACGATTTTTTTTGGTAAGAGTATGTTATTTTTAAAAATTCGCTAAAGATAGATAAGATTCGAAAATTACATAAATGTGTCAATAAACATTATCAGAATCTAATTGATTATGAAGTTAATACATCTTAAATAGAGAATTAAGCGTTTTTATCTAAAATCACATGTGAAATTTCTTTATGTCACGTTTTTATTTGTGTAAAACGATCTCTTTGACTTAATTTGCATCTAAAGCTCTCAACATTCTGATTAATTGCAATGTAAATAGTTTAAATCTCAAAGTATTAGGACATTTATGTAAACATTGTTAAACTTAAGGGACCAATATGGAAAAACAAATCACTGTAGTTAATTTTTATTATTATCTTGAGTTTATCGTCTATCGTGTTCGAATTCTCTGTCGCTTACTTAAAAACAGTCAAATTCATTTCCTGCCTTGTAAAAGATTTTTAATCGAAAATCGACGTTTTTTGAAACTCAAATTATTGTCGTTTTGTTCTCAGATTTCTTCTGCTCTCTTCTTCTTCTTCTTCTTCTTCCACCGCTTCTGTTGCTTATCTTCTTCTTCTTCCTTCGATTGTTGATTACGTCGGTGGATCTTTGTTCTTTCTTCGTTGTTGTTTTTTCATTGTCAATGATTGGCTTCTCGCGATTCGATTTTTCCGGCTCGTGTTCTTAATTTTCTCTTGAGGTAGAAGATTTAAACTCTTGCTCTGATAAACATTGTTTGATGATGAATTTAGAAAGTTTCCACACTTTGTTTACCTAATTTGGGATGTTTCTGGGATCGTCAATTTTTCAATTTCTGGTGATTTTGTTACAATTTTTGATTTATGTTAGAAATGGAATTGTGTGAATATCAATATTGTTTCTAGATTTAGCCCTAGACGATTTTTCTTGTATGGATTTTTGATTTTGTGTTTCCTATGATACAGGAAATGATGGATGAGGGATCAGTAGGGGATGTGAGTAGGATTGATGAAGCTGATGTTGCTCATCTTCAATTCAAGAATAGTGAGCAGTCGTTTAAACCGGAGAATTGTGAAGTCCGGGAAGTAAAAGAAGTGCAGGTTCAGATAGAAGCCGGTTCTCCTGATTGTTCGTATGGTGTAATAGCAGAGTTTTTAGATGGTAAGAATGGTGATCCTGTGGACCAAATAGGAAATGAACCATGTTCTAACCGGGAGAATGCGGGCGATGTTGTCGAAGAGTTGACTGTTAAAACTTGTGAGGGGTCGAGCATGGCTATAGTTGGTAGACCAAGTAGTAGAGCTAGGTTAGAGATGAATCGCAGTCAGTTTCTGCATTGTTTTCCGCTAGATGGTGATTTACCTGGTAGTAGTTCTATGAGTAAGAAGGAAATTGACAGGGGAACAAAAAGTATCTTGAGAAATGCAGGCAAAATGTCTTTGCCTGAGACTTCAACTGGACAACTGGCTATTGTTACTGTTAATGGAGAAGCTAATGAGCTTTTGAAAAATGTTGAACGAAATCCTGTACCTGTAGAGGCATTGTCCCATGAAGGCATTAAGACAAAGATGTTATCACAGTCTGGGTTTTCTCAGTTTTTTGTTAGAAAAACATTAAAAGGCAAGGGAGTCACATTCAGAGGCCCGCCACACAATATATCTAAAGCTAGCAATATGGATCAGCAAACTGTAGCTAGTTCTGGTAGCGCTTTGGTAATAGCTAATACTTCAGCAAAGATTTCTAGCAGCATCCCTTTGGCGGCTTATGATGGTTTGCCTTGCTTGCCTTCCAACGCCAGTAAACCATCTTCTTGTGCGAACCCTTCAGATATACATAGAGGTTGTGGAGGTGAAGGTTTAAGTCTGAGAGAATGGTTGAAGTCGGAGCGGCAGGAAGTTATTAAAGCAGAATGTATGTATATCTTTAGGCAGATCGTGGATCATGTTGATTGTTCTCATTCTCAAGGAGTTGTTTTATGTGACCTACGACCATCTTCATTCAAAATTTTCAAGGAAAATGCAGTCAAGTATGTGGGTTCAGGTTCTCAACGAGAGTCTTTTGACAGCAACATGAACAAAGAGACTTTTAGTCAACTCGAAAACCCTCTGGTTAGAAGGCGGTTAGGAGATACTTCTAGTCCCTCTATCCCTGCAAAGAAGCAGAAATCAAGTGGACCAAGCTCTAGACAGTGGCCTATGTTTCAACGAGCTGGTGGCGTCAATATCCAAACTGAAAATGGTGATGGCGCAATACAGGAGTTTCATTTCAGATCTAGTCAACCTCATTGTAGTACAGCTGCCCGTCCTTTTACTTCAGTGAGTGAGCAGTTAGAAGAGAAATGGTATGCGAGCCCTGAGGAGCTGAGGGGTGACATGCGTTCAGCCTCTTCAAACATCTATAGTTTGGGTATTCTTCTTTATGAGGTATGATATCTTAATTTTAGCTTTTGGCCTGCAATTGTAGATATGTACATTCATGAGTTGAAATGTGAAACCGCGTAACCCTTACTTTTGACATACATATATATGTTTTCCCATGGGATAATTCTCTTTAACTAATGTAGCTTTGTAAACTGGGCCATAGCATGTGTAGGTCATGTTTGGTTTCTCTGGTCTTACACTATATATTAATCATAAAATTTTGGTATACGTGTTACGGTTCCAGATAGATTTAGATAGTGTAGCATGCTTGTTAATGTGATGCTAACAGTGAAGTTTCTCGTTGACGGTACAGTTGGCTGCATGGCTCTTAGGTTTATGTATTTCTTGATTTGACTGTTCCTTGGTCAAAACATAGCATCTCATTGATATACTAATTTGGGTTTTTCCCTCAGTTGCTTAGTCAATTTCAGTGTGAAAGAGCTCGCGAGGCTGCAATGTCTGATATTCGACACCGAATTCTTCCTCCCAAATTTCTGTCGGAGAATCCAAAGGAAGCTGGGTTTTGTCTATGGTTACTTCATCCAGAATCTTCATGCCGACCATCAACCAGGCAATGCAAACTCTTTAGCTACAATAATTTTCAAATGATAGAAAGCATGTTATCGAACTTTTGTATGCTTGTTTCTGTTGATGGTTTAGGGCTGTAAATCCCTAGTGGGGCTATTGGAAGATAATCTTGTTATATATCAGGAAATGTACATATGCACCAAATGTGGAGGTTTTGTTCTCCTTGCTGTAAACGAGAGGAACAACTATTTCAGATAGGATTGTTAGGTTCTACTCTGAAAAATATTTAGTCTTTGTAGTGACTGAGCTCCCCTTATGTGTTGATAAGTCTCCTTCCTGTCATGTTTTATCTGTCGAGATTGTGAGTTGGCTTAATCCCTAAATAAGTTTGATGTTGTTCTGTATCAGGGACATCTTACAGTCTGAAGTAGTTAATGGAATCCCGGATTTGTATGCTGAAGGCTTATCTTTATCCATTGAGCAAGAGGACACAGAGTCTGAAGTGTTGCAGCATTTCCTTATCTTGTCCCAAGAGAAAAGGCAGAAGCATGCTGGAAAGTTGATGGAAGAAATTGCGTCCGTGGAAGCAGATATCGAAGAAATTGTCAAGAGACGTTGTGCCGTAGGGCCTCTATCTCTGGAAGAAGCTTCTAGCTCATCTCCTGCTTCTAGTGTACCTGAAATGAGACTGATCAGGAACATTAATCAGCTTGAAAGCACTTATTTCGCAGCAAGGATAGATGCCCATCTCCCTGAAGCACGTTATAGGTTACGCCCGGATAGAGATCTGCTAAGAAATCGTGATAATACTGTAGCAGAAGTAGAAAACAGTGAGACTTGGAGCTCAGATGATCGTGTTGGAGCGTTCTTTGATGGGTTATGCAAATATGCTCGATATAGTAAGTTTGAAACTCGGGGTGTGCTGAGGACCAGTGAGTTGAACAGCACTTCAAATGTGATTTGTTCTCTGGGTTTCGATCGGGACGAGGATTATTTTGCCACCGCTGGTGTGTCAAAGAAAATTAAGATATATGAGTTCAATTCCCTTTTCAACGAATCTGTTGACATTCACTATCCAGCCGTAGAGATGCCAAATAGATCAAAGCTTAGTGGCGTTTGCTGGAACAACTACATTAGGAACTACCTAGCTTCCTCTGATTATGATGGTATTGTCAAGGTATTTGAACCTTTGAAGTTTTATTTAGATTGTTTATCATGATTACCCCTTTATTTCCTTCGGTCTAATGAATACAAATGTATTATGATGAATCCAGTTATGGGATGTGACAACAGGACAGGCCATTTCACATTTCATAGAGCACGAGAAGAGGGCTTGGTCTGTTGACTTCTCTGAAGCTTGTCCGACAAAATTAGCCAGTGGAAGCGATGATTGTTCTGTGAAGCTATGGAACATCAATGAGGCATGCTCTTCTATACCTTTTACAAGCATATGCACATTATGCTGGATATCACAGTTTTAATAGCTACCCGTACTGAGATATCTGGCATATATACGCACGAATAAGCACTTTGGATTATTCTGTCAATGTTGTTATACTCGTATTTCAGCCTTGTAGCTAATAGACAATCTGCTTGCATGACTGTGCAGAGGAATTGCTTAGGAACAATCAGGAACATTGCAAACGTTTGTTGTGTGCAATTTTCTCCACAGTCCTCTCATTTGCTAGCCTTTGGATCATCAGATTTCAGAACCTACTGCTACGATCTACGGAATTTAAGAACTCCTTGGTGCATACTGTCAGGACACAACAAAGCAGTTAGCTACGCGAAATTCTTGGATAATGAAACCCTTGTCACAGCATCAACTGATAACACGTTAAAGCTTTGGGATCTTAAGAAAACCACTCACGGTGGCCTCTCCACAAATGCTTGCAGCTTAACTTTTGGCGGCCATACAAATGAGAAGGTAGCTAATGCTGAAACTCAAGTTTGAAATAACCCTGATAATATTTCTCCTTTTTCGTCGTGGTTGATTTGTCTTTTCCTGCCTTTTTCTTCAGAACTTTGTTGGGTTGTCTACTTCTGATGGATATATAGCATGTGGCTCTGAGACAAATGAGGTATGCCCCTACAAACTTGGGAACACATTGATATTCCTATAGAGCTTTGTGTTCCAAATCTCCCTTTTTATTATCCAGCATTGCCACAGATTGAAAGTTTTATTCTCAATATAACTAGTAGCTCCAGTGTTTACTTATTCCCGATGGAAAAATTCACAGTTCCATGTGAATTCCATCTATCTCTATGCGATGGAGGAACTAATCCATTGCTAAACAATAGTAAAGTAACTGGCGCAGAGTCAAAAAAAGGACTGATGATAAAAAAAAAACCTTGACAAATGAAAATAATCTCGTACTATTGTTCGTTTAGTGATCTCTCTGATTGAGAAATATGCTGTTTTTTTTTTTGCTCAGGTTTATGCCTATCATCGGTCTCTTCCTATGCCTATTACCTCGTACAAGTTTGGTTCTATTGATCCTATATCAGGTAAGGAGATAGAGGAGGACAACAACCTATTTGTTTCAAGCGTTTGCTGGAGAAAAAGATCGAATATGGTTGTTTCAGCTAGCTCAAATGGGTCTATCAAAGTTCTACAGTTGGTCTGAAATAAATATACATATACACAAGAAGCTGAGGTAATTCCACACCTAGAGCCTTCTTGGTTTACGGTGAAACAAAAACAAAAACCCCATCAATCCAAGACTGACAAAACAGTTGAGATAAAACAAAAACAAGCTTTCAAGTTTTATCTATTTTTCTGCTGGAGTTTTCCTCAAATGGGGTGAAGGAATGAGAGAGTAGAACTATACTTGTTCGATAGTTGCGTTTGCAGGTTCGGTTTGATCAGCGTTTAGGGTTTATACCGCTGATGGGTATACATAGTAAGGTAAAAGACCTTCCTTCTCTTGGTGGTGTTCTAAGGTTTTTCATTTTTTATTTTTTATTTTGGCTCCTAAAATAAGTAAGATTCCTCTTTGTGATGTGTAAATTTGCTCCTATAGTTCTAAGGTAAAAGACCATACTCTGATGTATATATAGTTTATTATGAGCTTTTAGTTCACTTCTACGGATGAATCTCCACCAAGAAAAGAAAAATCTTCGTTTTTCTTTTTATATAAATTATCTTTATTTTTATTTTTTTGGTTATCAAAATATATTTGTTTTGGGCTTTTGGCTCTTCTTGACTCTTGTTATTGTCGTCCCTTGCTAACGAGTTGAAATGCACGGTTTGTTGTTGACAAAAGTAATCTTGATATGCTTATAGTTGTACATCGTTTAGGACTGAATAAGCATAATAATGTTATTAAGTTATCTTGCTCGCTGAAGCTGCTCCATCTTGGTTACGGTCTTCGCTTGGTATAGAAAACTTTGTAACTTTCTGAGAGAAACAAAAGAAGATGAATCAGAGCAACGGTTAAACAAAATTACAGAGCCAATGAATAACTATGAACCATTCCCATAAGATTCAAATTTGATAATTTAAGGCATTGCTCAATCCAAGATCAAGCAGTCTCACATCTATGAGAAAGACTCAAGAATCACAAAGACGAATTCATAGTGAACTAGTGAAGCATGCCTCTCTCTCTCTCTCTCTATATATTTATCTATCATTACTAATCACTTTGACTGCAAGCAAAATTCTTATCCAAAAGCTAAGACAACAACATATCATCAAACACACCCTACAAAATTCTCAGCTTAAATTTAAAGAAAACTGACATTTTTCCAGAACAATTCATTTCTAGGGATTATATAGAAAATATACTCAAATGGAAAATTCAGAATCCAAAATCACAATTCACCATAAATTTTTAAAAATGGTTCAAAATCGGAATTTCGGAAATGTTGGGGAAAAAAATAACAAACCTTTGAGAGAACACATTCTCTGAGAGATTGTAGTAGAAGTACACATTTCTCTTGATCAAATTTCGACTCCGAAACGCAGTTGAGAAGATTCACAGCTTCTTGACCGCAAATTGGTTGGGGAAGCTTTTTCTCCATTCTCATAAACCAAAAGTAAGGGTTTCTGCAAAAACAACCAAACAACCAGACCAGACTATTAGCAAGTCTTAATGGGCCACTAATGGGCCCAAAGTCATAAACTTAAACCCTTCTTACAATTTCAGTCGTCTTTTACAAAAAAACCATCACCGTCGTTATCACAGTAACCAAACAACTCTTCATCGCCGGGTAAGCTCCATTTCCAAGCTATTTCGATCTCGTTTCATGTCGATCTATTTCTTCTAGTCAAGTTTACTCTTTTCTTGTAGGGTTTTTTTTTTGCGTTTGATTCTTCTCTCAAAGTTCTGAATTTGATTTTCTTTTTGTTTCTTAATGATCTAAAGGAAGGATTTTTATGTTTTTGGATGCAGAGACTGATTAACATATAAGAAAATGGCGTTTGCTAGAGCAGTGAGAAGACCAATTGGAGTCTTTTATTATAGTGTTAGTGGTAGATTTAGTTCTGGAAATGAGTTTTCTACTGTTGCAAGCAAATTGGAAATTTTGTCTCAGTACAAAAGCTCTGTTTCGTCTGGTTACACAAGCCCTGTTCGTGGTTTTGGGAGTTTCTTACGGAGTTTTAGTTCGGAGGCTCCTCCTGTATCTGACCAGATGAGTCTTATTAAGCAACTTAGGGAAAGAACTAGTGCTCCTATTAAAGATGTTAAGGCTTCTTTAGTTGAATGTAATTGGGACCTTGGTAAGATTTTGGTTTAGGTTTTTGTGATCAAGGTTCTTTATGTTTTCTTGTGTTTTTTAAAGTGGGTGTTTCTGGGTTTTGACACAGAGGCTGCTCAGAAGGATTTGAGAAAGAGAGGGAAAGTTTTGGCTTCGAAAAAGTCGTCACGGACTGCTGCAGAGGGAATGCTTGCTGTTGCTCAAAATGAGGGGAAAGTTGCTGTTATTGAACTTAATTGTGAGACAGACTTTGTTGCTAGGAATGAGATTTTCCAGTACTTGGTTAGTGCCGCAGCAATTTCACATGGCTTGATTTAGTGTTTTATTTATTGTTCCTTTTCTTCTAAAATTGACACGTGTTGCAGGCTTTAGCTATGGCAAAACATGCTTTGCTTGTTGAAAATAGTTCTCAACAAGTTTCTGGTGTCTTACCCTTTGGGCCTGAGCTTTTTGAGGTCAGTTTTTTTATGTCCTTACTTGTTTCCTTTTCTTGTACTTAACTTTGTGGATCTATGTTGCTTTCTTTGCACTGTCTGGGATATTGATATCCAGTTTTCATTTCTAATCACTCTTATGGATGCTATTTAGGAGTTTAAGCTCAATCTAGATCATCCAAAAGTGAATGGTGAAACAACGGTTTCAAACGCTGTTACAGAAGTAGCTGCGATAATGGGAGAGAATGTAAAATTTAGGAGAGGTTTTTTGATGTCAAAATCTTCAGCAGGCGTCCTTTCTGCATATCTCCACACAAGTCCTCAACCAGGTACAAATTGTTCAATATAGTTCCCATTGTCTCTAATCTCATTTTTATGATATATTTGTGCGCATTTCTAACCTTTTTTTTACGAGAACAGGGTTGGGTCGTATAGCTGGGATTGTATCTCTGGAAGTAGAAGGTGAAAATACTCAACTAGAGGCCATTCAGCGTGTAGGCTCAGAACTGGCTATGCAGGTTGTAGCAGCAAAGCCTCTTTTTCTAAGCAAAGACCTTGTTTCTTCAGAAGCAATAGCAAATGAACGCGAGATTCTAAAGTCTCAGGTTATTATTGTCACTTTAATGTTACGAAACTGAGCTGTAATTCGTAAACAGACATAACCTAAGTCCGAAATGTTTGCTTATCAAATATGGTATATGACAGGCAGAAAGTACAGGCAAGAATCAGATGGCAATAGAGAAGATTGTGGAAGGGCGTCTCCGTAAGTATTTTGAAGAAGTTGCTCTGATGGAGCAAAAGTT
Source organism: Arabidopsis arenosa (assembly GCA_905216605.1). NCBI lineage: Eukaryota > Viridiplantae > Streptophyta > Magnoliopsida > Brassicales > Brassicaceae > Arabidopsis > Arabidopsis arenosa. The sequence continues at coordinate 15,867,540 of LR999456.1, forward strand.
TATCCTGAACGATGCTATAAACATTAAGGTATGTGGGTTTAGCTTATCTTATAACACACACCTAGTTTGCGTTTTATTACCTCTGCATCGCTTGTTGAATTGAACTCTTGGGTTCCTCTCCACAGACACTGTTGGATAATTTGTCCAAGGAGGTGGGTTCTCCAGTGAAGGTTACCAATTTTCTGAGAGTCGAGGTTGGGGAAGGAATCGAAAGGTAATAATATTGGGCCATGTCCATCCAGTACGGCTTATCATTGCTGTAAGATTAGTAGCTTATGAATGTGTATATTTTGTTTTTTGAAGGCTTGAAGCATCTAATGAATCTGTTGCTCAAACTGCTTGAAGATAATGAACCAAGGCCATGGTGTTAGATTTACAGACCTCTTTCTTTCTTTGGTTCCTTAGAGTTCATGGCTTCAATGCCCGTCTTGAGATTATAGAATCGTTTTCCCATAATTTTGTTTGTCACACAATATGGCAATAAGAAGATCAATCTTGTGATTGTGCCTTAGAGTTCATGGCTTCAAACACCATGTTTGTGTTCTCCTACTAAGATCATTATACAAAAACCTTCACTTCTGTGTTTGATTTTTAGGTACTCAAGTATTTGAACAAGCAGATAGTGAGTTCTTGGCTCCTGATGTTTTAGCTTCAATTATATGAACAAAACTTATCTTATCACTTACCTTACTCGATCGGTTCTTCCATAATCCCCAAAGAGAACTTGCTCCGGTCACCAACGGTCGAAATTGACGGTTTAATATAATTCAAAGACAAAACCGGTCAACTTTACCGTTTATCCACAATCAACGATCAAGATCAACGAGAGATAATTGTACGGTTCATATCAAACATCTGTATTGAGTTACAGTACACCAGAAAACACTCAATAGAAACACTAAACACTCTTCTTCTTCTACCTTTTGATTTTCGAAAAACGCAAACTTTCTGAAAAAGCAAAACTTTCTGATTCTCTCGAGAATCATTTTACTCTCCACACTCTCTCTGTTCTCTCTTTCTCTTGGGTCAATCATGGTGTCAGAGACGACGACGAACCGATCAACGGTTAAAATCTCAAACGTTCCTCAAACCATAGTCGCCGACGAACTCCTCCGGTTTCTAGAGCTCAACCTCGGCGAAGACACCGTATTCGCTCTCGAAATCCCAACAACTCGCGACAATTGGAAGCCAAGAGACTTCGCTCGAGTACAATTCACTACCCTCGAAGTCAAATCTCGTGCCCAGCTTCTCTCTTCTCAAAGCAAGCTCCTTTTCAAAACCCATTACCTCAGACTCTCTGAAGCTTACGACGATATCATCCCTCGTCCTGTAGATCCAAGGAGAAGACTACACGACATCGTTTTGACTGTTGGGTTTCCTGAGTCTGACGAGAAGAGGTTTTGTGCCCTAGAAAAATGGGATGGTGTGAGGTGTTGGATTTTGGAAGAGAAGAGGAGACTTGAGTTTTGGGTTTGGGAAAATGGTGAATGTTATAAGATTGAAGTTAGGTTTGAGGATATTGTTGAAACTCTTTGTTGTTGTGTTAATGGTGATGCTTCTGAGATTAATGCATATCTTCTGAAGGTAAAAAACGTTTCTTTCCTCTAAATTTGTTACTCATAATGTGTTATGGAGCTTAGATTAGAGACTAGTTTTCACACACTGATGTTAGTTAGATTGCTGCAAAAGTTTATGCATGTATTGGTTCTTTGAATCCTATGTGATAGCTTTATGGCTTGATGAACTTGCATGAGAATTGAGATTGGATTTGATTTTGTATGCTTGTGTTTGATCTTGGTCTCTTCTGATTTTTTTGTTTACATGTTGTTTTATGTTGCAGCTGAAATATGGGCCGAAGGTATTTAAAAGAGTATCAGGACCTCACGTAGCCACAAAGTTTAAGTCTGATCGGTACCGTTTCTGCAAGGAGGATTTTGATTTCAATTGGATTCGGACAACTGATTTCTCTGGTTTGAAATCAATTGGTATATCAACTTGCTTTTGTTTGGAAGTCCACAATGGCTCAACGATGTTGGACGTTTTCTCGGGGTTACCTTACTACAGAGAAGACACTTTGAGTCTAACTTCTGTGGATGGGAAGACCTTTGCCTCTGCATCTCAAATTGTTCCCCTCTTGAATGCTGCCATTCTGGGGTTAGAGTTTCCATATGAGATCCTTTTCCAACTCAATGCGCTTGTTCATGCGCAGAAAATCAGTCTTTTTGCTGCGTCAAATATGGAACTGATCAACATCCTTCGTGGTTTGAGTTTGGAAACCGCATTAGTGGTCCTCAAGAAACTTCACCAGCAAAACTCTATATGTTATGATCCTGTCTCCTTTGTCAAGACTCAGATGCAATCTGTGGTTAAGAAGATAAAGCATTCCCCTGCATCAGCTTATAAAAGATTGACCGAGCAGAACATCATGAGTTGTCAGAGAGCCTACGTTACACCCTCAAAGATTTATCTGTTGGGTCCTGAGCTTGAGACTGCCAATTATGTTGTGAAGAACTTTGCGGAGCATGTATCAGATTTCATGAGAGTTACTTTTGTGGAAGAAGATTGGAGCAAGCTTCCTGCAAATGCTCTTTCTGTGAACTCCAAGGAAGGCTATTTTGTGAAGCCCTTTAGAACCAACATTTATAACAGGGTGTTGTCAATCCTTGGAGAAGGGATCACTGTTGGGCCTAAGAGGTTTGAGTTCCTGGCTTTTTCAGCCAGCCAACTGCGAGGAAATTCGGTCTGGATGTTTGCTTCTAACGAGAAAATAAAAGCGGAAGATATAAGAGAATGGATGGGTTGTTTCCGTAAAATCCGAAGCATTTCTAAATGTGCTGCTAGAATGGGTCAGTTGTTCAGTGCTTCGCGGCAGACACTTAATGTCCGTGCACAAGATGTGGAGCAGATTCCCGACATCGAAGTGACTACTGATGGTGCTGATTACTGCTTCTCGGATGGCATTGGGAAAATTTCACTGGCATTTGCAAAGCAAGTTGCACAGAAGTGTGGATTGAGTCATGTCCCTTCTGCATTTCAAATTCGATATGGTGGCTACAAAGGTGTGATTGCCGTTGACCGCAGTTCCTTCAGAAAGATGTCTCTGCGGGATAGTATGCTTAAATTTGACTCGAACAACAGGATGCTTAATGTTACCAGGTGGACAGAGTCGATGCCTTGCTTCTTAAACCGGGAGATCATTTGCCTTTTGTCGACGCTTGGAATAGAAGATGCAGTGTTTGAGATGATGCAAGCGGTGCATTTATCTATGCTGGGGAATATGCTTGAAGACCGCGATGCAGCACTAAATGTTCTGCAGAAATTGAGCGGAGAAAATTCCAAGAATCTGCTAGTTAAGATGCTGCTTCAAGGATATGCACCGAGTTCAGAACCTTACCTCTCAATGATGCTTCGTGTGCACCACGAGAGCCAGCTTTCTGAACTAAAGAGCAGGTGCAGGATTCTTGTACCGAAAGGACGGATCTTGATCGGTTGCATGGATGAAATGGGTATCCTGGAGTATGGCCACGTGTATGTTCGTGTAACCCTGACTAAAGCGGAACTGAAATCTCGCGAACAGAGCTACTTCCACAAGATTGATGAGGAAACATCTGTGGTGATTGGGAAAGTGGTTGTGACGAAAAACCCGTGTCTTCACCCTGGAGACATCAGAGTTCTTGACGCAATATATGAGGTCAATTTTGAAGAAAAGGGATTTCTCGATTGTATCATTTTTCCTCAGAAAGGAGAAAGGTATAATAAATCAATCCTTTAAAGCTATGCACCAAAGCAGAAACCATAAAATGCTTCTAATTCTTAATCTCAATCTCGGCTTAGTTGATGGTTTGTTTCTCCTTGCTTTTTGTTGACTCCACAGGCCACATCCAAATGAATGTTCGGGTGGTGATCTCGACGGAGACCAGTTTTTTGTTAGCTGGGATGAGAAGCTTATACCGAGCGAAATGGACCCTCCAATGGACTATGCTGGAAGCAGGCCTCGCCTAATGGATCATGACGTCACCTTAGAGGTTAGTTTCTTGAAAAGGCTATGATGATGTGAAAGTTTCCGAATCTTTGGAGCAAAGCTGATTCTCTTTCTTTCACTCTGCTTTGTAGGAAATCCACAAATTTTTTGTGGATTATATGATAAGCGACACGCTTGGGGTGATCTCAACTGCACATTTGGTTCACGCAGACCGTGATCCAGAAAAAGCCCGGAGTCAGAAGTGTCTAGAGTTAGCAAATCTTCACTCTAGGGCTGTTGATTTTGCGAAAACTGGAGCTCCGGCTGAGATGCCTTATGCCTTAAAGCCCAGAGAGTTCCCTGATTTCCTGGAACGGTTTGAGAAACCAACATACATCTCTGAGTCTGTGTTTGGGAAACTATACCGTGCTGTGAGAAGCTCGTTAGCACAGAGAAAGCCAGAAGCTGAGAGCGATGACACGCTAACTTATGATGCGACACTTGAAGAAGCTGGCTTTGAGAGCTTTATAGAGACAGCGAAAGCCCATAGAGACATGTATGCTGAGAAATTGACCTCGTTAATGATATACTACGGAGCTGTCAACGAAGAGGAGATTCTCACAGGCATTTTGAAAACCAAGGAGATGTATCTGGCGAGAGATAACCGGAGGTATGGTGATATGAAGGATAGAATTACGCTGTCCGTGAAAGATTTGCATAAAGAGGCCATTGGATGGTTCGAGAAAAGCTGCGAGGACGAACAACAGAAGAAGAAGCTAGCATCGGCGTGGTACTATGTAACATACAACCCGAGCCATCGCGATGAGAAGTTGACATTCTTGAGTTTCCCATGGATCGTAGGTGACGTTTTACTTGATATAAAAGCTGAAAATGCACAGAGACAGAGCATTGAAGAGCCAACAAGTGGACTTGTATCCATTTGAATTACCCTATCTAACACTTGGTGTAGTATAATTGCTAGCTAAAGACAATTGAGACCAGCAATATAAACGGGGAAATCGGCTAATTCATACCCCACACTTATAATATGTTTGATTCATACCCCGACTATATGACTATGCTAAAACATACACCCATTATAAATATATTCAAATTACATACATGATCTTGTAATTTTGTGCTAATTCATACTTACATGCTAACATTGTTACTGTACCGTGAAATGTCGATGACGTGGCCTCCATGTGGCAACGACGTCGTTTTAGAATGAAACTCGGAACAAAAATTCTCCACATAAAACAGCGTCGTTTCACCATGTAACTACTATTTTAATATTTTAACTTACTTTGAAAATGTAAAATCTAGCTTCGACCAAATGTACTCCGGTCAACGAAACTTCGGGAAATGCATAATCGAGAGGAATATCGGTATTCACTATCACAAAACCGGGACAGTTCGTGTTGAAAGTGTTGTTCACGCGTCTATACATTAAAAATACAACTTGATATCAATTAAATAAGGCAAAAATGATACTATATGAAACAGGGTTTGTAATAACATTTTTTCGTTTTCGATAACAATTAGATACAAACAATGTTTGTAATTTATTTTATGTAAAGTTTTCACGTAAATTGTGGCAGCATTTCACAAATGCATAAAACAAAACGACAAAAAAATATATATAACCTCTTACATGCAAATATGCAAAAAAAAACGGCAACGATTATCTCCATATAGCGTCGGATTCACCTTTAAAAAGTAATTAAAAGACCCCCAAAAAAACAGTACGTATTAACTAGTATTAATTGATATAATTTTTTGGGGAAAATCACGTTTTTAACCCTCGAAGTGTAACAGGGAAGCACTTTAAACCTCGAAAAAATTCTACTAACACTATAAACCACCAAGATTGTTTTACTAACACTTTAAACCTTCAAACTAACTTTTCTGTTTACAAAGCTATAAAAATGATGGAACAATCAATTTATGTTTTTTTAATATATATTTATTTAATTTAATTTAAATTTTCATTAATTTTATTATTTATTACGATTTTGACGACAAATAAAAAAGTAAAAAAAAATTATCAATTTCGACTATTCACCGTCCGAATACAATTTTTCAAAAATCTATAAAAAAACAAAAAAAAAAACTTTATTTTCTTCGTTTACTCACTGTCCGACCATGAAATTTCTTGATAAACTGCTGAAACAATCTTTTAGACTGATCCATAAACATTTTTACTCTCTCCAGTAGATAAATTGAAATCTCATAATACCAACTGAATAAAAAGATGGTGAACACATACAATAAACTGAATAAAAATTTGAAAAATTGTGTTCGGACGGTGAATAGTCGAAGATGATAATTTTTTTTTTACTTTTTTATTTATCGTCAAAATCGTAATAAATAATAAAATTAATTAAAATTTAAATTAAATTAAATAAATATATATTAAACCAACATAAATTGATTGTTCCGTCATTTTTCATGGCTTTGCAAACAGAAAAACTAGTTTGGAGGTTTAAAGTGTTAGTAAAACAATCTTGGTGGTTTATAGTGTTAGTAGAATTCTTTCGAGGTTTAAAGTGCTACCCAGTTACACTTTGAGGGTTTAAAATGTGATTTTCCCTAATTTTTTGTGTAAATACTAATCTATATAAATTAACTTATTTCATAGTTATGGATATTATGTTATATCGTCCAACCAGCCTTGATAAAATCTGAACCGTTGGCTACTTTGATCAAACCGGAAGAGAATTGAAGTTGGTTAACATATGGAGTTTGGTATAATGTGAAATGACCATCTGCTCCTCCTATATGCTTCTTTATCCATTCTGGTCTAACTCTACCTCCTGCATACTATTGAATACCACACTTGTAAAATTTTAAATGTAACTCATAATATAATGTACTATAAAGTATAATAAATTAGGAGAATTTACTCACATGCCACATCTTCTCTATTGAACTATTGAAGACGATGAATGGATTTTTTCTCTATTTGGAGCTTTGTTGTTGCCACATCTTTCAGGAACCATACCAAACATGGTATAACCAGTTTGAAGATTCTGAAAGTAGCTATGGAAATTCCACCAAGCCTGGTGGAGCCTTTCAATAAGGGACTTGACGCCTATGGTGCTATTTTCTACATTAGCTACAAGGACTTTTGCAAGGCTCTGGTTGGTAAGGATGTCGATTGCATTGCTATAGTCAAAAGAATGTTGGATCCGCAATTGGAATCTTAAGACTCGGCGGTCGTACTCAGAGCTCACAAACCATCAAATACCATGGAAGCTGGCTCCTCCTCGTCGATGGATCTAGACTAATGATAAGTTATTTGCTACGTTCAGATTCAAACTGCTCTAATCATTATTTGAGCTTACATGTGAATCATTTTTGGCTCTAGAGATCAAATTAAGGATTGAATCAGATGGATCAATCCCTGAATCAATCATCTTCTCAACCAAACCCTCAGCTTCTTTCGATTTTCGTTCTTTACAAAGAACTTCAATCATATATCTATAGCTAGCAACATTTGGAGGCAACTCTTTCTCTTCCATCTCCCTGAACAACCCCAATGCTCTATAAGAACTACCTTCCTTGCAATACCCGAGAACCATTGTATTGTATATCACCTCGTTTGGTTCAAACTTCTTTTCGACCATCGACTTAAAAAGCCTCGATGCTTCATTCATTCGACCTTTGATGCAAAACCCATGAATCAATACGCTGTAGGTATGAACATCCGGGACTAATCCTAGTTCCTCCATTGATAATCGAAGCTGAATTGCTTTCTCCATGTTATCCATACGAGCGAATGTGTCGATAAGTATCGTGTATGTTACTTTCGACGGTTTAATCCCTCTCTCTTCCATCTCCTTAACCACCTTACCTGCTCCTGAAGTATCCCCTTTCTTACAGAACCCGGAAACTAGAATATTATACGTGACAAGAGACGGAGACAGACCTCTTGACTTCAAATCTCTGCATAAACTCAACGCCTTCCCCAATTTTCCCACACCACAAAACCCATCAATCAAAATGTTATACGTAATCAGATTCGGGTTGATTCCATCGCCTTTCATTTGATCCATAACCTTATTAGCTTCATTCGCCTTCATCTCTCTACATAACCCACCAATCAAAGTATTATAAGTAACAATATTACACGATACTCCTCTCTCACGCATTTCGTCGAACACTTTAAACGCATCTTTTGTTCTTCCATCTTTGCAAAGCTGATTCATCACACAGTTATAAGTATAGAGATTAGGGAAAACACCATCTTCCTGCATCTTCTCATACATCTCAAACCCTTGTTTCTTAATCCCATTTTTGAATAACCCATGAATCAAAACCGTGTAAGTCCACTCATTAGCCACTAATCCGAACTTCCCCATCTCAAAAAACAAATCTTTAGCCTTCTCAATCTCACCTTTCTTGCAACACCCATCAATCAAAGTAGTGTAGATAACAACGTTTGGAGAAAACCCAAACTCTCTTAATTCAACAAGAAGATCAAAACTTTTCTCAATCTCACCAGCTTCACAACAACCTTTGATCACAATCCCAAAGCTATACACATCTAAATCAACTTTGCTTTTGCTCTCGTTGAAGAAACTCCACCATTTATTGAAAGAAGATGACCCAACAACGAAAGTTAAGAGATTGTTGAAGCAATTCGATCCAGGAACAAAACCCTTATCGACCATTTTGTTGAAGTAATAGATTGATGAATCTAGGGATTGAGATTGAACATATGTATTGATGATTACTTCGTAGAGACGAAAATTGAGTTTTGAAATGTCTGATTCTGTCAAATAGTGTAATAGAGAGGACGAAGTGAAGAATTGGGATTGGATTTTTCCGGAGATTACTTGAAGGAGAAGTGATTGAGCGTGAGAGTATAAGTTTCCAGAGAGAAGGAGACGAAGAAGGATTGATATGGATTCGTGTGTGTGTTGCAATCCATGGAAATTTGGAGAATTTAAGAGAGAGAAAGCTTTTAATGGAGGAACCTTGATTAGATTTGCTAGTATAATGAGGGTTTTCTGGGATTTTCCCGCCATGGTAGATTAGATAGGCGTCGAAGAAGAAGAAGAAGCCATAGCTGAGCTTAATTAAGCATCATGAACAGTTAGGATTAAGCTTAGCTTTTATTATTTTAAAAAAGAAAAGCCCATTTATTATGGGCTAGATTAAACGTAAGGCCCATATTTTGTTTAAATGACGGTTCGTTGATGTTAACCCAAAAAACGTGCTATATATATGCTTTTCGAGGCAAACCTGAATATGCAGTGGTAAAGAAAAGCTAAAGCAACAAAGAGAAAATAGATAGGTATTTCCATGAAGAGATCACGAGAAGAATTTCAAGGTGGCCGCAATAACAGATTTGTTGATGAGGTATCGTCTTCTATTCTCAATTCTCTCTGTTTTTTATATCGTACTCTGTTTTTACTTTGCGCTTTCTTCTCTATTTCTCGTGTTTTCTCTGTTGTCTCGTACTCTCGTCTTCGTTTTGTTTCATCCTTTGTTTTGTTTTTTCTTTGGTACAGTAAAACCTCTATAAATTAATACTCGATAAATTAATAACCTCTCTAAATTAATAATTTTTTCCGGTCCCAACTTAGGACCAATGTAAAAAATGACACAAATCGATAAATTAATAAAATAATAACTTTTTTGAAAATTCTATGTAAACATATGGTCCCATCAATATTATAAATTAATAAATATATAAAATTATATATATATTATATGTAAAATATTTTATTGGCATATGACCCTAGTATTTTTTTGTTTTTCTTAAATTTGTATTAATTTTTAGTAGAGTTTAATTTTAATATTTTTACCACCTCGAAAAAAGTTTGTGTTGTTTTTTAAACTTAATAATTGATTTTCTACTTATAATTGGTTTCAGAAAGAAATTTATTATAAGAAAAAACTGCTTTTCAGATATAGCATTTCTTTTAAATTACAAAGTTAGTAAAATCTCTCTATAAATTAATAGTTATTAATTTATCGATAAATTAATATCTCAATAAATTAATAGAATTTTTCGGTCCTGACATTATAAATTTATAGAGGTTTCACTGTAATTGTTTTTTGATAGTTTAAGCCTGATCTTGAAAAGAATTAGGGTTTTAGGGTTTTAAGTTGTTAGCAAATAATCTCTAGATATATTTGGTTTTAAATCTAATTTAAGATTCATTTCACAAAAAGAAAACGTTTCTTTCTTGTCATCTTCTTCTTCAATGTATGATCTCTCTAATTATTATCTCTCAGATATTATTAGTTATGTTTTATCAGACACTAGATTGGGACCCGCCCGATGTGCGGTTTTAAAATAAAATTAAATTTAACAAAAAGTTATATTAAATTTTTATTGTGAATAGAAAATATTTTTAAGAAATAAGAAGATAAATTATTAATTACAGAGAAAATTTGATTATATATTCAACCTTTTGTTTTAATACACTTATTTTCATTTCTATATTTTAAATTTGTTATTGCATTTATTATAATAATCAAGTAAATTACCAAGCACCAAAAGTTTTGCCAAAACATTCATTATTATTATTACTATTATTATTATTATTATTATTATTATTATTATTATTATTATTATTACTATTATTATTATTATTATTATTATTATTATTATTATTATTATTATTATTATTATTATTATTATTATTATTATTATTATTATTATTATTATTATTGTTAAATCTATAAAAACATGGTTTGCAATTTTGCGTAAAATATGATTCCACAACTTCTTCATGAAATATTTCACATATAAACCACATATCAAACCGTCGTTTTATTTACATTTCTTTACAAATTTAATAGTGGAAAACCAAAATATTTTATGGTATTTTTTCGAACATTATACTAATAGTAGTATTTTTGGCAACAAAAAAAAAACTTGAAAGCGTGGTATTTTAAGAAATTTCATAAAAATATATCAAACATCAATAATTGATGATGTATTTATAAAAAAAAGTACTAAATAAATAGGAGCAGTGGTGGTGTTTTTGAAGAAACTATTTTGTTTGGTGAAAAATTAGGAGACATTCTATTTGTTTAGAGACGAGTATAATGTTTCTTTTAAGATTAATAATTATTTGTATAAGTTTCTTAATTATCGTGTTTTATTAATTATTTTTAATTAGTATTTTCCTAAATACTTTTTTCTCATTATTTTTAAGAAAATAGTATATATCTTTTAGAATTAGTACTTAAATTAGAATTAGTAAATAATTTTATAATTTCTATTTTTAGATAATAAGATATACGTATATTTTTCTTATATTATCTTTTTAATATTTGTAAAAATATGTATCTAGTTTCTTTATAATTATCTTCTTTAGATTTTTAGATTTTTAGATTTGTTTGATATAAGATATATACGTATAGTTTTCTTATAATTTTTTAAAAAATAAATAAAAGGAAATTTTTTATCTACACGTGTCAAAATTTTAAAACCATACTTTATATAATAAGATTTTGCTTTAATATTTGGAATGCACAGTTATGATTTATTTTCAATATTTTTTTCAGGTTCCACGTCTAAACTTGCCTCTAACAACGACTCCGGAGCTTATCAACAAGATTGAAACTTACCTCAATAAAAACTACACATGTCCTCATCAAGAGAAACTAAAAGCTATGAATTTCCCAATCTCCATGATCAAAATTGGAACATGGACCCCCGTTGCAATAAACCCTGAAGATATTGTGGCGAAATTCTATTTTGCAAAGAAGAAACTTATATGGGAGTTTCTCTTTGAAGAAGCAGAAACTAATATGCCAAGGCTGAAGAGAAAGATCGAGATTCAATGGAATGATGTCTCATCTTTTGAAGAGAGTATTCATACATGTGATGAAACTGGAATCCTCAATATCGAGGTACTAAACATACTCATGTACATTTTGTAATTAGTTATGAGCCTCGATTAATGAACTTTGAAATGTTTATGTGCAGTTGAGAAAACGTCCAACATTCTTCATAGAGACTAATCCACAGGCAGGAAAACACACTCAATGGAAACAGTTGGATCACGATTTCACCGACAATCAGGCTTCTACTTGCAGGTTTCCTGCTTTAACTTGGATCATTTTTTTTGCTTTGAGTAATGTTGAAAGTGAGTCAAAGCCTTACATTTTCTATTTAACAGGAGACATACAATTCATTTTCCTCCCGGAGTTTTGCAAAAGAACTTGGAGAAGCTTCTGACTAATAGCTTCTGGTCCAAACTCTATAACGTCCCTTTCCCGGTAGAAGAATCTCTTTTCTTCGATATCGGCTTTGAAAACAACAACTCATCTCACAACAGCCACAACCAGACAGTTGGCTTTAATGTCAACTATGGCCTTCAGCATCATCATTATTCTCAAGGTACTTTAGCTTGGACCTTATGCTAATCAATTTTTATTTGAGTGAGAGACTTTAAAGAAAGAAAAAATCATTACTTTGATAGGAATTGGTGGCGTGGGAGTGGGAGAAGGTAACTTTAACATAGCACCGCAGTTCAGGGCTAACGGTGGATGGCAAAGAAACTCATATAGTCAAGCCAATAGTCTGAATTATAACACTGCTAATGAGTTGTTTGGGATGCAAGGTATCCCACCATCGTCTCAGGTGGTTAACGAGCATTATAACATGCAAATGAATTTCACCGGTTCACAATATCGTAATCAGATGAACCAAAACGAGATCCGAAAGATGGAAATCATAAGGGAGATAGGTCAGAGTCAAGCATATGATGTAGGAGCTGATACACAAACTAACAATGTCCCAATGTATCCTCCGGTTGGAACGTTTGCAGCAACATTGATTGAAGAAGAGGAGAGACAGTACAAGGAGCAGACAAATGTTGATGGAAACTATCACATCAAAGAGTACCAGAAAATTCCATACATACGCGGCAGCAACTAGGAAGTGCTTCCTGGTATGGACATAGAAGAAGATTGGTCAACATAATTATTAGGTGTTTTGTTGATATATGGATCAATGATGTATGGTTTCATGACAAGTCACGTTATCGTTTCTTTATCTCTCTCTCACACACACTTTTCTGCAAAATTTTGTACGTCCAAAATCTCCAAACCCTTTTTTAAGAACAAATCTCTTTGAAGTTGTATCTTTTTTTTGTGGGAGTTATTTAAACAACTATCTTCTTATTTTAAAAAATACAATTGTCTTCTTATTGCTAAATATGTACATTTTAGCCTGAACAGGTCTCAGGAGTTAGAAATCTCCAAAAGCAGATTCAACAGGAGTATTAAAAACATGTATTAAAAACATGTACTATACTATACATGGCAAAACTATAATTCAAATCATATATATAAAAGTTGGCCAACTCTCTCCATATGAGTGCCACATCATCACATAAGAAAATGACATGTGTCATTTTGCATTAATTAAATAAAAAAATTAATAAAATTAAGTGCAGAAAAATCAAAAGTCCTCAATTGTATTCAACCTTTCATCAATACCATTTTAATTGATTTCTTCAAATAAACTAAAAAGTAAAAAAATCTTGTCAATATATCAACTACTATTTTTATTATACGCTTCTTATTTTACTAAATTTTTTTATCAATGGTCTTTATTCAATAATGACAAATTTTACAGTTTAAATATTTGCTACCTAATCTCTTCTTAGTTTAATATTTTGCCTTAAACTTTTCTTATTATTATGTTTTGTGGTTCATATGCGAACATATGACCTTCTTTATTTTTATTTTTGTAAATTTTGGTAAGTTAGTAACATTGACAATGACATGCAAGTTTTTTCAAATAATAGATTTTAGAATCGTTATACATACCAAAGAATTCAAAACACGACAATTCTCTCGGATATATGCAAATACAAGGAGAGAGATCTAAAAATGTTGAATTAAATTACACTTTAATTTTTGCTTTCTTTTTCTTATTTTCATATAAAAACTCTTGAGAACTTATTCAATTTATGTCTATCCAGTATTTAGTAATGAGTCTATCACGATGTCGTTGGAGTACTAGATGAGGAGAGTACATAGAACAAGAAATTGTATTTATAATCAAGTTAGGCGAGTTTCAAACCACACATATAACATAATTACATATAATTATATAAAAATATTCTATATTGTTTTTGTATGTAATCATGATGATGACAAATATTAGGATCTTTGAAATATAAATAATCAAATTTATACATAAAAATGTATAAATTGATAGTTCAAGTCAAAAATGAATCTAATCATGAAAATTATAACTACATAAGATGAATTGAATTTTATTAACTACACAATAATAAATAAGAAAGTAAACATAAATTAGCAACAAAAACAATCAACATAAATTTTTCTTACCAATTTTTAAAACAAACCCACGCGTAGCGTGGGTATTCTTCTAGTATTTATAAATAATCATATACGTATTCTCTTAAACACTATTTAGGGGCATTGTCAAACATATGTTGGTGTCATGCCTGGAAAGAGTGTGGGAACAGAAAATCCTCTTATTCTGATCGATGAGATTGATAAGGTAGCTAGCTTGTTGCTTAATAGTATTTGAATTGGCTTTTTGTTTTTTCCATTCAAAACATATTAGCATCGTTTATAAAAACTTAGGTAGCCTCCAGTTACACTTTTGCAATAATTTGTCTGTTCCTTGGCAGCTTGGAAGGTGCCACACTGGCGACCCTGTCAGTGCGTTGTTGGAGGTAATGGATCCAGAGCAAAATGCAAATTTTCTAGATCACTTTCTCAATGTTACTATTGACTTATCAAAGGTTTTTACTCTTTTGCCATGACGGTTTTTCAAGTCTTTGCATTTTTCATTCTTTGTGATCCATCAAGGTTAACTCTGCATTGATATTATTAATCTGCAGTTTTGTGTTTGACGAAAAATCTAAACTAATTTATTGCAGGTTTTATTTGTATGCACTGCAAATGTGATAGAAATGATTTCGGGTCCTCTGCTAGACAGAATGGAGGTGATTGATCTCTCTGGGTATGTTACTGATGAGAAAATGCATATTGCTAGAGACTATTTGGTGAAAACCACATGTAGAGATTGTGGCATTAAGCCTAATTGTTCCCTCACTGACAACCATTGTTCCTCAGTCTCCTGTCATTTCTGATGCCATTTGCTGTTTTTAGCTTACGAGAGATACCATTTCCAGGTTGATGTGAGTGATGCAGCTCTTCTTTCCTTGAGAGAGAATTATTGCAGAGAAGCAGGATTGAGAAGATTTACCGTAAGGTAAGTTACTACAAAGTCACAGCTTTCTTGAATCTCAAACTATTTACTAGAATGCCAAGGAGCAGTTTCTTTAGATGTTACTGACACTAAAGATACTAAATCTTCGGCCAAGACCGATTCGGAAGTTGAGAGAATGAAATTGGCTGATATTATGAAGATACTTGAATCAGCAACTGGGGATTCAACTGGGGATTTTGTAATACGCTTCTACTAATTATGATAATTTTATCTCTGTTTCTCTGAGTACAGAAATCAAAACCCTAATCATTAAACGTTTTGTTGTTAATAACAAACTCCTTTAATCTAACGCCAATCTTCCATCGTCCACCTTCAGCTAACCTCCAAATCTTCAATCATTAATCCATTCAAAAGTAATTAACGCTAAAATGAAAAAAAAAAAAAAAAAAGAAGAGAATAATATATTTGTCACTGTCCATTCTACTCAGTATTGGGGAATCACGACTATAGGGGAGATGTTGAGGTACAATTGAGTCCTATCCTCAGATCTATGGACAGCCGTTGGATTTGCATGAGATCCTTCATCGTTGACGCTGGTATACTAGCCATTACATAGGTTTTACAAGAATGTGATCGATATCATAATATTTTACATGTTTCCTTACATAATCATATATTTTTATGGCTTTCTACTTTTTATCTTTAAATTCGGGCAGAGATCGCGGAGCTCTTCTTTGTCGACACAACTCCTTTTGTAGATGCTTATTTCCTAAATCCACAAGACCAAACTTATGACTGGAGCGGCGTATCACCGCGAGAATAGGTCTATTGTTTAGGTCTATATGCGTATATATGTTGATAAATGAAAGAATAGGTCTATTGTTTGTTTGACAAAACCTTCAAGTAATCCAGTTTATTAAAAAGATGATAAATCTTCTTGTGACAAGTGTCCATATGTATGAAATTGGTTTAAAAAAATGTTCTCATACTCCGAGGTTTAGGTATATATATTGCAAGAATCGTTATTTTTCGATATACATCTTTGAACCGCGGAAAATTTGATCAGAGCATGATGTTACCAATTGCTTGCATTAGAACATCTACTGAATGAGGATATAGCTCTGTAAATCTACGCTAGGTCTGTACTTTTGTGCATCTGGTTTTGACTAGGAGTAATTGGTTTGTCTATAGTTCTTATGCTAGCATTTAAGAAGGAAAGTTGTTATAACAGCATCAAAGATTTACATAAATCTTACGTAAGCAAGATTTCAGTGTTAGTTGGATATAGTTTTTAAAAATATTATTGGCTTTTATAATCCAAAAACTCAATCATATCGGCCAATTAAGTTTTTTTTTAGGATTTTTGTTTCCTTACTAGGTAAACCAATTCTCTCTTTACTGTGTCTTTGTGATCAATGTCAAAAAATATGCTTGATTTGTTTAAATGTTTATCACTTACTAAACTTAAGATATGACCCTTGTTCTAAAAATCGGCCGCCTAGCCGCCTAGGCGGCCGCCTAGGCGCTGATCGGAGGAGCACCGCGGCGATTTTGTCCAAATCGGTGAGAAAAATCGGAGATCCGATTTTTGTCCGCCTGGACCGCCTAGGCGGCCGCCTAACCCGCCTAGACGGCGCCTAGCCCATTTTTTTTTTTTTTTTTTTTTTGTTTTTACTTTTTTTTTTTCATCTAAAATTCAAAACGTCCTACTTATGTTCGTAATTTGTATAAAAATCATAAATTTGAAATTAAAATCCTTTTTTCATGTGTTTAATACAATTTTAAAAACAATATTATATAAATTACTTAATTATAATGGATTAATATGTTTTTAAAATATTAAATAGCCCTAAAACTAATCCCCGATTAATCTCCGTGTAATCCCCGATTTTCTTGCTAGGCGCTAGGCGCACCCTCACCGCCCGACTAGCGCCTAGCGATTTTTTGAACACGGGATATGACAGAGTGAAAATATTTGTGTTTTGAAATTAGAGCAAAAATGTATATCATGTATTCTTGTGCAGGCCTAGATTTTAAGTCTGACTAGCTAGGGTTTTAATTTGATTTATGCTTCTTTAAAGCTCACAAGTCTTATGTCCTTTTTGCATATGGTAAACAAGTGTTAAAACTCTTAAAAACATTTTTTTTATATATTCAGCCCAAAAGAGCAATGGATCATGGGCCTTACAAAGATTTCACGGTTTACATAATCTATTTCTTACATAACATGGTTTTTTTTTGTCACATAACATAACGTGGATTTAATATTAGTATCTTGATTAAAATTCGAAGTCAAACCAAAATCAAACATACCAATTACCAAACGTACGTTACTAGACTAAATGTTATACTTTAGTCTTTTAAAACTAAAAGCCAGACTAAACGGTCTTAGGTGGTCCACATCACTACCACCAACATGGCAACACAATCCCATAAAAATGAATGTCGTGCTCTCTTATGGGCCTTACCATTTGTGTGGGTTTTGCAGCTCTCAAATCACACTTGAAAAAGACGCTCAACTTCAACTAGAACCTTTTTCTCCCTTTTTGGAAATTAACACTGACAATGATAACTTTGATCCAATCTCTATATGATAAGTCACAATGTTACGATAAAATCTTAGTTCGGAGTTCGGACTATAATTTGATTAATGCTGCAAGGTTACTAATACTGAAATAGGTAAGGGAAAAAAAAGTGAAGTAAAAAAAAAAAAAAAGTGAAGTGCATGGGAATGACACGAGAAGTGTACGTTAAGAGTGAAAAGGAGCAATAAATTTTTGGTGAGGATAATATATAAGATTCTATCTATCTATCTATCTATATATCTATCTATAATTCTATATAGTGTATTTATCAAGCACTGCAACATTTCATGAGACCTAACCCTTTATTAAAAAAAGCATTTCATGAGACCTATTATCATCCTAGTCATCCTCTACGTACACTACGCATATCTTGTTTACCATTTAAACATTTATGAATTTTTTGCCCAAAAAACATTTATGAATTTTTTGCCCAAAAAACATTTATGATTTCTATCTCATCATTAGTTATGTATCAGACTATTGTGTTGGTTAAAATAAGCCTGACTCATAATGGCCTGTGCATTTTAACCATGTTTTTAGACAAACTGTGATTTGTTTATAAGAATTATGATTTTTTGGATTGTTTTTTGTTGTGGCTTTTTTCGTAAATGCATTAAAAATACTATAGTATATGCTCTCTATGAAAATAGAAATTGTCAATCGAAAAAGCTGCCCATTATAAGACATGTCACATGTATAGAGACCTAAAACGGAAATAGAAAAAGTTACTATAGAGTTTTTTTTTTTAAATGTTACTATATTGTAGAAGTTTTCCACACATGTACAACTTTTTTAAAGTTCAAATTCATTTTTTGCATAGACACTTGCCAAGATTCGATTCTCCCCCTACACATATTTGCTCCAAATCTAGAACAATTATGGTTGCTATTTGCCAAATAAACCCAATAAAAATTATTTATCATTAACTAACAAAAATAACTAAAGCTTTTCACTGATTCCTCGTCACGTGAGACAACACGTGATTCCAAAAGAAGAAAGAAAAGTAGTAAAGCGTGGAGAGAGAGATTTGCTCAGACAAACTCGTGCGTGTTTGCCTCCACGCCGTTAACATAAACCGACGTTATTTAACGCCAAAAAGTTCACCATTAGTTTTATTTATAAAAAAAAATCATTAATTAAGTTAACAACTTTAATATATATAACAAATCTTCATTAATAAAAAAAAAAATCGCCGATATTTTTATATCCTCGCCATCGCCGGTAACAAAACTTCACTAAACGCCGTTAAACAGTTAACAGAGGATCCGACCCGAATAAATCCCCAATATCTTGAAAATGGTCCTCCACGTGCCAGCTGGAGAATCCAGACCCGAACCCAAACCCGGATCCAAAACTCATATCCGCAAAAAGATTATCTCCGAATAAATCGCCGCCGAAACAATCACTCATCGACGTCGGAAAACCAAAAACGTCGTCGTCCGAGAACAACGGCGTCGAGAAATCCGAGACGTTAAAGGACGGCTCCTCTTTAACCACAATCTCCGCCGTCGAAACGCCGGAAACTTCCTCTTTTACCGCAATCTTCGCCGTAGACTCACCGGAGAACGGAGAGTGGAGGACAGAAACCGGCGAATGAAGACATCCTCCACCACCACTGATAAAACCCGAAGTTTCTTCCACCTCCGTCGAAGCTTCTTCAACATTCTCCGTCACCGGAGGAGGAGAGAAGTTAAGCAGCGCGTTAGGACCACGTAGCTGAATAGCAGCGTTATCGTAAACAATGGCAGCTTCCTCCGCCGTGTCAAAAGTACCTAACCAAACCCTAACCCGTCTACTAGGATCCCTAATCTCCGCCGCCCATTTTCCCCAAGGTCTTTGTCTCACTCCACGAAACTTCCTCGCCGCCGTCGTAACAACCACCGGAGCAGTAGCTACAGTCTTCTTTCTCTTCTTCTTCATCGGCTTTTCTTTATCAGAAACCGATTCAAGAACCACTTCGTTCACGTATTTCTTAACACGACGTCGTTTTCTAGTGATTGCTTCAAAATCTTCTTCTTCTTCGTCGCTTGATGAATCTGTAGCGTAAGGATCAGTAACAGAGATTCTTAAGATTCTTGGTTGTGTTACGATGTTCTTGATTTTTTGCTCCGTGAGAGAAACTTTCTTCTCTGTCTCCATTTTTTTTTATCTCTCACTCTCTTTAAAACTGTTGTAATAGTTTTATGTGTTTCTTTGTTCGTGTGTTTATATATATAAATAAAAGTTAGGAAAAGTAAAAAAAAAAAGGAATAAAGAAAAAAATTGAAAAAAACAAAGAGATTGATGCTTTGTAACAAGAGAGAAAACAAGAAGATTTTCCCGGGAAAGTTGAGAGCTTTTTTGATATATACTTATGGAATCAAGAGTTTGGTGATTTAAGCAAAGGAAGACACTAAAGAAGGAGATGCTTTTTTCTTGTTTAGGGATGAATGTTTTTTTTAAGAAATATTCCTGGGAAAAATTTTTGCAGAGAAAAGAAAAAGAGTGACAAAAAAAGATGAAGATGAAGATAGAGAAAAAGAGAGAAGCAGAGCAAAACATGTAAGTGAAGAAAGAGACTCTGAACGAAACAGAGTCTTTTATAGGATCTTGAAACGGCGGTTGCGGCGTTTTACAATCCTTTTTTTTTGTCATTAAGGGAAACAAAATTATTTTAATGACCATAGAGGGTACGGTTTTAGTCTTACCTTTGACCTTAAAATTTTAATATTACTTTCACAATTTAATAGCAGTAAATTAATGGTGGTTAATAGCTGTAATTAAATTCTTAAAAATCTTCATGCGAATAATCTTTGGAGGGGTTATTGGTTCATTGATTTATAAGGAATTAGAAATCCATACAAAAATCATTTGTTATTCAATCATTGATTTTAAAATCCTAATTAAAATCATGTGTTATTGGTTCTATGATTTATAAATACTAGTTAAAATCATATGTTATTCGTTTAGTCAATTGTTTTTGGATTTGAGAATCCAAATTATGTTTTAAATGGATTTGAATGGAATTGAAAGAGAAAAATAGAAGGATTCAAATCCATGGGTAAACACATGTTATTTCAAAATCCATATATCTTGATTTCATAATTCATAGAAATTTTCAAATTCTATATGGATTTACAAATTAATAAACCAATAACACCCCCTTTGTTTTGTTTTCAATTTTTCATTCAATCACCGGGGTGTTTTGGTCATTTGTTAACCAAGTAAAAACAAATTAGACCGTTGCGGTGTGCAGGTTATTTACTTTTTACTTTTTTTAGCAGTCTCTGGTCTTTTTCTACAGCAGGTTTCTGACGTGGCAGAGAGACGACAACATAGGATGTTACGTCAAAAAAAACAACTCCATTCGACTTGCGTGTCTTTTTCACTTTTTTTTGTTTTGTTTTTGTATCATGTTATTTATTAAATTTCTCTTATTTTTGACATGGGAATTTAATTAAAATTTTAATTTATTAAAGTTTATATTTGTCTTTTTTAACACTCTTTATAGAAAAACTCTCTTTTTCACTGCATATTTTCACGTGAGTGTTAAACCAGAGAAAAACAAAGTGCCTTTAATTTTTTGGTTCTTTTAACGTGGACCGTGTTTGGCCTTTTTCAAGACAGAAAAATAGTTGCGTTTTTCTACAAACAAAATAAAGTGTTGATTATGCCAAAATTACAGAACAAAATAAATAGTACGAGAAATGATATGGTGAAATCAGCCACAATTATGCTTTCGGAATCAAAATTAGTAAGAACATACAATTCCTGCAAAATAATATGATTGGTAAAATAACTGCAAAAAATCTATAAGTTTATAATATAATGACATCAAAACACTTATTAAAAAACTAACAGTAAAAATCAATATATTATCAATTCTCGATTTAGAAAAATATTAGAAAAAACTTAAAATCTACTATTATTCGGTATTAGAAATCGACCTACGCATTGCGTATGGTTTATTATTGTACTATATTAATTTAATTAATTCATATTTTATTTTAAAGTTTTTTTTGGTTCAAAATTTGTTTCTTTAAAAAAATAAATCAATGGAATCTTCTAAAATAATTTATTTACGAAATATTTTGTTCATAGAATATTTTTTGAAAAATGTACGAATCCAACTAGTGAAAATGTGGCAGTACACTTTGTAATAGTAAAAATGAGAAAGTTAAGAGAAATTTCACAAATTTACCGGAGGCTCACGTTCCGCTTTGAAATTGGAATTAGAATCGAAAATTTTATAAACTTTTGAAATCTCGCTTGTCGCTTCTAAAAAATTCATTTCAAAAGTTCATTGAAAGCATAATACTAACAATAATAGTGAAATTTTTTGTGATAAACAAAACTCACCTACACTCGGTGGATTTCTCCACAGATGGTGATTCTGCTCGCGTAGTTTTCCATAACTCCTTCCTAGAATTAGGTAATCTAATTTTTTATCTGTTCTCACTCTGTTTTTAGTTTTTACTAAAAGTTTTATATACACTGATACACATTTATTTATTTGTCTCATTTTTATCGGCGGAGTGCTTGGCTTTATTAGAATGAAGTATTTGCCTTATATCCTAAACTATATATGGATGTGATTATAACATATGTGTTATGACTGATTTAATTTGAGGTATGGATATAAATCATAGTTAACTTAAAAATGTTGCTAATCAAAAATTCATTTAAATTTTAGAGTTTGTATTCTGTTGAGTATTAATGGTTGGTTTACAAGTTTTAGTTATTCATTTTATAAAATTGTTAAAACCAATGCAAATTTATCTTACCATACATTGTAAGAAAGTATATTGGGTGATATTATTCATGTGAATTGTGTATAGATACGTTGACCTCAAAAAAAAAACAACTTGTTCACTTGATCTGTGTCACAAGTTCAATACATTGTTGATTGAACAAATTTTACTTTCTATTTTGTCAAAAGAACTAACAAAATCATTTAAACAGCAAAATAATATATTACAAGTTGTAATTTACAACTATAAACTATGTTGATAGCGGCAAAAGCTACAATCTTTGTAATTCTTCACCTTCACGGGGTGCACACGATTCTGCTATTTCATGTTTGTCATGGCTTGGGTTATCATTTCGATCTGGGTTCCCAGGATCGCCTTTTTCTCCTGAACCTTGAGTCACCGATAGCCACACGTGTCCCTTATGTTTTAGTTTAAACATTTGGATTTTGCTTTATCTAAATATTGGTTAGTATCTCGAATAGATGAATTTTTAGTTACTTATCCTAGCCGATTAGATAAATTTAGCATACAAGTTTATAATCAAACATGAAAAGAATCAAGTTAACTTGAATTTACCTAATATAATTTTTTGGTCTCTTACATTCTTTAAAAGAAACACCACTTATGTTGTTTTAAATGTTGTGTATCATCTCAAAATGACATCGTAGTTCGTAGACAAATTAAAATTTCTCTTGTTCCCTTAGAGATACTTCAATTTGTCTAATCTACAATTTTTCATTCTACAAATTTTTATTCTGCGAGTTTTATTCTACAACTTATGTTATTATGTGATTATACAATATTATCAATCGGAAAATCTCTTATCAATTTAAATATTGCTTTGGTTCTAATGATGTAAATTGTAATCTAGGATTACATATCTGAGAATCTAAAATTTGTATATATCAAATTTTGTTAGGTGCAGATATGATCTCATCACTTGTATCCTATACATGATCATGATCAATGAATATTCTCTAATTACGGAGATTCATAAAATTACATGGTATTACATGGTATCAGAGCTAAACTAATCACAAAGCTAATATTTTGAGTTTATAATTATAGTTTGGATATTATTTTTGGCTATCTTCTAGGTTTTTTGATATTTTTGTTAACCGTTTTGTTGTCGGTTCGGTTTTGGTTAGTTTGGATAGGAGATTTTACTAGCTATTTCGTTATTTTAAAAATTTCGATCGGTTCGGATACGGTTTGGTTTTCTCCGGTTTGGTTCGGTCGGTTATTCGGTTACCAGTTTTTTTTTCCAGGTCTATACATACCCATCCAGCATGATATGAACAAACTAAATTATGACGTCTAGCACGAGCTATTCAAAACTCATTGCTTCAGTTTTGGTGTCCTTGAACATCTCGATGGTTCTTCTATGCCAACCGCTGAAGATGAAAATCAGTGGAAATAACGTGATGAACTTGTAAAAATGTGGATTTCCACCACGGTGTAAGAACGGCTCCTTGACACCATCCTCAAAGCCAAATCTGAAGCATGTGATCTATGGCTTACGCTTGAAAATCTCTTTCGAGATAACAAGGAGGTGAGAACGATTCAATACGACAACAACCTTCCTATGGATTTGTAGTCTAACTTTTACTCGCTCAGTCGCTTGTCAGTTGTCACAGTGTATTTAGTATATATACATGATCCCTTGGTCCACGTATTATCATCATGCAACAATCATAGATCAAGTTTTTCTAATAACGGTAAATTCCCATAATTAATTACGTATACTTTCACAAAACTAAGAAACACGGTATTGGGAGATGTAGCTATTAATATGGTTTTATGGCTTAGGAAGTGAAAGTTTTGATTAAATTTTGAACATAAGAAATTAAAGAGACCGTACGGATAAATGTCGAAGAAAATAAGGACAATAGTTGGACGTTAGCTAGTAAAAGTGGGCCTCACTTACCGCTTGCACCGTTAGTCCCGCAAACGGCGCCGTTCTCTCGCTTCGAGCCATCATCCCACTTGTTTGTTGTTTCATGTGACTTCTTCGTCTCGAGGCAAACTCTTGACTCTTCGTCACTTTCGCTTATTACCCATTTGTCTGCCAACATTTCTTTTGGCAATATACTCATGTAACTCCAAATAAATCTTCTTATTTGTAAGTTTGTATTTTGGGTTTACATTTCCCTATATTTTAAAGTAATTTTTTTACTATATCAGACGAAAATATAGTATCGTTTCTGTATAATATTATTACAATCTATAGATGTACATAGATCATTTGGGTTTTTTTTTGTTTGTTATTATAGTTTTTTTTTTTTTGATATGGTGTTTATTGATGTAAATAGATTTATAGAGTGAATATCATTTACGTTTTTTGTTTGTTTGTTAGAAATTATAATAGCTTTTTTATCTGGTGTTTATTTTTATAGTTTATGAATGATGCTTGGTAAAAGTAAACTAATAGAATTTTTTTTAATATAATAAACTTAATCTTTCGATATGATTAAAAAAAATTGTAAATATTTGTACATTATAATCCGAAAACGCCATTTAAACCCTAATTTATTTAGCTATATGAAGTGATTCTAGATTGTATTATGAATAATTGCTAAAAGTATAGCTATTTTTTCTTAAATAGTAAATTTTAAAAATGTAAATGTTAAGAGCGAAAGAAGAAAAACAAACTATTTAAATATATATATATATATATATATATATATATATATATATATATCGTTTCTGTTTGGCTTTATGCCAAATTCCAAAACTAATTAATAAGAAACTAAACTATGTTATATACTATACAAACGTGATAAATCTCACATATACACAACAAATCAATTATGTTCGTTACTCCCTGAAAGTTTCAATCTTCTTATGTATGACAAGAATCGCGAGAGACTATGCGATGAACCTAACCAAACTAAACACTTTGCAATTAACAAAAAAAAAAAAAAAACTTAACGCTTTTCAAGAAATGATCTAAAAAAATCAGAGATATGAATAAGAGTTGGTCCTTGGAAAGCGACCTCTTCATTAATTATTGCATTGATTCAGGTGCTTAGGAAAATGTAAATTAATAAACAAGGGTGATGCTTAAGGCGGTGACGTTGATGACGGCGTTGTACAAAGTCTTTTTTCGTATAAGCCGATTATACATAGTAAAGACCTTGACGTTCGGGTATCTGTTCGGTTCTGGTTTGGTTTCAGTTCGATTCCGATTCTTTCAGTTTTAAAGTTTAGGATCCATATAAGAATTAAGCAACTTCGGTTCGGTTCTGGTTTTGGTTCCGGTTCTTTCGGTTCTGAAGTTTAGGATCCATTCAGATATTTTTTTCCGGATATTTTTAGGTATTTTGGAAATCTTTGGGTATTTTCGGATATTTTCGAATATGTTTTGGATATTTTAAGTATATTTTCTAAATATATGTTCGTATTTCAGGTATTTTTGGTTATTTGATCTAAAAATAACTAATACTTTTAGATATAAACTCATATTTCGGATATTTTCGGGTATCCGAAAATTTCGGTTCGGTTCGGTTCCAGTTCCGGTTCTTTCGGTTCTAAAATTTAGGATCCATTTGAATATCTTAAAATTTCGGTTCGGTTCCGATTCGGTTTTTTTTGCTTCGGTTCCGGTTCGTTCTTATGGTTTGGTTATTTTGTCCAGGCCTATTTCATACGTATGTATTTTTCGTTTATTAATCATAAATAAGAAACCCACACTAATCAACTATTATTAAATTCAAATTCACAAAAATTATTCATTTACAAAACCACCGTAACAAAATAGTACATTATTTAGCTGATATCCTTTATCTTATAAAGCACAAGTCACATGTCCAATCAAAACGTGACATGTGGAAAATTTAGCAAATTAATATTAATAATCATAAATAAAATTAAACGTACTCCAAATTTGCTGATTTTCTGAATATAAAACATAATTAACGAGAACAAACCGCAATCCCACTCCCTCCACAATGTTAACCAACACTCCCACGATTCTTTGCAGTTTTATCCCTCTTTATATATAGTGCACTTGATTCTTCTTCTTCCATGTTCATTAGTTGAGGTTCTTTCTCCACCGTTTTTAGATTCTTTTTTTTTTTTTTTTTTTCGTATAGATCAAGTTTTCTCCCACTAAAATTTATCTGCATGTAAACAAACTAAATCTATGTTTTTCCCCACTTATTTTAAGATTAAAAATAGTATTCATTTATTCTTTCATGCATTTTAATCATTGTTTTTTTACCAGGGAGGTTGAGATCGAAGAAATGCTTAAAGAAAAGTTGGGGCCTACACAACCAAACGAGAGACAAAACAATTCACTTGCTTGATATATGGCTTTGCATCCTCAAAACCGATGAAAACCTAACAAAAAGGAGAAGAGAAAGAGTTGCAAAGATTGATGCGGTGAAGAGCAAGGGGCTATGACTTCACCAAGGGAATTGGTTCCACGATGTGAACTGCTTTTAATACCAATTTTTTTCGCTGTGTCCATCTGATTCCTAATATTGTAAATTTGTAATCGACTTCCAACAACTAAATGATAATCGACTTGGCAGAAATCACTCTATAAATGTGTTAACGATGCAAAGCTACTTTGTGTACTTTGCAAGTTTCGTTAATGTCACAATTTTTTTGTTGCACAACAAATTCGTTTAGTTACATTTGATTTATCAAAATCAATTATCTCGAAACATTTCGTTTATAAATCCAATCCATTTGATCCTCTAAAACATAGGTAATTTTTGAAAAACAAATTACAATGTGCAGAACAAATTATAATAGTGAAATATTTTAATGTGCAACCAAATTGATAAATAACCAAAGAAAACACATGGAAAAGGGTTAAGAAAATAAAAATATTTTTATTAATAAAAGAAAAAAATGTTCATCTTTGTTTAAGGATGACTTCACAATACATTTGACGACAATAACTTCAAGAAGTATTAAAAAGAAACAAAAACCTTATATGGGTTGTATAAATTTTAATATTTGTAAGATATACTTCATAATATTTTCTTACATGAATTTTTGGTCTTAAATTCAGTCAAAACTACATTTTAGTTTTACAAAAAAAAAATTCTTATAAAAGCAAACGGAACCGTGCGTAGCACGGGATATATACTAGTAGTTGTATAATTTTATAGATAATCTTTTTTTTGCTTTTTATAATTCAGTCGTTCAATTATGCTATCAGTCAAAATCTAGATTTATACATGTAAAAGCCCTCTATGAAATGAATTCCAAGATGAAATTAAAACGTACAGCCTGATTTTATATGTGTTTGCTACCTTGTAAATTAATTCGCTTTTTAATCACAAAAACATAGCGAGACTTTTGTTTTCTTTTTAACATATTCAACAAAGTGAACGAAACGATATATATTAAAATTGGTAGAACAAAGCGAAGCAGTAAAAAGTTTCAATAATGAACAAATTATAGGCCAATAATCTATCAATGGTGTACTTGAAAAAGTGTTCAACCACGCTGAAAATGTGGACCTGTTTGTGTTATACTCCAAAATGTTTTTGTTTTCTAAACTTTAGTTCATGAATATAAAATGTTAGAATATATCCCACATTGAAATTGAGAAAGCGACATCCTTTATATATTATATTAGTCATGTTTTCACTTCCCATATGAAAATTATAACAAGTAACACTATATATGAGCTATCAAAGCTTTGCCATTTTGAATCAAATTTTTGGGTACCAGTCGACAATTTTAAAATAGCATACATAATTACTTCTATTTCATAAGTGTTTCTGCTTTTAGGGAACATGCAACCCACATAATATATGGTCTATTGAAAATGATTTTCTGTTAAACATAGTGAATATGATTAGATAGATATATAGAGGAATGATCGTAATAAAGAATAATAAAAATTGATGATTATCAAATCATTGATTTTTAAGTTCGTATATTGGACCCCTAATTAATCTCCCAACTTTGATCATATCTATGTCGCGACCCGACAAGGGCCACACCAATTAACAAAACCTATATGGTGCTCGTACACTCACAAGTTATACTTTTGCTACTAATTATTTGTTGACGACATGACCCTTAAAATATGACACTAATATGTTGTGTGTAAACATAAAACATATATTATGGTAGGAAAAGAAATATCTAAGAAATATGATTTAGATGATACATTTCAAATTTTGCTACTACCATTTTTTTCTGGACTCCATAATTAAATGAAGTCGGATTAGTCTATGTAAACGCAGAGTCGTGGCAATATATAAAGAGATCTAAAGCGGATTAAAAACAGTTTAAAAGTAAAATAACAAATTTATTTGCAGACATTCTAGAAAAAAGAAAGAAAAAAATGTATAGTTCGATGTTGAATATTGCGATCATGATGAGAGTATTTTCATAATAAACAAATTTATGGCATTGAATTATACAACAAAACTACTCTTTCCGTTTTTTTATTCGATGTTTTAGAAAAAAAATTGTTTAAAATTAGATGATGTTTTCGGCATTCAATGCAAAATTAATTAGTTTCTTATTGGTTTTGACTATTTATATTTTGCATATTATTTTACTATTGGTTGAATCTTGTTTAGTTAGATAATAAAAATGATGTTTTCATTTAAAAGTAAACAAAAATTAATTAATTGAATTATTCTTTAATCGAAGTGAAAAAATCTTAAACATCAAATAAAAACCCGGGAGGGAGTATCAAACTGCATTTACACTTTAAATCACCTAAGATATAACAAAAAAGAGTTGTGAACCTTATATAGTAGTATACTAGTATGATATAGAATAAAAATTTGATAAACAGTAATTATATAGTATATATGTTACATTTGGTTTATAATTGCTGAAGTTGGGTGGACGTGTGGGATGGTGAGCCAGCAAGTGATTGTCACTCGTTGTCTTGTAGTGAGACAAATCTCATGAACTATCCATTTTTTAGATAATTAAAATATAATTAGGGTATGCTTAATTATAGGGTCCTTTCCAACACTTTCTCACGACCTTATTGCCGGTAGCTAGATTTCTTATTTATTGATTAATACATACCACTTTTGGTTTACACGTGCATTATACTGTATAAAGTTGTAGTTAAGTTACTAATTTAAATTTTATTTTATTTAAACAATGTTTGAAAATTGTACTTGTGGCACTAGTTTATTTTAAAACTGAGATATGTCTTGTTTTAATATGCTTTTCTTAAAGGTTAACGTTAGTACTAAAAAACTTGCAACTATGATAAAAAGAAGATGGAGATATGGGTCGTAATGGCTTGTATTAACATATATCTTTCTTACATCTAAAATGCTTTACACTTTTATAATTGACACTTTAAATGTTGATGATGATTTTCTTTGTCGGCAAATTTTGATTATGATTAATACAAGACTAAAATTTGCACTGATTATTTACTTCAACAATACAAATTTGTAGAAAAAAGTACGTAACTATTTCATTAATCCGATCCTCACTTATATGTTTTCTACTAATATGTTGGATACGCTTGTATATAAGCAGATCAATAAGCATATCCAACCTACTATCATAAGTTTTTAACGTGGAAAACTAGATATTACAAGTTATGCGACTTCTTTATTCGGATTCACGTCCACGCGATATGAAGTCATTTGTTTGGAGTTTTGGCAAACAAAGCCAAAAAATATTGGAACGTTAGGCGACTCCCGATCAAATTTCAAATCATCCCGATCTTTTAGGGATTCTACTTGTTCATTTAAACTCGTCCTATCTTCTTATCCTTGTAAATTTGACTATATGTATGTGGAAAAAAAGATCATTAGTCATGTAGATAACCTAGCTAAACGTTGACCAAGATCAATTGTGGTTTAAAAAAATAGACTAGATAATTAACCTTTTTTTTTTTTTAGCTTTTGTGAATTATTTATTAAAATGTATATAATTTTTTTAGCTTTTGTGAAAATATGATGATTTTAACAAGAATAAATCCATAGGGACTAATATGAAAAACAATACAAAACAATAACTAAAAAAAAAAACCTAACTACATTGCAGTGAATTCATCAAAATCCATTAAAACTTTTCCAAACTCAAATACAAACAATGAAACAACTTCAAAACCTTAACCCAATAACATACTCGTTCTTATTGTTTCAAAATGTTGGTGATATGTAATGGGTCTTAGGCCCATGAAGTGGCCCAGAAACAAATTTAGACTCCTTGTCGTTTCACTTACTCTTTAGAAAACTGTATCCCGTTTTGTTTTCTTGTACTCTACAAACAAGACAACTTCAAATTACTCATCACCACGTCGCGAAAATCCGATCTACGTCTCTCTCTCTCTCTTCTCCAATCTCTCTGCGCCACAGAATTACGAAAATCTCTGAAACCTCCGATCGTTAACGGCGACCGGTAAAAATGAACGACGGAGATGTATCGAGGCAGATCCAGCAGATGGTGAGATTTATCCGCCAAGAAGCAGAAGAGAAAGCAAACGAGATCTCGGTTTCCGCTGAAGAAGTATGATCTCTAGTGTCTCTGTTTCCATTTCTCAGATCTTCTGATTTTTTCTCTCTAATTCAATCGAATTCGTTTGTGTTTCTGGATTCGATCGTTTCTGATTGTTATCGATTTGGTTTGTTTTGTAGGAATTCAACATTGAGAAACTCCAGCTTGTTGAGGCGGAGAAGAAGAAGATCAGGCAAGATTATGAGAAGAAGGAGAAGCAAGCTGATGTTCGCAAGAAGATGTGAGTTCAATTTGATTCAATTAACCCGATCGCTAAGTTTTTGATCTTGATTTAGATTCCAAGTTTTGATTTGATTTGAACTTGCAATTTTCATAGATTGATGAACAAAAACATAGTCTGGTACTCAGGTTTAGTCTAATAGACGAAGATAGAAGATAGTTAACTGAGTAATAACTATGTGATACATGTTTTTCCAGTGATTACTCTATGCAGCTAAATGCTTCAAGGATCAAAGTTCTTCAAGCGCAGGACGATATTGTCAATGCCATGAAAGATCAAGCTGCTAAGGATCTTCTGAATGTCAGTCGCGATGAGTATGCATACAAACAGCTTCTCAAGGATCTGATTGTTCAGGTTGGTACTTTAAATACAAAACAGAGACTCCCTCATACTTGATCCTTGATATTGGAACTTGGTTTTTGTATATCCTACTGGAGAATATGCAGTTCGAATACCTTTTGGTCTGTTAAAGATTCTCTCTTGTATTGTTGCAGTGTTTGCTTCGGTTGAAAGAACCTTCTGTATTGTTGCGTTGTCGTGAAGAGGACTTGGGTTTAATTGAAGCTGTGCTTGATGATGCAAAGGAGGAATATGCTGGTAAAGCAAAGGTTCATGCCCCAGAGGTCGCTGTTGACACAAAAATATTCCTTCCTCCTCCTCCTAAATCTAATGATCCTCATGGTCTCCACTGGTAAAAATTCATGTTTCTCATCATTACTTTACACTGCAGAGATAGTAACTTTCGCCCGTAGCAATTATTTTTTGATTTGTAGAAAAGAACATTATCGGTGTTTAGATCCGGCTTTGATATAGCTATATGTATTTTTGGAACTTGTAATAGCTCTGGAGGTGTTGTGTTAGCTTCTCGTGATGGGAAAATCGTGTGCGAGAACACACTTGATGCGCGTCTTGATGTGGCATTCCGTATGAAACTCCCAGTGGTATGAAAACAAATTCTCTACTGCATAGATTGCTTCTTGTGATCCATCACTCACTGTCTAGGTTTACTTTTTTTTTGTTTACTTTGGTTCTCTGATTCACTCATTTTCTTAACAGATCCGTAAGTCGTTGTTCGGCCAAGTTACTGCCTGATGAAAGAAAGGGAAAGAGAGAGTGATTCAAACCGGTTTGTGTTTGGTTATTTACCTATTTTGGGAGAGATTTCTCTTTTGTTGTGATTCTTTGTATTTTGCAAAATCTTACTTTGGTGCCAAACCCATCGAACGCTTCTTTTTCGCATTTCTTTTTTTCATCCTCGTGTGTGTTATCATGGCAATACAAATAAATAAAATGAAAGACTTTTTTTTTTTCTCATTAAGCGTCTATGCTTATATTAATTGGTGTTGCGCCATGTTTGTAAATCTGATCCAGACTGGACTATCTTCTGGATCGCTGGATCAACTGGATTCAACTACGAGTTAATTGATTAAAATTTGTTTTATGTGTAAATCTTATATAGTTTTATAAATATAAAAATAAAAATAATTATATTACGTTTAACAAGATATGAAATATAACAATAATAATAAAATGACTAAAATTTTTACATCTAACTAAAACCGTAAAAAATATTAAGATAATAGGATAGTGAATAGACTATAAATCTAAAATTTTATATTTTATTTCAAAATCAAATGACTTTTTTTTTTGAACCGATACCTGGCCGGTTTAACCGGTTCACCGGATCGCGGGTTTATGGCGGGTTTTTGTTGCCAGATATTAACAGTATATCCAAACCAAAGAAATGTTTGGATCAGGACTTAATTGACGGACCAGACAGTTCGGATCGGACGGGTGAAAACACTGGTTTTGTGTCATAAAAGATAAAAAAAGCTTTAATCATAAAAGACTTGAATTTTTTGTTGGAAGGTTCGCACTTTTCATAATCTTTGTCTGCTCGTAAACCAAATTCTGATCAGCAAAAAAATAACATAAATTAAACCGGAAAAAGAATCAAATAAGATTTTTTGTTTTGGGCTTTAACTGCTAAGGACTTGGGTTTTAGCCCAAATACATTTTATGGGAGTTAAAAAAAAAAAGGAGGTTTTTGCGCTTTTGATATTTGTCCCTGATTCTACAAGTTTTTTCTTCAGACGAATCTCCCCCACGATTGTCTGAAGACAAGAGTCCACAAGACCGGAGATTCACCGTCGAGTCATAGTTCTTAAGGTTAGATGTACTTGCCCTTTATTTGATTTTTGTTCTTCTTTTGTGAAATTTGTATGCGCACAAGGTGTTTGTTCATTTGCCTAAACGAAGTTGCTGCCTATTTTTGTAAAATTTGCTACCCATGGGATCTGTTTTATCTCCTTGTTCAAATTTTGTGTGAATGTGTGTAAAATACGCATAATCCAATGTGTCGTAACTAGAAGCTTCTCTTTAGGGTTTTGAATTTTGTTTTTGAGTTGATTGTTTGATACTTATCAAATTGAGGGTTTTTGTTTTTGATGCAGAGACTGATATTGACATATGAATGGCGTCGAGGCACTTAGGCAAGAAGGTATTTTTTTCCTACTCTTTGCCTTCTTTTTTTAGTGAAGTTCTCTGAGGTATTTCAGCGAAAAGCTTGTAGCTTTAGCTTCCATTTCATACTATTTCCTGGTATTTTCCCAATATTTGCATAGCTTTTGTGGAAATTCTTGTTTTTTCCTTGGGAAATGGGTGTAATTATGTTTGCTGGTTTGGTTAGAAGTTATATGGATAATTATTAAACGTTGGATTCTTGGTTCTCATGCTGTTTATCTCTATAAATTGGGTTTAGGCCAAAGTCTATGTTGCATTTTTTTAGTGAAGCAAATCTGCATATGCATGAATGTGACTAGACGTACGAGTATGTTTTTATCCATGAATGAAATTGAAGTTATCGGATCATTGTTCTAAACAATTCGTGTTTCAAATTCTTGATTACAAATGAAGTGAAATATTATTATGCTTTCGTTTGCATTTTTGTCCAGTTTGTTTGGTTTGGTGAGTGGTTGCACATTGTTTGAATTGGTTTGGCTTAAGCGTTTCGGCCGTTTTTTGAATTGTTGATTGGAAACGTAGTGAATTATTATGAAGCGTTTGTTCTATATAGCATAATTAACTCTTCATTTTCGTCTAGTTTGTTTGGTTTGATGAGTAGTTACACAATGTTTGAATTGCTTTGCATATGTATCAGCATTTCAGTCTCATTTTTATTAGCATTTCACATATGTGTTTATGGATGTCTCAAGTAACTTTACGTATTTGCAGGGCATTCAAGCCTCTTTTAGAATAGGTTTGGTTCTTCCACGAGTAGTAGTAGCATCTACAGAGAGGCAGATTTCCTCTACAGTTTCAAAAAGAGCTTCTGAAAGTGTCTCTTTTTCATTCGCTCGGTACATAAATGGTAGGTGTTAAAAGAGTGTTCACTTCACTCACAGGCGATTACAATTTTTCTTCTACCTTTCTAGAAAATGAATTAGAATAACGAGTATCTCACCCTTTTATTCATGTTAAGGGTTTGGTTTTAGTTCGCTATCAAATTGGTCTCGTAGTCATGAATCTTTCCCTAGTGGAACATCCATAAGGTAGACCATTCGCCTAGACTTTTCTATCATTTCTTTTTAAATTTCCTCCTCAAGAGTATCTAGTTGAATGTTCGCTCGTTTGGATTGGGTTGTTTTTGGAACAGGTATTTTCATGCGAGTCGAGAAACATTGGCGAAAAGAAAAGAGGATGCTGATCGACTGCTGAGTCATCGTGAACGCAAGAAACAGACTGTGAAAACGAAAGGAAAGTTCTCTAAACGGGAGAAAAAAACGGATAAGCCACCTGTTGAAGCTCCTTATGTGCCTCCTAGGCTGAAAAGATTGGCAAAGGGATTGCCTGAGAAGACGGTCGACATATTTGAAGGGATGACACTACTTGAGCTCTCCAGGCGTACTGGTGAGTCAGTGGCGGTTTTGCAGAGCATTCTCATCAATGTTGGTGAAACTTTTAGTTCAGAATTCGACACAATCAGTGTTGATGTCGCCGAGCTTCTTGCAATGGTAAGGTGATTCTAGTTCCAAGATAATGGATTTCATAGGTCAATTAACTTGGTTATTAATTGTATATATCTTTAATTTTCAAAGGAGTTTAAGATTTTTCAGTTTATCAGATATCGAAAGAGCATAACCATTTTGACCAAATTGAGATTTTTTGGTTTCTTTTAGTTCAGATCAGTTTATCTGGATTGAATATCAATACCCAGTAAAGATGTCATTAGTTGATTTTTGTTTAGTTTTAGAATTTGTTATCCCGGTTTTGAATCGCATCAGATTGGTCCTCCAGATATTAATATAATTATGTTTGTGTTTTCTCATCCTTCGCAGGAAATCGGGATCAACGTAAGGAGGCAACATTCTACAGAAGGATCTGAAATTCTTCCACGGCCTCCAGTTGTAACCGTAATGGGCCATGTCGATCATGGAAAAACCTCGTTGTTGGATGCATTAAGAAACACCTCTGTTGCGGCAAGAGAAGCAGGTGGAATCACTCAGCACGTGGGTGCTTTCGTGGTGGGCATGCCGGATTCTGGCACTTCAATCACATTTCTCGACACTCCTGGCCATGCTGCTTTCAGCGAGATGCGAGCTCGGGGAGCCGCTGTGACTGATATAGTCGTGTTGGTGGTTGCTGCTGATGATGGGGTAATGCCGCAGACACTCGAGGCTATTGCGCACGCTAGATCAGCGAATGTTCCGATTGTGGTTGCGATCAATAAATGCGATAAACCAGGAGCTAATCCGGAAAAAGTTAAGTACCAGCTCACGTCTGAAGGGATAGAGCTCGAGGATATTGGAGGAAATGTTCAGGTGAGAGTTTTACTTGTCTCTGAGCTTTGTTACTTTATATCGGCATCCTTCAGAAATTGATACGGTTTGGTTCGGTTTAATATGGTTTTTGTTTGTATTTGGACTCGGTTTATTAAAATTCTTTTTGAAGGAGAAGCTGCGGTTTTTGTCAGTTTATTCTTTTTTTTTTATCATTTGTGTGGTTTATAAAAGAAACTGAATCGGTTTATTTGCTCATCTGTTTGGTTAGGCAACCCTGGTTTGAACTTTGAAATTTTGTTTTGTTTTGAGTTTTGATTTTTTTATCCACGATGGTTACTTTAACCATGGCGATTTGACTTGTTGTTTTCAGGCTGTTGAGGTATCTGCAGCGAAGAGTACAGGGCTAGACAAATTAGAAGAAGCTCTGCTTCTCCAAGCCGTGGATATGGACCTCAAAGCACGTGTGGATGGACCAGCTCAAGCATATGTGGTGGAGGCTCGGCTTGACAAAGGCCGTGGACCGTTAGCCACCATTATTGTAAAAGCCGGAACCTTGGTGAGGGGTCAGCATGTAGTCATCGGGTCTCAGTGGGGAAGACTCAGGGCTATTCGGGACATGATCGGTAAGACAACGGACAGAGCAACACCAGCGATGCCCGTCGAGATTGAAGGGCTTAAAGGTCTTCCAATGGCTGGCGACGATGTCATTGTGGTGGAATCAGAGGAACGCGCGAGGATGCTGAGCGAAGGGCGAAAAAGGAAATATGAAAAAGATCGGTTGTTGAAAGCAGAGGAAGCGAGAATAGAGGAAGCAGCAGCGAGAATGGAAACAGAGTCTGAAGAAGGGTTTGTTCGGGTTGAATTACCGATAGTTGTGAAATCGGATGTGCAAGGGACTGCACAGGCTGTTGCTGATGCGTTAAGAACATTAAATAGCCCACAGGTGCGTAAAACCGAAATGTTGATGTAAGGTGATTGTGCCTTATTGGCTTTCTTTTTGTGAATTTGCCTATTGTTTATATTGGATAGGTATTTGTGAACATTGTTCATAGCGGAGTGGGAGCAATTTCTCACTCTGATTTGGACTTGGCACAAGCTTGCGGTGCGTGTATCGTTGGGTTTAACGTTAAGAGTGGAAGTTCTGCTAATCTTTCTGCGGCTCAAGCCAGCGTCAAGGTACCCTGTTCTGTTCCAAACAATCGTTTCATATATAGCTTCGATAATTTCCAGTGCCAACTTCTACGTTTGCTTTCACATTCATATCTTGGAGATAGCTTTTAACATTGTAACCAATGGTAATCTCTTAGGTATTCCACCACCGTGTGATATACCATTTGCTCGAAGACATTGGGAACTTGATCGTAGAAAAGGCACCAGGAGTTTCGGAGATGGAGGTGGCTGGTGAAGCCGAGGTACTTAGCATTTTCAAAATCTTAGGAAAGAGAAGAACCGAAGAAGATGGAGTAAGCATTGCAGGTTGCAAAGTGATGGATGGTCGGGTATGTAGAAGTGGACTCATGAGGCTTCTGCGGAGCGGAGAAGTGGTCTTTGAAGGCTCGTGCGCGTCGCTGAAACGGGAGAAACAAGACGTGGAACAGGTAGGGAAAGGGAACGAGTGTGGACTTGTGATGGGAGATTGGAATGATTTTAGAGTCGGAGATGTGATTCAGTGCATGGAGCCAGTCATCAGGAAACCTAAATTCATTTCCTCTGAGAGTGGAGCTGTGAGAATTGAATGCTGAGATCTACTAAACCTTAAAACTCCTAAATCAATTAAATCTGATTGTTTAGGATATTGATTTTTGCCTATTACTCTGATAAGTTTTTTCTTTTGTTATACTAGAAAACTGTCTTATTATCAAAAGAAATTCATAGGTAAAAAAAGTTTAGTAACTTTGTTAACAGTAACACATGTTAATAATATTGATTAATGCTTTGTTTGTTTCAAGATCAATAAGAACAGACCACGGATGTGCCATGTAGGTCACGCAACCCTAGATGTATTATTATAGTCACCAACTATTGTTGAATTTTCATTTTAATTACAAATTTTTGCTAACCGAATTAAATTAGATCCATCATAAAATGTTTCGACGAAACGAATTAATGAGATTAACTTTCCGTTACTCTTCTCCATTATCAGATAGCCAATAAACTCAACATAAATTATTATTTGAGACTTAATCGGATAATTTGTGCCACTAAAACAGTTAAAACGTGACTAACTAGAAATTGACCCGCGGTACACCGTGGGATAATTTTTTTTGTAAAACTTATAATTTTTTCAATTAATGTATTATATATATAAATTTGTAAATTGTATCATTTTTAATATATTTATAATTTATAGTTTATAATTATCATTAAATAACGGTATACTACGGAAATTTTTTGATTTATACAATCTTAACTAAATTACACTGATTCGATATGTCTAATATTACAGGCCTTCTAAAATAATAAAATGAGGATTTAACCCGTATTGAACGGACGGGTTAAAGATATTTAAAAATTTCATTAATTTTGATTCAAACCCGTCACCATATAACTCTGTCCCGCCATATAATTTTGTCCCGTAATATAACCCGTCATGTGTTAGTTTAAAATGTTGATATGTTCAAATATTCATAATATTATAAAAATTTTATTGATTTTGAATATATAAGTTATAATATTAAAAAAATATACGTATTTTTTTAATTCCGATTGTTAGTAGTATTTAAAAATTTCTTCAAATTCGTTGGCATGAATATTTGTTTGGGCGATTTTGTGTTGATAATATAAGGTAATATATGGTAAA
Organism: Arabidopsis arenosa; assembly: GCA_905216605.1. Lineage (NCBI taxonomy): Eukaryota > Viridiplantae > Streptophyta > Magnoliopsida > Brassicales > Brassicaceae > Arabidopsis > Arabidopsis arenosa. Next base: position 15,906,274 of record LR999456.1, read on the forward strand.
TGATTTTGAATTGAATTTAAATAGAGTATAAATGATCATTGTCGAGATATCAGAAAAGATTGTCTCCAGATTTTTGGCAAACAAATTAGATTTACATATTTTAAATTTAAAAGAAAACAAATCTAGGAATTAATGTCAGTGGCATTACATTGTAAATAAGTGCCAACTCCAGGATTTATTTCAAAAATGTCTTCAAAAATGTATATATATAGACTAGATCATCACCCGTACTACAGTACGGATTAAATTTTATTTATTACAAATTTATATATTATATATTTTAGAATAAAGTTGTGATATATTATAATAGTAATTGAAAAAATATAATTAGATTTTTGTCACTCCCTATATATAATAGAGAAATTGTTAAAAATACCCCTTTTTCAATACCCCTTTTTAAAAATGCCCCCTTTGAGAGTCCATTTTTAAGTTTGCCCTCTTTTAATTTTTAATGACCATTTTACCCTTATTTGAAACAAAATTAGGTCCACAAAATACAAAATATTTTTTGGCGGGAAAAGTGATCCCCCAATTTTCCCGCCAAAACACTTGTAAAAACCTTTAAAATACCTTGTAAAATTTTCCCGTAAAAATTTTTCCCGCCAAAAATTTTTTTTTTCGGGAAAAGTGATTCCGCAATTTTTTTGGCGGGAAAAATTTACAAGGTATTTTAAAGGTTTTACAGAGTATTTACAAGTGTTTTGTAAGGTTTTATAATGTATTTTAAAAGGTTTTACAAGGTACTTATAAAGTTTTATAAGGTATTTATAACTTGTAAAACCTTATAAAAAACTTGTAAAACCTTATAACTTGTAAAACCTTATAAAATAGCTTGTAAAATCTTATAATATCTTATAAATACCTTATAAATACGTTGTAAAACCTTTTAAAATACATTGTAAAACCTTATAAATACCCTGTAAAAAACCTTTAAAATACCTTGTAAATTTTTCCCGCCAAAAATTTAACGCCAAAAAAATTGCGGAATCACTTTTCCCGCAAAAAAAATTTTTGGCGGGAAAAAATTTTGCGGGAAAATTTTACAAGGTATTTTAAAGGTTTTACAAGTGTTTTGGCGGAAAAAATTGCGGGATCACTTTTCCCGCCAAAAAATATTTTGTATTTTGTGGACCTAATTTTGTTATATTTCCTTATATATTTGTGATATATTTTATTAAAAGAAGGGTAATTTAGTTATTTTGTACATAAAAAAGGGTATTTTTAAAAATGGATAGCCAAAGGGGGCATTTTTGAAAAGGGGTATTGAAAAAGGGGCATTTTTGTGAGTCTCCCAATATAATATTAGAATGAATATATTTTCTTTTTTTAATTATACTCAATTATGGATATTATTTTTAAGATATGAAAATGGAAAATAAAATTATTTTAAGAAATTAATATGGTCTGAACAATAAGTTAATTTATATTAACAACCACAAAATGAGATTTCATATAATTCAGTTAGATCAAAAATCAAAATATTATAAATGAATCGCTTCTAAAACGTAGATTATTTTTAATTAATTAAGAAAGTTAGCTATTATTTTGAATTAATTTAAGAAATTCATTTTTCAATTTCTAATTCTTTGGTTGTTGAATAGAGATTTGTTTAAGGTAACTACGGAATTTACCAATTATTCGCGTAATCGAATATGTTATGAACATATATTTAGTATATAATATCTCAAATTCAACCCGTGCGTGGAGTCTATATTTTTATTTTAGAATCCTAATGAAAATATTGCGTGCACAATCTATTATTCGTTATTTCCAAAATTGCTTTCACAATCAAATTTTCAAATATTTTGTGGTGTCAACCTTATTTAATCTATCTGATCATATAATCTTAACATGGCGTCTATTATAAGGATCATAATTTTATATCATATAATATATTACATTTAACCCTCTGCCTACTATAACTATTTTAAATATATATTTTTAGAAAATCAAATTAAAGTATTGATAATTTTTTTTTTAATCTTTTTAATCTATTAAATATTTATGATATTCATTAAAATATTAAATTAAACTATTTTTAAATGTTTCAAATTAAAATCTTTAAAAATATTTCTTGTAGTATATAAAATTATGAATTTCAAAAAAGAATTATATGAAATTAAATAGAAATATTCAAACAGTTATAAGGATCATAACTCATTTGTTAATATAATATATTATATTTAACACACTGCCTATTATAAATATTTGTTTTAAAAAAATCAAATTAGAGTATTTATTGATGATATTCTTTAAATATTGATGATATTCTTGAAAAATATCAAGTAAAACTAATTTTATATGTTGCAAATTAAAATATTTAAAAATCTTATTGTAGTATATAAAATAATACATTTCAAAAAATAAATGTATGAAATTGAATATAAATATTCAAATTCTGACCCGTTACTCAGTCGAAATTTTTGTTGAACTTATTTTTGGTTAAAAGAAATATAGTACTCAATTGTGAATTTTTGACCCGTTAAATTTTTTTCTTCATAGATTTAACAATTTATATTCGTTTTTAAAAATTCAAATCTTGGCATATGCAGAAAAAATTTACATTTTTTTTTTGTTATATGTATGATATGATGATTTATTTGTTTCATAAAAATAGAATCATATAAAGATGAGAGGTGAAGTATAATGATTAATAACAAATTAATAGGGTAAGTTAGATATCAAATCTTATATGTTCATTTTGATTGTCATTTTTTTTTTTAAGTTAATAATATATTTTCGTTTTTAATAATTAAATTAATTAAATTGCATAAATTAGTATTTGACTTGTTTATCCTTAATGAGCTGAATTAATTTACTCTTTAAATTTTTATCTCCAATGACATTCTAATGTAATAACTTACAAAGGGGAAGGTTATTAAAGGATAATTATAAATTGTACTCCCCAAATAATAGTATAGGATATTGGCTCAAACAACAAAAATTTGTGATTAAAATAAAATGTCAACAAAATTTAGTGATTTAAAAACGTCTAAAAAAGTTTGTGCCTTTTCAACCAAATTTAAAAATTTATGAATTTTCTGATAATTTTCCCAAATTATAATTATAAAATGGCTTTCTTAGGAAATAATAACACCACTATCCAGAAAGAATATTTCAAAATCTTCATTCCATAAATTATTAATTTCTTAACAACTTTTGAAAATTTAAAACATGATAAAACTATTTCAAAATTTTATTTATTTCACGCTCTTCTATTTAGGGATGTTCAAGAAAACCGTAAACTGAAAAACCGAACCGAACCAAACCAAACCAAAATAAATGATTTAGTTTGATATGGTTTAGCCTAAAACTCTATTTAATTATTATACTAGATCATGACCCGTGCTATACAGCACGAGATTTAATATTTTTCATAAATTAAATTGTATATTTTGTTCGAAGAAATAAGAAATAATATAGTATAATATAAAAGGGAATATATCATAATATTTTATATTTATTACTATTTGGATATAATGTTATATATTTTATTTGACTAAAGAAGAAGAGAATATTGTATTTTAGAATTTAATATATTTAGCAGTATTATATTTGTATTTTTTATATGAGATTAACAATTTATTTGGTTCAATTAGGTATTGATAATTTTATTGTGTGATTGTGAATAAACAAAAAAATAGTTGTATTGGGTCTAAGTTTTTTAATGGACTATATTGAGTTTGTGGGGTCTAGTTTCATGGTTTAAAAAAAAGAAAAAAAAACGGTTTAACATACCTTTGGAATTTGTTGATGTGTTCCTTTTTGATGTCTACTTGAATTTTGTTACCTTGTAATTAAAATAAGATGACTTAAAACTTACGGCACATATATTACAAAGAGAATTGTATAAAATTTCAATGGTACTTACAGCCTCATCTGTCAAAATCATTTCCAAAGACATGCCAGAACCTTTTGTAAAATGAATCCACGAATGGAGTATACTAACTTGAATACACCAAAAAGTCTTGACAGGCTTCAAGTTGTTAATAGGAGTGTAGCGACTAACCATAGCCATTTCTGCTGTATTTTTAATTGTAGGATATGAGAATGGTGCTGAGATGATTTCTGTGAGAAAGCTACGTCAAACCTAAATGGATATTTATAGTTGTAAATTGTTTGTGATAATTAGGAGATTCAGAAATATATTAATTAGCATAAAATAGTTAGAAAATATTTTCGAAAGGTATATTCTAGATTATTTGGAATATAGGATCAAAATTATATAACAAAGAGATTTGACAATCTTTAGAAAAGATTTTAAGGAAACTGAATAGCTGATTATATTGATGCGTGATTAACCTAAACAAAAAACGTAAAACCAAACAAAAAAGCGATCTAGAATATAACAACTATTATAACTTATTTTTTTTTTATAAAGGGTTTTAAGGAAATTGAATATATTCTCAAAGATTTTAAGAAAACTGAATATATTCTCAAAGATTACGAATTGCTTGAATACGAATTTATATCTAAACAAAATATAACAATCTAATATCTTTAAGATCTTTAAACCCGTTTTTCGTTATTTGACCCGTTTTTTAATTAATTTATGAGAAATTGTTAAAAATGCCCCTTTTTCAATACCCCTTTTCAAAAATGCCCTCTTTGAGAGTCCATTTTTAAGTTTGCCCTCTTTTAATTTTTAATGACCATTTTACCCTTATTTGAAACAAAATTAGGTCCACAAAATACAAAATATTTTTTGGCGGGAAAAGTGATCCCGCAATTTTCCCGCCAAAACACTTGTAAAAACCTTTAAAATACCTTGTAAAATTTTCCCGTAAAAATTTTTCCCGCCAAAAAATTTTCCTGCCAAAAATTTTTTTTTGCGGGAAAAGTGATTCTGCAATTTTTTTGGCGAAATTTTTTTGGCAGGAAAATTTTTGGCGGGAAATATTTACAAGGTATTTTAAAGGTTTTACAGAGTATTTACAAGTGTTTTGTAAGGTTTTACAATGTATTTTAAAAGGTTTTACAAGGTACTTATAAGGTTTTATAAGGTATTTATAACTTGTAAAACCTTATAAAAAACTTGTAAAACCTTATAACTTGTAAAACCTTATAAAATAGCTTGTAAAATCTTATAATATCTTATAAATACCTTATAAATACGTTGTAAAACCTTTTAAAATACATTGTAAAACCTTATAAATACCTTGTAAATACCTTTAAAATACCTTATAAAATAGCCAAAAATTTAACGCCAAAAAAATTGCGGAATCACTTTTCCCGCAAAAAATATTTTTTGGCGGGAAAATTTTTTTGCGGGAAAAAATTTTACGGGAAAATTTTACAAGGTATTTTAAAGGTTTTACAAGTTTTTACAAGTGTTTTGGCGGAAAAAATTGCGGGATCACTTTTCCCGCCAAAAAATATTTTGTATTTTGTGGACCTAATTTTGTTATATTTCCTTATATATTTGTGATATCTTTTATTAAAAGAAGGGTAATTTAGTCATTTTGTATATAAAAAGGGGTATTTTTAAAAATGGACAGGTAAAGAGAGCATTTTTGAAAAGGGGTATTGAAAAAGGGGCATTTTTGTGAGTCTCCCTTAATTTATTAATGTTAGTGACATGAAATTAAAATGATTATGATTATAGATCTCTAATGGCATATATTATAATTTCTTACAAAATTAACGTTACGACTTATAGGATGTACCTTCCAAATAATAGTATAAGATATAACATTTTGAATAACATTTTCAATAACATTTTCAAACTATATGAGTATTATAATTCAAAATAGCATTTTTTATAAATTGGATTGATATAAAATGTTTTCAATGATGTATCATTTTCATTAACATTTTCAATAACATTTTTTATGACATGTTCGAATAATGAATTACTATATAACATTTTGAATAACATTTTCAATAACATTTCCGAATAATATATTAGTATATTAGTATAGAATTTTTAATAATTGTGTTACATTTTCGAATTGATTAGTATATAACATTCTCGAATTATATTAATTATGTATTATATAAACAAAATCTTTTAATATCTTTAAACCCGTTTGACCCGTTGACCCGTTAATATATATTAGTGAAATGGAATAAAATGATTATAATTAGAAATCTCTAATGGCATATATTGTAATTTCTTACAAAATCTAAGTTATGACTCTTAGGATGTACTTCCCAAATATTAGTATAGATTTTATTGAGCTCTCTGTTTAGGTATAGTTTGGTTAGAAACGTTCCACTGTTTTACCGCCTCTCCGACGAACAAGTCTTCTTTCCATAGTTTATTAATTTCTTAAAAACTTTTGAAATTCTACAAAGACTTTTAAAAGTCTATGAGACTTTTGAGATTTTAAAACATGATAAAACTTTGAATTATTCTTTTTGTTCTTACATTTCTTTTATAACTCGATGAGAAAACAAAGTGTACACGTTCAATAGTCTACGAATCTTTTGACATTTTAAAATTTTGAATTATTCTCCCTTATTCTTTTTGTTTAACAAATTTTTTTATATTGAAATTCGATTAAGAAAACAAAAGTCAACTAAACCAACCCTTTCTTAGATGGAATGATTGTGACAATAACGTAAGGATGAAAAATATGTATATTTGATTCATATATTGTAGTGAATTTGTATTCAACTTGTAAACAAAATCCACAATTTAAAAGTTAATCAAAAAAGTAACTTAGAAGAAGCAAAACAAAGTGTTTTGTTTTCCTTAATGAGTTTCCTTTTATAAATATATATATATATATATATATATATTAGATTAGGACCGTCCGATGAACGGGTTTATTATTTGTATGATAACATTAAATTTAGCAAAAAAACTGAATTAAATATTTACCATAGTTAAACATTATTTAAAAATCGTTTTAGAAAATACTAAATGTTATTGATAAAATTTGAAGTCTAAGTGGTAATCCACACATTTTTTAAAATTTGATTTGGTAGTTTTTTTCATCAAAAAATCGGATTTGAACCTTACATATTGCATCTTGCAATACAATTTAACTGGTTCAGTTTCGACGTTAACTGGTTTTCTGGGATTGTTTGCAGGTTATTATGATTCGAGTTTTAGATTTAGTTCTTAAGTTTTTTTATGGACTTACCTTTTTGTATCTTCTAATTCTAATTTCCTTCTTACTTTTGGGCTTAGTTTTCTGGAACTATTTCTGTTTTCCGCCGGCTTAGTTTCCAAAATTATAATATAATGGAATTGATTCCGATGGAAAAAAAATTGTGTCATTAACTTGATATACAAAAGTCGGCCGACCTTTAATGAGAAGCATGTTGTCTACAAGGGGCCAAGTGGTAATATATTAATAAAAAGGAAACTACCAAGTCACATCTTATATTACAAATTTGACACTCAAAGTCATTCCATAAATTGCTCTTCCAAGAATGAAGAAACTACAAACAAGTGAATATATCAAAATTTTGTCTTCAATCCTCTCCCCATGGCATTTTCTTCTTCAAACTCTTGGAGATACGACGTCTTCCCTAGTTTCAGAGGGGAAGATGTCCGTAATAACTTTCTCAGCCACTTGCTCAAAGAATTTGAAAGCAAAGGAATAGTGACATTCAGAGATGACCATATCGAAAGAAGCCAGACGATCGGTCCTGAGCTTGTAGCAGCCATTAGAGAATCTAAGATCTCAGTAGTCTTGTTCTCAGAGAACTATGCTTCTTCAAGCTGGTGTTTGGACGAGCTGGTTGAGATCTTGAAGTGTAAGGAAGAACGAGGACTAAAAGTGATGCCGGTTTTCTACAAAGTGGATCCATCTGATGTAAGAAAACAGACCGGAAAGTTTGGAATGAGTTTCTTGAAAACTTGTTGTGGTAAGATGGAAGAGCAACAGCATAACTGGAGGCAAGCGTTGACCGACGCTGCCAATATTGTTGGAGATCATCCGCAAGATTGGTGAGTTTTTATATTATTATTTTTTCGTTTGATTAGATTCTTCGTGACTAATTAGTGAAGGAAAGCTTGATTTTGAGAAGAACTAGTTATGGGTCACTGATCCAAGTATACTGTGCCAAAGCCTTGTCATCTAAGGATTCTGAAGTAGCTAGTGATATCAAATTTTAAGTAGGCATCTCAGGAACATACCTCACATTCTTAAGTATATTCAATTAGGTTAAGACTTGCCATAAAAAATGGATGTAAATTAAAACTTTGGTCGCATTTGCAGTTTTCTTCTCTATTATGATTTTCCTTAAAACATCCTCTCCAACGCTCTATATGATATAGTCTCTTTTCCTATCAAACTTCTCCATTTCCACTCTTCATTTGACCTAGCTTCAAGCCTGAAGCTAGGATACCAATTTGTTACGTTTTAGAGTTTGATAAAGATGATGAATTGGTTTGTGTTTGTCACGAAAAAAAACAAAAAAAAAACTTACAAAAAAACACTCAAGATTTTCATGACTTGGAATGTTGGCGTGACAGTCTACATCTCGCCAGAAATCCATTCAAACCACGTTTCTTGAAGCTTACAAATAGATTTATTAGATCTCGAACTCTCTCTCAAATATTTTTGTTCTCATTTATAAAGAGATAATTGGCTGAGAGACGTCAGATTTTAGGCTAATAAAATTTTCTGTATTATGTCAAATAGCCCAAGACATTGAAATTAATAAGCCCACTTTTTTTCCTATTTTAACCCGACACACATATGTCTGACTTTTGGATGTTTATCTTTTTCTCATGTTCATCTCTCTCTCTCAACTCTGTTCTAATTCATTCAAACCGATAAGAAAAACAGCGTTGTGTTTATTATTCACACCGCCATTGTTTATTCATCGAAAAATATAACTTTCACGATACAAATAAGGATCTAAAATATTTTTTGGATCTTCACAAATAGATCTACAAAGTATAGATGCTGATCTCATGTTCATCTCTCTCTCAACTCTGTTCGAATTCATTCAAACCGATAAGAAAAACAGCGTCGTGTTTATTATTCACACCGCCATTGTTTATTCATCGGAAAAGAACGATACAAATAAGGATCTAAAACATTTTTTGGATCTTCACAAATAGATCTACAAAGTATAGATGCAGATATAAGGATAGCCTGCGAAAAAATCGAATTTCATCAAAAATTCTCAATTAGTTAATGAATTAATATTTATCTATAAATTTAGATACATGTTCATATACTTTCATAGAGTCATATATCGAATTATAAGTGGTACATTTATTAATAGATATCTACGCGATTAGGTTAGTAGTTTAAATTTTTTAATTTTCGTCCATATGTTTTTGTTATAGATTCAAATTAAAATTTATTAATTGTCACTTCGTTCTATCTGTTGCCGCGTGAAGATCAATTCAAATGTTCAACATTTATTAAATGTCAGATGTTTCTCTCCTCCTCCACGCACATGACAAAAACTGTGGCTGGTAATCTTGTAATTATTCGTAACTTGAAAGCATATTCCAACTGTTATTTTTATGTCGTCTATAAGACGATCCATGCTAATGTTGTTTTCTTAATTATATGCCCCAATAACGTCTCTGAGCAAATTTACTCATTTATAAATGTGTCTTACGATTTTTAAGTTTGTAACTTATTATTCACACGATGAATACAAAGGAAAACTGATAGGAATGGGCATTAATCAAGACCACAAAACCTTAGGGTAGAACATTCCGAAAAGCTAGCCTATGAGTTTGGACGCTTTTAGGTCTTATATAGCATTGATTAATTTTCTTTCTATCCGATGTGTGATATTTTTATGAACATCTCTATCATTACCGACCCCTTCAGACAGCAACGTCTAGGCAGCTGGCGGCTGGTCCCATGCTGCTTGGGGCCTTTTCCCATTGGACCTTTATCTCAAGTGGGGGCTTTTCCCAGTTAAATGCTCGTCTTCCGTTTGCTCCTCTTCAGCCCGTAGACGCGTGTTGGGTCGGTACATTGCGGCAGGTCGGACCAAATTGATATGAACGAGTCTTAATCAAGTCCACAAGATCTTAGAGTAGAACATTCCCAAAAGCTAGCTTATGAGTTTGGGTGTTCATATAGCATTGATTAATTCCCTTCCTATCAGATGTAGGATACTTTTACCCACATCTCTATCAAAACCCTAGAGGTTCTTTTACCAAAAAAAAAAAAAAAACCCTAGAGGTTAAATATATTCGTTTCAAAATAGATATTCCTTTTATCTTCTTTACAGTCTTAAGAGTTCAGCTAGGTTTTTACCGGAATTCACAACAGCTTTGATTTCTCGTTTCTTTCGAGTTATAAATGTCTTTTTGGGTGTTAGAGTCTTAGACTAAAATTCGACATTATAAAGTTTTTTACACCAACTGTTAATGGAGCTAGATACTGAATGATATTATTTTTAATCGTCAGGGACAACGAAGCATCTATGATCACAACAATTTCGAAAGATGTATTAAAAAAATTAAATGCAACGCCATCAAGATATCACAATGGCTTGGTTGGAATTGAAGCTCACATTTCAAAGATGGAGTCATTGTTATGCCTTGAGTCTCAAGGAGTGAGGATAGTAGGGATATGGGGTCCTGCAGGCGTTGGTAAGACTACCATAGCTAGAGCTTTATATAACCAATTTCATGAAAACTTCAAACTTTCAATATTTATGGAGAATGTTAAAGAAAGTTTTGGTGAAGCTGACCTCGATGACTATGGTTTGAAGCTGCGTTTACAACAAAGATTTTTGTCCAAACTTCTTGATCAAAAGGATTTGAGAATAGGTCATTTAGGCGCAATAGAAGAAAGGCTAAGGAACCAGGAAGTTCTAATTATTCTTGACGATGTGGACAACATTGAGCAACTCAAAGCCTTGGCAAAGGAAACTCAATGGTTTGGCAACAAGAGCAGAATCATCGTGACAACCCAAAACAAACAACTTTTGGTTTCTCATGATATCAACCATATGTACCAAGTGGCTTATCCTTCAAAAGAAGAAGCTCTTACTATATTTTGCCAGCATGCTTTTAATCAAAGCTCCCCATCAGATGATGTAAAGCACCTTGCAACTGAAATTGCAACTCTTGCTGGTCATCTTCCGCTGGCTCTACGCGTTCTTGGTTCATTTATGCGTGGAAAGAGTAAGGAGGAGTGGGAATTTTCCCTGCCTACGCTAAAAAGTCGACTCGATGGAGAGATCGAGAAAGTATTAAAAGTCGGGTATAATGGCTTGCATAAGGATGACAAAGCTTTATTTATTCATATTGCATGTCTTTTTAGTGGTCATCATGAAAGCTATGTGAAACAGATGGTCATAGCTAACAATGACTCGGATGTAAGTTTCGGACTTAAAGTCTTGGCTGATAAATCTCTCATACAAAAACATGAGAATGGTATAATCGAGATGCACTCCTTACTACGACAATTGGGCAGAGAAGTTGTTCGAGAGCAATCTATTTATGAGCCAGGAAAACGTCAGTTCTTGATGAATACTAGAGAGACTTGTGGCGTCCTTTCAAACAATACTGTAAGTTCTTCCTTTTTTTTGCATAAGTCTGAAAACTGCATTCTTAATTTTAATTAGGCATCAAAGCAACAATTAAAGTTTTTGAATTTGACATGTAAAATAACAAAATTCTAGATATTTTATTAATTGAACTAAACAACATATCATATCCTCCTAAAATCTTGAAATTGTAATAATCAACATATTTCATAAACTATTACAATTTCTTAAGTGAACATATACTCGAATTTATGGTATCTTTTCGCTCTCACAATTTGTGCTCAGACATTATTCCTGTCTGAAACTTTTTTTGTTTTGCAGGGTACGGGAACTGTATTAGGTATATCGCTAGATATGTGTGAGATCAAAGAGGAGTTATATATAAGTGAGAAAACTTTTGAAGAGATGCGGAACCTCTTATATCTAAAATTCTATATGAGTAGTCCTATAAATGATAAAATGAAAGTCAAGTTGCAGTTGCCAGAAGAAGGGCTAAGCTATCTACCGCAATTGAGGTTATTACAGTGGGATGCATATCCTCTAGAGTTTTTACCTTCTCGCTTTCGACCCGAATGTCTTGTCGAACTCAACATGTCGCATAGCAAGCTTAAGAAGCTATGGAGCGGAGTTCAGGTTAGATATAATGATTGCAATCTTTTTTATTTCTTAATTTAAATAACATTTTTCAAAGATTTATACTTTATAGGTTTCTAATTTATCCAATTGTAATTGGAGTGGCCTAAATCTTTTACATACTATTTTTAACTCCATCTTAACATGTTGATGTAATTAACCTTCTCTTTTTTTTTTTAAATAAAGTTTTTTTTTTTGTGTTTGTGGAGAAAATTTTGAAAAATGGGAAAGGACTTGGGTCAATCTACTCATTGCCAACTCGTTTTGAATTGGAAACGAAGTGTTTTTTTTTTTGTTTTTTTTTTTTTTGGGTGCATGTTCTGAGTATTAGTTAATTTGCATAGTTTGAGCTTTTGTGAGTTATGTGTTCTGTCTTGGAAGCACATTGAGATGTTCTTTCTGCTTGTGAATTTATGTGCAGCCGCTTAGAAATCTCAGGAGAATGACTCTGTATAACTCCCGGAATCTGGAAATCCTTCCAAATCTTTTGGAAGCAACAAAGCTGAACACATTGGATTTGGGTTGGTGTGAGTCTTTGGTGGAGCTTCCTTCATCTATAAAGAACCTTCAACATCTGTCTTTGTTAGAGATGTCTTGTTGCAAGAAATTAGAGATCATCCCAACCAACATCAACTTAGAATCTCTAGAGTTCCTCCACTTTAGGTATTGCCCTCGACTGAAAACTTTTCCAGAGATTTCAACCAATATTCGTCTTCTCAAAATAAAAGGCACCGCGATCACTGAGCTGCCTCCATCAGTCAAATATTGGAGTAAAATTGACGAAATTTGCATGGAGAGGACTAAGGTAAAGAGATTGGTTCATGTTCCTTATGTTTTGGAAAGGCTATGTTTGAGGGGTAATATAGAATTGCAGACTATTCCGAGCTATCTCAAATATCTCCGTCGGCTGTGCATGATTGACATCTCCTATTGCATCAATATTATATCGCTACCGAAGCTTCCAGGCTCAGTATCCGCCTTAACAGCTGTAAATTGCAACTCACTTCAAAGACTACATGGCCACTTCCGAAACAGAAGCATCACCCTGAGATTCACTAACTGTTTAAAGCTAGATAAGAGAGCCCAAGAAAAGATCCACCAGTCCCCATTCAAAGTTGCTCTCTTACCTGGTGAACAAGTACCTGCATACTTCGGCTACCGAAATACCGGAAGTTCCATAATGATCCAGTCAGACAAGGTTGATCTTTCAAAGTTTAACAGGTTTAAGGTATGCCTTGTGCTTGGAGCGGGAAAACGTTTCCAAGGTGGTAATATAAAATTTTACAAACAATTGTTGTGTACACCGAGAGAGTATTACGTGCCAAATGGTTTGGATACACCATTCCTTGAAAGTGATCATCTTTGCATGTGCGAATTTGGATTATTGCCACCATATCCTTTAACGCAACGAGAGCTTCTCCGGCCAATCCGATGGCTGATGGTTTCCTTTGAGAGTCAGGGCCTTGATGGGTGCGAAGTAAAAGAATGCGGTTTACAGTTCTTGGAGCCTCATGAGACATCCCAATTTCGGTCTCCTCATGATCAGTACTTGGGTAGTAGTAGTAGTAGTAGTAGTAGTAGTAGTAGTAGTATTGAAGAAATTAGCCATGCAGACAGAGAAAAAAAACGGATAAAATTAACAATATCATAAAAAGTCACTTTCTATATAATCTCTATAAACTCACCATCGCATTTCTTTTGTTCCTCCTCTTCGAGTGTGTTATCATGGCTATACAAATAAATAAAATGAAAGATTTTTTTTTTTTTTTTCTCGCTTTAAACGTCTATTGTAGAATTAGGTAACAAACCAACTTACTTTATTCATTCACCAAACAATGGTATTTAATATTTATACAAGAGAGCTCACGAGAGCTTTGATAACGAGATAAGCCTAAGATCCTAAAATACAGGACACAAACTCTATCACAAAATATATGGTCTAATCCTAATCAGATTATACATATATCCCCAATACTCCCCCTCATGTTGGAGTGTGAAGATTCTGAACGCCCAACTTGGACATTAAATAAAGAAACTGTGAGCGACCAAGAGCTTTGGTAAAAATGTCGGCAAGCTGTTCCTCAGTCCGAACATGATGCGTCGTGATAATGCCATCGCGAACCGCATCTCGAACCGAATGACAATCAGATTCAATGTGTTTGGTACGCTCGTGAAAAACCGGATTAGCAGCGATATAAATAGCAGCTTTACTATCACAGAACAGGCGAGCAGGAGCGGATTGGTCGATGCCTAATTCTCTTAATAATTTTCGTAACCACTTTATTTCCCGAAGAGCAACAGACATAGCTCTATATTCGGCTTCTGCAGAAGAATGAGAAACAGTTTCTTGCTTCTTTGTCTTCCATGAAATAGGCGAACCACCAAGCAACACAACATAAGCACTAAGAGACCGTCTAGTCAAAGGACACGATTGAAAATCAGAATCACAATAAACTTCAAGTGTTAAATCGGAATCTGCTTTTAGCATAATGCCTTGACCTAGAGAGCCCTTCAAAAAACGAACAATGCGTATCGCATCTTGCAAATGAGACTCCTGAGGTGCTTGCATAAATTGTTACAAGACATGGACTGAGTAACTCAACTCAGGCCGAGTATGAAGAAGATAGAGTAGGCGACCAACGAGGCGCCGGTATGGCTTGGGATCCAGAAGCAACGGACCATCATCGGAGGCAAGATAATGATTTTGTTCCAAAGGTGTATGAGCAGGACGAGAACCAAGATTACCACTATCCGATATAATGTCAAGAGCATACTTGCGCTGAGATAAGAAAATGCCATCAGGGCCACGACTTACTTCAATTCCCAAAAAATATTTAAGCTTCCCCAAATCTTTCATGGAGAAAGAACGACCCAAATATTCCTTGAACTTTTGAATCATATACCCATTGTTACCACAAATCACGAGGTCGTCAACATAAATCAACACGCAAAGTTCAATTCCGTTGCGTGTATATGAGAAGAGAGAGTGATCCTCGTAAGCTTGGAAAAAACCAAAACGTAAGAAAGCGTCAGATAACTTTTTAAACCAACACCGAGGAGCTTGTTTCAAGCCATACAACGACTTGCGAAGACGACAAACTTTGTCAGGAAATGAATGACGAAACCCAGGAGGCAGCTTCATATAAACCTCCTCTTCTAGATCACCATGAAGGAAGGCATTATTGACATCCATTTGATATACCTCCCATTGATTTGCAGCAACGAGACGAAGAAGAGTACGAACCGTTGTCATTTTTACCACTGGCGCAAATGTTTCATTGTAATCCTCTCCTTCAACTTGTTTATTTCCTTGAACATCTAGACGAGCTTTGTATCTCTCAATGGAACCATCAGCATTGTACTTGGTCTTGTAGACCCAATAGCTACTTTTCCTGGTGGCAAATCCACTATATCCCATGTCTTATTAATTTCTAATGCATCAACTTCTTTAAACATTGCATCATTCCACACCTTTATTTGAACAGCCTCTTTAAAATGCTTGGGCTCAACATTTGCAGTGATTGCAGCGAGATAGGCTTTATGACCTGTGGAAAAATATTCATCGGAGATATAGTCCGTCAAAGGATAGTGTGAGTTACCTGGGAGCGGTGTCGAGGACTGAGAAGTGGAGGTGAGGAGAGCGTGATGGGTGTCCGGAGTGGCAGTAGTATTGTACAAGACATAGTCTTTCAACCGTACAGGTTGTATGACTTGACGTTTTCCTTGACGCGGAGGAGTTTTCTCAACAAATGGAGAAGAAGCCGCAGATAACGGAGAGGACTTGGATGACGAAGAGACTAACAGAGTTTTAGCCGGAGACTCATCCGTATTACTTGGAGATGGGATGGTTTCTTGTGGCGGAGAAGCAGGCTCTGTAATTGTATTCGGAACAGAGTCCAAAACAGAGCTATCGCCGGAGGTAACAGTCAGGGCAACACTTGTTGCTGCGTCATCATCGGCGGTTGGTGCTGTGAGAGATTCAGAGGAAGCACCTGTTACAGCCCCGGGTGTAGCTGCAGTTGTTGGAGCCACATTGTCAGTGCTCCCCCTGTCTACCAAAGGCGGAGAAGGCAGCCAATCTTCATCACATGTAATTGGAACTGAAGCTAATGGCCGCGAGACTAAATCAGCAGCACCCGACACAAAAGGAAACACATCCTCTCTAAATACAACGTCACGTGAGATTAAGAACTCATTAGTAGTCATGTCATACACTTTCCACCCCTTTTGTCCAAACGGATAACCAACAAAGATGCATAAACGACTTCTTTCGCGAAACTTGTCTTTATCCCGTGTAACGCGGTGAGTATAACAAGCACACCCAAAGACGCGGAGCTGATCATAACTCGGCTTACTGCCATGAAGTATCTCGTAAGGAGAGAGGCCATTATGAATAGAAGACGGTATACGATTGATTAAATAAGCAGCCGTCAAAACTGCTTCACCCCAAAATTTAACAGGTAGATTCGCTTGAAACAACAACGCTCTAGAGACGTTGAGAATATGTCGATGCTTTCGTTCTACTCTACCATTTTGTTGTGGAGTCCCTACGCAAGAAGTCTGATGAATTATACCATGTTCTTTGAAATAAGACGAGAGGCACATAAATTCCGTCCCATTGTCGCTGCGAATATTTTCACAGATTTGCCAAACTGTTTTTCCGTGTAAGCCAAGAAGTTAGTGAGCACGCCACGCACTTCTGATTTTGCAAGTAAGATATACGTCCAAACGGTTCTTGAAAAGTCATCGACGATTGTTAAAAAATAAACTGCTCCACAGGATGAGGGCACGCGATAAGGTCCCCAAACGTCACAATGTATTAAAGAAAAACACTCTAATGTTTTATTAATACTATCGGAAAAAACTTCTCTTGTCTGTTTTGCTCTAAAACATACGTCACACGAACGAGAGCTAACAGCGGTAGAGGAACCCGTAAACAAAGGTAAATTGGAAAGTACTGAAAAACTTGGATGTTCAAACGTTGATGCCACAAAGCTTGATCGGAGGAGACGGCTACTGTATGAATCTTCGCCGTAGCCACATCCGTTAGATAATACACCCCATCACGTTCTTCCCCGTTTCCAATCAAAGTCCTCGAAAACCGGTCCTGTAAAACACAAATTGTATGAACAATGCTAAACACTTAGTCTGTTTTACTATTTTTGAAACAGAGATTAATGTGCAATTCAACGCAGGTACATAAAGAACATTAGTCAACTTGACTTTATCCGAAAGCGGGAACGCTCCCATGCTCACAGCGAACGTTTTACGTCCATCCGCAAATCCCACCGAACAAGGTGGTATAGTGACAATGTTAGTCAAGAAAGAAAGCTGCCCAGTCATATGGTGGGAAGCTTCGGTATCGAGAATAACATCGCCAAACTGTGCCTTACCAGACAATTTATCGGAGTTGGCACTATCTTTGTTTTGAATCATCTGTGTGATAACTTGCAATTGATCTGGTGTGAATTCTGGAAATGAGGAGAAGTTGGAAGTTGTAGCATGAGCTGCGGTGACTTGTCCCTTTCCACGACCAGAATTGGTGAAACCTGAGCCACGACCCCCTCGACCACGAACGCTGGATCCACGACCACTGCTATTGTTGTGCTCCATCCACCAGTCAGGAAATCCGACTATCTGCCAGCACTCTTTCTTTTCATGGCCACTACGACCACAGTATGAGAAAATAATGGAATGATCTCGAGACCTCACAATAGAAGTCTCTGTTTTTCCTTCCATGATATGCTCTGCAATTTGTTGATTGCTGTGAGTGACAAATCCAATTTCTGACTGTTGTTGTTCACGAACTTGAACTGATGCAAGCCTCTGTTCTTCTTTCACGACCCGAGAGTAGATTTCTCCAAGGGGCGGAAACGGATCCATTGCTATGAGGATTGCGGAGAGTCCTCCAAAGCGAGAATCGTCAAGTCCTATCACGAATTGATGAATCTTCTCTTCTTCCCTTTCTTTTGAAGGTTCAAGAGTAGCACCACAGGTACACAAACCACACTTACACACGGTAATAGGTTTGTAAATTTGGTATTCTTCCCAAAGTTTATACAAACGACCATAGTATTCAACAACAGGCTGTCCATCTTGCCGACACGAGGCAAGCTGAGCCTTGAGTTGATGAACACGAACTTTGTTTCCCACCGAGAAACGCTGCTTCAATTCCACCCACAGTTGATGAGCATCAGATATGAAGGTGACTGTTTATTTAACTTTCGGTTCAATGGAGGAACGAATCCATCCCACGATCATCGAATTGACTGCTGTCCAATTCTCATAATCCGGATCATCACATGGTGGTTTTGGAATCGAGCCATTGATAAATCCGGTCTTACGTTTGGCTTGAAGCGCATTCAACAACTCCGTGGACCATTCATTGAAATTGTCACTAGTTAACATAACTGATGAGATCATGGCCCCTGGATTGTCTGAGCTTGCAAGGGTATATGGTGACACCTTTGTTGTAGCTGATTGACCAACCGTGGATATTGATGCCGACGAGCCATCTTCTGTGAGGGACATGGTTGCTTGACATGCAAGAAACGAAGTTTGAAGAACAGAGGGACGAAACTATCGAAAGAGCAACAAAATTTTAGAGATTTTGTTGGATCTTATGCTCTGATACCATGTAGAATTAGGTAACAAACCAACTTACTTTATTCATTCACCAAACAATGGTATTTATACAAGAGAGCTCACGAGAGCTTTGATAACGAGATAAGCCTAAGATCCTAAAATACAAGACACAAACTCTATCACAAAATATATGGTCTAATCCTAATCAGATTATACACATATCCCCAATATCTATGCTTATATTATTGGTTTTGCGCAATGTTTTTAAACCCGACTCGGACGGTGAATCGGACTATTTTCTGGGTCATTGGATCACTGGATCAACCGGTTCGACCACAAGTTAATTGATTAAAATTTCTTAAACGTATATAATATTTATAGAGATTATATAGTTATATATATATAAAATAATAATAATTATATTATGTTAAACATAATATGAAATCTAACAATAACACAACTAGGTGGTTGTCCGCGCACATGCGCAGAAATTATTGTGTATAAAAGGTATTATGTTTAACATAATATGAAATCTAACAATAACAATAAATTGATTAAAATTGAACCGAAAAAAGAATGGAATAAGATTTTCTTAACAAAATAAAAATATGAAGTCTAACAAGATTTTTTCTTCAGACGAATCTCTCCCACGATTGTCTGAAGACAAGAGTCCACAAGACCAGAGATTCACCGTCGAGTCATAGTTCTTAAGGTTAGATGTACTTGCCCTTTATTTGATTTTTGTTCTTTTTTTTTGTGAAGTTTGTATGCGCACAAGGTGTTTGTTCATTTGCCTAAACGAAGTTGCTACCTATTTTTATAAAATTTGCTACCCATGGGATCTGTTTTATCTCCTTGTTCAAATTTTGTGTGAATGTGTGTAAAATACGCATAATCCAATGTGTCGTAACTAGAAGCTTCTCTTTAGGGTTTTGGGTTGTTAGGAAATGAATCTTATTCTTTCAAGTTTTGAATTTTGTTTTTGAGTTCATTGTTTGATACTTATCAGATTGAGGGTTTTTGTTTTTGATGCAGAGACTGATTGACATATGAATGGCGTCGAGGCACTTAGGCAAGAAGGTACTTTTCTTACTCTTTGCCTTCTTTCTTTAGTGAATTTTTCTGAGGAATTTCAGCGAAAAGCTTGTAGCTTTAGCTTCCATTTCGTACTATTTCCTGGTATTTTCCCAATATTTGCATAGCTTTTGTCGAAATTCTTGTGTTTCTCATGCTGTTTTTCTCTTTAAATTGGGTTTAGGCCAAAGTCTATCTTGCATTTTTTAAGTGAAGCAAATCTGCATATGCATGAATGTGACTAGACGTACGAGTATATGTTTATCCATGGATGAAATTGAAGTTATCGGATCATTGTTTAAGCTATTCGAGTTTCAAATTCTTGATTACAAATGAAGTGAAAATATTATTATGTATTCGTTTCGGTATATTTATGTCTGCATTTTTGTCCAGTTTGCTTGGTTTGGTGAGTGGTTGCACATTGTTTTGGCATACATATCAGCGTTTCGGCCGTTTTTTTAATTGTTGATTGGAAATGTAGTGAATTATTATGAAGCGTTTGTTTCATATAGCATAATTAACTCTTCATTTTCGTCTAGTTTGTTTGGTTTGGTGAGTAGTTACACAATGTTCGAGTTGCTTTGCATATGTGTCAGCATATCAGTCTCATTTTTATTAGTATTTCACATGTGTTATGGATGTCTCAAGTACCTTTACGTATTTGCAGGGCATTCAAGTCTCTTTTAGAATAGGTTTGGTTCTTCCACGAGTAGTAGTAGCATCTACAGAGAGGCAGATTTCCTCTACGGTTTCAAAAAGAGCTTCTGAAAGTGTCTCTTTTTCATTCGCTCGGTACATAAATGGTGGGTGTTAAAAGAGTGTTCACTTCACTCACAGGCGATTACAATTTTTCTTCTGCCTTTTTAGAGAATGAATTAGAATAATGAGTATCTCATCCTTTTATTCATGTTTAGGGTTTGGTTTTAGTTCGCTATCAAATTGGTCTCGTAGTCATGAATCTTTCCCTACTGGAACATCCATAAGGTAAACCATTCGCCTAGACTTTTCTGTCATTTCTTTTTAAATTTGCTCCTCAGAGTATCTAGTTGAATGTTCACTCGTTTGGGTTAAGTTGTTTTTGGAACAGGTATTTTCATGCGAGTCGAGAAACATTGGCGAAAAGAAAAGAGGATGCTGATCGACTGCTGAGTCATCGTGAACGCAAGAAACAGACTGTGAAAACGAAAGGAAAGTTCTCTAAACGGGAGAAAAAACCGGATAAGCCACCTGTTGAAGCTCCTTATGTGCCTCCTAGGCTGAAAAGATTGGCAAAGGGATTGCCTGAGAAGACGGTCGACATATTTGAAGGGATGACACTACTTGAGCTCTCCAGGCGTACTGGTGAGTCAGTGGCGGTTTTGCAGAGCATTCTCATCAATGTTGGTGAAACTTTTAGTTCAGAATTTGACACAATCAGTGTTGATGTCGCCGAGCTTCTTGCAATGGTAAGGTGATTCTACCTCTAGTTCCAAGATAATGGATTTCATAGGTCATTTAACTTGGTTATTAATTGGATATGATAAACTTAAGGTTTTCCAGTTTATCAGATATCGAAATAGCATAACCATTTTACCAAATTGAGATTTTTTGGTTTCTGGATTGGTTTCTTTTAGTTCAGATCAGTTTATCTGGATTGAATATCAATACCCAGTAAAGATGTCATTAGTTTTAACCATAGTAGGATTTTGGTTCGGTTTAAGAATTTGTTATCCCGGTTGTGAATTGCAACAGATTGGTCCTCCAGATATTAATATAATTCTGTTTGTGTTTTCTCATCCTTTGCAGGAAATCGGGATCAACGTAAGGAGGCAACATTCTACAGAAGGATCTGAAATTCTTCCACGGCCTCCAGTTGTAACCGTAATGGGCCATGTCGATCATGGAAAAACCTTGTTGTTGGATGCATTAAGAAACACCTCTGTTGCGGCAAGAGAAGCTGGTGGAATCACTCAGCACGTGGGTGCTTTCGTGGTGGGCATGCCGGATTCTGGCACTTCAATCACATTCCTCGACACACCTGGCCATGCTGCTTTCAGCGAGATGCGAGCTCGGGGAGCCGCCGTGACTGATATAGTTGTCTTGGTGGTTGCTGCTGATGATGGGGTAATGCCGCAGACACTCGAGGCTATTGCCCACGCTAGATCAGCGAATGTCCCGATTGTGGTTGCGATCAATAAATGCGATAAACCAGGAGCTAATCCGGAAAAAGTTTAGTACCAGCTCACGTCTGAGGGGATAGAGCTCGAGGATATTGGAGGAAATGTTCAGGTGAGAGTTTTACTTGTCTCTGAGCTTTGTTACTTTATATCGGCATCCTTCAGAAATTGATATGGTTTGGTTCGGTTTAATATGGTTTTTGTTTCCATTTGGACTCGGTTTGTTAAAATTCTTTTTGAAGGAGAAGCTGCGGTTTTTGTCAGTTTATTCTTTTTTTATCATTTGTGTGGTTTATAAAAGAAACTGAATCGGTTTATTTGCTCATCTGTTTGGTTAGGCAACCCTGGTTTCAACTTTGAAATTTTGTTTTGTTTTGAGTTACTTTAACCATGGCGATTTGACTTGTTGTTTCAGGCTGTTGAGGTATCTGCAGCGAAGAGTACAGGGCTAGACAAATTAGAAGAAGCTCTGCTTCTCCAAGCCGTGGATATGGACCTCAAAGCACGTGTGGATGGACCAGCTCAAGCATATGTGGTGGAGGCTCGGCTTGACAAAGGCCGTGGACCGTTAGCCACCATTATTGTAAAAGCCGGAACCTTGGTGAGGGGTCAGCACGTAGTCATCGGGTCTCAGTGGGGAAGACTTAGGGCTATTCGGACATGATTGGTAAGAAAACGGACCGAGCAACACCAGCGATGCCCGTCGAGATTGAAGGGCTTAAAGGTCTTCCAATGGCTGGCGACGATGTCATTGTGGTGGAATCAGAGGAACGCGCGAGGATGCTGAGCGAAGGGCGAAAAAGGAAATATGAAAAAGATCGGTTGTTGAAAGCAGAGGAAGCGAGAATAGAGGAAGCAGCAGCGAGAATGGAAACAGAGTCTGAAGAAGGGTTTGTTCGGGTTGAATTACCGATAATAGTGAAATCGGATGTGCAAGGGACTGCACAGGCTGTTGCTGATGCGTTAAGAACATTAAATAGCCCACAGGTGCGTAAAACCGAAATGTTGGTGTAATGTGATTGTGCCTTATTGGCTTTCTTCTTTATATTTGCCTATTGTTTATATTGGATAGGTATTTGTGAACATTGTTCATAGCGGAGTGGGAGCAATTTCTCACTCTGATTTGGACTTGGCACAAGCTTGTGGTGCGTGTATCGTTGCGTTTAACGTTAAGGGTGGAAGTTCTGCTAATCTTTCTGCAGCTCAAGCCAGCGTCAAGGTACTCCGTTCTGTTCCAAAGAATCGTTTCATATCTAGCTTTGATAATTTCCAATGCCAACTTCTACGTCTGTTTTCACATTCATATATCGTGGCTAGAGCTTTAACATTGTAACCAATGGTGATCTTTTAGGTTTTCCATCACCGAGTGATATACCATTTACTCGAAGACATCGGGAACTTGATCGTAGAGAAAGCACCAGGAGTTTCGGAGATGGAGGTGTCTGGTGAAGCCGAGGTACTTAGCATTTTCAAAATCTTAGGAAAGAGAAGAACCGAAGAAGATGGAGTAAGCATTGCAGGTTGCAAAGTGATGGATGGTCGGGTATGTAGAAGTGGACTCATGAGGCTGTTGCGAAGCGGAGAAGTGGTCTTTGAAGGCTCGTGCGCGTCGCTGAAACGGGAGAAACAAGACGTGGAACAGGTAGGAAAAGGGAACGAGTGTGGACTTGTGATGGGAGATTGGAACGATTTTAGAGTCGGAGATGTGATTCAGTGCATGGAGCCAGTCATTAGAAAACCTAAATTCATTTCTTCTGAGAGTGGAGCTGTGAGAATTGAATGCTGAGATCTACTAAACCCTAAACTCCTAAATCAATTAAATCTGATTGTTTAGGATATTGATTTTTGCCTTTTGGGTATTACCCTGATGATTATTTATTTTGTTACAAAAATTGTCTTATTATGTAAACAAAACAAGAAAAAAAGTCATAGGTAATAAAGTTTTGTAACTTTGTTTTACACATTTAATGATATTAGAAACCCTAAATAGTATAATCAATTTTTTTTGGGAAAATTAGATATAAAGGATATCTACTACAATTTTTGTCCATATATACCTTATTTTTGTAGATTGGTCAAATAGGTTTTTTAAAATTAAAAACTCCAATTTACCCTCATTTTCTCTCAAATTTTATTAAAAAATAAAATTTTTATGGCATCTCTACAAGGAAGTTTGCCTATATCATATAAATGTTAGACCTAAAGAGGCAATCGTTATCATACTTAGTGCTTACAATTAAAAAACTATCTCTTGATATTTGATAATAATGATGATACAACTTGACCAAAGCTTTAGACCGTGTAGTTTCTCCGATTGTGTTGTGGTCGAAACCCTCTTCCCGAAGAGCATTCTGTCGTTGTTTGGAGACTTGATCCTTCGGTGGTGTCTTGGCCGTAGGTGGTTGTCGGAGGTATTTCTAGATGTATATGTGTTCATTTGATCAGTCATAACTTTTGCTATGATACTACGTTTGACCTGAAAGCACCACCGTTGGAAAGCTAATTGAATTCCCTATGACTTTCATCAAGGGCTCCGAAGCTAAATCGCAGGGTAAATTCTTCATATGGTGTGATCTTTTAAATACTTCAAATTGATCATGAATAACCATATCTCTTGCTTTCCCCTTCATTTTCTTTTGGTCATTGCTTGTTCTTTTAAGTACCAAATCTCCTCTACAAGCTCTCTTTTTCATGGTTCTCACTCCAACAATTAATATGTATGAACTTTATGCAAATGCAATCCTAAACGAATGCTATGAAAATGCTAGACTTTAAGATAAATCAAGACTTGAAACATTCAAAATCACATGATATCAGTCATAAAGACTCAACTATTAGAATTGCCATGAAGTTTGATTTATATATAAATGTTGGACCTAAAGAGGCAATCGTTATCCTATACTTACAATAAAACTTTCCTTGTAGATCTTGTAGATCGTAATCTAAACAATAAATATCCATTTAAATCGTAATCTAAAAAATATTTTGTTTCTTTTTTTGAAGATTTACTTTCTATATTTAGAGCATTCTAAAACTTACAGAAATCGAAATCTGCAATATCGTAGAATTTACATTCTAAACGAAGATTACAATTTCTAACGATGGCAGAAGATGTAGAAATTATTAGAACGGCTATTCTAAAATATTTAGAACATAGAAGAAAATGTAGAATGCATGTTCTAAATATTTTAGATATATGATTTTCAGATTTCTAAAATTCTCAGAACAGAAATCTAGTCTGAAATATGTAGAACATGTACAAAAAGGCAGAATACACATTCTGAGTTTCGCAGTGTTCTAGAAAACGTGCTCTACCAAAATTAGATGAAACTTTATCTATAAAAAAATCAACTTTTTTTAAACCAAATCTAAAAAATTCCACTTCAAATCACCTCTACTCTTGTATATCTACCTGTTTTTATGATTATTTTTTTAAAAAAACATTTAAATTATGGTGTAGGGGTAAAATCGTCCAAACTGACAATCTCACAAAAAAGGTGTATATGGACAAATTTTTAAGTAGATATCCTTTATTTCCAATTTTCCCATTTTTTTATTTCTTTCTCTCTAATGACACAATTTTTTTCTTTGTTTCCCAGATGTTCAATTAACTATGACTCACGTCCTATATTATCATGTTCGTTTAATAATCGCAAGATGTTGTTCGTTTAGCAATCGCTGCGACTAATCGCCATTTAAAAAATCGCATCGCTAATTGCGACTGATCGCGCGATTAGTCGCAGGATCCTACGACTGTCAAACGAACAACTTTCAGTCGCAGTCGCAGTCGCATGCCTCCTACGAATGCCAAACGAACATCACATATCTACCCGAATCCATAGTTCTCTTATTAAACCTCCCTGAAATCAATAGTTCTCACCTATTTCAGTTTTTTTTTTTCACGATTTGTTCTTTTTTTTTGTTAATCTTGTTAATTAAACATATGTATGACAAATCTATGACTCAATATTTGATTTAATTTGTTAGTTAAACATCTAGGGAGCGATTTGATTTCTATTTACCCATCAATTTGTGAAAAATGAAAATAGATGTTTGAATTTGAGAAGAAATGTTTTTTTTTTTTTTTTAATGTGTTAGTGGCATAAATGTAAATATGTGAAGATTTGGAGGATATCATTGTCTCCTAAACAGTGAAAACTACCCAAAAACTAAACCCTAATCAAAACTATCCATTTTGTTAAATACAAACAAAAAAACTATCCACCCAGTTAAAATTCCCAATTATAAATTAGACAATAAATTTAGTTTTGATGTAGCTGGTCGGGAGCAGCAACGTTAAAACGACCAACCGCGCAAAGGAAGATGCAGCAGTAATAGACATGACCAACTGCAATAATCAAAAGAAAAAATATTCATGAATTGATGACGGAAACAAGAGCAAGTTACTTTATCCCCTAAGAATCAATAACCACTCTTTTTTTTTTTTACTACTTACCTTATTCCTTTAACAAAAGCTTAATCTCGGAAACCTAGCAACTGGGTGCACCTCAGGCTCATCAGGTAGATCCATACGAGCAGAAGTTTCACTCATACAACGCTCACACCCGTGATAGATTTTACCTAAGTGTCTCTCTTGAGCCAACGTGACCACAAGCGGTATTCCTTCCAATTCAGAATAATGCAATTTCAACGCCTTCTCAACGCCCTGGCCATTTTTCAGATTAATGAAAGCGAATCTGTACGCCAAAAAAAAAGAAGCATAGTCATTAGTTTATTACATTGAACTTGTTCGAGTTGTCACAAAGTTGGAGAGGAACAAGTGACCAAACCCCATGGGAAAACCGGTTTTGTAATTTATGGGAACAGTAAGCGTTGTGATCTCTCCACATGAACCGAATAAATCACGAAACATATTCTTCACTTGATCCTGAGGAAGACGCAAACTTTCAAACCCCATAACCAAAATGGTTTGCTTATTGTGATAAACCCCCACTTTTTGACAATCAATACAGCTATTCTTCGGAATATGTTGTATTCAAAACAGAATTAAAACAGGGATAAAAAGTAATGTATCAAAATTCTCACAGCTAACATAAGTTAATAGTAAACACTCATACAATATATATTTAAAAATATACGAAACGTATACCAAAGAACATCCCGGATGCGTCATCTCTTCCTCCTCGTTTTCCTCTGGGGTTGTTTCTCTGTCCTGTAGACAAAGCGTAGTTAGTGCTGGCTCATACATTTCAGATTCCCTCGATCGGGCAAATTTTAAAAATATGGCCTTTAACAAATTTATACGATATGCCCTTTGGTTTAATAAAAAAAATTCTCAAACCTACAAAACAAATATAACAGCTACAAACAAACAAACATAGACCTAGTAAACACTAATACAATATATATTTGAAGTAAACAAGAGGAAACATATACCTTTAACATGGTTAATAGAATTTCCGGTAGTTTTTTTACAGCTTCGGTCAGTTCTTTAATAGATCTCGACAATTCAATGATTTCCTGCCATTGGAATAAGAGTAAATGATTAAGACAACCATGACAAACAACTAAAACTCTACTTTGGGAACAGCTGAGGCATATTAAATTGCAATAAATGTTTTATAGCAAAGTTTTCTTCAATAATTAGTATTTTAATAAGGCTTAGTTACAAACTGTCCACTGTAACATTTATCAAAACTTTTGTCTAAAAGACTTATTAGACTACGAAATCAACTACAGCTTTTAATATTATCGTTGTACTGTATATGTTATTTTATATCTTGAATTTTTAATTTAGAACATAATTAATAATACTATTCGGTGCTTATTTGATTAAATCACTAAGTAGTAGAATAAACTGTAGATACTTACATTTTTCTGATCAATTTTTTCATCTTCATCAATTTTCTACAAAAACAAACCACCAGTTATTGTAAAAAAAAAAAAAACATGAGTAGCATAACAAAGAATAGATAAAAACAAAGCTTACATTCTTAGACTTTTGCTTCATAGTTGTGCACTTCCTTATTTTCTTAGATCCATCGGCATGATCTTCACTATCAGATCCGTGGTTTCTCTTTATGGACTTATCCTGTGTAGAAACCGTCAAATTTAGGATTATAGAGAAAGAGTTTTGAGGAAGGAAAAAAATCAAAACAAGATCATAAACTGTAAATCTTTTCCATAATGTCATAAAACATTTTAAAAAAAAAACCTTACATTTTTAGATCCAGCAGATTCATCAGATTTAGGATTATGCGGCTCCATTGTAAAAAGTCTTACATTTTTAGGATTAGAAGATGGGTACACTGGTCTCTGTGAGAACGCTGCATATGCACTTAAAATTAAATGAGAAGAGAACTTTGGGTTCAGTTGGTTTAAGGTTTTATGATTGTGCTTAAGAATAAATAAAGAAACGCTAACCTGATGAGACATAGGGTTTGGGCAAAACACATTGCCCTTTGCCATATTCAAGGGCTGGCCACAGGATTCTCTCAGCTTTTGGAAGACGGATCTCAACTCTGGTTGACAATACTTCATATCTACACTTCTCTGGTATTATCTGAATAGTACACATGAAGACGGATTTAGTAAAAGTGTGCATGAAAACACCGTAATTTCATATGTCAAATAAAATATACCTTCCCGAACAATCTCGCCTGGAGATGATAAGTTTTCTCTCCGGCAACATCAATGACAACACTCAGCTGCACCAAAAAAAAAAGCCAAGCAAATCAAATACAGAATGTTAGACTATAAAGAGAGCTAGATAGATTCTAAGGTTCAGATACTCACAATCTGCTCACCAAACTTGACAGATACATTCTCCTTTGGTATTCCTTTGGCGTAAATTGCCACCACAGCTTCTTCTCGTTTCTGGTAGAACTCGTGTCTGTTGAGCCATCAAGTTATATGAGTATATAGTGACTCTGGAAATTAAACAAGAATTTCTATTTTCGATAACTAGACTACATGAACATCGGCTCGGCAGGTGCTGCAGGAGTTGGAGCTGGTGGAAGCAAACCTGGTGGCACTAGTTGAACAAGGATATAAAGACTATATCAAAAATCAAAGCCTAGGTGCAGAAAAATATTGAGAATCGTTTAATACTTTTTTCCGTAACCTATGGAGTTTATGTAATATACCTGCAATGCGAAGATCACATTCATCTATCATCTTCTTAAATTTTGGTTCATTCGGTGCAACAGAAGCGCCCTTTTCCAGGGCTGCTTTAGCAGTACGATATTCTTCTAGCTTCATACAAGCAGTGCTGCGAATAAATAAAAGTATCAGAAAATACAATTATGATTCCAATCAAATCATCATTAAACTTAAATACAGAGAGAAGATGACAATAACATACCCCTTTCTGAGGTAGGCTTTTGCCAATGTTGGTTGTAACTCAATGGCTTTGTTCGCGTCTGCAACAGCTTCTGCTCATGGAAAACCACAAACGATAAAACATCACATCATCAAAAAAAATTCAACCAAAGTACTGAGGAGGAATAAGCAAAACAGTAGCAACTGGTTTAGCTTGATAAAGAAGCAACTCCAAAGTTCAAGTTCATAGATCAGTGACTACTCAGAATAACAAAGCAAATAAAAAAAGGAAGACAACAGAGAAGCAAATCCAGTAAACAATAAGGTCAACGAACACACAATCCGTAAACTACAAGAAAACAAGGTTGAGATCAATTCGTTTCCTAATGATAAGCAAAAGATACACATACCAACATCAAATCAATGCCAAATTCACATGAAACAAAGCAATCCCTAAAATAAGTTTTCTTATCCGAATAAGGTAACAACACAACCTCACAAAAGAAACCCTAAAACTATAACCTCATATCGCCTTTAACGATGATTTTAGGGTAAGGAAGAGAGTTTAAACCAGTGAAGTTATCGAGTTTGATGTTGGCCTGAGCACGATCGGCGAAGAAGGCTGCGCAATTGGGATCCAACTCAATGGCTTTGGAGTATAAGTCAACAGCAACATCGAAGTCATCTTCTAAATAAGCTTTTTTAGCTTTCTCTGCAAATTCCTTCGCCATTGATTCTTATCAGAGAATTTGAGAGAACACGCACAAGTCAGAAGAGAGAGATTATAGAGAACGAGACTGATTCTGTTACTCTTAAGCTTTTTTTTTTTTTGTGTTTCAGATTTTTTCCCTTTGAGTTGGAACGTTTTAATACTGTTTGTTTCTAGGAGACGAGAGAGATAGATAGATAGAGAGAAAGAGAATTTTGGAGTGGCAAAAAAAAAAAACGGCTGCTAGGTTTTTAATTTTTATTAGATTTTTGTGGGCTTGGGCTTGGGTTTATATAGCTGGTTTTTATGGGTCAGCCAACAATAGCCCATTTTTTTAAAGAGAGGATAAATAAAACAAAGCAAAAGCTTAGGGATTTGAAGATAAGAAGCAGCGATACAAGATGATGCTTCAACTCTGCTCCACGTTTCGTCCTCAACTTCTTCTTCCTCCTCGTCAATTCCGGTTTACAGATGCAATCTTCATTCGGTTAGTAGTAATGAACATCACTGTTTTTTTCTTACAAGACTCGAGTTAGTTCCTTCAATTACACAGTTGCTTTGGTTTCGAAATCCCCAATAGTGTTTTTACTAATTTGGGTTATAACGAAATTGGTTTCGAGTGTTTTATGAATCAAAATCGATTCTTTTGATTGGTTTGATGATTGCTTAGGATCTTTATGTCAACATTTCAAAGTCGAAATCTTTCAGAATTCCCAAAAAAAACACCAATCTTTCAGCTAACTGCTTTGTTTAATTTTCGTTTTCCTTTGTAAGCAGACAAATAAACTTTGTTGGAAGCAATTCAGTTGTGAATATCCGGCCAGTGATACGATGCCAGAGAGCGAGTGGAGGACGAGGAGCTAACAGAAGCAAACCTGCAAAGCCTCCTGTTAAAGAAGGGAGTAACAAAACAGTAATCGAAGGTTTAGTAACCGAATCACTACCTAATGGAATGTTTAGAGTCGATTTGGAGAATGGTGATAACATTCTTGGTTATATTTGTGGTAAGATTAGGAAGAATTTCATTCGGATACTTCCCGGTGATAAAGTGAAAGTCGAAATGAGTGTTTATGATTCTACTAAAGGTCGTATCATTTTCAGAATGAGTAGTAGAGACTAAGAAGTAAGAAGAACCGTTTAGGCAAGTTTGATGGGAATGAATCATGTAATGGTACAGAAGGTTTTCTATAATGTAATTCAGGTTTTTCCGCTAAGCGCGGTTTTATGTTCTTCTTCTTCTTTTCCTATAATCTTAAGCATATTGAACGTTTCGGCCTGTCTGTTTTCGTGTACTCTGCACCATGGTAATTAGGTTTTTTTATCGGTGAAGCGAATCTAGATTTTTGATACTCTTGTTGTCTTTGCGGTTTCCTAACCAGAGGCCGTTGTAAAACGCCTCTTGCGAACGACATGTATGTACCTAAAGCTTTGTTTCAGTTCCTTTTAAGCTAGCTCCATTCATATTTTCAGGTTAAAAGGGTTTGAAAATATCATTAACATCACACTTCAATACGAGTTAATTCCTCATTTTACTATTTTTTAACACCACCAATATTTGATTTTATAAAACAAAAATTGTCTTGTAGCAGGTCAAATACTATTGCAAGATGAACTTTTTGTTTAGTTTTCTATCATTCTATGTTCTCACTTCTCAAACATTCGAAGACCCTACGACATAAAAAGCTTAACACGTCAAGGTAAAACGTAGGTTAAATAAGGTTTTTATTATTATGAAATCAAAAGCCGACCTTAGCTCAGTTGGTAGAGCGGAAGACTGTAGTAGTTGCTGTAATCTTTAGGTCGCTGGTTCGATTCCGGCAGGTCGGAATTCTTTTTTGTTAAAGAACTTTTTGTTGATTTTTTTCCCACTTTTGGGCTTTTATTCTTTTCCCGAGTTTAGCCCTAACTTGTGAGTAGGGCCCAAAAATATTAACATTGCGGTTCAAAATTGTGTCGTCCCTTTATTTATAGCTCAGCTTTCTTGTTTGGGTGGTAATTAGAGATTAGTTACTCATTGCAATTCTAAAGTGGATTCTTTGTGGTGGATCTCATTCCATTTACAGGCTTTCTTCTCCTAGAATACTTAACATGAACAAGTTTTTGTCGTTACCAAAACAAAAACAAAAAGGTTTTGTGTTGTGTTGTGTTATCTTTAGCTCACACCAAACTAGTTGTCTTACATTTAAACCAATAGAGATAACCATTTCATGGGACGGGTAAGTAGTCCATTCTTTAGCTTTTGTACTTTGTGTTTTCTTAATCAACTAATTGTTAAGTGTAATGTAGGAAAGAAATGTATCCATTGTTACTTATATATTCTTAAGAGGGAATGAAATGGCTTCGAGTAAATAAAAGTAATACGAATGATAGTTGAACCATCAATCATTATTGAGTCCTAAAATCTTAAAATTCTATGTTAATTCAGGGATTTTGGCAATATAAGCTGGTAAAAAAAGACAAATATCAATATTATGTTCGTCTCTTAAACCCACTTATATATACCAAAAGAAAAAAATGAAATATGTATAAATAAAGGTTTCCGAATCCCTTTTTAGTCTTCATATCAATACTACTCATTTCTACTTAACACTCTAACAATGGTAAATCAAATCTACAAACATGTATTTTCCTTCTTCTTATCCGTTTTACTTCTCCAATCCAGTACTGTCTCATACGTCCGAAAGTCATTCGACCTAAACAAACCATGCAGGCATTTCGTACTTTACCTCCATAACATCGCCTACGATGATGATAACGCGGCTAATGCCACAGCAGCAACAATTGTGAACCCTTTGGGACTAGGGGATTATAGTTTCGGGAGAGTAATTATATGTGACAACCCTGTGACAATGGACCAGAACTATCTCTCGAAACCAGTGGCTCGTGCCCAAGGATTCTACTTCTACAACAAGAAGACGAATTTCAACACTTGGGTTGCTTGGACATTGGTATTCAATTCGACAAAGCACAAAGGGACATTTACCATAATGGATGCAAATCCTTATGGTATGGAGCCGACCAGAGACCTAGCGATCGTAGGTGGGACTGGTGACTTCCTCATGACTCGTGGGATCGCGACGTTGAAGACCAAACTCTCTCAAGGCAGTAAGTATTTTTGTTTGGAAATGAATATTAAACTTTATGAATGTTACTAATATGTGTCTTGGGATTGATGTTTGTGTGTTGGCATTTTATTTTCTTTCTTTGTTTTAGTTGATGTTGTTCCAAATTTCAATAAATGGTATCCTATACTATTATTTGGGGAGTACACTTTATAAGAAACCCTTAACTAACCTTCTCTTTTGTAAAAAATTACATGAGAATGCCATTACAAATTTTTTTTTGTAGAACAAATTTATTCAATTTCTTAAGGATAAACAAGTAAAATACTAATTTCTGTCATTTAATTAATTTAATTAAATTATAAAACGAAAATCTGTTATTAATTTTATTTAAATGACCAATCAAAATGAATATATAAGATTTGATATCTAACTTACCATATTAATTTGTTATTAATCATTAAACTTCACCTCTCATCTTTATATGATTATATTTATATGAAACAAATAAATTATCATATCATCTATATAATTAAAAAAAAGTAATTTTTTTTCTGCATATGCCAAGATTTGAATTTTTAAAAACGCATATAAATTGTTCAATTTATAAAGAAAACAATTAAACGGGTCAAAAATTCAGACTTGAGTAATATATTTCTTTTACACAAAAATAAATGCAACAAAAATTTCGACTGAGCAACGGGTCAGAATTTGAATATTTATATTCGATTTCATACATTTATTTTTTGAAATGTATAATTTTATATACTTCAATAAAAAATTAAATATTTTAATTTGCAACATTTAAAATAAGTTTTACTTGATATTTTTAGAGAATATCATCAATACTTAATAGTTCAAAAAGTTCAAAGTTATAAATACTCTAATTTGATTATTTTTAAAAATAATTATAATAGGTAGCGGGTTAAATATAATATATTATATGATGAAATGAGTTTTGATCCTTATAACTATTTGAATAGTTATATTTAATTTCATATAATTTGTTTTTTGAAATTCAAAATTTATAAACTACAAAAAAAATTTAAAGATTTTAATTCGGAATATTTAAAAATAGTGTAGAACATTTAAATATGGTTTGACACCTCTAAATATTTGAAAATTTGATTCCGCAAGCAATTTTAGAATTAACGAATAATAGATTGTGCACGCAATATTTTAAAATAAAATATTGAGATTCTAAAATAAAAATATAGACTCCACGCACAGGTTGATTTTGGTATTATTATATACTAAATATATGTTTATAACATATTCGATTATGCAAATAATTGGTAAATTCCGTAATTATAAATCTCAAACAAATTCTGTAATTAGATTAGCTCAAACAAATCTCTATTTCAACAACCAAAGAATTATAAATTGAAATTTTTTTCTTCTAAATTAGTTCAAAATAATAGCTAATTTCTTAATTAATTCAAAATAATCTATGTTTTATATGCGATTCATTTATGATATTTTAATTCTAACTAAAATATATGCAATCCTATTTTGTGGTTGTTAACATAAATTAACTCATTGTTCAAAAAATATTACTTTTTAAAAAATAAAACTATTTTCCATTTTCATATCTTAAAAAAAAAATTATCCATAATTGAGTATTATAGAAAAAAATCTATATTTATTCTAATATTGTATATAGGGACTGACAAAAAAATTAATATTTTCTTACTTTGTATTAAAACTTAGTTCTAATATATATATTATTTAAATTTTGTAATAAATAAAATTTAACCCGTACTTTAGTACGGGTGATGATCTAGTTGAAATATTTATGTTTGTAACGAGTTAATAAATAATAAAACAGTCCTTTGTTATATAGTTTTAAACATGCATCTATTAGATCTTTTATGTAAAACGACAAATCGTTTGGTATATACTCTAGGAATCCGAAGCTTTCCAGTGTTATCGATTGAAGAAAACCCAAATCGTTTTACTGTAAGTGTTACAAAAATGTAATATAAATTTGTTTATTTCTCATATGTGAACTAGGGTTGCAGAACCCGCGAGTGCTTAATTAAGAAAAAAAAATCGATTGTCTTTCATCAAAAGAGAAAAGAAATTGGAATCTATAAAGAGACGAACATGCCACTTTACACGTTATTACTTCATCTTCAACCAAGAGAGCTGCATAAACGTTCAAGAATGATTTCCATAAACATTTATGTAATATTAGCAAAAAGTGAACAAAACTAAACACACAAAGATAACAAACAAAGCATACTGGTCAAATTAACTTAGTCCAGGGGTTATAACTTTCTTTAACAAAAAATAAAACAAAGCATACCGGCCGAAAGAGATCGAGATAAAATCTTATTGCTTACAAAGACGAAACACATTCAGTATTATCCTCTATAGGCTCTTAGCTCAGTTGGTAGAGTGGATGACTGTCGTTGTTGCTGTAATTTTTAGGTCACTTGTTCGATTCCGACAGGTCGGATCTTGTTTCTTCACAAGATTTTTTAATTTCATTCTACTTTTTACAATTTCATTAAAGATCTTTTTTTTTTTGTAAAATATAACTTATTTGCTTTAGTTGTAACTTGTGAGCATTAATATTGGGTTAAATTCTTAAAATTATACTCACATGTTCAAATTGTGTCCCTCTATTTAGAGCTCAATTCTCTTGGTTGGGTGGTAATTAAAGATTAAGTTTCTCACAGAAATTATAAAGTGGATTTTTTGTGATGGATCTCATTTTTGAATTTACAGGCTTTCTTTTCCTTGATGTGGATTGAATTCTAAACAAGAAATCTAGAAAACTTAGCATGGACAGATTTTTGTCGTTACCAAAACAAAGAAACTTTGTTGTAGTGTTTTTCTCACACCAAATTAGTCACACCAATAAAGATAACCATTTTGTGGGGCGGGTAAGTTGTCCATTCTTTAGCTCTTCTACTTTGTTTCATCTTAAATCAATTAATCGTTAAGTGTAATGTAGGAATCAAAGCATCAACTGTTACTTTTACATTCCTAAGAGGAAATGAAATGGTTTCGAGTAAATAAAAGGAAGACAAATGGAAGTTGAGCCATCAGTAATTATTGAGTCCTAAAATCTTAAAATCCTGTTTTAATTAAATGATTTTGCAAATATAGACAAATATCAACAAATCAATTATCTGCGTCTCTACCGGGGCCCTTCGGGGAGTAGTCCATTCCGAAGCATTTCGGTGCGTTTCTACCGGGGCTGACCGGATCAGCCGATAGGGTTTATCAAAAAAAAAAAAAAATTATCTGCGTCTCTCAAACCCATTTTTATATCAAAACAAAAAATGAACCCCTCTTTCATATCTACAACATCAACACTACTCATTTCTACTAAGCTCTCTAACCATGGCAATTCAAATCTACAAACAAGTGTTTCTCCTTCTGCTTATCCGTTTTACTACTCCAATCCAATACCGTCTCACTGGTTCGAAAGTCATTTGACCTAGATAAACCCTGCAAGCGTTTCTTTTTCTACCAACATAACGTTGGATACCATAGTGATGACGCGGATAATGCCACATCAGCAACAATCGAGAGAACCCTTTAGGACTAGGGAACTTCAGTTTCGAGAAGTTTGTGATCTTTGACAAATGACAATGGACCAGAACTACCTCTTGAAACCAGTGGCTCGTGCCCAAACTTTTTTATTCTACACCAAGAAATCGAATAACAACATTTAGGTTGCTTGCACATTGGTATTCAATACAAAACAACACAAAGGGACATTGACCATAATGGATGCGAATCCGATAATGGAGCCGACTAGAGACCTCTCCATCGTTGGTGGGACTGGTGACTTCCTCATGACTCATGGGATCGCTACGTTACAGACCGAACTCATTCAAGGCAGTAGTATTTCTGTTTCGAAATGGATATTAAACTCTATGAATGTTAATTAATTATTAATATATGTCTTGGGTTTGATGTGTGTGTATGTTGACATTTTATCTTTCCGTTTGTAATTGATGTGTTCTAAGTTCCAACAAGTGGTGTTGAAATATGTTTGTCATCGAGAGAATTTTTTATTTTTTTTTTCAATCGCACAATAATTAAAAAATAACTTATTGGTTATCCAATTAAGAGGAGTAGTGTTTACAAAAGTAACTTTAGCAAATAAAAGTATGCTTAGCCCGTTCTTCTAGATTTTTTTTCTGAAGTTACTTTTGTAAACACTACTCTTGCTAATTGGACAACCAATCAAAGAGTTATTTTTTAATTAATGTGTGGTTGACACAGAAAAAAAAAACAATAGAGAGAATCACTTTATGAAGATCTCTTTTCATTGATTCTATTCCTTTTTTTCTTTTTTAAAGTGAAAAGTTTCATTATTGTTAAGTATAGTAAAGCTAGGGAACAGATTATTCATTGTTACTTAAATATATCTAAACGGAAATGAATAAAGGGCTTGAGAGACAATTTATATATAGATGTATTTACTTGGTGGCAGAGTTATGTGATTGTTAAGTAATAGGATTTAACTCGCGCTATACTGCGGGATAATTTTTGTTGTATATACAATTTAAGTTAAATTAGTTTGATTCGATATGTTTAATATTGGTAGTGTTAACAAAATAACAAAATGAGGATTTAATCCATATTGAAGCGTCGGATTAATGATATTTTAATTTTAGTTGAAACCAGTCCCTCCATATAACCTGTCATCAGTATAACCCCTCTCGTGTTATTTTAATTTTTATATGTTTAAATATTCATAATACTTTAAATTTTTTGTTAATTTTAAATATATCAGTTATAATATTTATTTTTAAAAAATATTTACTATATCCAGTAAAATTTAAGTGTTCAACTTAAGAACTAAATTAAACCGTATACAAACTTTTAAATTTGGATGATTGGTAAGTTAAGCTTCCTGTCTTCGGATTTGAATTCATTTTAGTTTTATTTATAATATGACTCTCAATCATTTTCTAAATATTTTAGCCGATATGGAATGTTGAATACACATTTTTTTTTATTAATTGTATAATATATGCTCGTTTGTAAAAAATTCAAATTACATTAAATGAACAAAAAAATTAGAGTTTTATTAGCTTTAT
Source organism: Arabidopsis arenosa (assembly GCA_905216605.1). Lineage (NCBI taxonomy): Eukaryota > Viridiplantae > Streptophyta > Magnoliopsida > Brassicales > Brassicaceae > Arabidopsis > Arabidopsis arenosa. The sequence continues at coordinate 15,944,270 of LR999456.1, forward strand.
GTATTATATGATAATTTTAACAACTAAAAAATAAAATCAAACAAAGATGATAGGAGTATCATAATTTTAAATTTTAATAAAATCTTCTAAATATCTATATTATTAATTGTAGAACATGATATGGATATTTTAATATTATAATTAATGATAAAATCTTTTAGTTTTGTTTAATTACAAAAATAATAGAAAATTAATTGTAAATTTATTTGGATACATAAATAAAATGTAATAGTTTTTTTTGTAAATACTTACTAAAACAACTTTTATTTTCTAAACTGTACTTCAAAAATATTAACATAGATTTACGTGAGGACAAACCTATTTTGTAGTATGCATGTGATGAAAATTTTAAATCATTTGCTAACTTTATAAATTCTATGCTGTGGCCACTAAAGGGATTTTTACAAAATTTAAAATCATTTGCTAACTTAATATATAAAGTCTGTACTGTGGCCAAGGGATTTTTTACCGTAACCACTGCACGTGGAAAGATATAGAAACCCAACTAACTCCAGTTCGGTAGTCTCTGTAAACCAAACCCAATTGACTGTCAAAAACGAAAAAACAATTTAGCATCTGAAAAAGTTTAATAATGGGTAAATATGTTTCCATTAAAAACGAAAAAAAAAAACAATGTAACATATTGTTATGGATGTCATGCGGAAATGTTCGTTTTATTCTCCAAACTATTTGCAATTAACATAATTATTCTCCAACTATCGTGTGTACAAATTTAATCTTCAACTTGTCGTTGACTTAACAATTTTGGTCTAAAATTTGGTCAACGTTCAAAAATTAACAAAGAAGCGTTAAATAACTCGATTAAAATCTAATAAACTCAAAAAATCTCTAAATTTCCCCTCAAATTAAAGTGGAAGCTAGAAACTAGGATTCTTAACCATCCATTCAAATTGGAAGCTTCTTCCTTCATCTAGACATGATACTCTCGTCAAAATATGCAAATTCGATTTCAATCTCTATGTGTCTCGCAATCGATTTTGAGAAGAAATCACCTAGGGTTCTTAGCTTTCAATTTGGGGGAAAATTTGATAATTTTCTGAATTTATTAAGTTTTAATCGAGTCATTTAGCGTTTCTCTAATAATTAGTAAACATTGACTAAATTTTGGGCCAAAATTGTTAAGTCAACGACAAGTTGAAGATTAAATTTGTGCACACGATAGTTGGAGAATAATTATTTTAATTGCAAATAGTTGAAGAATAAAATAAGCATTTTCCCGGATGTCGTGTGGGCTTTTACACGTGATTCAGCTTTTGAATTATTGAATTGCTTAAAGCTGGACTTGTAGTTAGGGTTTATTGCCTTTATGTTTCCATAAAATTATTAATCGTTGGTAACTAACTAGCATTTGTTTGAAAGATGTTTTACTAAACCTGCCATATTTGACATTTCGACTAAAAGTGATTCTTCTTAGGTAATAAAATCATGCAAGTCGTTTTCAGTTTAAAGTAAACCATTAGACTTGCGGCTTACATAAAGGGCCAGCTCTGTGAATTAATCCACTGCTGGAAAAGTAATAATAATATACCCTTATATGTATGTTTCATTTCATAATATATCCATGTCAATTTAATTTAATTGAATGTATACATTAATTAAATTAAAAAAAAAAACAATTCACAGATTAAATTACATTTGGTATCACAAATATTTCCTACAATATGTAAAAATTCCAAAACGTACAACTTAAAGGAACGAAGAAAGATATGTTTTCGTAAAAAAACATAAATTAATATAAAAAAAAAACCCAAAATTACTTTCTTTTTTGGAAGAAATGTTAAATTCTAATTAAAACAATAAAATTTATATACATTGAATTAAAAATTAGATTATAAGCTAGAAAGCGTGTGAAATTTTAATCATAACCACGAGCTTGAAACCACCGACGTAGGAGGCTATTCGAATGTCCAACATTGCATGGAATTAAGATCTTTGAGTAATATATATAGGATGTGGCAACCTTTAACTTTTGAGCTAGTTTTTGGGTTAAGTTAGACTACATTCCTAATATGGTATCAGAGCCCAGGGTTAGCCCAACAAACAAATTTCTCACAAAAATGGTTTTCCACCTATATGGCCCATATAATTGGCATGTCTTGTTGTATTTCTGAGATGTTGGGCTTGAACTGTTTTTCGTTGGACCGTTTCCCACCCACATCTCGAGGAGACCTATTAGAATGTCTCACATTGCTTGGGATTAAGATCTTTGGGTAATATATATAGGATGTGGTGACCCTTAACTCTTGAGCTAGTTTTTGGGTTAAGTTATGCTACATTCCTAATAGAGGCCCCAAGCTTGTGTGATTTTCGGTATCGTAACGATGATACCTCTCGATGACGCGGAGAAGGTATGAGAGAGGGTGATCTACCTGCTGATGCCTACTACCATTATTTTCCTTCCAAAATTTTCTTATTTTTCTGTTGATTTGAATCTCAATCAGAGTTTTGTATGATAAAAATAGAAAACTAGTAATTAAGGCATAATCCTCCAGATGATCTTTAAATCTTTAAAATTCTATTTTAATCCCCTGATTTTGGCAATAGAGCTGTGAAAAAGACAAATGTCAACCACCCAAATTAATTAAGAGGTATCATCATCTTTATTTGATAGTTATGGGTATTATTACGTACCTATCGAGATGAGTCAACTTTATTTACCTTCAATTTGGTAAGAGTTTCGGATTCGAATTCTCTGCTTGGGTCTTCATTCTTCATCTCTGCTTGGGTCTTCATTCCGCCACAGTCGTTCGACTCATTTGTTGCAAATCTCATTCGACAGCGACTCATTTGTCTTATTTAAATGTCTTTCTTAAAGCAAGATTTTATTATTCCTATTTGCGTACTGTAAATCAAAAATAAACTAGAACGAATCACCAATGACCATTATCAATGAAATTTTGAAGATTGAATATCTTTTTTATCTTTTGAAAATTTTGAAGATTTTATATATATATTCTCTCCTATATAGTATATATGTTTCATTAAGAATGTGATTCTAATATTTTTTACATAGATTAAGAACAGTAAACAAATATCATTTTTACTTTTTATTAATATAATAGATAATTTTTTTTTTCTAATTAATAAACTCAAATAGTATGGATAAAAAAGATATTCAATCTTCAAAATTTCATTGATAATATAAAACGATACATTTTGTGAAACAAGATTAACACTTTAAAACGACACTCTTTGCGAAACAAATAGAATATTATTTTATTTAACTATTATGTTTCAAAAAAAGTACATCATTATTTTTCACATTAATTCCTAATATTATCATTTTCCAAAGTACAGCCAACTAAAACTAATTGAAATTTCACATTATATTATTTCAATCTTTCAATAGATTCTATACATTGACAATATTGAAATAATTTGACTCTATAAGTTAATTAAAATTTTAATTTAAATAATTTTTATTTTCCGATCCGTGGAACTTACACCAAAACAAAAACATTTGTTCTTAAAATTTATTTTTATTTCTGCACACAGTGCATCAATTATTTAATTTTAGTAACAGTAAGTCAAATTGGTAGTTGAACCTAAAAAAATTAGTGAAACATCCACATGATCTTAAAATCTATATGTATTCTATTACAATGCTCCAATTTCGGCATATGGCTGGGGAATGGGGATAAAGACGTATATCATCAACAACTCAATTATAGGTGTCTTTCACACATTTTTTATATACCAAAATTGGAAAGCACGTGAATTATGTCTATAAATAAAGGTTTCCAAAGCCCTCTTCATAATTCACTCACAAAATCAGTACTATAGCTACTAAACACTCTAACAATGGCAAACCAAATCTACTTATTCTCTTTGGTCTTCTTCTCTGTTTTACTTTACCAATCCACTACAGTCTTATCTTTCCAAAAATCATTCGACCTCCAAAAACCATGCAAGCGTTTCGTCTTCCACCTCCATAATGTTGCCTACGATGGTGATAACATGGATAATGCCACGTCAGCAGCAATTGTGAACCCATTAGGACTAGGAGACTTCAATTTTGGGAAGTTTGTGATCATGGACAACCCTGTGACAATGGACCAGAACTATCACTCGAAGCCGGTGGCACGTGTTCAAGGCTTCTTCTTCTACCACGGTAAGGCGAAATATGACACTTGGCTTTCTTGGTCAGTAGTATTCAATTCAACACAACACAAGGGGACATTGAACATAATGGGTGAAAATCCGTTTATGGAGCTGACTAGAGACCTACCGGTCGTTGGTGGGACTGGTGATTTTGTCATGACTCGTGGGATCGCTACGTTCATGACTGATCTCGTTGAAGGCAATAAGTATTTCCGTGTCAAAATGGATATTAAACTCTATGAATGTTACTATTAGAGTTACTCTTGGGTTTGATGTTTCTGAGTTGATATATTTGGGTTTATTGTTTCTTTGTTGGCATTTTATTGCTTTTCTCTGTTCGTAGTTGATGTTGTACCAAGTTCTAATAAATGGTATATTGAAAACGATCTCTTAAAAGTTTTTTGTGTGTGTGTGTTTTTTTTTTTTATTTTGACATCTTTGGATCGACAAGACCCGATGTATAGTCAATCCTTACTACGCGGGGTAATGCGATTTAGTGGAGTCGAACACAATGGCGGACTCAGAAATTTTTTTTGCCCGGTGCAAAATTATAATCGTAAATCATTTGTTTTATAATATACACTTTACAAATAAAAATAACAGAAAAATCTCTTCAAAAATAAGAATAAATTTTGAGCAAAACAATTTGTATTTTTAATATTATTCAAAGTTAAACTATTATAATAATAAAATGAACAAATGTTGAAAATGATTAGTTTGAATAGAAGAAAAACTTAACATATCCTTAAAATATCTAATGAAATTATTGGTATGCATTTGACAGAGATTGCAATTTCAGCAATTTTACCATAATAAAATTAAATATAAAACTGGGAATAGGATATTTTCTAGGATTTTATGCTCATTTTGTATTAAATGTTATAAGTGTTATTAAAACTTTAAGAAAGAAAACAATGTATATTTTTTTCCTTTTAAGTGAAAAGAAGGTGCAAACGAAAAAAATTAACATGGGTCAATTAATAATTTTTCTCAAAATTACTTAAGAGTTTCAAAATTTAACCAGGTCACTTGACCTTCCTTTTGTCTACGTGGGTCCGCCCATGGTCGAACACCGGTGGACAAAGCGGAGTCAAATGGACTTAACCACTTCACTAAAGACACATCTCCGTATGTTTTGTATATATAAGTTTTAAACATACAATGTACATCTACTAACTATCTTATGTTGTAGACAATTAATTGACGAATCATATCAGCAATACTAAGAGCATCTCCAATGTACTTTTTCTAAAATAGAATAAAGTTTATCTCCAATGCATCATTTTATTTCTTAGTCTAAGATAGAGTTAGTATAAAATAGAATTACTTTAAGTATAAAGCGGGGGTTTGAGAGAATGTTACTCTATAATAAATATGAGCTGGAGATGCCCTAACGATTTATAAGTTTCCGACAATTCAACTATCGAAATAAAAATAATGAGAAATCAGAATCATAACTGTGAAGTTTCAAGGGGTTTCAATTCAAAATCAATTGGCAATAAGTGGAGTGACTCATGTCCTTTATATACTACTCAAGTCCCTTCCTATCTTTCCAATGTGAATTAAATGGCTTCGAGTAAATAAAAGTAAGACGAATTGTAGTTGAACAACCATCATCAACTATGAGTCCTAAAATCTTAAATTGATTGACTTTGGCAATATGTCAACAATTAAATTTTGTCCCTCAAACTCATTTTTATACTAAAATTAAAGAAAGATCAATTATATATGTATTATGTATATATATAAATAAAGGTTTCGAAAGCCCTCTTCAAATCAACAAAATCAACACTACTCATTTCTACTGAGCTCTCTAACCATGGCAATAGAGATCATCACTTTATGGATCGGAGATCACGTTTTAAGTATACATTGCGTGTAAACCTACAATAATGAAACTTTTCACCTTTGCAGGCTTTAAAAAGAAAAAAGATTACTCATTGTTACTTGAATATGTCTAAAAGGAAATGAAAAGTGCTGCATACTAAAAAAGAACTGCAACAGGCTAAAGGCTGTAAGCAATCTTAAGAGCCAAGTAAGAAATCTGATAATTCCACTATAGATCTCTCATGTGTATGATTTTTCGATCCAATTTTCCATCCAAATATTTGCATTAGGATTTTTTGGTTTATAAAATAAACAAAATATATATATATATCAGTTTTCGATATGTTTTGTACATTAGGATTCACTGATTCAGCTATGTATATTTATTTAATTTTTGGAATGTTTAGCACATATTGTCTTCAATCTTAATGATAGACTTCTTTACGCGGTCCGATCCCTGTGTACATTATGGCAGACTCATTTTGTAGTATGTAAGTGATGGCATACTTATTTAATATTACATACTAAAATATATAGAAGATGCATGATACACATACGCAGCAAAATAGCTGGAGAAAAAAAATAAATACGATGAAACGAATTTGGCAGAAAATTCCAGCAACTTGATGAACCAGCTTGATATTTTGAATAAAATCTAATAATGAGCTACTTGGAGAAACTTACATACATATGATTTTTAGAAGATTAAATTCTATTAAATTTCTGTCTTGCACTTAAAAATATAAAATCGAAAATAATATATTATATAAAAAAGGTTTTTCAAAAAAGAATATAATATATTAGTATCTTCATCTAGTTCATATAAACCCTAAAAAACTATATATTTGTGCAAAATTCTAGTCTAGTGGTCAGAGATTTAAACCAAATATGGAGTTCTATTTTCTAAAGAATACAAATTTTCTTATAGATTAACGATGTAAAGGTATTCGCAAGTTTGAGAATGCGCCAGGCGAAGCCATACGTTATAGTCTTGAGTATTATAGGGGTAAGAATATCCATCGTTGGTATGATGCATATGTAAGAATCGACGGTAGAAGATCCGAGTGTTGCGGAAAGAGGTGCAAGTTAGTAGAATTGTTCGTCGAGTCGTTCATAATCGCATGTATAGATCTAAGAAATTAATTATCATTTGTAATAGGATTATATCACACTATATAATTATATATGATGATAATATAGCGCGCAAAATAACAGTATAAATGAAAGCGATAGTATTGAATTTAAATATTCGATCAATGATTTGATGAGTATATATAATTTAAAATACGATAATTAACATAGGTTAGATACCCTAAATCATATAGTGACTAGTGAGAGCAAAAACTTGATTTTGTATCATTTATATTATTCTCCTAGTTATATGGGTAGATCTTCATAATATCCTTTTTTTTAAGTATGATAGATAATATTCTCCTAGTTATTTTATTTGTATTATATTATGGCATGAGCCACTAAAGGGATTCTTATACCCCAACCATTGCACGTGGAATGATATGGAACCCCAACTCAATCCATTCCAGTAATCTATGACTCTCTGCAAAGTTTACCGTCAAAAAAAAAAAAAAAAATCGAAAATCAAACCCACTCTCCAGTACCATCTCAAAACCTTTTAGAAGTAGAGTAATTACGCTACGTACCGTAAGACTGAGAATTATTTAAATGAAAGGATCAGTGGCACGTTCGTAAATAAGTGATCCTTTGAAAACATGACAAAAAGACAGAAATGCCCCCAAAACCAAATGTTTCATTCCTTCTTTCTTCCTTTTCGTCTCTCTTTTCTTTTATTATTTATTTTTTTCTTTTTATTTTTTTCCTTACTTTATGAAAACCCAAAACAAATAATTCTTCTTAATTGTGAAACTGATTGCATATAAAATTATGATATTTTTAATTCATTGAACTCGTCGTATTTTTCTTATCAGAATGCACTCAATAAACCTTACAAAATTTTCTGTACAAAGACGTCGCGAATTTGATGTCGTTCATGTTATCAATAGGCATATATAAGAAATGATTTGGGAAACCATCAAACCGGTGATGCTATCATCGACCAATGATGGATAAACATATTTATCTCCCAATTCATTCGTTGTCACCGTCTTCCACTTATGTTGTCTCACTATACTCTCTTTTCCATCCCACCACCACCACCTCCTCCTCCACCGCTAACATATTTTCCACTCACATCACCATCACCACCTCCTTCACTAAGATACAATCCACCACATCCACCACAATGTCCTATTTACTTCACTCATCCTCCAGATCCACCATAGTCCTCACCCCTCATCGTCGCCAACAAACTCTCTCTCCCTATCACTACCACTATCTCAAATATCAATATATCATGATATATATTAACAAATCTTGATATATATTTATTTATCACGATATTTTAACATATATCATAATATATATTGCGATACCATGATATATGTTATGATATATATTACTATATCATGATATATATTGCTTTATATATCATGATATATATATTGAGATACCATAATATATGTTATGATATATATTGATATATTATGATATATATTGCTATATCATGATATATATTGCTATATGTATAGCAATATATATTATGATATATATATTGATATATCATGATATATATATATATATATATATATATATATTAATGTATCATATGTAAACAATATTACTGAAATATTACGATGTAAGATATATATCCATGTATCCGATAATAAATAAGATATCACGATACGTAATTGCATAGCAGAATATACTATCGACGCAGACATTTAATAAGTGGTGGCTCACTACAGATTCTCTGTCGCATCTGTCTCCTACGAAATTATCTTCCTTATATTTTGGAGGGTATTTTCGTCCAGAATTTGTTACTATACCATTTTCTCTCTCTTGTTTTGCAAAGACCAAAAAATGTACACCGAATTCCTAATTATTTCTTAAAAAAGTAGCATACAGTTAATTGACTCTTAGAAGTACTATTCATTTTTAAAAGGGGAAAATCACATTTTTAACTCTCAAAGTGTGAGTGAGTAGCACTTTAAACCTCGAAAGAATTTCACTAACACTATAAACCACCAAGATATTTTTACTAACACTTTAAACCTCCAAGCTAGCTTTTTTGGTTTGCGCCGCCATAAAAATGACGGAACAATCAATTTCTATTTGTTAAATATAAATTTAATTAATTTAGTTTTAATTTTAATTAATTTTATTTTTATTACAATTAATAAAAATCTTAAAAAAAAACAAAAAAAAAATTTATCTTCTTCGTTTACTCACAGTCCGACCATGAAATTTTTTTATAAACCACTGAAACTAAAGACTAAAGCACAAGAGAATTATAAAATAGAAGAATATAAATCAAATATTGTAGAATATGAGATTTGAGAAAAAAAAAACATGGTAAAAACATAGTATGAACTGTATAAAAACCTAAATTTTATGGTCAGTCGGTGAATAGTCGAAGATGATGAATTTTTTTTTTATCTGTTTTATTAATCGTAAAATCGTAGTAAATAATAAAATTAACTAAAATTTAAATTAAACTAATTAAAGTTATATTAAACAAACATAAATTAATTTTTCCATCATTTTTTATGGTGATGCAAACATAAAAGCTAGTTTGGAGGTTTAAAGTGTTAGTAAAATTATGTTGGTGGTTTATAGTGTTAGTGGAATTATTTCAATGTTTAAAGTGCTATTCAATGACACTTTTGAAGGTTAAAAATATAATTTTCCCTTTTTAAAAGTACCTGCACCAAAAAATAATTTACATGACTCACATCAAGTATCTAATTTTAATAATAATAAAACATTTAGTTGTTGAGCCATTATTAATAATTGAATCCTCCACATGATCTTAAAATCTTTATATTCTATTATAACCCACCAATTTTGGCAATATGGCAGGGGAAAAAGACGTAGCTTATCAACAACCCAATTATAGGTGTCTTTTACCCTTTTTTTTTCCAAACTTGGAAAGCATGTGACTTATGTCTATAAATAAAGGTTTCCAAAAGCCATCTTTATATTCACTCTCAAAATCATTACTACTTACTCATTTCTACTTAACACTAAGTCGCTAACTATGGTAAATCAAATCTACAAACAAGTATTCTCCTTGATCTTATTGTCTATTTTAGTTTGTCAATCAAATACGGTCTCATCTTTCCGAAAATCACTCGACCTAGCAAAACCATGCAAGCGTTTCATCCTCCACATATGTGAATATCATTAAAATGAAGAGTTGAGGTTTTACAATAAGGTTAACCTAGAAAAGAAAACAATGTCCAAAAAAAGATAAAAAACATTGCTTACAAACAAATTGATGAGAGTGTCACTCAACAATTAGCGGATCCAGAGGATCATAAGGTCCCTAAAACGTTTCCGAGACCTTCTTGCGGTGATAGTGTTTCTCAATTCCTGGTCTATGTCTTTGCAGATCGCAGAAGCAGGCCGTGAAACGCTTCCAAATGTGGGACACCGCAGCTTGGGCAGCCAATTTGCGGAGAATTGGAGGAGAAGAATCAGATTTAAGCTTAGTCCAAGCTAGGCCTGGGCACAAATATGGATCCACATAGAACCGAACCGAACCAAACCGAAATTGATGGGTACGGTTTGGTTTCGGTTCTAGTGAAAATATCGATTGGATCTTGAATCAAAGAACCATGGGTATCGGTTCGGTTCGGGTAGGAACCGATATCCATTCGGGTACCCAAAAAATATAGCCATAACCTATATTTATATAACCCAAAGTCTCAAACCCATCTAGACATAAACCTAACTACCCAAGCCTAACAACCTACCATATATCTCTCTTAGCCTCTTATATATTTCTCTGAAACCTAAAGAGAAACTCTAGTTTGTTCTCTCTTTCTCAAAGAAGGAGACGCCGCAGAAAACAACTCTCTCTTTCGAATTATTGCAAATCGAAGACAAAGCTTCTTTTGGTGTCTTTAAAACTTGTGTTTTGTGGTATTTTTGAAACTTTGGGTGTCTTTTGACTTAATACTTTCCAAGTTTCAACTATTTTTTGAATTTGTAATGGTATGATGACTAATATGTGATGTTGCATTGCATACTTGCATAATTGCATTTGAATTTTGCATTATAATTCTATTGTTTTTTCGGTTTCAAAAATATCCGAAACAGTTTGGTTCCTACTCGGTTCCAAAATATATTACCCAAACCGAACCGAACCGAATAGGAACCGAACCAGAACCAAACCGATATTGATTTGGTTCCAATATGATTCCTAAATCTCAGAACCAAAATACTTGGAACCGAATGGTTCGGTTCTAGAACCGAACCGAATACCCAAACGCCCAGGCCTAGTCCAAGCTATTAAAGCAGGCCAAGAGTAGAAGATGCATGGAGATAAGCGCAACCTGATCTGAATCCAGTTCCAAATCTCGAATCTCGATACTGAAACCACATCTTAAGAGAGGGTGATCTCTAGATTCAACAAACTCTGAACAAAGACAGCAATCTGTTGAAAATTCCAGGCCCCAAGAAGCTAACCTGGCACGAGTAGGAAGGCGGTTCAGCTGAGCGACCCACATAGTAAAAGCATTTCTTGGAATTGCTCCTTTGAACCAGATGGAAGAGGACCAATCTTTAAGGCTCGCTTGCGGCCTCAAAACTTCCCATGTCTTGGAAGTCGGGAAAGAAGAAAAGCTTTCCCCTGAATCTCCCAACATAAAGTATCAACCGCAGTTTGATTTAGAGGAAGGCTAATCGTGGCAAGATGAGCAATAAGAGCCAATGCATGTTGAGATCTAGGGGCAGCAAGGATCCACCCATGGATATTATAAGCAGAGTCAACAGTGGCATGTAGTGGGATCCTAAGATCACATGGACCATCATCCCCAATAAACTTTATTAAGGGACCAAATGGGAGCCAATTATCATACCAAAAACTTGCCTTGTACCCATTACCCAAATTGCATTTCACAAAAGGCTACGCCAAAAGTCTCAATCTTAGGACGCATTTCCAATTCCAAGAGTCACAGGCAGATTCAACCAACGACCAGAAGCATTTGTCACGGGCATGCTTTGTGTTATCGACGACCAACCTTTTTACACTTCACAGGTTGCCGATCTCTTGTTTTGTACCACATTTTTCTCTCTCCTTTGATATTTATGGTTTTTTTTCCCTTCTAATTTGAGAATATCTTTATTTCAATTAGAGTTTTTGAATCTTCCGACATTGACATATGTAAATAAACGGGAATAATATGAAAATTATGTGACAGAAAAATATATTATGATTTTGATGTTGGAGAACCCATTAAGATAGTGATGTTGGAGAACCCATTAAGACAGAAAAAAAAATATATATATATATATATATATATATATATATATGTGATATGTCACAAAAGAGGAGTGAAGAATATAATTTTTCTTCCTTAAAAAATCTGGTAATCACTATGTGTTGGGCTTCTTGTTCTGTATAAGGTCTTTTTGATTATATCTCGGAATGATTAAACAAATTTAAACTAAAAAGGGAGCAAACAAAAGTTACAAATGAAAGAAGATTACAAGTGAGATACAACAAACAAAAATAGAGGAAACAAGTAATGAAAAAGCAGGAAGTAGGAAAAGGAAGGCAAGTAGAAAATTTAAAACGACAAGGAACAAATTCAACAAACATCACATATTAATTTAGACAACTAATTTCACTAAAGCAGTGATGGGTCAAGAAACACATGTATCTCATGGTATATATATGTGATTATGATTAAAATTAAATGCACAACCGTAAAAGCGAAAAGATTTTAGGAAAGGTTGACATGAGTGGTATATATATATATATATATATATATATATATATTCTTGTTTATATAAACAGGGATGATCCGAATTTTTACCATCCGACTAATCTCTCCAACATGTGTGTAGTCGTCGAGTAGTCCATTCACCAGATTTTCTAATGACTTAAAGCATGATACCATTTCGACTGATCAAATAAAGTAATTTAATAAATTTTGCGTTTGAAGGGAATTGATCCCTAGCCTATACCTACAGCACTCTTCCTCCTCAAGTGAAAACCACTACCACTTTGGTTAATAATTTAAAAATTTTGTTTGTTTGAGATAACCAGGAAATGATCCGAAATTTCATCCGGCTTAATAATGATAAATTTATACACGGAAGATAATATTTGAGACTTGTGACTTGCGAGGTAGCTAAGGATATCACTCTATTATAGTGTGCACGTTGCACCCATAAAACTACTACTTTATATATGAACATGTAACGACAAGCGAAGTAAAAATCTTATTTCGTTTCATCTAGTTCACTATATCAGTTTGTTGTTGTTAATTACATACTTGATCTTATGTTTTCCTTTCCAAACAAAACAAAGTCAAATAAAGAAAATTTCACACTTAACCACTGAGATTCTATTTGGAATGAGTTAACGTTGGTCAATGTACCTTAATAGCTTTCAAAATCGTGGACAAACGACGAGAAATGACAAAAGAATCCTCAACTCGATTTCAAGCACCCCCAAAGATTTCCATTGTCGTGATGACTTTCTTCCGCAACCTAATCCCGAGTAGATTCAACCTAACAAAATACAAAGTAGGAGCACTCAAGAATTATTCCAACGAAAATGAAAGGTACAAAAAACAAAACAAAATAGGATATGCGACAAGGATGTCAGATCCAAGAAGCTCCAGAGACTTTAATAGATCTAGACTTTCATAAATTTTGAAACCTAACAAAATACAGAAATCAAAATAATCAATTGATAAACATAAGATAAACCTAAAAACATCGTCCAAAGAGATAACAACAAAAGAAAAACCACACAAAAAGTCACAAATAAAACCGAACATAAACCGAAAACAGAAGACATAGAAATAACCAAACAAAAGTCACACAAACGACGTAAACAAAGCTCAAAAAAAAAAAAAAAAAAAAATCGGCGTCTACATCACACAAACATCGCGAGGATGCTGCTTAAATGCCGACACCGCTAAAACACAAGTCGGCGAAGAGATTTGATTAAAACTGACACCGCTAAAACACAAGTCGCGAGGAAGTAGGAAAAGGAAGGCAAGTAGAAACCTCAATTCAATGTTTTTTGCTAATTCACAAGAAAAAACTGACATTAATTTTTCATTAAAGACAAAAAAAACTATTTATTTAATTTAAACCATGTTCGTTTCTCCATTCAGATGAATCATTTGGATGGAGATGAAGAATGATTTCGTTTTTGACAATTTAACAGAGCATTTGAATGAATCAGTTGGATGGATCATCTGAATGAGTTTGTAATTTTAGGCAAATTTGTCAAACTCATCTGGATGAACATGATTGGAGCATTTGGATGGAGATGATTCAGTCAAAAATAACAAATGACAAATATAACCTCATTTACAATCATATATCAAATAATGTTTATTTTCCATAGATCTCTCATTTTATATTCTAAAAATCACATATTTGCACCAAAAAATCTCTAAAAATCGTGAAATCAAAGATTTCATTTTCCGTCAAAATCATAAAATCACGGAATTGTGTTTTTTCCCGCCAAAAAGTGAAATCATAATTTTTGATAGAAAATTGTGGAATTCGTCAAAACCGCAAAATCATAGTTTTCCGCCAAAACCGCAAAATCATATTTTTCGCCAAATCATGTTTTTCCTCCAAAACCATAAAATCATGTTTTCCCGCCAAAACCGCAAATTCATGTTTTTCCGCCAAAACCGCAAAATCATAGTTTTTCCGCCAAAACCGAAAAAAATCGAAGAATTGTGTTTTCCACCAAAACCGTGAAATCATATTTTCCCGCCAAAACTATAAAATCACGATTTTGGCGGGAAAATTACGGAATTCTGTTTTTCCGCCAAAACCGAAAAAAATCGAAGAATTGTGTTTTCCACCAAAACCGTGAAATCATATTTTCCCGCCAAAACTATAAAATCACGATTTTGGCGGGAAAATTACGGAATTCTGTTTTCCCGCTAAAACTGAAAAAAATGAAGAATTGTGTTTTCCACTAAAACCATAAAATCATATTTTTCCGCCAAAAGTACAAAACTTAATTTTCTTGTAAAATCATATTTTCTCGCTAAATCAAATTTTCCCGCCAAAACCGTAAAATCATATTTTCCCGTCAAAACCGTAAAATCATATTTTTCCGCTAAAACTGTAAAATTAATTTTTATATGTTAAAATCATAGTTTGAAATTATTTATTTGTAAATATATTTTAGAGCAATAATTAAATTAATATAGCTAAGATTAAAATTAAAATATAATTAGATTAAAAGTATGGGTATTTTAGTCATTTTCTTGTTAAAGTCATCTAGATGCAAATGAAGATTTATAAAAATTAAGCAAACAAACAAAAGTTCATTTAAATGCTCCATCCAAATGAATATCCAAAAATTGAAACGAACAACATTCAGATGGAGCATTTGGATGGAACATTTAGATGGATCATCTGGATAGAAATGCAGATGATCAAACGAACATGCCCTTAATAGGATTTGGACTGGTTTTTTAAAAAACAATTATGTAAAATTTGGCCTATTTTATCAATTCTCCATGTTGAAACTTGGAAAAATGCGAAACATGTTTTCAAAAATAAGATACTGGATGGCCATCATGCCCATGGACATGATGTGATTCGGCCCATAGTCTTATTCTTTCTCAAAATTAAAACAAATTTTGGTCCATATAAAATCAAACAATGTGTATGTCAAAACAAGACTAGGCCAAATCTGTCGTTTTTGCTATATTTTCTCTAAAAGTTAACTTACACATGATTACCGGAATATACGTAAATTCTATAAAAAAGACATCTAAATTTAGAATGATGTCCCACGATTGCATGGTTCGGGGTCGGATTAGACAACATTATTACATCGTAACATCCCTACTCATTGCAAGGTTTCAAACCAGTGGTAGGATTGCATTTTGTATTAAGCTTTCTGAAAGGTTATCTTAAAAACGGACCAACGTAGGAGAGTGGCTTCACGCGCCCCTATCGTTCTCTCTCAAGTCTGAGACTGCGACAAACCTAATCGTTAAATCGCTACCGCCTCTCCGGCAACGGTTCTCTTTACCGGTTGTCGGAGAGGGCCTCTCTCTCTCCTTCCTCTCTAGTTGTCTTCTCCGTCTCGCCATTGTTGTTCCGGTGGTGTCCTTCCCTTGGCTGGCTTTTCGTCTCTTGTTGGTGGTGAAGCGGTGAGTGGGCTAGCTCGACGCACGGTGCAAGGGACAATTTGCTTGTTCTCCCGGTGAACTCTTGAATTCGGCGCTTGAGGACGGTGTTGTTTCAGGGCTTCTTCTCCGGCGAGTTTAGCATCAGATCTGTCCTCGTGCGGCGTGTCTCTCGCCGGTTTTGGTTGTGGCTTCGGTGAGGCGACGGTTGCAGCAGTGTAGCTCCTAGCGGCGGGACCTTTCTCAAGTTCTGAGAAACAGGTGGTGCATCACTGTGTTTCTTTAGATTTCGCTGTGGTTCCTCTTGTGGTTTGGGCTCCTCGTCGTGGCTTCGGTGAGCCGGTTCTTCTCTTCTCGGGTCACTCCGCTCTTAGTTTTCTCCAGCTCCGGTGGTGGTGTATTTGGATCCGGCGGGCATCTCTTTTGGAGGCAAACCCCGAGGTCTTTTTTGGCTCTTCTGGTTTGTTCGTTGCGGTTAGATGCGTTGGGGTTTCTATTGTTGGTGGTCATCGTGTCTCCTCCATTGGGGGGCTGTAGAGGGTGGCAGCTTCTTCAGCCATGGTTATGGCTTTTCCTTATCGATTTGTCTTAGTCCGTGATGCTTTATCTCCGGTTGCTTAAGGTGGAGTTTTGTTGTCGAAGGTGTTGTTGGTGTCGGTTCATTTTGTGTAGGTGAGCTTCTAGGTGCATTGGCAAGGTTAACCGAGTTAGAATAGAGGCGGCGAATAGGTCTAAGTGGCGTCGCTAACTCGATGAGCTAGTGTTGTCGCTAACTCGATGAGCTAGTGTAGAAGTCCACGGTTGCCTATGCGTTTTTGCGTTAGTTCTCGGAGAAGCTGTAGGTTTCTATCACGAGGTTTTGAGGACGGGCCTCGGATAGTTATGCTCGTGGCAACTACGATGAGGATTCCAGATCTTCGGTTCTGTGGCAACCACGCAAATTTCCGAGTTTCGCGGGCTCGGAATCGGTGTTTCTTCTCGTTACTTGACCCTGAACGCTTAGCAACGATCCGATGCTTTTTGAGTAGTAATGTTGTATTTATTTTCTGTAGAATGCTTTAATCTGTTTCTCGTAATCTCTGTAATTCTGTCAAAAATCTAAAATGGTATAAAATTTAACCTTTTACCAAAAAAAAAAAAAAAAAAAAAAAAAGGTTATCTTAAAAGTTAAAGTGGATCATAATATCCATTGATTGGTTTATTGACGTGTCCCACTATTTTTGTTTCTTAAGATTTTTTTCTATGAAATTATTAATTATACTTTCTTGAAAATGGAACAAGTGAAAAATGACTAATTTCTTATTTTTGTAAAAGAACTAATAGTAACATTACTTTATGCTTTTTACATGTTCTCTACAAATCATGTGCGACTTAGTGGACATAGCGTAAGGATTTCGTGGAAATATTCAATTTCTTATAAATGAAATTATAGAATAAAATTAATAAAAAAAAAAAGGAATGGCCAATTGAAACTAGACAAAGAGGCAGAAAAATTAAAGAAATTGGTCGTGGACTTGGGGTCCCTCGTACGCACTCTTGAGTCTTGACCTTTGATTGGTTTTGCACTCTAGATTAATTATTGTACTAAATAGTCATTTAGTGAATAAAAAGTGTTTTAATATTATTACCCTCCAATGATTGTAACCGGAGCAGTCGAATGTGGAGGATAATTGGTGGCAATCTAATCAGAGGTACAAGTGTCTCCCACTTAAAACAAAATGTTACAAGAATTCTTAAACCTTTCATTTGTTATTTATGCAAGAATTCTTAAACCAAAAATAGGCACCAAAGAAAGGGTGCTAACTTTTAGTTTATGTCAGTTTTTTTTCATTTAGTTTGTAAATCTTCTTAAACCATTACCCTTTTTGTTAGTCAAAATCTGTCATTTAAAACAAAAACATCTTGCTGGTAAAAATAAAACATGGTTGGGATTTTCTTATGCTATTTATGCAAACATTAAGTATATATTATCTAGAGATCACTATTTAATATCCATATTCTCCTAATGTGGTAATTCACCTAGTTGTATACCAAGAAATAGGTTATATCATAAGTTTAAAGCTAGATAGCAAGAACTATTTATCCGTTTTGATTCATGATCGATATAATTTGTGATCTTCTGCTTCAAAACTCTTAAGATAAAAATAAAATTAATATTGTGATATCGGTAGTTTAGTTGGTGTACTAGTTACTTATCAAGAAAATAAAAAAATCAATACTACGAAATTCTAATATCTAGTTTATAAAGAGAATTTTTTCAATATAATATCTAGTTTAGTTGGTGTACTTAGGCATGACCACGGTTACGGTTATTGCGGTTACGGTTTATTAACCACCGGTTACGGTTATAAATTTTCCCTAACCGTAACCTTAACCACTATATATACGGTTAAAACGGTTACGGTTAAATACGGTTACGGTTACAACGGTTACGGTTAAATACGGTTACGGTTATTTGATGATTACGATATGGTTAATATTAAAGACAAAAGTTTAGATTTTTTTAACCTTTAGAATAAAAAAATTAATGATGATATATCAAATAATATTTATTTTATAATATCTAATATATGTGATTATGTGTTTCAAATATATGTAGTTAATTAGCTATTTTGTTCAGTTAAGTAAACCAACAAATAACTAAATCAATGGTCATAATTATAATGATTGAGTTATTGTCATATTGACAACACATATTCCAAACAATACTATAGAAAGGATGTGGTGAGAATTAAGAAACGATTACAAGAGTAGTGGACTAGTGGAGTGGATTAATTTTAGTAGTGGGTGCATTGAACCATCTAAGACTTTGTTTAGTGAAATAATTATGTATTAAAGGTTTTAATTATGCGGTTAACCGTGCGGTTAACCGTACGGTTAACTAACGGTTTTGATACGTTTTCGGTTAATTAACGGTTACGGTTAATATAATTTTTAACCGTAACTAATCTATTTTTACGGTTAACGGTTACGGTTATTAACCGTTTTACACGGTTACGGTCCGGTTACGGTTGAGAAACGGTCCGGTTACGGTCCGAAATACGGTTACGGTTAGCTTTTGGTCATACCCGTGTACTAGAAGACCCTTAAAAATAAAGATCCTTTAGTTATTTTAACTATATTTCTTTTGGTTTTAATACCAAAAGCACTCGATTATCATTGCTTTTTGATTTTCTTGAATCCACGTTAATCGAATGGCATTGCAGTAAATATATTTGGTGTCAGTTTCTTACTTTCTTTATCTTCCAATATCAAAATAATCAAGGAAAAAACCAATGCTATATATAAAGACAAGAAGTAGAAAGACAAAGACTCTCTCTCTCCCCATTTTTAGCCATGGAAGTTTAATCAAGATCTCCCTAAAGATGAATCAATCTCAATACTATAAGGTTGACTCCAAAACTGGGGAGCTTGAGCTGAGCTTCCATGGAAGCTTCTAGGTGGACCAAAGGGTTTCACCAAATAGCTTAAAAATACAAAAATGTTCACTCCCTGCACTTATTTAACCGGTGGTGATTGTGATGTTTCTTTAAAACGTGGTTCTTTAAACCGTTCCGGCTAAAGCGGTGGGGTTGAACCGGCAAGTCATGGAACGGCGGATGGGCTTGATCCTCTTCGAACCTACCAAGGTCTTATATCGGCTCCTTCTCTACCATCTAGGTTTTTTTTTTCTTTTTGAATTTTCCATTGATGTTAATCTTGTTGTTTTGTCAATTCGGTATGTTGTGTTTATTTATGAAATTTAAGGAGTTACGATCTTTGAGTTTGTTTAAACATGTTTATTTTCCTATTTAATTCATGAATGTGATGCCATATATCTAAATTAAGAAACGAAAAATTGATATAAAGCGTTCAATTAGTTCGTTATTTAGTTGATTGTTACATGAGAAACATGGACCGTAAAAAAAAAGTTAAATGAGAAACATAGTAACTTTAGGCTATTCCAATCATATAGCTTATAAAACATTTCTTTCACTTTCGCACCATTTGGTTCAAAATTTATATTGATCTAAAGCGTTTAATTAGTTACTTATTTAGCTGATGTGAAATGAGAAACATAGATTGTAAAAAAACAGTTAAAAACGAAAAATAGTCCCAAAAAGAAAAGAAAAGAAAAGGTAATTTAGGCTATTCCAATCATTTATGCTTATGAAATTAGCTAAAAAATATGTCAGCAGTGGGGTTTGAACCCACGCCCTCGTAAGAGGACCAGAACTTAAGTCTGGCGCCTTAGACCACTCGGCCATACTGACTTTTTTGTTTAACTTACATATTATACATCTATATATCTTAAATATACAAAATCCACATATTCAACTTGTTAAAACGAGAAAAAAAAAATTCTAAATTGTCAGAAGTGGGGTTTGAACCCACGCCCTCTTACGAGGACCAGAACTTGAGTCTGGCGCCTTAGACCACTCGGCCATCCTGACTTGTATATTTACAAGACATTATTGTTATCTATTATCAACAAAACTAAGTCGACAAGAGATAGCAAGTAAAATCTTCGATTATCATCGAACTGTACAAACACAAGGAAATCATCAATACATTAAAAGTTTAGAGCAAGAGAGCGACTACAATCAGTGTCCTAATGCCACAAACAACTCCAAAACAAAGAAACAAAGTTTGGTAAGTAAAATTCGAGTTGAGATGTAACACATAACTTTTAGATTACCAATTCACAACACAACACAACCCACGTATTTAAAAACCAGAGCATTGTGCTCATTGCACTCCAAAGAAAACCCACACACAAAAAAAAAACCCAAAGCTAATCCTTCTTCTTGTCCTTCAAAGGTCCCCTTGGGATTTTGCTCAATACCTTTGCATCCAACACAGCGTATTGCTTCTTCAACTCAGCCATTGCTTTCTCACCGTATGCGTCTACTTTGTCTTCGTATTTGTCGTAGAAAAGAGGAACAGTGAAGAGCAGAACCAGAGCTGGACCAAACCAAGAACCATATATCCATTCATCAGCATTGTCAGAGAATAAAGAAGTAAACTACTTTTAGCAACAGTAAGTGTTACCTATGTATGCCAATGTCAAGAAACTACAGCAGCCGCCCAAGATTGATAAAACCCACAATCCGGCAATAGCCTAATTCAATCAAACAGTACAATTATTGTCAAACTTAAAAAATGAGTCATTGAGACTTGAGAGAGGAGGAGTAAGTCCTGAACAGTTTAAACATACAGAGAGGAATTTCTTGAGATCCCTTCCAGATGCAATCTCACGAAGAGAAGAGAACCCACGGTTGATTTCGATTCTAAGACCCGAAGCAAGCTGAAGAAGAGGTTCTTCAGGGATATGTACTTCAGGAATCTTTGGTGGAGACCTGAAAAGAGAATGGAATTAGCTTGACAATCTTGACCTGTTTCATAGGATTAATCACAAACTTACTTGTGAATGAACATAGTGGCATTAGACCATAGAAACAACACAGCAAGCGCAACGATCAAAACGTGACATAGCAGAGTAAGAAGATGATACTCCATCAATTCAAATAGCACCCATGCTACTGTAGCACCGCCAAATACACCACCTGACATCTTCTTGTTCTTCCACATAAATATATCCGCCGCTTCAATTAACAAAAAGATCACCAAATTAGGGTTTATAAACCAAAACTACAACTATCTCACAAGATCATTATACACAGTTCCATCAGAGTAAACATCATTAAATCAACCATCATCTTCACCAATCCCTAAAACAAACTATCAAACTATAACTAGCGTCAAAATTCAAACAGATCAAGCCAACGCAAACAAATTCGGAGTAAAACGACATCGAGATCGGAGTAAACTTACGTTTTCCACCGCCGAGAACCTTATGCACAGGTCTCTCTCTACCAAACAAACGATAAACCTTCGATTTCAAAGACTTCGGAGACGACGAAGATTTCTTCTCGTTCTCGTCATCATCTGATGAAGACGACGACGAAGAATCACCTTTGTGATGAATCTTCTCCGATATCTTCTCCATCAACGATTCCCTCTCTACAACTTCCACCGTTGGATCCAAATTAGGTGAAGATTCTTCATGCTTATGTTCATCCGCCATTGTTACCGATCTTAGCTTTTCCGATTCGAGAGAAGAAGACTGTTCTAGCGTTTTCGTTACACCTCTGAGAAGAAAGATCTCGAAGGAACCTAAAATAGGAGAAGGAAATTTATAATTAATCAGAGCCGTTGAATTTATCTGTTTGATCTGAGCCGTTGGTTGCTTCGGATCCAAACCTGCTGCTTCCTTAACTAGAGCGACGCTTAGGGAAAAGATAAATGTCATGGGGACATATCATAAGACCGAGATTTTAACGCCGTTATAGTTAACGGCTTTTTATGCTACGTGTATTTAACGGCTCTGTTATTAAAATGGCTATTAAATTTTCTGGTTAGTGTTTAGGTTTAGGTGTCACGCGGCTGGACTACGAAACGGTCGAACCGGTAATCATGTGACACGTGGTGAAATAACAGCGGCTTGTTTAAGTGACTTGCACTTTCGGTTTGTATCAAAAGACAATGATAATTAAATTATTATATCTTGAGATTAAATAAAAAATACTCCATATAATAGTAGAAACCGTCTTAATTTGTTTATTAAAGAAGTTTTTTAAAAGAACGTTCTAGAAAAAGCAGTTAATTTGACAGCGAGGTGTACAATTTTGACAGCGTTAGTTCGAGTTGTTATATGGGCCCAATGAGTTATACAATGATGAAGCCCAGTTAGTTACTTTCTCATGTCTAAAAAAGCAAGAAAAAAAAACATTGGTAGAATATTTACCTTCTTCTTGGAAGACAAATTTGTGAGGGTAGAGAAGCAAAGAGATATTCCAGGGAGTGTGAGAAACTTTTGAGAACGAATTTGCGTTTGTGTAATAAGTGAAAATTATTTAAATTTGTGGAATAAAAGAGCTCAAAGATATGCCCAATAAGTGCAAATTATTTAAATTTCACAAGACAATCATTTCATTTTTTTACTCCTTTTCAATCTCTTTTTTTTTTCTTACTGTGATTTTAATATTTTTAACAGTCCTAGTCTAGATGTGGTTAAAAGTTGGTATTTTATGATACACAAAACGAAAAAGAAAACACAGCAAGAAGCATATATATGAGAATGAACGTGAACATTGATTCATTCATTCAAAAACCATAACCGTGGATGGCTATTTACCGTTAGAACTGTTCTTTGTGGAACTCAAACCTGGAAATTCCCGTCTGGTTAAATTCATGGCAGAGTTTTGAAAGTTCCTTCCCCAAACTCGGTCCTCCACAATAAAACACTCCTGTTATTTTTTTCCAAAAATTTTCTTTAGACAAGGCAAATACGGACTGTGATCGATTATAATTTCTTTTGAGATGATTTTTGTGTTACGTACCAATTCTTGCGTTCCTATGTTTGTCGCTAATCTTTGATAAAACTTTCTTCCATTTGGGCCTCCCAAAATGTGTCCTTACCTAAAATAACCAAAAGTTGTATTCAAAGATCAGCAATCGATTGTTGTTTGTATAAGATAAATGTAATCGTTAAAGATTATTAATTGCCTTGGTTCCAGAAAATATGTCGACGCCATTTTTAGCGTGGTTTAGCGTTTGGATCATGGTGAGAAGATTGGAACGAGTATCTCTTTCTTCGTAGACGCTAGTCAAGTAGTTGTGCATCTCAATAACACCCTTTTCATTGTTCACAAAGACAAATATGTCAGTGACTAACTTGAAACTTGTACAACCTTTTGAATTTACATGAATAAGTGTATTTTACCTTTCTATCTGAATCAGCAATTTCGTTCATGATATCTTTGAACCAATCGAACGAGCCTTGTTCTCGTGTTACCCAGTAAAAGTAAGCATTCTTGGTATTCAACGTCTTCCGTTGAGTTTGGGGAATCCGACTCCCAGCTTCCGAGTTTAAGCAACTGAAACTGTGATCCGACGAGATGTTGCTGTTACTACAACTACCTGAGAGGCATTCCTAAAAATATAACATAACTCGAAAAAAGTTAGTTAAGAGTAGCTGTTACTCAACGACAGGGTTTTTTAAGTTTATACTCACAGCTTGTTCTTGTTGCTTAACAATGGTGTTGAGTAGATCTCTCAAAATGCTAACGAAAGGTGTTGCGCCGATTCCAAGGCCAACGAGTAGTACCACATCATACTTCCAATGGTCTTGCGCTGGAGCGCCATAAGGTCCATCTATCAACAGCTCTGGAAAACTAAATTACAAGAGATATCAAAATTCACATTCTGAGAATGCAAGATAATAGTATATGGAATTTTAAAAAATATATGTACCTTCTTTGGTTTGGTCCGTCTGCTCTGAGAAGTCCGCTTTTTCCAGCTTCAGGGGCTTGACATACCACTGAGAATGCCTTCTTAATCCCTTCTGTCCAATCACCGCGCTGGCGAATGTGAATGCTGAGATAATCATCTCCAGGGGAAGACGTAATAGAAAATGGATGCCTGGAGATGGAGTTTAGGACCAAGAATCTTTAAGTTACTCTTTGTGGTGTCAAAGAACAGAGTTTGTATATATTCTTAGATTGCAAAATAAGCTATTAGGCTTGTGTTGGCTCACTAGTCACTATAAAAACACTCACCACTCAAATTTTGACACTGCAGGACACTGAACAAATACATATTGTCCGCTCTTGTAATCAAATGATGTAGGCTTAGTCATGCGTAGTACAACAACGTTTCCGGGATAAATTACAACCTAAGACCAAATCATTTGAGTTGATATATAAAGATAGCGGAAGATGATTGACAATGTGTCTTTCCATGTGATTCAGTTCAAAATGTAATTGTAAGTGAGTCTTTACCTTGCAGATTTCGACGGTGTAAAGCCTGGAACGAAAAAATCTAAGGATCCTTTCACCAATATAGAGTAAAACTGGTACAGCAAGATACATCCATATCTGAAGGAGGCAGTATATGTTATTGTTTTTACAGAAAATTATGTAAGAATGCAAAAAGTAATGGTAAAGAGTTTATGGAATTTACCGTTTTGCAGTACCATTTATGCTCGAGATAGAGGGAAACACCATGGATGACTAAAAGAACGTAAACAGTTAGAAGTAAGTGATGTGAATACCAGAAGGCATTATATCCGGTTAGTTTGTCAAATGGCTTCGGTAACTTAGTAAGGTTCCGCCTGCATCTTCGACTGGCTAATATGAATGCAATTACCATAAAAGCAACCATTATAAAACCAGTGATTACCACAGGACTATTCACCAAGTCAAAGTATGTGGGTTTGGTAATACCAAAGTACTTAACCAAGTATCTTTTGTAATCAGTCTCAGTAGATGTTAGAATCCTCGGGAAGTCACAAGCGAGGTGGCTGGATGAATGAAGAAGCATTGCAATAATGATTGCTACAGAGATCGTCTGCGCTTAAGCAAAAACCGGAAAGTAAGATTCAGCTGAAACATATCGTCTTTCATAAGAAAGGCAAGACAAAACGGTTTTTGATTAACCTTGTGAAAATTAATGCAGTCATCGAAAGGCACTGAGTGGGACAAAGCGGTGGATCTGAGATAGGTGATGGTATTTCTACAAACCGGCAAAAGGATAAGAGCCATATTGAATTTCAGTGTCTCAGCTGCACCTTTCGCCATGACAAGGCAGTAACCCATTACATGGAATGCATCTTTGCGTTTGTACTGATAGCATTTCCACATAAACAACCAGCCCATGATCACTAACCACAATGTCAAAACCCAAATCCTCTTCCAATTGTCTTGCAAAGAGTAAAGCAAGTTTCTACTTATTCCCCATCTTGTATCCTTTAGATTTTGGCTTAAGGCTCGGCTCGTCTGACTGAACGGTTGGCTGTAACTATGAGATATGTCCTTCTCTAGTAGTAGCATCTCTAGGTCCTTTAACTGCATCATTTCAAATCCATAACAAAGACAACATATTAGAATATTGTTTCAGTCTCAAGCAGGAGAGAAATATTCAAACAAATGGGCAGTCTCTCAGACAATATTTGTTACTATCACTGAAACGCCACTATATACCACTAGAGATTATTTTTGGGAACAATATTTGTTCAAGCTCTATATGTGGACCTCTACTTTCTTTGTCTTCGTCAACCTTTTATTATATTAATTCCATACAAAAAACAAACTTGCATAGCACATAACTTTAAGCTCATTGGTTTTTGACTCGGTCAAATGTCTCTATCATCAAAGTACTTGGACGGTAAGAGAGCTCAACGTCATCAATTACTAAGGTCAAACTTAACAAAGAACCCTTCTACTCTCTCTCATAGAAAGAGACTGATCTACACACTATCAAAAATTTTGTGGTATGTAAACATGTTTTGTGTTATGATTAATTCACAAGATAAAAATGAGTGAACCACCTCTATGTACTGAGAATAGAGCCCAGCTGGTGCGAGTTCTTCCATGATCAGTGCTGCATATTCCTCTGCTCGGTCTCTCAACCTCGATAGATTATCTGCTGATGCACTTAGTATAATAATCTATATGTTGTCAAAATCATACAAAATGAAGTCAATAACCAAAGGAAGCTTCTATTAGAAAGATTCAACGTAAACTTAGTGGTTATATAGAAAAACAATATCTTTTCATTGGTAGTTAGAAAAGCTGGTACAAGGTCAATCAAATATTATGCAGAAAAAACAATTGCAACTTATGTTTTCTATTCTTGCATTGGTTTAGAAAGAATACATAAGATACAATCATATCAAGACCAACATAACCAACTAAAAAATTCAGCAAGAGGGATAATACAATACTAAAAAATATAAGATAATGGGACTCATGTAAGATTCATTAGTTATACGTAGTCAATGCTGATTAGAATACTAAATAAGTCACCTCTTTTACTTCATTCTCTGTGATTCTACCATCTCCATTTTTAACCCTGCAATTTTCAAGAAAACAAAATCAAGAACTTAACAACATGTTGAAGAAATAATCAGTATATTAAATGATCAATACATGTTGAAGAAGATTTGCAGCCGAGAATCGAAGCTATCGTCTGTAATTTGGAACCAAAACTCGTATAGTTCTTGAAGATTGATCTTATCAACCATTAATCTTCTTCTCCTACACATTGCGTCGAACAACTCGTCTGCAAACTCTTTCGAATTTTCATTCTCCAAACCTTTCAAACACAAAACAACCAAATGTCAAACCAATCAATCAATCAATACACTCATCAGAAATGTGAAATAATATCGAACCTATGCAATTAGCAAAATCACTTTTGCAAAGATAACCATCTTTAGAAAGATTAGCGAAATTGTTTTGAACTTGTTTCCAATTAGCGATTCCATTTTCTTTGCTGCTTATGAATTTCAAACCATGAATCGCTCTCTCTGTACACGATCCATTGGACTTTGTTAATCGCTGTGTTAAAGAGCGACAGAGAACTGCAGGATCCGTAAAATCTACTACATTAGGAACCACCGGCTCCGGTGCAGACCGAGACGAATATCCTAATGAGATCCTCTGAAGCTTTTCTTTCAGATCTCTAGAGAACTTTTTCGCCTTCTCCACCGTATGAAACTCTGAGATCCGACGACTCGACGACGCGCTCCATCCTAAACTATGCGATTTTGATCCTGAACCAGAAGCAGAGCAAGAGGTGATCTCTGGATCGGTGGTGCTGGTAACTGATTCGATGTTTAATAGTACGCCGCTTGGGAATTCGATTGTTACTTCTACGAGCTCTTCGCCGTCGGAAGGTGAGTACGTTGCTGGAAACGATGGAAAGCTTTGGGTGAATTCTCCGGCGGAAGTCAAATCGGAACCCCAACGATCGTCGTGAGTCCCGCCGGAAAATGACATTGACATTTCGAATTTGTTGGAGAGGAGAGGCCAAGGAGGGAGAAGACTGAATAAATACAATTTTTGAATTTTGTGTTTATAAAATTTGGCTTGTGTACTAATCAAAGGAACGACCAAAGGAAATTACCAAAGCAGAACGAAAAATTATAAAAATAAGTTTGGTTTCTAAAAATAGGATTTTAAATATATTTTCGTGCATGTTTTAGCTACACTTTAATTAAACTTAAGAAATTGCCAAATTGGTGTACAATTTCAACTAAGAAAGAATGAAAATTTAGCTAAATAGGTTTTGGTTTTTTTTTTTTTTCTATTTGCTAGTTGCTAATTTGCTATATCATTTATACGAAAGAAATTTAGGGTTTCTATTATTACAAATTCTAGTCTTTCATCTATCATAAGAGAATTTATACAACATATAAATTTATTCGCTATATACGTATCTACGAGATATAAAGGAATAATGATGGTATACCATTTGTTTACATTTTCACTTTTTGAATTTGTTACTTCTTCTATTTTAAAATATACAGGATAGTATGGTTAAAAACACACATTTAATTTTTTTTTTAAACTATCATTTAATATTTGATTTTAAAAGTTCAACCAATTATAAAAAAAGACGGTATGATACAACAAGTCATAAAATATCAAATATATTTAAAATTACATAAGAAATTTGTACAACATCATATATAATTTTTTAAAAATAAAAACTCTAAAGCATCTTATCTTTTGAAACATATGAAGTATTTGTTACCATTTAAAATATACATCAAATTTAGGTTTTAGAACTGAAGTATGTTTTTCGGTAGAAGAGAAATGAAACAAACGTTAAAAACCGCTAAACATTTCTATAATGTCTGTTAGTTAGAAAATATTCAACGTTTGTTTTATATATTTAGAAATTTGAATTTGGGAATATTTTATTTTGAAATATTAAAGTTAATTTATTTTTTTGGAAATAATTTATAGTAATTTTGTACTAGTTTTCAATTTTAATTCAGGCTAAAGAGATTTAAACTATATAAAAAGTCATCTCGCCATGGCTAGTGCACATATTTGACGCGTATGTGTATATATATATATATATATATATATATATATATATATATAAAATAAAATCGAGAAGTACCCAATACCATTCTTATTTTTTCTTAGATTTTAATTTCTTATCTATTTTCTGTTGTAATGTCATTTTAAAAATGATTTTAATTACATAAAGAGTTTATGCTTGACGCATGTGAGTTTTCACAAAAAGATTAAAAAATTAAAAGGTATATAGAATGAAATCTAGAAGTGCCTAATAATAACACAATATTCTTATTTTTCTCTCAATTTCTAAATTTTATTAGATTTTTCTATTGTAATTTAGTTTTTCTAATAGAAAGAAGTCATCTCACCGTGGTAGGTGAGCACTTTTGACACTTATGAATCTTTTGTTTTTCATTTAAAGATAAAATTTATATATATAGAATAAAATCTAAGAATACTGAATAACATTCTTATTTTCTTAAAACTTTTCAAAATTTTATCGGGTTTTCTATAAAATGAAAAGTTATATCATCTATAAAATGATGCGTGTGAGTTTTCATTTAAGATAATTTACTAGATCCGGACCCGGACGTACGTCCGGGTTTTATATTTTACGATATGTGTTTTATAAACTATGTAAAATGTATTTTTTTCTTAAGTAGTATTTAACAAATTATTTTCTCTTTTTGTAGTATATTAGATAATTGTATATATTTCATTAAATTATAAATCTAATGGGAAAATTATATTTTGTTTTTAAAATAAACTTTGGTACACAAAATTGTTTTCTATTTAATAAATTTTGAATAGAAAGAAATAAATTTTGAATAGAAAGATAAGTATAATTGTTTTATACAATTAGTATATTGGTTTGGGTGATTGATAAATAATTTGGACAGTTGCAGAATATTGGTGTATAATAGTTATAAGCCCTAGTATTTATAATTGTTTATAGAATATGTAATATTAAATAAATGCCAAACGATAATTTTGTTCCCACCAAAAATAATGGATACCAATTGTCATTGAAAAGCTATAACCCAACGAAATTTTTTGGAGCCCATTATGAATCAGATAACAATTTTTTTTTGGGCCGAAACCCACAAAATTGTCTTGAGATCATTTTATATATACGACTGATTTTTTTTTTAATAGATGAATTTTTTTTTTCAGAACAGATAACTCTAGAACAGTTCTTGTCTTATCATCTTCACTAAAACACACCAAAAAAATTCAGCCGGTTGCTCGTATTAAGAATCATTCCCAAAATTGTTTGATGATCAAGATACTATGTCTTCGTTTATCATCTTTTAATCGCAACACCGGAATTCTACAAAGAGGTAAGGTTACTATATTTCAGATTTTGACTTTGGTTTTTTCCAAATGTTTCGATTGAAATTTCAATCTTTGAAATTTTATGTTTGAACATAGCTCTTGGGCATTGATTTTCAAGAACCCGATCTTGAATGGGTAAGTATTGCTAATTTTATATCCAAATTATGATTTCAATTATGATTATCAACAATTCCCGAATCGTCAAAAGTTATTTTGAGATTGGTTAGTTTTAACACAAATCTCTTATTATAAATCTCTTGTTATATGAGAAGAGTTATAATTAATTTTGTTTCCAAATATATTTCAGTTTTGTCTCAACGTGATTATGTTGGCAAAAGAAAATGATTTTCCTAGATGAGTTCTCTGATACGATAATGAGTTTATAATACTTGTTTATAAATATGTTGTCTTGATGATAGAAAGATCAATGTATACAGGCAAAAGATCATCTCTGTGTTTAATTCTTTTGGAGGAGGCTGTATTTATGGCATCTTTGTAGTAATTTTGAAATATGGAAGTATAGATGCAAAAGGTTAGTGAGGCTTTGTAGCTATTCAGTATGTTAAATTCAGTAAGTTGAAATGATTTAGTAAATTCGAGGCTTTAATAATATGTTACATGCATACATGCTAATCATCATGCCGAGAATAATTAGAACATTGTGTGCGGCTTCTAATGATGTCGTCTTTGGAGCTATTTAGAAAGCTTGAAGCAATGTTAAATGTTAGTTAGATGATAAGGATCGGATTGCATATATTTTTTAGTTTTTATGAATATTTAACTGTTGTTAAACTTTTTGAAAGAGTAATTGTGATAGAAAAGTCTCGTGATTGTTATTTTGTTTTCTAAAGTTTTCATTAGCAATACATAACTTTCTTATATTGTTTGATAATACTTAATCATCGTAACTGCTTCTGTATATGAATTATTTAACTTCATGTTAAGCAAGTAAAGCTAAAAACTCCTTAAAAACAAAGTTAAGCTGGATTTTGAGATTCTGGAAAAAAGAGAAGATAATAATAACAAATAGTTGATTCAAAACAACATTATTTCTTATATGGAAAATGATTTCAGTAACCACAATACTTTCCAAATGCCCTTTAGAAACCAGTCTTTCCCTTTTAAACATATAAAAGAAATGATTATTATAGGATAGCATATTTCAGAAAGTTTTCAATCCTTACAGATTATTAGTATAGATTGTTACCTCTTGCATATCATGTCGCTTGCAAAGCAAATTGTTATAGGTTTTGAAAAACTTCCTTGAACACCACATTCATTGTTGCCTTTTGTGGTTTTCCTTCTTTGTCCACTATGAGGATCTTCAATCCTTTCTTAGAATTTACCCTAGAGATTGCAACATAGAGTTGGCCATGTGATTATTCTAAGTACTAAATAAAATTAAGATCTATTGAAAATGGAATATTACTCACCGATGATCATTTCCATTGTTTCACCAGTGAATTGCATGCGTGTATTGTGTCCAAGAATGGAGAATCTTCACTTGGATTTTCCAATTCGTCTTGAAAGGTTTGATGTCAGCAGGGTTGGCAGTCACAAGATTTTCAGCCATTTTTTCAAAGGAGTAGCAAGCAAAGAATGATTGAATGAAAGGTTAGTGTGTATCTAAACTTAACATTAAACATCTATTTATATGAAAAAGGTCGGCAAAATTCTTTTAGGGTTTAGAACAACCGTATATTAGCAAATAAGAATTTTAGAGGTATATGCTGATTTGTTAGTATTTCAATATCTAGTTTTTATTAGATTTTGGAAATAGAATAATTTTGATCGTATTTAATGGGATTATGATTTATTTAGTTATCGATATTGAATGGATTTGTTTGTTATGGAAATCAATTTAAATGATAACTAACAAATTTGGGTTTGGCATTAATTTCTGAAGATATCACTAAATCTCGGAGAAACACCACAGGCTGAATAATTGTCGGTGAAGCCCATTCAAAAACCACGAAGCCCAGTAAAATTGAGAAGCAATGGCAATCGGATCCTCTAACACTGGTACCAAGATCCACGTGTTTTATTTTATTTAATAGATCTAGATCCGACCCAGCCACCCAAGATCCGCGTTCTTTTAAGATGCACATTTGCCAATTTACCCTTTAACGTGTTTTCTTATAATCTCTTTGATTGAAAAATTTGTAATGGCATTCATCGTAATATTTTTACCAAAATAAGGTTTATTATTATCCAATGCTTCCCAATTAATAATATAGATGTTTTTGTATATATAACGAAATCTAGAGATATCTAGTGATACAACATTTAGTTTTTTTTTCTCAAGTTTTTTAGTTTAATAGTGTTTTCATATATTATTTTTTACTAGAGGGTTGGATTTTCGAAAGAAAGTGGTGATTGTGGCTTAGATTTCGAGATCTATGACCCAATTTGCTGT
This sequence comes from Arabidopsis arenosa, assembly GCA_905216605.1. Lineage (NCBI taxonomy): Eukaryota > Viridiplantae > Streptophyta > Magnoliopsida > Brassicales > Brassicaceae > Arabidopsis > Arabidopsis arenosa. Next base: position 15,977,026 of record LR999456.1, read on the forward strand.
TTGATGATGAAAAGGGTTTTGAAATTTTGAATGAAAAAGAGATCCATCTCGATGGATGAGGGCCAAAGTATTTATATCACATAGAGGAGAAAGTATTGGCTATTTGAAATAGCATATTTCATAGCTTATTGTATTAATCTAAGCTTTAGTTTTCTTTTAGCTATCACTTACACTTTTTGTCTACATAAAATCTCACATTCAAAATCCAAAACCCTAGAAACCGTAAAAGTGAAGGTGGAAGATAATGAAGACATCATCTACAACCAGAGCTGGCCACGAGTATAAGCTGGCAAGCCTATGCTTGCGGCCGACAAATGTATATAAATTTTTTTGGCCGACAAATTTTGTAGATGTTCTGTAGTCTAGTGGTAGTGAGTGGTCTTCATGTAGACTACAACCACCAACTGCCCTCGTCATACTCTCATATGCCGTTAAAGGCATCATTCTACCACTAGGTACATAATTCATGGTACGAAAAAATTGAACCTATTTCAAATTTTAAGATTCATCAAATATTTTTGGTTTGGAATTAAAAGTTCAATTATCAGACTTTGATATGCATATGGTCCCTGCGGAGGCTCCAATTGTCTTCTCATCATTTCTTTAGGGGTAGACCTTTTGCTTTTGTTATACATACGTTAGATCATTATGATCAAGAAATGTCGATAAGACGATCGGAGTCTCCACGAAGATCATATACATATCAAGATTTGATTCATGATCATTTTAATCCGAACCAATGAAATATGATGATTTTGAAATCCTAAATTTTTTCAATTTGTTTGGACCAAAAATTTCGTACATACTAGCTGAATGATACCATTTGTGGTGGTTAAGAATACGATGGTGACAGCTGGTGGTTACCGTTGTTCTCTATTTTCATATTCACCGTGTTCTCAATTTCTAGAAATTCGAATTTTGGACGCAAAATCTTCTATGTAGATGGAGTGTACGTGATATTTAAAGACAAAAACTAAAACATAGTTGGATTCAGTGAGCTACGAAACAGTCCAATATTTTCTCATCTATATGATACAAATACATTTAAGATCGTAACTCAATATTTGGATATTGGTGAGCAATTTACACAAAATAACAAATTCTCATAATACATTCAACACACAAATTATGGATGGGCAAAATCATCGAATTGAAATTCTTGAAACTGAACCCGAACTAAATTTTGTTAACCTAAACGGTATAAAAATTGTATATCGCATTTTTCAAACCAAACCGTTTAACTAAAATACACAAAAAATTTCATTTAATTTAATATTTTAGAAAATAAATTTAAACATAAAAAAGTGTAATTTTTTTTTTAAATCAGTATTAAAAACTATAATATTAATTAAAATTAGTTAGTTATCTTTATTTTTATTAAGATTTTTTTATGTAAAACCGAACCTAACCTGAATTGAACCAAAATATTGTTCTGAACAACCCGAACCAAATTAAACCAGATAATCAGAGTTGCAGACTAATCAACAACAATCGCACGTGCGGATAAGAACTTGTCACGTGACCGCTCCGCTCCTTTGGCTGTGAGATTATTTTGGATGATGAAAAATAATTACCGCGTTTATTAAAAATTTCTAGGGTTTACGAAATTTGGGCCTCTCTCTCTACTTAACGCTCTCTGTATCTTCTTCTCCGTCAACGATACGAACCCAGAGACGCCGGCGGTGATATTAATCGTCGGTTCTCTCTGGATTCGTCAGGCGAGAATTTTCCGGTTTCTAATTTGTGTGTGTGAGAAAAAGAGAGTGAAAGATTAGGGTTTTTGGGGTTGTTGCTTCGATGGACGAGACTTTACTTGACGATATAATACGGCGACTTTTGGCGACGAATAATGGAAGGACGGTGAAGCAAGCACAGATTACTGAGGCGGAGATACGGCAGCTATGTTTAGCTTCCAAGGAAGTTTTCCTGAGTCAGCCTAATCTCCTCGAGCTTGAGGCTCCTATCAAGATTTGTGGTAATGTTACTGAATGAAGAAATGTTTTATCTTTCAATGTTTATGTATCTTGCATTCGTTATTGTGTTGTGGGTTTCTGACAAAATTACGTTTTTTTTTTTTTATGTAAGGGTTTAGCTTTGTAAGATTGTTGTTGGGAAGCTTAAAGCTTAGATTTGTGGGCTATTATTAGTGTACATTGGAATGATTGTCGATGGTTATGTTGCGAGTTAGTGTTTCTTGGTGAATTGTGAGTAGTGAAGAAGTGACCTGTAACTTTTTTGAGTCTCTGAGAAACCATGTTCCCTTAGCTCTGATGCATACCCTGTGAAATTGGAACCTCTCCTGACATGTGACTATAAGGAATAGCAGAAATTTTCATTTGATGGCTAATAGTTTTGTTTAATAGTTACTGAATTTGGTGTATGATGGTAATATTGTTGATGGTTTCAATGTTTTTTCTCTGTTTATGTATCTTGCATTCGTTTTTGTGTTATGGGTTTTAGTGTAAGGGTTTAGCTTTGTAAGTTTGTTGTTGGGATAAAGCTTAGATTTGTGGGCTATTAGTGTACATTGAAATGATTGACGATGGTTATGTTGCGTGTTAGTTAATTTGCTCTGCCACTTGAAGTTAGTGTTTCTTGGTGAATTGTGAGTAGTGAAGAAGTGATCTGTAACTTTTTTGAGTCTCTGAGAAACCATGTTCCCTTATCTCTCCTGACATTTGACTATGAGGAATAGCAGAAATTTTCATTTGATGGCTAATAGTTTTGTTTAATAGTTACTGAATTTGGTGTATGATGGTAAGATTGTTGATGGTTTTAAGTTTATGTGTTGATGAGCAGGAGATGTTCATGGTCAGTTTCCAGATCTCTTGCGGTTGTTTGAGTATGGTGGCTATCCGCCAGCTGCAAATTACTTGTTTCTCGGGGACTATGTTGATCGTGGTAAGCAGAGCATAGAGACGATATGTCTTCTTCTTGCATACAAGGTCAAATACAAGTTCAACTTCTTTCTTCTCAGAGGCAATCATGAGTGTGCTTCAATCAATCGTGTATATGGATTCTATGATGAATGCAAAAGAAGATATAATGTCCGCCTATGGAAAACTTTCACTGAGTGTTTCAATTGTCTGCCTGTTTCTGCTCTCATTGATGATAAGATCCTCTGTATGCATGGTGGACTATCGCCTGATATTAAGAGCTTAGATGACATCAGGAGAATTCCTCGTCCTATTGACGTTCCTGATGAGGGCATTCTTTGTGATTTGTTATGGGCTGATCCTGACAGAGAGATTGAAGGCTGGGGGGAGAATGACAGAGGTGTTTCTTATACATTTGGGGCTGACAAAGTAGCTGAGTTCCTTCAAACTCATGACCTTGATCTTGTATGCCGAGCTCATCAGGTAAAGCTAAAGTTCATTCCTACAGTTGTAGAATTTATTCCTTGCATTCACTCTTTTGATTCTCTGAATTGGTTTGTTCTTATATGTGACTGTTCTCTGAATTCAGAGGGTTAAGAAATCATAAATCAGTCGTCAAACCATATCACAGGATTGCTGAGATTAGGATGAATCTCGTTAATCAGTTTATTCACCAAATCAAATTTTTCTTACTGATTCTGCAGGTTGTAGAAGACGGATACGAATTCTTTGCAAAGAGACAACTGGTGACAATATTCTCTGCCCCCAATTACTGTGGCGAGTTTGACAATGCTGGCGCATTGATGAGTGTTGATGATAGCTTAACATGTTCATTCCAAATCCTTAAGGCATCTGAGAAGAAAGGAAGATTTGGATTCAACAGCCATGTTCCTAGACCAGGAACCCCACCTCATAAGGTAAAAATACTATCTCCCTCGTATAACCGGTTTTTGCAATATAGATAGATGTTAGATATCATGTTGATATGTTAACTTTTCTGCAGGGTGGAAAAGGTCGTTAAGTCCTTCATACCAATGTGGGAATCAAGAAAAGAGTGAAGCCGATGGGTTCGAATTTTTTAAGGCATGGTAGGTGATTGAGGCAACAGATTGTTTTTGTTAGATTTTTTTTTTGTTTGTTTTGTTTGGTTGAGGCAACATTATGTTTTGTTTAGATTGTTTTGTAAAAATTGTGGAGGATGTTCACAGCATTTTTAACTGAAGAAATTTGGTTTATACATCTAACCTTTTTAGACCACGATGCAATTATTTATCAAGCAAACGTTTTGAAAAGCCTCTCGATAACAGAAGTACAAAAACAACAAACTTGCGATTTTAGTTTTCTAATACAAAATCAAAGTATCAGAACGTTCTTTGAGACCACAACGCAAGAATGGAGAGACAAATTCAAGCAAAAAACAAAAGAAACCATAAAAAGTTCAAAAGATTTGTCAGACTTTTTTGACAAAAACCAGAAAAAAAGGATTTTAAGAAGATCAGTACTCCCACTTCTTGAGCTCCATGCCATCTGGTGGAGTGCTCTCCACTTTCTTAGTCCCAACTTCTTTCCAGTTTGTCGACAGTACCGTCCCGTTTGACTCAGCCTGTCAAACCCAAAAACCACCCAAGCAGGCATATATCATCAGTCAAAAAAACAAAGGAGAAAGTTATTAAACTAAAAAATAAAGACCAAAGAGAGATTTGCTCACAAATGATTTGTTCATGGCTCGCCTCATGTCCTCATCTGCACTTGAGTATATCACTGAAAAATTTGTTCATAGCTGCATCCCCATCAAGCTTCTCATCCTTCTCCTGCGAAATTCAAAAGTGATAAGCAGAAAGAATAAAAGTAAAACAAAGCCTTCTTGTGTTAAGGATGAGAAGTTTGCGTTTGTAGAACCTGTTTCTTCACTTCAGCTTCCAGCTTGTCCCAGTCTTTTGCTGGCTTTGAAGATGGGTACACTGGTCTCTGCGACAGAGCTGCATATGCACATAAAATTACATGAGAAGAGAGACCGCTTTGGCTTCAGTTTGTTTAAGCTCTTATAATTGTGGTTCAAAATAAATAAAGTAAATGCTAAGCTGGTATCTTCTGAGACGAACCTGATGAGACATTGGGTTTGGGCAAAACACCTTGCCCTTTGCCATATTCAAGAGATGACCATGTGATTATCTCAGCTTTTGCAAGACGGATCTCAACTTTGGTAGCCAGTACTTCATATCTGCACTTCTCTGGTATTATCTGAATAGTACCCATGAAAAAGGATTTAGTAAAAGTGTGCATGAAAACACCGTAATTTCATATGTTGAATAAAAAATACCTTCCCGAACAATCTTGGCTGGAGATGATATGCTTCCTCTCCGGCAACATCAATGACAACACTCAGCTGCACCGAAAAAAGCCAAGATAGATATCTCAAATCAATACAGAGTGTTATATTACATAGAGAGATCGGTTCTAAGGTTCAGATAAAAGTAATGAATTCTCTGATTGCAGGATACTCACAATCTGTTCACCAAACTCGACAGTTACGTTCTCCTTTGGTATTCCTTTGGCGAAAATTGTCACCACCGCTTCTTCTGGTTTCTGGTAGAACTCGTGTCTGTTGAGCCATCAAGTTATGAGTATACAGTGATTCTGGAAATTAAATAAGAATTTACATTTTCGATAACCAGACTACCTGAACATTGGTTTGACAGGTGCTGCAGGAGTTGGAGCAGGAGGAGCATCAGCTTCCGTTGCTAGCGGTGTTGTCGAGCTTGAAGGCAAACTCGGTGGCACTGGTTGAACCAAATCTTTCTCTTCTTCTGAACAGAGATATAAAGACTATTACATAAATCTAACCCTAGGTGGTGCAGACATAAATCAAAAATCATTTAGTATTTTTATTTCGTAAGCTAGAAGTTTATGTAAGATACCTGCAATGCGAAGATTGCATTCATCTATCATCTTCTTAAATTTTGATTCATCTGGTGCAACAGAAGCACCCTTTTCCAGAGCTGCTTTAGCAGTACTATATTCTTCTAGCTTCATACAAGCAGTCCTGCAAATACAGCACCAAAGTATCAGAAGATAGAATTATGATTCCAATCAAATTTGAATATAACCATCAAACTTTAATAGAGAGATCTGATGAAAATATCATACCCCTTTCTGAGGTAGGCTTTTGCCAACGTTGGTTCCAACTCGATGGCTTTGTTCGCATCTACAACAGCTTCTGCTCATGGAAAACCACAAACGATAAAAAAATATCAGATCAAATAATCTAACAGCAATTCAATCAAAGTATTGAGGAAGAAGATGCATGTAGTTCTTTTCTAAAGAACACAACAATGAAGTCAAATTCACATGAAACTAAGCAATTACAATTACACAAATCAATTGATTGGAAAAAACCCTAAAATAAGTTTTCTTATCCGAATCAAAGGTAACAACACAACCTCACAAAAGAAACCCTAAAATCAAACTTTGTTCCACTATCAACAGATCGAATTAAGCGACGACATCAAAAACCCAGAAGCCCAAAATCGTCAACGATAAGAATCGTCTAATAAAGATTCAACCTTTAACGATGAATTTAGAGAAAGAAGAGAGAGTTATTACCAGTGAAGTTATCGAGTTTGATGTTGGCCTGAGCACGATCGGCGAAGAAGGCGGCGCAATTGGGATCCAAGTCAATGGCTTTGGAGTATAAGTCAACAGCAACATCGAATTCATCATCTACAAAAGCTTCTTTAGCTTTCTCTGCTAATTCCTTCGCCATTGATTCTTCTTATCAAACGCACAAGTCAGAGAGAGAGATTATAGAGAAAGAGACCGATTCTGTTCTTCTTAAACCTTTTTTTTGTGTTTGTGATTTTTTCCCTTTGAGTAAGAACGTTTTAATACCTCTATTAGGTCATATAACCAAGCAAAAAAAAAAGAAATTAGACTTTTTTTTTTATATACATTAAAAATGAATCTTGATAAGTCCAGATTTTTTTAACAAATACACTAGTTATTGACAAAAGAATAATCCTATATATAAAAAGGAAAGAAAAAATAATAGTAAATATCTATAGAGAACTACAATAATTTAACATAATAGTTTTTTAATCATATCCTTTTTTTTTTGTCGTAATCGTTTCCTCATACAAATCCAATGCGATTTGTGTCAAAAATTATTTAGACTAGGATATATTTTAACAATTTATACATTATATATGAATTAAATATTATCGAGCGGGTTTTTAAATTTTTAAATAAAATTAAATTTAACAAAATTGTGAATAGAAACTATATTTAAAAAATAAGAAGATAAGTTTTTAATTAGATAGAAGATTTGTTATATATTCATCTTTTGCCTTAATACACTTATCTCCATATCTATATTTTAAATTTTTGGTACATTTGTTATAACAATAAAGTAAATTTAAATTACCAATCACCAAAAATTTTGTCAAAATATTCATCATTATTATTATTGTCAAATTGTTGACCAAAAAAACAAAAAAAATTATTATTGTCAAATCTAAAAAAACTTGGTTTTGCAGTTTCGCTTAAATTATGAGTCCACAACTTTTTCAGAAAATATTTTACATATACACTACCGGTCAGACCGTCATTTTATTTACATATACAGTATTTACAATTTAATAGTTTATCACTCAAAAATATAAGAAAATTCTATTAAAAAATACACTTACGTTTTGATTTTCCAAAACTATCATTACTAGTTTAGTATTCGAAAAGTTCCACTTCATTTCTGGGTTTCCCAAAACTACCACAAAACTAAAAATTAAACTTTCAACATTCAAAGCTAAACCCTAAACCCTACCCCCTAAACTATACCTTAAATCTAAAAGAATCAACCTAAACAATTCTTTACTTTTAATTGTTTTATTTAAGAGATATACATATCATTTTCTTATAATTGTTTTTTTCTATAAATATAAGGAATTTTTTTTTACACATGTCAAAATCTGAGATCGATAAATTTGACATGTGGCACGATCTTATGAGTTACTAACTTTGTAAACCAAGATAGCTTGTAATGTAACTTTCAGTTTAATTAACATTAGGTAAATATACATTTTCATGGAGAAAGGAACATTAATTTTTTTTATCAAAGCATATATATATATATATATATATATATATGTATATTACTTACATACTTGAATTAGTTTCATAATCTTTTTTAGATATATCACTCATAACAACAATTATGGTTTTGACATTTAATATATTTTGTTGACATCTATATTTTACACTTATCTTAGCCAAAAAAAAGAGGATAAAAATTCAGAAAGTATACAAAACAACATAATTGTAAGGGTCTCTATTTTAAAAATTATTATATTACGAATTATATTGAACTTTAGTTGTCCTTATTCTAATTTAATAATGTCTTTTATTTAGTTTTCTTTCTAATATAGTCATCTATATTGATATTATGTTGATATGTTTTTTACTAATGATTTTTTTTTAATATTTTGTCAAGAAAAGAAAAGTATAGATATATTTAAGTTACATAACTGATAAATATTAAACCATGTATTAAAATATAATAAATTAATTGAAACATGTTGTGATTTCGTGTGTCATGTTCTGCTAAGAATGTTAAAACTTTCTATAATAACATTTAAAATTTTCATTTTTATATTTACGATAGGATAAAGAACTAATATGTATTTTTTGAAGATATCCACACAACAAAATTAATAAAATTTGGTTAATAGTTTGCTACATGTCATGCTCTAGTGAAAATGTTAAGACTTTATATAATAACATTAATAAACTTTGTATTTTCTTTTCCAATACGATAAAGAATTTTAACTTTTTTGTGAATATATTAACAACAACAAAATAAATAGAATGAGATTAATAGTTTAATATATTACCAATTTTCTATATAAAAAGGAACATTGTTTATTTTGAATATAGTAACAAAAACAAATTTTAATAAAATTAGGTTAATAGTTAAGTATATATTAACGTAAAAAGTTTGAATATATAAACAAACTTTTTTCTTACTTTCTATATATTTTTTTTTATATGGTTAAGAACTTTTCTATTTCTATATTTAAATATATTAACAAATTTTAAATTTGAAACATGACGACATCTTATGTTTTACTAGACACGTGACGACATCTTATGTTTTGCTTGACATGTGTCGCGATCACTTAAGTTAGCAAATTTAAAACCTAACTTTATATAATAAGATAGATTAACTATTTTTTTTTTTTTTTGCGATATGATAAAGGATTTTTACTTCTTGTTATACTAACAACAACAAAATTATTAGGATAAAACAAATAAAGTTTAATATAATTCGAATATAATAAGATAATAATAAAGTCAAAGATGGTCTTCAGCGCAAGCAAGGGAAGGTTAGGCTTGCGTCTTTCAATCCTTTATCTATTTAATCGGTCGTTAGTTTATTATATGTTTTGGTAGTCTACTACTAACCACTGCTTTGTGTAGAATTGTCAGGTTCAAGCTAAGTCCCTTAATCTCCAATTTTTCTTTTGATAGAAGGTGAAGATTTTCTAGAAGAAGAAGGATGAGACCAAAACTGAGACTACTACGGTTCCGTCCCAGATTCTGGCCAAGCAATTCATCATTGCTTTCAAGGATGACGCCCAAAGAAAGATATCAAGATGTGAAAACAGAAAAAGATCAGTAACCTGAAGGCAAATATGAGCAGAGACATGGAATCCGAGCTACAATATTTTTAGAGATAAATTAAAAAGGACTCTTTGATGATATTAATAAACAGCCCAAGGGTATGAGATATTTCTCGACAGTGATCAAGAAAGTGTAAAAGTTAAAAAAACTCTGTTATGATATTAATAAATAGCCCAAGGGCATGAGATAATGGTCGATGTATCTTAATAAACAGCCCAAGGGATCAATGTATCTTAATAGACTCAAATCAGAGTCTTCTGAATCTAAAAGAACTATGATTGAATAAAGTTTACTTATCTATCTTATGAGATGTAATCTTGTAACCTATCTACCAAAATCTGTGTAACCTTGTTTTCTTTATGCAAGAAAATTTTCACGTCTAGGGAATGTGGATTAGATTCTTCTATCTTTAAGCAACAACTTGAAACTAGATAACAGAGAAAATACTCGAATAACTCTCTAAATCAATTAAAAGTGTATAGTCGGAAACTTTCTCATCAAGAAGGTCTAATTCTTTGAGAAGTTGATATGACTAATTTATGGTGACTGCACTATCATTTGTGTGCTTAATTCTTTCTTTGTTAATGAGGCTAAACATTGTTTCTTTCACAAAAAATGGAACCAAGATTAACTTCTCTCAAGAAGATATATAATGCAACCATTAGTGAGTTTGTTGAGACCCTCGAGTGGAAGTTATATATTGTTTAGTTTTCTCGTTAGAACAAACTTCATCTTGAATTTTACAAACACTTTTAGCCGAATATAGTGTTAAATATTTCAGTTTAGTTTTAATTTCCGGCAACATAGATTAAATCTACTATTAGTGTAATAAACACTAGATCCTGACCCGCAAGTCCGTGCGGAATTTCATATTTTAAGAAATGTGTTGTACAAAATTTGTAATCAAATTTAATTTTATTTTATTTAGTATATACCAACTTATTTTCAGTTTTTTGGTGAATTAGAGAAAAGTATAGATATCATAATATTCTACAATTAAATTGTAAATTTTATTTTGTGTTTTAAATAAAATTTGGTACACTAATTTTTTTTCTGTTTGATACGTTATAAATTGTGAATAGAAAGGTACATGTTAGAGATATAATGTTTAATTTACATCATTATAAAGTGTTTTATATAAATTAGTAGGGTGGTTTTGTTGAATGATAAATAATTTGGACAGTTGCAGAATAATGGTGTTTAATAGTTACAATTGTATTTTTGATTATTTTTATAAAATTAGATTAAATCGTCATGAATCTTCAACTGTAAATCAATGGCCAGAAAGTAGAAATACAACGCAATCGCAGCGACAAACAAGACCCAGTTCTCTTGTAGTTTCAAGAAGTCGCCAAATATCTTGAAGAAGTTGAAGAAAGCCAGCCATGCGCAAGTCTTGGCAATGGCATAGAGATCCTCACGCAACATATCTTTGAGATTGATCCTCAGAATCAATCTCAGAAGAAGATACAAGAAAGCCATGATCGAAAGTGAAGCAATTACATCGATGAAACTCCATTGATGAGACCAGAAATTTCTTGATGAGACAACACAGATCACGGAGAAACATAGCCAAAACCAAGCTTGGAGATGGGACTTCACTCAACATATCGCTGCAGCTATGGTGTTAAGAATGTTTGATATAGCAACGATGAAGTTGACGATTGAGTTCAAGATATTCATGGTCCTCGTTCTGTTGAAGAGAAGCCCAAAGAAACATGGCAAGATGAGAAAGCAGAGAAAGACCATTAACCCGAAGGCAAACGCGAGCAGAGACATGGAAGCGTAAAATTGAAGAAGAAGAAGAAGAAGAAGAAGAAGAAGAAAGATTAGTGATGAAGAAGACGAAGTAGAAGCGAATGCTTTAGATTTCTACATTCATTAAAAAATGCTTTAGATTTCTATTTATATTGCAGATTTGAGGCAAGAAACAAGATTAATTTTTTGCTTCATAATATGGTGAGAAATGATAAGAAAATGCCATGTATACCTGTTCAAGGTTAAAGTGAAAATGCTACGTATACATCTACTCCCAAAAAAAGGAAAAAAAAGAACGACTTAATCATCTACTCCCAATGATAAAATGCCACGTATACATGGGGCCCAACAAATTAGTCAGTTTCTGCTTTAAAGTACTTGGTTAAAACTACTCGTCGGATCAAAAATTCAAAAAGCCTTTCCCTTTGGTCTTACGAGTGTAAACAATTTCATATTTTTAGCTTCTCTGTGTCTTGATTAGTTCGTGAACCGTATCAATTTGATCGTAAACATACTAAAGTTTCTTATCTCTTTTGTATCCTCTTGCTTCTCATAAATTCAGTTGAGTAAATTCGCTGAACCTGCCTAAGGACTTATATGATTTTTGGTGATTGTAATCATTATATGTTATATGGAACATGTCTTTTGGTGAATTATGTTTTTTTTTATGAAATTATCAAGATGGAAAAGAGTGATAATACCAATGTGAGAATAAGGGGCAAGAAACAGAGAGCATCGGTAAGTAATGTAGTTTCTTAAAGCTTACATGTGTTATATTCCTCGATGGTGGATGGTCATCAAATATATTGTTGACTGTATAAATCATGTAGTTGAGTTTAAGGGGATACTTTGCAGTTTGCTCAAGACTTTCTCTGTTTTTGCTTGAAGTCAATGTTTAAATGTCATATATATTTAGCAAGTGGGTGCAATATAAATATATGATACCGTACATAGTTTGATTTTAGCGCACACACTTCATGAGACAGTTGCATTCATATCAGCCTTCTAGATGTTGAGTTTTCTGTCTTCTTGCTGCATCGGGAAGGGTATAGCAATAAGATATAAAATTAATCATATCAATAATCTTCTTATAAGAAAATTATCAATAAATAATCGTATAAGATGTTGAGTTCTGTCTTCTTGATTCTTCTTTAGTCATATCTTTATTATTTCTGTAGTTTCGGTTAATCATTTTAATCGTTTGATCTTGTTCGATCTCCCGTTCTCCCAATGTATTTGTTCAATGCATCTATTTTATATATTTACTAGTATTATCATCCGTTCTACCAATAGGTACTGTTGCTTTTACCAAAGTTATTTTTTTTACTTAAGTTAAATTTTTTTGCTAAACAAAAATTTACTTTATCAAGTCTACTATAAATTTAACAAAAAATGTAAAAATATGCAAATTTGTAAACTCGAATCCCTTGGTTTTGCTAATACCTTTTAAATCTTAATACAACATTTTTGGCCAACTATCTATACTATTAATTGGGAAGCATTCCCTGAAAAATAACCTTAAAAAGTGTAAAAAATTACAAGGAAATGCCATTGGTTTTTAGTGTTTTTAAATAACTTCATTAAGGGTACAATAGTAATCACAAAATTAATATATTTAAATAAAAAATAGTTTAATTCTTTTAAATAATTATTAATTTCCAAAAAAATAAACTAATTTTCTCTCTCTTATTAATTATAAACGAAAATTTGAAATTAATTTTAAAAAAATTGTTAACCAATAAGAATTGAAAAACTAAGATTTGATATCCAACTAAGATTTTATCTAAACCAATCGTAGTAGACTATTCTATATCAAAAATAAAAAGAAAAATAATATCATTTTAATTCAAAATTAAAAACACTATCGTTTAAAAGATTTATCAATGGACGACTTTAAGATTAAATTTAAAATTTCGTAAGAAAATTAAATACAAATATTTTAAGATTCAGTTTTGATATAATATTTTCACAAATTTTAAAATATAAAACAAAATTTTATTTCACAATTTCTAAAATACGATATTAGATATTAACAACTATTTATATTTCCCAATGTATTTGTTCAATGCATCTATTTTATATATTTACTAGTATTATCATCCGTTCTACCAATAGGTACGGTTGCTTTTACCAAAGTTATTTTTTTTACTTAAGTTAAATTTTTTTGCTAAACAAAAATTTACTTTATCAAGTCTACTATAAATTTAACAAAAAATGTAAAAATATGCAAATTTGTAAACTCGAATCCCTTGGTTTTGCTAATACCTTTTAAATCTTAATACAACATTTTTGGCCAACTATCTATACTATTAATTGGGAAGCATTCCCTGAAAAATAACCTTAAAAAGTGTAAAAAATTACAAGGAAATGCCATTGGTTTTTAGTGTTTTTAAATAACTTCATTAAGGGTACAATAGTAATCACAAAATTAATATATTTAAATAAAAAATAGTTTAATTCTTTTAAATAATTATTAATTTCCAAAAAAATAAACTAATTTTCTCTCTCTTATTAATTATAAACGAAAATTTGAAATTAATTTTAAAAAAATTGTTAACCAATAAGAATTGAAAAACTAAGATTTGATATCCAACTAAGATTTTATCTAAACCAATCGTAGTAGACTATTCTATATCAAAAATAAAAAGAAAAATAATATCATTTTAATTCAAAATTAAAAACACTATCGTTTAAAAGATTTATCAATGGACGACTTTAAGATTAAATTTAAAATTTCGTAAGAAAATTAAATACAAATATTTTAAGATTCAGTTTTGATATAATATTTTCACAAATTTTAAAATATAAAACAAAATTTTATTTCACAATTTCTAAAATACGATATTAGATATTAACAACTATTTATATTTATGATGAAATAAACTCAAATAATAATAAATTTAAAGTAATTATCATTATAGCCTTCCTTTAGAGCAAGTTTGATAAATATCTAACAATAGATTGTATATATTAATTTCTAAATTATTTTGCGTTTTATTTTTTGTTTTTCAACCGGATCTTTCTTAAATAAATCCCTAATATATTGCACACAGTTTTCAAATAATGTAAACTAATTATATATTTTGAATTCAAAACAAATTATGCAGCAATAGCATATCCCTTTTAGAGATGTATCTCAAATTTTTATTTTTAGTCCAAAAACCAAATTAATTATGATTAAACAATAAAAAGAAGAATATGCAAAATTTAGCTAAGGAAAAAAACATTAATAAATTTGTTAAAATATATTTGTAACTTTAGCAGCATATATATTAATCTGCAAAACTCACAGTATGTATTGTATGGTATTTAAAAGTAAGCAAACAATAATTTGGAACATGACTTTAATGGAATGAAATGAGAATAGGAATTACGAGACGGGATGAGAGGGGAACATAAATTAAAAATCAAACTAAATACCCAATTGGTATGAGTTCAGGTTATGAGCACTATATAAAATAAATTTGTTTACATATATATCCATGTTCGTACGTTTTCAGTTACACATATATTAATTGGGAATCACTAAATATTAAATAACCTTATGAAGAGTAAAATATTACAAAAAATGCCATTGGTTTTTAGTGTTTTCAAATAACTTCATTAAGGGTACAATAGTAATCACAAAATTAATATATTTAAATAAAAAATAGTTTAATTCTTTTAAATAATTATTAATTTCAAAAAAAAAAACTAATTTTCTCTCTCTTATTAATTATAAACGAAAATTTGAAATTAATTTTTAAAAAATTGTTAACCAATAAGAATTGAAAAACTAAGATTTGATATCCAACTAAGATTTTATCTAAACCAATCTTAGTAGAATATTCTATATCAAAAATAAAAATAAAAATAATATCATTTTAATTTAAAATTAAAAACACTGTCGTTTAAAAGATTTATCAATGGAGGACTTTAAGATTAAATTTAAAATTTCGTAAGAAAATTAAATACAAATATTTTAAGATTCAGTTTTGTTATAATATTTTCACAAATTTTAAAATATAAAACAAAATTTTATTTCATAATTTTTAAAATACGATATTAGATATTAACAACTATTTATATTTATGATGAAATAAACTCAAATAATAATAAATTTAAAGTAATTATCATTATAGCCTTCGTTTAGAGCAAGTTTGATAAATATCTAATATATTGCACACAGTTTTCAAAAAATGTAAACTAATTATATATTTTGAATTCAAAACAAATTATGCAGCAATAGCATATCCCTTTTAGAGATGTATCTAAAAATTTTATTTTTAGTCCAAAAATCAAATTAATTATGATTAAACAATAAAAAGAAGAATATGCAAAATTTAGCTAAGTAAAGAAACATTAATAAATTTGTTAAAATATTTGTAACTTTAGCAGCAAATATATTAATCTGCAAAACTCACAGTATGTATTGTATGGTATTTAAAAGTAAGCAAACAAGAATTTGGAACATAATTTTAATGGAATGAAATGAGAATAGAAATTACGAGACGGGATGAGAGGGGAACATAAATTAAAAATCAAACTAAATACCCAATTGGTATGAGTTCAGGTTATGAGCACTATATAAAATAAATTTGTTTACATACATAACCCTGTACGTACGTTTTCAGTTACACATATTCTATTTATGCCGAATACTGGACCGTCATATTTTTATTTCACGTATACGAGACGGGTTATGGGACCAAGAATTTATGACAGATACAGTACGGGATATGTTTCCCGTTCTAAATAGTTATGCCTAGCTAATATACATGAAATAACCAAACTCAAACCGAATCTATATCCTATTTAACACATGTAATCAAACTATTAGAAATGTTTTGATTAGTTTAGAAAATAAAAAAGTAACATTATTTAACTTTTGCAACTAAATTATATCTTAGTTTTATCTTAAATATAATTTCGCACGTACGTGTAGGTCCGGATCTTAAAATATAACTATGCACTAACGCAACTGAATTTCGTTCATTTACTCTAATTTTATAATATTTATACTATTATAAATTTCACTAACACAACAAAATATTTTATATTTTTAAAATCTATATAACAATTTATATAAAAATATATATGCACGTACGTGTGAATTTAGATCTAATACACTAAAATATATATCATAGAAACAACGAAATAATCTATATTGAATTAAAATTTGTTAAAACTTTTTAAAAAATATGAAACCCCGCACGTATGTGCGGGTCATGATCTAGTTAATAATTAAAGCACAAGTAGTTTAAGCATACTAACTACTAAGCATGAAGCTGTATACTAAATAAATACAAAATACATGATATTATATTTACAATCCACAAAAGTTTGGCAATAAAACCATAGATTTTCAGCTTTGGTAAAAATCATCAAGATAGATGGAACATCTTTGAGCTGGAGATACCTATATAGAAAAATAAATAATAATACAAAGTTTAAGTATATTGTATAGGCAGATAATAGAGAAGACATTTGGTGTATGTCGTTTGTTAAGCATTATCAGTCTTACCTCCCATAGAACTGAAAGCAAACATGGAGTTATAAGTTCTAATATCGTCTTCGAAATCAATACTTCTTCTGTCACCTGTTAACATAAGTTCAACCAAGACTGGAGGCAGACTTTGAGTCGAGGACAAAAAGAGACTGCAAGACCAAATTACACATAAAACCATAAGCAGAATCAAGTACTGCAATCTTTCTTATTTAAATTGATCTTAGCATCCGTTAAATGGACCTAACATCAAATGATCACTGGGTTGTAGTTTCAAGATCTGACATGGATGTCTAGAAATGTTGAGTTCTTTTATATTGTTCATTGTCGTTATCTCACCAATTACGCCTAACGAAAAATATATATAATTAGCAAACACAGAAAAAAAAAAAGAATTTCGAAAACAATTGTAGCATAGACACATACCAATTTATCATAGAGGTTTTTAGCATAGGTACACACCACCTGAAATCAAGGTTCAACCACAATAATAATAAAAGAAAAAAATAAATAATAATAACAATAATGGATTAACGTGTCAAAAAAAAATAAAATGGATTAACACATATATATGTCAACAAACAAAGATACTGATAACTAATAAGATAGTACTAAATCCTCAAATACTAATTTAAAAAATAAAAATCGATTATGTATGTATAATTCGAAGTAAAAGAAAAAAATATAGAGATAGAGATGAGAGGGTTATGGTGGAAGGTAATAGCGACATTGTCGTTATTGAGCATCTCCATATCACTCTACAGGCTATGTCCTTCAACATGTTCGTTGCAGTACGCGAGCATCGGTGGCACAACTTTGTACGTGGTGATGTTACTTATGTTACACTTCCCGACCACTATTCGCATCTACAAAGAACATGAACCTCCTTTACCCGGTACACGAGTGCTTGTTTCCGTCATTCTTGTGACGGCCATTTACTACATCACCTTCAATTACCCAACTTGGGATGTCTTGGTCTACACCTACTCCATGTTCGTTTTCGGAGTTTCCATGTTCCAGCTGAATTCTCCCATGCAATTAAGACACGTACAATGGACCTTGTTCGTTGGACTTTATATTGGTTGTTTTGGACGAGCGTTTGGTGATATATGTACCATACAGTACTCATGTCCATTGGTGGCTTCTTTTGTTTGGATTTATTTGCATGCCAAGGTTCTCTCTATCATTAATGGCTTCTACATTTAGGTTTCTTTTCATTTCATTTATATTGCCAAGATTTTTTATATTTTTGATAAGATTTATAAGTTTTCTCTAATAATGCAAAATAACAACTTCTCTATTTTTTTTAATTGTAAAAATCCTACAGAAGATTGTACACATTATCCAACACGATTTCGTTAAAATTGCCCTTTGTGGATTACCAATCCTATACTATTATTTGGGGAGTACACTTTATAAGATACCCTAAACTAACCTTTCTTTTTGTAAGAATTTACTTAAGAATGCCATTACAAAAATCTTCTTTTAGAACAAATTTCATTCAATTTATTAAGGATAAACAAGTAAAATACTAATTTATGTCATTTAATTAATTTAATTAAATTATAAAACGAAAATCTGTTTTTTTTTTTTTAAATGACCAATCAAAATGAACAAATAAGATTTGATATCTAACTTATCATATTAATTTGTTATTAATCATTAAACTTCACCTCTCATCTTTATATGATTATATTAATATAAACAAATAAATCATCATATCATCTACATAATAAAAAAAAAAGTAAATTTTTTTCTGCATATGCCAAGATTTGAATTTTTAAAAACGCATATAAATTGTTCAATCTATAAAGGAAACAATTAAACGGGTCAAAAATTCAGACTTGAGTAATATATATTTTTTACACCAAAATAAAGTTAACAAAAATTCCGACTGAGCAACGGGTCAAGATTTGAATATTTATATTCGATTTCATACATTTATTTTTTTGAAATGTATAATTTTATATACTACAATAAAAATTTAAATATTTTAATTTGCAACATTTAAAATAAGTTTTACTTGATATTTTTAGAGAATATCATCAATACTTAATAGTTCAAAAAGTTAAAAATTATAAATACTCTAATTTGATTATTTTAAAAAATATTTCTAATAGGTAGCGGGTTAAATATAATATATAATATGATGAAATGAGTTTTGATCCTTATAACTATTTGAATAGTTATATTTAATTTCATATAATTTGTTTTTTGAAATTCATAATTTTATAAACCACAAAAAATTTTAAAGATTTTAATTTGGAATATTTAAAAATAGTGTAGAACATTTAAATATGGTTTGACACCTCTAAATATTTGAAAATTTGATTCCGCAAGCAATTTTAGAATTAACGAATAATAGATTGTGCACGCAATATTTTAAAATGAAATATTGAGATTCTAAAATAAAAATATAGACTCCACGCACGTGTTGATTTTGGTATTATTATATACTAAATATATGTTTATAACATATTCGATTATGCGAATAATTGGTAAATTCCGTAATTATAAATCTCAAACAAATTCTGTAATTAGATTAGCTCAAACAAATCTCTATTTCAACAACCAAAGAATTATGAATTGAAAAAGAATTTTCTAAATTAATTCAAAATAATACCTAATTTTCTTAATTAATTCAAAATAATCTATGTTTTATATGCGATTTATTTATGATATTTTAATTTTTGATCTACCTGAAATATATGCAATCTTATTTTGTGGTTGTTAACATAAATTAACTCATTGTTCAAAAAATATTACTTTTTAAAAAATGAAATTATTTTCCGTTTTTATATCTTAAAAAAAATTTATCCATAATTGAGTATTATAGAAAAAATTCTATATTTATTCTAATATTGTATATAGGGACTGACAAAAAAAATAATATTTTTTCACTTACTATTATAATATATTAAAACTTAGTTCTAATATATATATTATATAAATTTTATAATAAATAAAATTTAACCCGTACTTTAGTACGGGTGATGATCTAGTTTAATATATTCTAACACTATATTTTAAAATACAAATATTACATACAAATTGTAACTAATTAAATCAAATTTCAAATGACTGTCTGTATCAATAAATAAATAAAACTAATACAGATCTCGTATGAAATTAATTACTGTACAGTATTTATTTCCCAATTAAAACTATCTACTTTCTTAACTATATTTTAAAGCACAAATACATTACATACAAATTGTTACTAATTAAAACCAAATTCAATAGAAATAAAAAATAAAAACAAAAACTAATAACCATTGCCGTGATCACTAATACGACGTCGTTTACAACTTCGTCCTCACACTGACTCGGTCGGTGCTTGTATCGCTTGATTTTGGCCGATGAAGTGCCGATCCGTGGCGTGCCTATGGTCTGGAGCTCCTCCATCTCATCGAGTCACTGCCACAGCCTCTATAACCAATCCACCGACTCTCTATACCGGTGGATCCGACGGGTCAATCATCTGGTGGAACATCTCGTCTTCTTCCGAGTCCAATTCGGTAACTCGTCTCTCTCAATCATAGTTATTTTTGTGCTTACGATGTAGTATAGTACCTTCTGGAACCACTGCTGATATAATGAGAATAATTCAGATTCATCAAAGCTTTACTTGAAGTTTTTAGGAAAATGTCGTTTTGTTCCCATGATTGTTAGTAATTTCTTTTGTTTTTGATCCATCAGGAGGTTAAGCCGATTGCTATGTTGTGTGGACATACTGCACCAATGGTGGATCTTGCTGTTTGTGATCCTACTACGGTTTCAGGGAATGGAGTTACAGCAGATTGTTCAGATACTAGTAATATGGATCCATTTGTTAATTGTTCTGTGTGGATTAGTGTTTGTACTGATGGTGTGCTGTGTGTATGGAGTACAAGTAGCGGGAATTGTAGGAGGTGAAGAAAGTTACCTCCTTGGGTTGGAAGTCCGTTGATTTTGTGTACTTTGCCGTCAGAACCTAGATACGTATGTGTTGAGAATTCCATGGGAATTTATCTATTGGCCATTTGAATTTTATGGGTGTGGTGCAACTGGAGGAGCAGGAATCATTGCTCATGGCGGATTCATCTGGTAGGCTCCAGTTGGTTCCAGTGTCAGAGAATTCTGAGAAGGGTGAAGATGTATCTGAATCTAGCAAAGACTCCGTCGTGTCTAGAAACTGGTTAAATGAAGGGGAAATAGCTGTATCAGTAATAACTCGAGGGAATCTTGTTGCTTTTTTCTCAAAGAATAGGTGTGTCTTTTGGTTGTTGAATCACGAGGAGGCAATAGGAGAGATATCTTTTGTTGACAATTCGCTTTGTTCTGAAAATCAGTCTTCAAATTTTCATTTCAAAGAAGCAATGATACTTTACTCTAGTACATCAACTATCGAAGGTGATTAAGATGATAGACTTTCTGAAACTTTTGTGCTGTGGGATGATAGAGGTACCTCGGTGAGATTGTTACTGCCTCTGATCAGCATTCCGAGAAATCAACGTTTATACAGTTGAGGCAGAATCTTCTTCGCGTTGAGTCTACCTGTTGTGATGTTGAACAACCTTCTCAGTAGAGGCCCCATATAACTGTCTGGTCACTATTCCTAGGAATTGGTAGTGAAAAAGAACTTCAGCGCAAATTGCTTGGAGAAGGCTCCTATTTTGCCGATTGGAATTCAAGCTCTCGTTTAGATCCCAAGGGCTCGGCTAGTGCAGAAACTGGTATTTCTCATTCAGGAAGTCAATGCAGTACCGAAAAAGGTCTACAAAGCTTTGTTAGTGACAATAGACAGTGCGTGTCATCGTCCATGGTTATTTCTGAGAAAATGTATGTCCCATATGCTGCTGTCTATGGATTCTTTAGTGGTGAGATAGAAATTGCAAAGTTTGATTTTCTTCACAGACTTGATTCTTGTGCATCAAGCCCGAGATCAGACACTGATTCACTCGTCTCTAGACAGCGTCTATTGGGACATACAGGATTTGTTCTATCCTTAGCAGCGCATCGAATGTTTAGGGACGCAAATGGATGTAATTCTTCTCATGTTGATCTCCGGAAGTATGGACTGCACCATCCGCATTTAGCACCTTGTGTTTGTTTATACCTCAATTAGGACTGGATCCTGAGGAAATTGTAATTCAATTTCTTAATCTCAAAGTGATTCTATTCTTGTATCTCTTGATGTAACTCAATTTTTGTTCTTTTGATGTTGCATGTATTGATTCAATTAGAGATCACGTCCACAAAGACCGTCATATGTGTCCCTTGTGTTCGCTATGTGCTGGATTACTTTTGTTATAGTATTGCTTAACATAGTTAAGATTAAATATGATTTACTAACAACAAAACAAACTAGATTTACTCATAAGTTGATATATATTCAAGGGTTAACATTTTAAATATATGTTCCAGTTACTAACAGAACTTAAAGTTAAGGATTAACTAAGGTCAGATCATCAAAACCTTGAGCTACTTAGTTTATAAAGAGTTCATATTCTGCCTTCATTCTCTGCACCAAATCACCTAGTTTTTTTTTTTAAATGTTTTATGACGTTATGGAAAATATTTTCAGTTGAAATGTTGTAATGATCTTGTTTTTATTTTATTTTTCCGTTTTTCATATTCATTTTTTTAGGAATTCGAAAGGACAAATGAACTTCAAAAGATTATTTATGATTGGCAGCAGGTAACTATTTAAATCGTTTTTTTTTATAAATTCTGTAATTGTTTGCCAAATTTTATACATTTTCCTTCTCAGAGTGAGAGATTAGAGGTATACGATCCAAATATACTCTTGGAATAAAATAAGTGCCGACGTTATTGTCGTACCAGTCGCTCAAAGAATAGGTATACCACCAACTTTTAGACATAAGATCTTTCTTTTTTTACTTAAAAAATAACTGATACTCCCTCTGTTTTACATTACTTATCGTTTAAGTTTTTTTGCACAAAAACAATTAATTTTTCTATTTTACCCTTGTTTAATATATTCTCTAAAAAAATTTATTAGTCAAGACATTAAAACTATGATGATAAAACTAGAATTTTTACAAAACATCTGCATTGAAAATCTAAAACGACAACTAAATTAAAACGGAGGGAGTATGAGATTTAAGTACCATGGTTTAATTGATATGTGATTTAACTTAAAATCTTAAGAATTAAAAAGATTTAACTAAAAATTCATCTGATAAAAAAAAAATATTTAAATTTTTTGAGATTTAAATAGATTTAAAGCAAAGCAATCTGCTTTTGAAAAAAACAAACAGATTTTAACTTAAAATTTATCTGATAAATAGATTTACCTGAAAAAACCACCAAAAAAGTTCAACATGAAAACATCAAAACCTTGAGTTCCATTATTTTAATCACTAGATTTAAAAAAAGTAGATAAGTTTTAGTAGAATGTAAAACTCTTTGCTACTTGAAAATAATAGCCTTAGTATTACTAGATTAAGGATACTTAAATGAAAAAACATATTTAACTGAAATCTTTGGCTTTTAAAGCACCATGGTTTTGAATGAATCTATTTTTAACCATAACGTAAATGAAAAAAATACCAAAAAACTGAACATGAAAGCACCAAAATCGTACGCATCGTAATTTTTTCGCTGGAATTAAAGGATGTTTGAAACTCTTTGCTATTTGAAAATGATACTATTTGATTAGAAACTTAATCCAACCAATAAACGTAAAAACGAACAAAATGTTAATTTTGTTTTAAAAAGGTAATTGCTGGTGTATGGTATCGCGTAGACAGTGGTATGCCTCGATGAGACTAGCCAATTATGAAGTCTCATATTCAAATTTTCCAACTTCTAATTAAATTATAGGAGTTGGTATCAAGTATCTATCGACGGAACGCGGGATTATTGATTGGGTGCATGTTAGGTCTTTAATGGAGAAGCAGACGAATGTGGAAGAAATGATCATCCATTACAACATAAGTGTCTGAGTGAGACATAATAGTTTATCGACAATATCCTACCGGTCATACTGCGCTTTTGACCGGGTGTGGGATTGACAAGAGATCGAGAAAACGTTATTGGGAATTGAGTGATTCGAATGGATATCGTCATGGTGAGTGCGGTAAAATTCGTCTGACTCGACATGAAAGGTTGATTCTTGATTTCTTTCTGTGGTAGAATTAAAAGTATGTAATTATATATTTATTTACTTAAAATAACTTATTATATAGATTATCTAAATTATTATTTTTTATGTTCCAGATCAAGCCCAAGAAGTGATACCAACTAATCAAATATGGATGGCGGTGCGAGAGTGTAATTGGCTATGTATTGTATTTTTCATTATGAAGAAAATGTTTCTCTAAATTAAAAACTAAAAAAAAAGGAGTATTAAGGGTTTAGTTTCTATTTTAATTCTGGGATATTATACCATTGTACTAATTTTGTTTTATTCAGTTGACTTTTTTTTAACTGTTCACATATTTGAAAATTTTATAATAGCCTTACCGCATTAATAAAATCATATAAATCTTCCATAATTATTACTACTTATTTTCATTAGTACCGTCATCATATCTCTCCACCATGTAAATACTCCACGATAATACAGTATATAAATACTTCCACGTAGGTTATTACTAATTACTGTATTTTTCACCGATATCTATATGCCTGTGAATACTTACTAATACGGCGTCGTTTACCAATTATTTGGTTCTTCCGTGAATACTAACTCATACGACGCCGTTTACCAATTATTTGGTTCTTCCGTGAATACTAACTCATACGACGTCGTTTACCATTTTGGTTCTTCCTTGTTCTCTCACCCCGACTCGTTCACTGACTCGGTTGGTGCTTGATTCGTGCCGATGAAGTGCCGATCCGTGGCCTGCCTATGGTCTCGAGCTCCTCCATCTCATCGAGTCACAGCCACAGCCTCTCTGACCAATCCACCGACTCTCTATACCGGTGGATCCGATGGGTCAATCATCTGGTGGAGCATCTCGTCTTCTTCCGAGTCCAATTCGGTAACTCGTCTCTCGTCTTCCGAGATTAAGCCGATAGCTATGTTGTGTGGCCATACTGCACCAATAGTGGATCTTTCTGTTTGTGATCCTACAACGGTTTCCGGGAACGGAGTTACATCAGATTGTTCGGATAATGGTAACGCGGATCCATTTGTTAACTGTTGTGCATTGATCAGTGCTTGTACTGATGGTGTATTGTGTGTATGGAGTAGAAGTAGTGGGCATTGTAGGCGGCGTAGAAAGTTACCTCCTTGGGTTGGAAGTCCGTCGATTTTATGTACTTTGCCATCAGAGCCTAGATATGTATGTGTTGGGTGTTCTTATATTGATACTCAATCTGTTGATACTGTTGATGGGGCTGAGACTTTAGCAGATACTGATTTTCAGAACAGGAAACCGTCGAGGTGTACTGTGGTGGTTGTTGATACTTATACTCTTACGATTGTTCATACAGTTTTCCATGGGAATTTATCTATTGGTTATTTGAATTTTATGGGTGTGGTGCAATTGGAGGAGCAGGAATCGTTGCTCATGGCGGATTCGTTTGGTAGGCTGCAGTTGGTTCCTGTGTCAGAGAATCTTGAGAAGGGTGAAGATGTATCTGAATCGAGCAAAGGCTCTGTTGTGTGTAGAAACTGGTTAAATGAGGGGGAAATAGCTGTATCGGTGATAACTCGAGGGAATCTTGTTGCTTTTTTCTTAAAGAATAAGTGTGTCTTTTGGTTGTTGAATCGCGAGGAGGCAATAGGAGAGATATCTTTTGTTGACAATTCGCTTTGTTCTGAAAATCAGTCTTCAAATTTTCATTTCAAAGAAGCAATGATACTTTACTCTAGTACATCAACTATCGAAGGTGATAGAGATGATCGAATTTCTGAAACTTTTGTGCTGTGGGATGATAGTGGTTCTGCTGTGCTGTTTGTTATGTCATATATAGATGGAGATTTTACATATAAAAACCTCGGTGAGATTGTTACTGCCCCTGATAAGCAGTCCGTGAAATCAACGTTTTGTTTTGTACAGTTGAGGCAGTATCTTCTTCGCGTTGAGTCTACCTGTTGTGATGTTGAACAACCTTCTCAATGGAGGCCCCATATAACTGTCTGGTCACTATGCCTAGGAGGAATAGGTAGTGAAAAAGAACTTCAGCGCAAATTGCTTGGAGAAGGCTCCTATTTTGCTGATTGGATTTCAAGCTCTTGTTTAGATCCCACGAGTTCCATTAGTGCAGAAACTTTAGGAAGTCAATGCAGTACCGAAAATGGTCTAAAAAGCTTTGTTAGTGACAGTAGACAGTGCGTGTCATCGTCCATGGTTATTTCTGAGAACATGTATGTCCCATATGCTGTTGTCTATGGTTTCTTTAGTGGTGAGATAGAAATTGCAAAGTTTGATTTTCTTCATGGACTTGATTCTCCTGGATCAAGCCCTAGATCAGACACTGATTCACTCGTCTCTAGACAGCGTCTTTTGGGACATACAGGATCTGTTCTATGCTTAGCAGCACATCGAATGTTTGGGGATGCAAATGGATGTAGTTCTTCTCATGTTTTGATCTCCGGAAGTATGGACTGTACCATCCGCATTTGGGATCTCGAAAGTGGAAATGTAGTCATGATCATGCACCATCATGTTGCTCCGGTGCGCCAGATCATTCTAGCACCAGCTCGAACAGAACGCCCATGGAGCAATTGTTTTCTATCTGTTGGGGATGATTCATGTGTTGCTCTTACTTCTCTTGAGACTTTGCGGGTCGAAAGGATGTTTCCTGGGCACCCAAATTATCCTACAAAAGTCGTTTGGGATGGTACAAGAGGCTACATTGCATGTCTTTTCCGCTCCCTTTCAAGAAAATCAGATCCAATTGATGTCTTGTACATTTGGGATGTGAAGACTGGTGCTCGAGAACGTGCCCTCCACGGGGCAGCTTCACATTCGATGTTTGATCATTTTTGTGCAGGCATTAGTGAGAAATCTCATTCTGGCACAGTCTTAAATGGGAATACATCAGTTTCCTCTTTGCTTTTCCCAGTAGACGAAGAGAGGAAACCATTTTATTTGAAGAACTACGAGCGAGCAGCCTCTTTGTCAACATCTAAGCCAAGTGCTTCGCAGGAAAAGACTAGAGAAGAGAGTTCTATTGCTTCGTCTTTTCTCCAAAGCATCGGATACCCTCCCATCAAATGCACTTGCCCATTCCCTGGAATATCTACTCTGATTTTCGATCTTTCGTCTTTAGCAGTTTATTGTCAAACACATGAAGACTCTGATATGCATAAGATGCTAGAAGAGAAAAGTGATAAGCCAATTGCTCAGCAGAAGACTTCAAACGACAAGTCTCCTGTCCCGAAGACTCTAGATAACCCTGCAGAAGTTGTTCACATGGACAAGGCAATTGGGGAATATCTAATTCGATTTAGTTTATCTTTTCTGCATTTGTGGGGTATAGATTCTGAACTCGATCAAATGCTAGTAGCACATCTAAAGCTAAAAAGACCAGAGAGTTTTATTGTAACCTCCGGTTTGCAGGGGGACAAAGGGTCATTGACATTAGCATTCCCGGGTTTGAATGCAACACTTGAGGTATTCTTGATGACCTCTATTGATGTCACAACCGCACATATTTCAACAATATCCTTCTTTCTCTGAGATTTCATAAAACATTCCAGCTCTGGAAATCATCTTCGGAGTTTTCTGCGTTGAGGTCAGTGATGATGGTGTCGCTTGCTCAATGCATGATAAGTCTGTCACATTCCACTGCCACATATAGCAGGTACAGCATGTGATTCTGGACCATCTCTCTTCTTGCAAAAAAATTGATGTACATGTTTTATTCTCACATTTGTAAACTAATTTTGTTTTTTTATCCCTTACAGCAACTTGGCAGCATTCTACACACGAAATCTGGCTGAGAAATATCCAGATCTGAAGCCACCATTACTCCAGGTTAGTTCTTTGGCTATTTGCACCAGATGTTATGTGGGTTGAGGTGACATTGTATATGATCTAAATAGACATTCTTAATTTCCTCTTATTTTAGCTTTTGGTAACTTTCTGGCAAGATAAAAGCGAACAAGTCCGTATGGCTGCTCGGTCATTATTCCACCACACTGCTTCTTTGGCAATACCTCTTCCATTATGCAGTGATCACGCATCTGAACACGCAGAACTGGTGAGATCCCTGTCTGGAATCAGTCTGAACGAACCTAAAGTTCTTAGCACAGGGGAAGAACATCCCACAAACAGTGTGGACTCTGAGCATATCCATCAAGCTCAACGGCTTTCTCAGGCTGAGGAGTCAGAACTACTCTCCTGGCTTGAATCTTTTGAAATGCAAGACTGGATTTCTTGCGTTGGGGGAACAAGTCAGGACGCAATGGCGGCTCACATCATTGTTGCGGCTGCCTTATCAATCTGGTACCCAAGTCTAGTAAAACCTGGTCTAGCCATGCTAGTCGTCCACAAATTGTTGAACCTTGTTATGGCCATGAGTGAGAAATACAGCTCGACTGCTGCGGAGCTTCTCTCAGAAGGAATGGAGACTACATGGAAAACATGGATCGGACCTGACATTCCTCGGATAGTTGCAGACATATTTTTCCAAATAGAGTGTGTCAGTTCCTCAGTCGGAGCACATCAAGTTGTACCATCGTCTATAAAGGAGACTCTGGTCGAAATTCTTCTTCCAAGTTTAGCCATGGCGGATGTCCTTGGATTTCTTAGCATAATAGAGAGCCAAATATGGTCTACAGCTTCTGATTCTCCTGTTCATGTAGTATCTCTCAGAACTCTCATCAGAATAATCCGTGCTGCTCCTAGAAATCTGGTACTGCATCTTGAGAAGGTTTGTAGCATCTACTCTTACATTCAGCAAGGGTAGTTGAGATTTGAATAAACAGAACATTTTGTCTGATATATGTCTGTATACTCGTATAAAGATTTGATAAACAGTTGGGAAAATCTTGCAGGCAGTTAACTTTGTTCTTCAAACGATGGACCCAAGCAACACCGTCATGCGTAAAACTTGCCTGCAAACCTCAATGGCTACACTGAGAGAAGTTGTGCGTGTATTTCCAATGGTAATCCTAAACGATTCATTAACAAGGTTAGCAATCGGCGATGCTATCACAGAGATCAACAATGCATGTATTCGCATATATGACATGCAAAGGTACAAAAATGTACATGCTTTGTAATTTTGTCCCACCTTTATCTCAGTTTCTTAGTGGTTTGTGTGATTTCCGTTGTAGTATGACAAAAATAAAGGTTTTAGATGCGAGTGGCCCTCCGGGTCTCCCAAATTTTCTCAGAGGAGCTTCGGAATCTGCGGTAACAACAGCTATCTCAGCTCTCAGCTTTTCACCTGATGGAGAGGTAAAATTTATGTATAAAGACATTGTAGCTTCTGCACAAAACATTAAAGTCGACAAGTTCCCGATGAATAGTCTTGATAAAATCTTTTTGAATGGCAGGGATTGGTTGCGTTTTCAGAAAACGGTTTGATGATCAGATGGTGGTCACTAGGATCGGTTTGGTGGGAGAAACTAAGCCGAAGTCTCACACCTGTTCAATGCACAAAACTGATATTTATCCATCCATGGGATGGATTTTCATCAAACTCTTCTCGAACAAGCGTGATCTCAAGTATCACAAGCGACGAACAAGAACTTCCTCTTCAGGTACTTAATTGTTTATCATCATCTCATATTCTCATTGCTCCAAAACTCAACAAATCCCTTTATATGGCTTTAAACTGATATTTATTCTACTCGGTGTGACTGGAAAAGGAAACAGCAAAGAACATAAGCCACGTAGAGCGGCTGAAGCAGCTTGTTCAGCATCTTGATCTCGCTTATCGCCTAGAATGGGCCAGTGAACGCAAAGTAGTTCTAACCAGACACAGTGTTGAGTTGGGCACTTGCCTGTTGTGACAGCCAATGTAAGAATTCAGAAAAATCACAACCCATGTACCTCATTTTGCTCGAGAGTTTTGTGTTGCAGCTTTCCAAGAATAGCGAAAGACTCATTTTGTTGAGTTCATGTATGAGTTCCTTAGGAACTATCCGGAGAATGAGAAGTTTTTTTGTTCGTGTGTCTGAGAACAAGAATGTTTTTTTTTCTCTTTGTATATGAAAATATATATAAATATAAACCCGAGAAATTGATTGTTATAGATAAATTATCCAATTTCCGGGCAGAAGAACAACGACAGGAAGATTTTAGAAACGACAAAGAGTGTTTGCTTTTTCACATTTCAGGGTTAGAATTGATATCGACAACGCTTTTAAGTAATTTTGTTTGGTGGTTTTGTATGGTTACAATATTTAAATATTCACTTCGTGTCAGGAAAAAAAAAACAAAAGAGATAATAAAAACTGAGGTGTAGGTCATGAGATATATGCAATAGGATTGCGGCAGCGGCAGACACAGGTATAAATGTTCGTTTAGTTGACGCAAGTACCTACAGTATAATATATTTAAATTATATTTTGTTGATTCAAAATATAATTATATAAATTTATAAAAATAAAATAAGAATTAAGTATAAAATTATCGCAGCGTCAGAGAATCGAATACAAAAGTATAATACAAAAATATATGGCAGTGAGCCAGCGACAGCAATATCGAAACAAATACAAAACCTGCAGCAGTGGTGGTGGTGGCGAAACGAACAACAACATGCGGTAATGTTTGCTGTCGTCGCTACCTCCACCGCCCGTGGCAACAAAACGAACAAGCTCAATGATGATGTATATTTGTAAAATGGTTTTATGGAAATGAATTTTATGCATTTGATATGATCATATGAAATACATTTTGCACATAACAGTTAGTTTGAAAGTCTCAATGCACTCCTTAATACAAGCTCTAGAAATTTTGACTTATACCAAAAAAAAATGACTTTACAATCATATTCTACACTGCTCAATATTTGCATGGGTATTAGCAACGTGGCATTTTGGATTGATACGTATAAGAAAATAGGTTGAATGATATAAATGACTTTGAAGATAGTATAAATTTTTGAAACACTTGAAAAAGGTTTTTCTGAGGTATTGAATGATTCCTAATTTGACGGCATTTAAAAATGTGTTCTATTTAAGTTTTCTGATTTATTTTATCATCAAAACATATGATAAATATGGTATAAACTTATGTCAAATTTGGCGTGTTTGGTCGACAAGGCGAATCAGGCAATTTTTCTGCATATTCTTCTTTTGAAAGAAGTTTAACTTTCCACTAAAAAATATTCAGTCTCTCTACATATATATAGTCAATTAGATGTTTTGTAACGTTGGTCAGATGGAAAAAAAAACAATGTTGGTAACTAATATTTTCATAAACTCTAATTCCCCAAAATATTCGTTTCTCATAAGAAAAATCAACTGATTACTAATAGCAATATTTATATACGGTTTTGGAAAAATCTGGAAAAATCAACTGATTACTAACCGTATTAAGCATGTAATTCTTCTGATCATGCAATAGAATGCCCAACTATTTTTATGACTTTTAACAATATATATATATATATATTGAATTGTTATTTAAAAATATGTTCTTAAATCTGGTCTAAAACAACGATTACAAACAACAAAGTACAAATAACACTTTTATAAAACTTACAAATGTCGTTAAATTTGATGGGAATTATTTTATTTAGCTAACTATATTGGATAATTTTATAACAAACTATAAATGATATGTGAGTTTAAAAACAAAAAATGGAATTGGTAATGAAATTTAAAATATGTTGGCCTTTAATATCATATTATGTATATTAATTTTGTATTTCATAAAATTAGAAAATATGGCACATGGTTTCATTTTATATATACTATTGTTTCATTTTATATATCTTATTATATTAGGAGGTAAAATTGACCAAATTTATTTCTCATCTTCGATATGAATAAGGTTGAATGCTCTCATTGTTCACTATAGTTGGCTCTTGTAAACGATTTATAATTAGATAATTAAAATATCCAAATTTTATAAGATTTAGAGACGTAATAAGTTTCCTTAACCTTCAACTTGAAAATAATAATTGCTTATCTGATTTTTTTTTATAGATTCTAGAGGTTAGTATGAGGGTTCATAATTTCGGATATCTTAAAAAAAAAAAAACCCCAATTTTATATTTGTCATTTCTTAAGATTTAGAAACACAATTTTAGAGATTATGCTTGGGTTTTTTAATTTCCAATTTTGTATAAGGTGTAAGCTTTAGGGTTTAGTATTTATTTCAAAAAAGAATTCTCAAATGTTAAGTTTTTAAAATGGCAAAAAAGTCACAATCTACAAAGCCATTAAACAAATGACATTTTCAAAAGATTTTGATGGAAAAGAACATAATCAACAATAATCTCTAAAGACAATATTGAAATTATTGTTTGACTTTTAG
Source organism: Arabidopsis arenosa (assembly GCA_905216605.1). NCBI lineage: Eukaryota > Viridiplantae > Streptophyta > Magnoliopsida > Brassicales > Brassicaceae > Arabidopsis > Arabidopsis arenosa. Next base: position 16,009,212 of record LR999456.1, read on the forward strand.
ACTATAAATCACGATGAATGACTGTACCAACCAATAGAGATTCACAGAAAATGTATTTTTCCTGGTCAAATGAAAAAATCTATTTTCAAATAAAAAAAATGAGATGAGTTTATCAATAAAAGTAAAACTAGACACAAAAGTCTGTTATTCATCGACAAGTTGTTAGCTAAATAGAGTTGATTTGCTACTATGTCAACTAAAAACGTTGACACCACACCATATGTTCTTTTTAGTTCTGACTTTGCTATCAAATTAAGCAAATCCGCAGAAACTAGACTAACTTAACAATTTTCATTGATATATATCGATCTGATAAAAAATCTTTAAAACATATTTTTATTAAATTAAGATTAAAAACAAGAATATTTTAAATTCAGTTTAATCTGAAAACCTGAAGAAACAAAAATTAAAACAACAAAAAAACTAAGAAAATAAAAATAATAGTAGTAACTGAACAAAGAAATATTAGTATAAATTTTTTGTTTAAGAAGAGAAAAAAGAAATATCAAGCAGGTAGAATTCTTTTGGTTCTAAGCTTGTTCATGAAGATAGAAAGGCTAACTTGGGAGCCTTGCTCATTGTCCGTACTGTCACAAGTGAGGATCGTAGTTAATCATACGTAGCACAAGGCTATTTTTTTTTGTTACAAGAAGTGTTCACTAATGATAGTTATGTTGCTTAATTGTAATGCTTTTTTTATCTTTATTGGTGATCGTCTTTGATCCTTTTGTAAGGTTTATACCAAAACAGTTACATCGTTCTAATGAAATATTCAGATGAAAAGAAAAGAAAAAAAAAAAAAAAAAAAAGTAACAAGTCTAGAAAACAAAAGTCGTTGAGATGGTTGGTCAAAGTGAAGGCTTCAAAAATCATCCTTTATAACAGTTTTTGATTTTGACTAGAAAAATCTTTGTGGAATGTTACTGGTCTTTATGGCTGCCAAAATTGCATTTATTTCATTAAGTGGTCCAATGTCTGCCACTATCATTGTTACTGATTCTAGCTTTTATGCAATAAGAAGATTTTGAACCATATAATATTCGCATTAATATAAAAGCATTCTAAAAATGTAGACACAAAATTTATTAAATGCAAAAGCTTACACTTATTCATTTTTAGCTTATTCTAAAGCTGTCAAGTGATTAGCATTAATTATATTGTTAATGAATACTAATATAGAGGGGGAAAAAAAATATATATAGAGGGGAAAACAAGTGAATGGCGTTGAGGTATCAATACGTGGTTGAGTGCATTATTGAAGAGAAGGTGGAGATCTCAACCTTCTCCAATGAGTTATATCCTAAATAATTTGGATTCTGTTTTTTAGAATTTTTTACATAAATTGAGACTCCTATAATAAGTTTTAAAATCAAAAGCAAGAACATTCCTAATATTAATGTCTTATTAGAAGGGGCACACTTCAACTGTTCCGACCTCTAATTCTTGTTTATGTCGACATGATGTCTGCACTGATATCAGTATTTTTCAATAAACTCTAATTCTTTAAAACAAGGTATTGGTAATATAGGGAAAACTACCAATTCCTATACGAATTCTTTGTCATTGTGACGATATAAAGATGACCTAATTAGCCTGCCAAAACTTACACAAACAAATAATATTATAATTGATTCTTACGTAAATTAAAAAATGGACCAAATTAGTATTATTTTATGTGTAATATAAGAAAAATATTTTTTAAAATATGGACTTCTTTGTTTTTTCAACGAAATTATATATATAAAAATTTGATATATTTGGTCCTCCTAAAATAAGATATTTACAACCGCATGTTCCAAAATTTGAACATATATCTCAAAAAAAAATTTGGAAACAAAATATATTATTTATAAAATAAAAGACAATGAAAATTCCGAGTTCTTGTTTAGCAAAACTATCAAATATGAAGTTGTGCGTTCGTTAAGAGCTTGATTTTATTATTATTACTATTTCAATCAAAAGGTTTTCTTATGTTTTCTGACGAAAAATATGTTGTTCTATTTGTCAACAATAAAAATGAATTCCGGTCTAATTTTTTCCATTGAATACAAAATTTTAACAGATTCTGATCTTGTAAAATTCAAGTTGATGTCTCATTTTCAAATATTGAAATTGGACTTAATGTTATGTACTCACAGGTCCCCCACAATGATCATTCTTTTTCACAAATTTGGTTCAAATCCACCAAAAAAAACAATTCAGACTTTAGGGAAGTCAAACAAAATTATACAAAACATTAAGGACTATTTTGCAATTTCTAGTTTTTTAGTTCTTTCATGGAACTTTCTCTGATAATCTTCTACAACGCTACTCACTCGGTGTTTACACCTGAAACCAAACCTCTATATATATAGAACACAATCTCACTTCCCAACACATCAAACCATAACTTCCAAATCTAAACAGAACCAAAAAATAACATAAACAAAGAAGAAACAAAAATGGTGTCCTTTGCAACAGAGAAGAAACAAGATCGGAATCTATTGTCAAGAATCGCCTCCGGTGACGGTCACGGCGAGAATTCATCTTATTTCGATGGTTGGAAAGCTTATGAAGAAAACCCATTTCACCCAATTGATAGACCTGACGGAGTTATTCAAATGGGTCTCGCTGAAAATCAGGTAATTAAAAATAAAAATCCAACTTTTTTTTTTTTGTCTCTCTCTGTTTCTATAACCTAAAAATCTAATCTTTAGGTTTTTTTTTTTCTTTCTGAATTGTGTAGCTTTGTGGAGATTTGATGCGTAAATGGGTTTTAAAACATCCAGAAGCTTCGATTTGTACATCAGAAGGTGTGAATCGATTCAGTGACATTGCAATTTTTCAAGATTATCATGGCTTGCCTGAATTCAGACAAGTAAGTAAACTGTTGCCTGAACGCAGACAATTTCATCACTTTTGGTTTGATTTTGTTTCAAAGGTTTTAACTTTATTGTTTAATTCTTCAGGCAGTAGCGAAATTTATGGAGAAGACAAGAAATAACAAAGTTAGGTTTGATCCTGACCGGATTGTTATGAGCGGCGGCGCAACCGGAGCACACGAGACGGTTGCTTTCTGTTTAGCTAATCCCGGTGATGGTTTCTTAGTTCCGACTCCTTATTATCCAGGGTATGTTCAAAGATCATCAAATTGGTCACTGAATCACATTAGAGTTTGGTTTAATCTGGTTTTGGTTATCTAAAATTTGGTTTGGTTTGTTTGGATTCAGGTTTGATAGAGATTTGAGATGGAGAACCGGAGTGAATCTTGTACCGGTTACTTGTCATAGCTCTGATGGGTTTAAGATTACGGTGGAAGCCTTGGAAGCTGCGTATGAAAATGCGAGGAAATCGAATATTTCGGTTAAGGGTTTACTTGTAACTAATCCTTCGAATCCGCTTGGTACGACGTTAGACCGGGAATGCTTGAAGTCTCTTGTTAACTTTACTAATGACAAAGGGATTCATCTTATTGCTGATGAGATTTATGCTGCTACTACTTTTGGTCAATCCGAGTTTATAAGCGTTGCGGAAGTGATCGAGGAGATCGAGGATTGTAACCGCGATTTGATCCATATTGTGTATAGTCTATCTAAAGATATGGGCTTGCCTGGTTTAAGAGTTGGTATAGTATACTCTTACAATGACCGGGTTGTTCAGATCGCAAGGAAAATGTCGAGTTTCGGTCTGGTTTCATCTCAAACGCAGCATTTGATTGCTAAAATGTTATCCGACGAAGACTTTGTAGACGAGTTCATCCGCGAGAGCAAATTGCGGTTAGCTGCAAGGCACGCGGAGATAACCACCGGTTTAGATGGTTTAGGCATTGGTTGGTTAAAGGCCAAAGCCGGTTTGTTCTTGTGGATGGATTTAAGAAATCTTTTGAAGACAGCTACATTCGATTCGGAAACCGAGCTATGGCGCGTAATTGTCCACCAAGTGAAGTTGAATGTGTCTCCAGGCGGTTCGTTCCATTGCCACGAACCAGGATGGTTTAGAGTATGTTTTGCAAATATGGACCATAAGACGATGGAGACGGCTCTAGAGAGGATTAGAGTGTTCACAAGCCAACTCGAGGAGGAGACCAAACCGATGGTTTCAACAACAATGATGGCTAAGAAGAAGAAGTGTTGGCAGAGTAACCTCCGGTTAAGCTTTAGCGACACAAGGCGGTTCGATGATGGCTTCTTCTCGCCTCATTCACCGGTGCCGCCTTCTCCGCTAGTCCGTGCACAGACTTAAAGACCGTTTCATATTTTGACTAGACCAGTCGTCGTTAATTAAAAGATCAATTCTTTAAGATTGATTTTGACACATTTGTCTGATTAAATCAAATGTATAGCTACGACTATCAAGTTGATTTTTTTTAATTATGTATCTTATGTAATTTTTTAACCGGGTGAATAATATAAATGAGAAATCAAAATTTGTTTTAACCGTTATTGAACCAGTTTAGATTTCTACTCTTAGTATCCAATTAGCTATGTTTTTCTCAAGTATCATGAAAAGAAAACTCAAATCTCAATGACTTAGTTCCAATTAGGATTTCTAATGCCTGAATTTAGTCAAAATCAAATAAAACCGTTGGTTCAACCTGCAAAACCGGGAATCTGACATGATAAAACCGGTAAATTGACTGGTCTGTTGTGGAAGCTCGGTTTTAAACAGCTTATGGATTGTTGTTAATAAAACGAGACTCAAGAGTAGATGATTAGGATTTAATCATTTGTATTCATTTGTACAATGAATTTTAATTGTATGGAGTTTAGTTTTAAATTTAATTTTAAGTTTCTTTTGAAATTTAAATTTAATTTCTTCATAAAAACAAAAATTAGAACAAATAAATAAAAATAATTTTATTAAAATTGTCTCTAAAACTTCGTAGGAAACTGGTAAGATAATTTTGGTAGATAATTAGTGAGAAATATTTCGTAGGAAAGTTGTAGGATTAATTATATTTCCTACGAAAATTTGATAGGTAATTAATCTATATTATTAATTGGGAATCATTAAATATTAAGTAACCTTATGAAGAGTAAAATATTACAAAAAATGCCATTGGTTTTTAGTGTTTTTAAATAACTTCATTAAGGGTACAATAGTAATCACAAAATTAATATATTTTTAAAAAATAGTTTAATTCTTTTAAATAATTATTAATTTCCAAAAAAATAAACTAATTTTCTCTCTCTTATTAATTATAAACGAAAATTTGAAATTAATTTTTAAAAAATTGTTAACCAATAAGAATTGAAAAACTAAGATTTGATATCCAACTAAGATTTTATCTAAACCAATCGTAATAGACTATTCTATATCAAAAATAAAAAGAAAAATAATATCATTTTAATTCAAAATTAAAAACACTATCGTTTAAAAGATTTATCAATGGAGGACTTTAAGATTAAACTTAAAATTTCGTAAGAAAATTAAATACAAATATTTTAAGATTCAGATTTGTTATAATATTTTCACAAATTTTAAAATATAAAACAAAATTTTTTTTCACAATTTCTAAATACGATATTAGATATTAACAACTATTTATATTTATGATGAAATAAACTCAAATAATAATAAATTTAAAGTAATTATCATTATAACCTTCGTTTAGAGCAAGTTTGATAAATATCTAACAATAGATTGTATATATTAATTTCTAAATTATTTTGCGTTTTATTTTTTGTTTTTCAACCGGATCTTCCTTAAATAAATCCCTAATATATTGCACACAGTTTTCAAATAATGTAAACTAATTATATATTTTGAATTCAAATCAAATTATGCAGCAATTGCATATCCGTTTTAGAGATGTATCTCAAATTTTTATTTTTAGTCCAAAAATCAAATTAATTATGATTAAACAATAAAAAGAAGAATATGCAAAATTTAGCTAAGGAAAGAAACATTAATAAATTTGTTAAAATATATTTGTAACTTTAGCAGCATATATATTAATCTGCAAAACTCACAGTATATATTGTATGGTATTTAAAAGTAAGCAAACAAGAATTTGGAACATGATTTTAATGGAATGAAATGAGAATAGGAATTACGAGACGGGATGAGATGAGAACATAAATTAAAAATCAAACTAAATACCCAATTGGTATGAGTTCAGGTTATGAGCACTATATAAAATAAATTTGTTTACATACATAACCCTGTACGTACGTTTTCAGTTACACATATTCTATTTATGCCGGATACTGGACCGTCATATTTTTATTTCACGTATACGAGACGGGTTATGGGACCAAGAATTTATGACAGATATATGACGTGATAGGTTTCCCGTTCTAAAATAGTTACGCCTAGCTAATATACATGAAATAACCAAACTCAAACCGAATCTATATCCTATTTAACACATGTAATCAAACTATTAGATATGTTTTGATTAGTTTAGAAAATAAAAAAGTAACATCATTTAACTTTTGCAACTAAATTATATCTTAGTTTTATCTTAAATATAATTTCGCATGTACGTGTAGGTCCGGATCTTAAAATATAACTATGCACTAACGCAACTGAATTTCGTTCATTACTCTAATTTTATAATATTTATACTATTATAAATTTTACTAACACAACAAAATATTTTATATTTTTAAAATCTATATAACAATTTATATAAAAATATCTCTGCACATATGTGTGAATCCAGATCTAATACACTAAAATATATATCATAGAAACAACGAATAATCTATATTAAATTAAAATTTGTTAGAACTTTTTCAAAAATATGAAACCCCGCACGTATGTGCGGGTCATGATCTAGTGAGAAATATTTCGTAGGAAAGTTGTAGGACTGATTAAATTTCCTACGAAAATTTGGAAGGAAAATGGTAGAAAAGGCCCTACCAATTTCCTACGAAATTTCCTACGCGTTTTCCTACGAACCTGTTTCGTAGGAAATTTTCCACGAATTTCCTACCAAAATCTGTTTCCTACGGGCGATTCCCTACAAATATTTTTCGTAGGAAATTGGTAGGAAACGTCTATTTCCTACCAGTCTCCTACGATTTTGGCCGTAGGAAAACGCTGCATTTCTTGTAGTATATGTATCCTACTTACAAACTTCTCAAAAGCTGAAAATTTTTAGAACAGTTAATACTAAATTACTAATATAACTTAGACTACATGTAATCGTTAAAGAAGGTAGTTGAGGGGTTAGGCAAGTAGCGAGGGAGTAGACTTTCTATGAAATCAACATTTACGAATGTGCTTAGCAACCCCCATTTTGCTAATCTCATTTCAAAAATTGCCTTTACACTTTCTCCTGCTCTATTGTTTCTCTCACACAAGTACATGCGATCATACTACAATGTAGTAAAATCAGATCACTTGTAACTATATTTTCCCCTGTAGATGACAACCTCCTAGACGAATATAAACATGACCCAAAATCTTAGCAGACAATTATCATAATTTCATAAGCTTTGTAAGCCATGTCAAACTGAACAATTTAAGGAAACATGTAAAACACCAGAAGAAAGAAAATCACTCTTAGAACAATTTAAAATAAAAATATTGATTGGAACTAAAACTATAAGAAAACTAACCGACAACAAATTATTCTTAACGACGAACAATGAAATAGCTGAATGACTCACCAAAAAAAAAAAATGAAATAGCTTAATGAGTGAATTCCATCAATTTCACGAAAATTTGAAACGTGAATGGCTGGGGAGAGGGCTGAATTTTATTTGTTGACATGCTTTGATTTTGGTGACTTGTTGGAGCTTTTTGGTTTGCTTGTATGCTCGGCTTTTATAGGGTAGATTTTTGAAAGAGGTATTGGCTTCGGAGATAATGGCCATTAATTTGTTTAGATGTCAATTGGTGTGAATAAATGGAAGATTGAAGATGACGAAGTGGAAAGGCTGTCAGATTTGATAACGGTGGTGTAGTTGTGTTCTTAGAAAAGTGAATCGATTCAAGGACTTATGTGAGAAACTGTAGTGCCGTAGGATGATTAATTGATTATCATTTATGGCAATTATTATTGCTGATTTTATTTTTTTTTAATTTGGACATCTTGGTTTTAGGTTTTTAGATTGGTTAAAGAAAATATTGCGTGTATGGGCCTTTAAAATGAAAACGTTTTGAGGCTGCCTTAATACCATTTTTATTCAATCGGTAAATAGTAAATACATTGATTGTTGTCTTAAAAATAGTTTGCTGATGTGGCACAATTTTAGAGTAGATTTGTGAGCTGATGTGGATGGCCTAAGAGGCCTCAATGAACATCTTTTATTAGTAAGAGATGTTACTTTTGTCGAGTATTGAGATGTGTAATACAACTATACAAGGGATAGGAGTTGGAGAATTCGGCCCATAAAGTCCAGGAAGAGAACAACTCTTGGCCCATCAATAATAAACCAAAATGAAGATTAGAGATTGTTCTAGTTCTATATATATATATTTTTTGTCATCTATTCTAGTTCTATATTTTCCAATTGAAAATTCATATGATATTAGTATTATAAAATCAATAAATTTATATCAAATATTTTTCAAAACACCAAATATTAAGTTATTTAATGATGCATGATTTTTTTACTATAGAATATACAAGAATTGTTGAAAATTTTGAAAAATAAACAAGTTGAAGAAAATAAACAAAATTAAATATAAGAAAAACATGAGCAAATTATAAGCAAAACATAAGCAAACATTACAAATTAGAAGCATATCACAGTGCTGCTAGTAATGATGAAGCATATCATGCATGTGCATCTTGGTTCTGTGAAGGTTTTGGGTGTTAAAGTAGCGACCTTTATCACCATAAACCACTCTCTTTCTCTCCATTACACTCGTGTGAAAGAAACTTAGAAAGAAAGACTTGAAGCAGAGTTAAAACAGAGGAATTGCAGAGAAAGTAAATGCAAGAGAGAGTTTATACGTGTTCAGGTCTCAGTGTGAAACCCTACTCACGCCGGGAAAACTTATGTCCCGGAATCCACTAGAATCAACCTTATATATAGTCGCTCTTACTAGAGCTTGTACATACACAACTCCAACCCTAAAATCATTCCCAACTACTCAATTTCATCTCACCCACTCACTGCGTTTTGTGCCCTGCTTTTTCCTCTTTTGTTCGAACATCACTTGCAGGTACATAAGTCACATTTTCACTAACAAGGAAACAATGAATTGGCGCCAGCACGTTTCCTTGAATGACTCGAGATGGGCTTTGACTTGGTTTGGGCCTTGTGGATATTTTACCAATCAAAACCTTCTGATTTCTTAAGAGTCTTCTCTTGCCTTCTCTTCTCAACTTGAAACTCGAAGACAAACTCTCACAGGTTCCATGTGACCAAATACCATGAATGGGTCAAAGAGTGCCCCTTGCTTTATTTGAGCTTGTTTATATCAGGACAGGGAATGGTTATAAGAGAGATAAAATTCCCTCTACAAAAGCTCACGAGAATATGTTTTCCTTCTGAATTCAGTTTTCTTTTCTAAATATTTTTTCTCTTTAATTCAACTAGTTAATCTGAAAACTGTACCAGTCAAGCCATCATAAGAACAAGCCAATAAGTTAAGAGTTTTTCTTCATAGTAAATCACATTTTGTTTTTTGGTTGGGAAAATATTATGATCTTTAGAAAACATTTTGACAGCTAATTTTCCTACGAAGAAATTAGTCTAAGTTTTAATAATTTTTAATCATGTGTTCTGTTTATTCTTTTAATGCTTCACGTGGATAGATAGTTTTCAATTTCTTTTGTTAGTAGCATAGTAGCCAAGTTAGTGTCTTATTAATTAGCATGCGAGTTTTGTTTAGCTGTCAAATATTCCGTTGCAATGCACTAATTTTCAAATGGAGAGAAACGAGCCTTCTTTTTAAAAGTGTCACTGCAAAAATGCATTAATATTCTGATTTAAAAAAATAAAGTTTAGTATCAGATGGACTTTGAATCCAGAACATAAAAAAACCAACCCTCTTATGCTAACACTAGGCCACCATAATTGAAGTTCACATTTTTAATTTATTCTATCTTGAAATTAGTACATTTTCGAAGTTGTAGATAATTTACGTGTTATTGTACATCTTTCATAATTGGGAGTAGTATAGTCATTTTGGGTTTCGTTCAAAGTTGACAATCGTATAAAAACTGAATCAGAAGTTTACTTGAATAGTATATTAATTTAGAGAGAAAGTTGTGTCTGCGCTAAGTATCCATACAATGATGGATTAATATTTGGATAACTAACACTAATGTCGTTATGTTCTTGAATTTATTTAGAATATATATATATATATATATATTATGTAAATAGTGTTATAAAATCTCAGTAACGTGGACGGTCTTTGGTGATGGATCATGGCGGCTACAAATGGTGGGAGCAGGTCTATGGGTACATACAATAATACCATACGACAGAGTTTAAGGATTATTTCTTAAATTTTTAAATTATGGTAAGAATTATATTTAATTGCATGTGTTTATAAAGTGCAAATGCACACATGACTCTGCCTATCTAGCTATTCGCATATAATGAAAAGAAAAAGTCTATGAATTGAATAAGTTTGAATGTTTGAACTCGATTTTATTTATGACCCAACATAAAAGTAATCTCATAAAACATATGATGAAATTAGCTATACAAATTTTTTTACCCAATGTATATATGTCTAGTTTTACACAATATGAAAATGTTTAAACGTTAATGTAAAAACTATATAGAAATTTTCGTTTGGGCTGTTATATACATATGATCTACATTTACATATTTATAAGCCATATATAAAATACGTAACGACATTCGTCAAGATTAGTTGTTGTTTGTCAATTGGGTTGTTAATCAACAACCATTATTATAACAATTGGTTAAGGGTTAGATATATTGCAAATAACTTCAACTTCATTAAAATACGTCACATGTCATGATTTGTCTACCAAATACAATTAATTAACTTACCGACTTTCTCGACGAAATAAAAAGGTTATCGAAATTCTCATCTATGTAACCTTTATTTCCACGAGCAATCTAGATAGGCTAATAAAGTAGCCATCGTACGTAATATCATGCAAAAAAATATAAATAGCTTTGGAATTTTTCTAGTGTCTTGGCATGGCAAGTTGAATAAATACTAAATTGAGATGTCTCTAGTAGATAGTGCCGAAGAATAGGACTTTCTAATTCTAGGGACCAGAAGATGTGATCTCGTCCCAGACGCTTTCGTAGAGCAAGCCACCCCAGTCACTATAACTTCAGTTCAAGCAAGGTCAACCAATATATAATGCTAGACAACTATGTCAATAAATAGTTGCGTACATCGCTCCATCAAACACTATGTCCCATTCCCGAGCAGGTCAATTACCGCGACCAACTTCGTCACCGCAGGTGCACACTATACAATAAAGAAAAGTGAGCGATATATACGAGAAATTATGAACAATGATCCTCTTGGGAACCTTCACTTATTTTACCTCTTCCTCATCTCGATCCCTTATTGTCCAAGTTGCATCTCAAAGAGTTACATCCCCACTTCAAGAAGCAACATTCATCCTTTTTTAACTCTTTCACTAAACAGTAATCGAGACTTAGATCTCTCAAACTAAGACCTATAGCCTTAATCCCCATTTATTTTCGATAATCGGACTTTCAGTCACGTTGATTCAGTATGACTAAAACGTTAAAGATTTTATGAGAGGACAAACTTATTTGTGGTCCTCGCATAAGTTGTTTTAGCCATGCTACTATTGCATATCGTTACACTTTCGGAAGGCGGTCGGAGAAGCCTTGCTTGATCATTTCTAGCGGATATTCCATCTACCTTTCATTCAGTTTTAATCTAGAGTACTCGACTTTCCATCAAAAACAATTCAATCATTCAGAAAATCTCCAAAATATCCATTCCGGTGAAGGTTTTAAACGTTTTAAAATATTTATTATTCAATTTAACTTAGTATACTTTATATAATTTAATTTACTTAAATTAAAATTGTTTAAATTACATTGTTATTTATATTTAATGTACTTAAATTACATTTATTATATCTTATAAACATTTGGAAAGAATGTCTCTTTTCACTAATTTTCTTTAGTAATATAGATATACGTACACCATAACTAATATTTAAGAATAAATTAGAAAGTAGAAATAACAATAAGAAAAGACAAGGCAATAGTATTTTTCTGATGATAATTGACCAAAAATTGAAATCAAGCAGGAATAAAAAGAACATGTTAGGTAGCTTCTTTCTTCTTGCTCTCTTCTCCTCATTGCTTTATCGTCTCACGACCAACACTATATAATCCTTAACTTGGGAACTCTTATACTCCAAACATTTTCAAATTAAATTTTCTAAGTGTCTCGTATAATAAATGGCGAAATTCGGGTTAGCTCTTGTGATGATTCTTGTGATTCAAGGGTTTGTGAGCTTTTCAGAAGCACAATTGAAGATGGGATTCTACGACCAAACTTGCCCTTACGCAGAGAAGATTGTACAAGATGTTGTCAACCAACATATCCACAATGCACCCTCTTTGGCTGCTGGCCTTATTAGGATGCATTTTCATGATTGCTTCGTTCGGGTATTCTTTTATCTTTTATCAACTTTATTGTATACTTATTATCATACGTACCATACATGTTTCATAGATTATTTTAGCCATGTAATAATCATATAGTATATGCGAAAACCTATATTTTTGTATATAGATAGCTATATTAATATGTATGCATGGTGTTAACAGGGTTGTGATGGTTCAATCTTGATCAACGCGACATCGAGCAACCAACAAGTCGAGAAGCTTGCTCCTCCGAATCTAACTGTTAGAGGTTTCGATTTCATCGATAAAGTAAAGTCTGCTCTAGAATCAAAGTGTCCTGGAATTGTCTCCTGCGCTGATATCATCACCCTCGCTACTAGAGACTCTATTGTTGCGATTGTGAGTATGCTAATAATTTAGCTAATTACCTCGTTTTGACCAATACACAAAAACTAACCAGTTTTGATTAATTGTGGCTTAGGGTGGACCGACATGGAATGTTCCAACGGGACGCAGAGACGGACGTATCTCTAACTTTGCCGAGGCTAGGAACAATATTCCTCCTCCTTTCGGAAACTTCACGACTCTTATAACCCTCTTTGGAAACCAAGGACTTGATGTTAAAGACCTTGTCTTGTTATCCGGTAATATCCAACTCCAAATTGTCTTTTTTTTGTTCGGTTTATAAAATTTTGGTTGAGCTAAAACTCATAGAAGAAACAAAACACTGCGTTTTGATGTAATGGGTTATTTAAACGGTGTCGTTTTAAATTATGGTATTTAAACAGTGTCATTTTAAACGTTTTAGGTGCGCACACTATTGGAGTGTCTCATTGCTCCTCCTTCTCAAACCGTCTATTCAATTTCACCGGAGTTGGAGACCAAGATCCGTCGATGGACAGCGAATATGTCGACAATCTCAAGTCACGGAGATGTTTGTCTCTCGCTGACAATACCACAACAGTCGAAATGGATCCCGGTAGTCGAAACACCTTCGATCTTAGCTACTACAAGCTTGTCCTGAAGCGTCGTGGACTTTTCGAGTCAGATGCTGCATTGACTATGAATCCCGCGGCATTGGCTCAGGTCAAACGCTTTGCCGGAGGATCGGAGCAAGAGTTCTTTGCTGAGTTCTCGAAGTCCATGGAGAAAATGGGAAGGATTGGGGTTAAAACCGGGTCGGATGGGGAGATCCGAAGAACATGTGCATTTGTTAATTAAAAGTGTTTCTTACTTTTTCTTTGGAATCTTTTTTTTTAAAATATCGTTACATTGGTGTTTTTGTTCTTTTTGTCAAACTTTTTTGGGTGTTTACAATTTCGAGATATGTATTATTGTATGTGGTGAAAATGTGATTTTCAAATAAATTTCACAGTTGTTAAATCGTTGTACTAAAATTTTCAATTAAAAAATTGCTTTAGCATTTGAATTTTTTCTCTAAGAAAGCAATAGATTCATATTAGCGAAATTATTAAATCGAGAATAAACAAATTAACAAAGATAAGCTTATTTTTATCAGTAAATATAAAGGTTTGAAATATATGAGTAGAAAGGATTAAATGTTTAAAAATCAAAAAGGGTAGAGAACATAAAAAAAAAATCTAATTTTTGTAACTGTGGTTTATTTTTCAGATATCAACCCAAAAAAAAAAACAAAATATGACTTCTAAAAATGTAGAAGAAATTATATTGGGCCATGCCCCAAAAGGGTAAGCCGTAAGCTCATTGCTGGAACAAAAACAGTTAAAGCCCATTGACCCACTTGTGATTTTCTACAATTTAGGTGACTCATCAGTGTTTGCTTCTCTTCTCAAATAAACTCATCAGTGTAAAACTGTTTCTGTAAGAACTTTTACATAAGAAGAAGACTGTATTTTAATTACCATAAACCAATCTTTAGAAGATACATTTTCCAATCAACATATCTCAAGTATTACATTAACCTCAGTGTGAAAAAATAAAGACTCTAATTTGTTTGTCTATGAAGCTTGGTGTAGTAGTGTTAGGTCACAATAGAGTTTTGCAACTTCAGTATTACACACAAACAAAAAAAGGCAAAATGGTGTATACATATCTTATAATTACGAACTGTAATTTATATACATCAAAGATTATCATTCATAAATAAAACAATCAAAAACCTGTAATTTTACTCTTTTCTTTAATCAAAAGAGTTACTCAAAGATTAGGTTTTTCACACAAAGAGTTAGAGATTACAATCAGTGATCAATCACTTCAAGAATCTCACTTCTGCTTTTCACCAACCTATGAAACACTTCTCTAACTCTTCTTTGTAACCCTTCAAGCCCATCTTCCATTTTCCGACAAATCTCCTCCATCTCCGCCACTTCCGCCGTCACATCATCCTCCCCATTAAACCTAAACCCTTCACTGAATTCCATTAGTTTCAATCCAATCCTCTCCATCCTCTGCATCTCCTCCATCAATCCACCGCAACGCGTCTCCTTCCGTTTCATCTCTTCTCCGATCCTCTCGGAGATGCTCACGGCGGCGCTAGCCCAAATCTGATTCTTCGGCAGCGGTAAATGAACCATTAAGCCGTTACTTGTTTGACAAGGAACCGCTACAACTAACGTCCACATCACCATTACCATCACACTACTCATTATATACATCGGCGACGCCTCTCCGCCACGTGGCGCTACGAGATTCGCCGTCATTGCCTGAATCTGCTTCGCCGCTGACCAATTCTTACTCACACACCCTCCTCCTCCTCCTCCTCCTCCTCCTCCTCCGCTTCCGCCGCTACGTCGACCAAACGAAGACCACTGCTCCGTTGATGACCTCCTACCACTTCCTCCGCCGCTGCTACCGCTGTTTTTATCAGCGTTTAAAGCGGCGAGGAGACTTGTAAGCGCCCGTTTAGCTCTCCTAACGCTTCCGTCACTTAACGGCGTTTGTTTCAACGCCGTAACAGCAATCTCCGCACAACGCTGGATTTGTCTGACTGAGTCAACGCCGTTGACTACGGCGGTACAAATATCAAGAGCTTTAACAATCCGATCAAGCATCTCCGGTACAAGCTTATCTAACGGAGGTTTCGAGATCTGAGACGGATTCGTTGTTAAAACCGAATGAAACTCCGATTCTATAGACATGAAAGCATCAAGAAGCTTCCTCAGCCACTGGATCGAAAGAACCGGGTAAGATTCCGGCGAATCCGACGGTGGTAAGAGCTCGGTGAAACGCTCAGATACGTGTTTCTGAAAATCTTCGAGTTCTTCGAGCTCTTGCTCGTGATTAACCTCCATGGAAACAACTTGACTGCGACGGCTGATTCGACTCAAGAACGAACTCTGATGCTCCGTCGCCGGCGCCATTTAGACGGCGAGATTACAACAATCTTTTGGGGGAAAAAGAGAGAATTTTGATAAAGCAGAGAAGGGTTTTGAGATTATTGACCAGAGAAGAGAGTCATTATAAGAGAGAAGGGGATAGATTGAAGAAGACATGTTTTGTCTGGTAGTGAGACCAGAGACTTGTTCTTCTTTCTTATTTTGTTTTTTTCTTTTTCTGTATATAATTGTTTTTTTCTTCACTATTTATTTCACTTCCAATTTATTTTTGGAAGTTGCAAATATGACTCAAAATATTTATTCTAATGCTAAAGTAAGTTGCCTAAACATTTTCTTGCAAAAATAACTTTTTGTTTATCAAAATATGCTTTCAAATGCAAAAAAGTAACTTACATTAATATTTTCTTGCAAAACTATTTTTTATCCAATTTTTTTAATATAAATATTACCATATTTAAAGTATTTTATTCACAATTTTTTAATTACATAAACAAACAATTGGAATTTTTTCGTATATAACTGAGGATATAAAATCTACGATAGAGTGTTGAATCTAAAATAGCTTTTATGTCATATAAATTAAATTATTAATCATATGTAGGTCGTGTTCTTTTAACAGTTGCGTGATTCTAACTTGCGACTGAATTTTGTAATTATTTTTTTTGACATGTGAGTTTTGTAATTATGAGTATTTTAAGGAATATTTCTATAAATTTAGTAAATTTCCAACAAAAATGTGGACTTCTATAATCTAACGATTGTCGCTGTTTTCAAAATAAATTTTGGTCGTGTTGCTATTTTTTCCAGGAACTCCGAACAAACTGAAGTCACAGTGACAGAAATTAAAGGAAGATGAAAAAGAAATGGCGGAGAAGTAAAGATAAGTTTCTATTCCAAGCAGTTGTCGCTCAACTCTCTCCTGAACAAAACTGTAATTGAGTTTCTATTTTTTTTTAGCTGAATCTCTTAAAGTATATCATGTTTTCATTTTCATTCATTTGTCATGTTAGTTAATCAAATTTTCCATTTTTAAAAGTCTTCTATTTGTTAGCGGACCAAGATGATATGTACCAAAACAATATGCATTGTAAGTCTAAAAAAAGCAGCTAAAAATCAATTAACATTCAAATTCAAAAAAAAAAATTGTGGGAAAAGACTAGGTGTCGTGTTCGAATCCTAACACGTAGAAAAATAATCATACAAATTAGGAAGAAAATTATAACACCACATATAATCTAGCTGAGACAATTTTTGTAGCTAATTTAGTTGAGTCGAATCTATATAGAACATTAACTATCTTAAAAAGCTAAAATCCCATAAAATCTAGGGTCCACTCCTAAGTCCTAAGTCCTAACTATACAAAGGTAAGGTCGTCCTAGTAACCTAAATAGTAAAGGCTATCGTTACTCGTTAGTCAATGTTTGTCGAAGCCATGTTTTGTTCATGAGCGTACGTTTGGCCTTCACACTCCTAGTTGAGTGGTCAAGAACAGTCCCGAAAGGCTTGGACCATCTAACGTATTAAAGAAGAATAATAAAGGGATTATTGTTGATTTTGCCCTTTTATCACTCATATCTTCTGAATTTGTCATTTTGCTTCAAATATTTTAGATCTGTCATTTTTGGTCACTTTAAAAACTATACATTTGTGATTTTTTTTATTTTATAAAATACATATTAAATAACAAACACTAAATCCTAAAACAAAATTGAACAAAACAACTCAATCTACTGTTTCTAGGTCAAATAGTAGTAATTTCACTCCTAATAGTTAAAGTAAACGTATTACTGTTTATGTTTTTTATAGCATGACATATTTCATTTTTTATTTTACTTTGTTTTTTATGCAAATGAAAGGACAAATAAACTCGTTTCACAAATCAAATTTATGCTTAAAAAATGAAAAGGACATACAATATTCGCAGTAAAAAAAAAGTTATTTGGAAAATACCTTTATCAATGTTCTAAAAATTGGACGTGTGCATTGGGAGATTTTCTGCCCATTTAAAGAAGTAGTAGTAGTAAAAAGTATTTTTCCGCAGTAATTGGTTAAAATTGAAATACTTTATATGTCTTTTTTGGACAAAGGCGAAAATATAAGTTCTACATGAAGAAAATAAAGCAAAACTGAGTTTTTTCTTTTCTTTTGTCAGCCACCGAAATTGAGTTTATTTAATGTTCGCCACCGAAATTGGTTTATCACAAAAATGTGTAAAGAAAGGAATCAGACCGTTTCGTCTGAAAAACTGAACCTCTTCTGAAAAGTCTCCATCAGGTTGAAAATGTCGTCGTTGTCAGTAGCAAAAGGATAAGATATTATATAATATAATTTAAAAATCAAGAATCAAGGATTTGTCATTTTTCTTAATGGTATTTGTGAATTTTGCAATTTTTAAATAGTTTATGGATTTGGCCCTTTTTCAGGCTATAAAAATATGATTTAACATGCGTTTTACCCGTTATGTTTGGGTTTAGTCGGTTTCATTTATTTTTAGGGTTTAGTATTTGGTATAAAGTACGTATTTTTTCAAAAAAAAATCGTAAATACGTACATTTTCAAGTGTTAAGAAATGGCAAATCCATAAAATTTTAGTTAAAATGGCATTTTCAAAAAATTTTCATGAAAAAGGACAAAATCAACAATAATCCCAAAAATCAATTTATTGCCTAATAAAAATAATAAATAAATTATGCCAAAGCAAAAGCCAAAAGTTGTGACAACAAAGTGAGAAAAGAAAGCTTTGACTGAGTCATGCACATCTCTTGGCTCTCGTGCGCTTTTAATCTCTTCTATAGTTCCAATAAATTCTGTTTCATATTTTAAAACAATTTTGAATATATGATGAAATTAAGAGAATTAATATCCATGTAAAAAAAATTTTATTATGCACAAGCAAAATGCAATTTATAATTATTTAATTTTTGAGATTTTAAAGAACTAGAACAGATAATTTTTGACCTTTTTTTTGGTTGGTTTATTACTAAATCAGTAGGGAACTTTAGCATATTTTTTTCTATTTCCTCTGCGTGAAATAAGGATCATTAATTATGGTAGTTTATATTCGAAAATGGTCGGTTAAAGTTTACAGTTGATGAGTTTGGTTTGCTCCGTGTCTACTTTCCATTGTTCTCGCTTTCTCTTATTTCTCGTTTATGTAATGTTAAAGCGGACTGTTTAGCCCGATCTTCTAGACTTTTATTTTCTGAAGTTATTTTTGTAAACACTACTCCTCCTAGTTGGGCAACCAATCAAGGAGTTATTTATTAATTAACGTGTGGTTGACAAAAAAAAAAAAAAAAAAAAAAAAGTTTACAGTTGATGACTGTTAGAAAAGAATACTGAAAACGGTTATAAACATTATATGGTCGGTCCATATTATATCTTTATTTTAGTTTATTCCTTAAAATTTTCTCTAAATAGTTGAAATCAAAATGGCTTCTCTCTTACTTGAAAACGAACGCATGATTGAACCATATCCTTATAATTTCCCAAATTAACGCGTACATATATTAATATCAAATTTTAAAATCTGAGTACTATAAGTCACTTATTTATCATCAACGAAGTATCATTGTCGGAAAAGCAATTTAACAACCAAAAGCGACGAAAATATTAACTTTTTATTTATTTTATTTGCCGTCATAACGACAGCCACGAATACGAATTTGAGAGATCTAAACGCGTTATGTTGGAATTTCACGAATTTATTATTTTACATTATAAAATTTTGTTTAATAGATATTATAATGTCGCTTCTTAGATTTAAGTCATTTAACACAATAAGGAAAAACATGATATAGTGTGATGGATTACCATTTAAACAAATGAGTGATAATTTTCACAATGTAAACATATACAAAAAACATAAACTTACTAATATGCATTTTAATTCTCGGATTTTCAGATGAAGAAAAATATATTTATTGTATTTGATTTTTTTTTTTGTTAATTTCCTTAATTGAGGACAGAAGTAGTCTTCTCTATATTAAACTAGGAAAACATATTCCTCTATTCTCTGTTGTCTTCTCCTGTTAATTTTTTTGACTGTGACCTCGATCATCATACTCTGCCAAACTCATTTTAAGTTGACTGAATAGTGAACTTATGCACCATTGTAAAATACGTTCAAATATTTAGAAATTTCAGGTTAATGGGTTATTTCTTTTTAATGGGCTGTGCTGAATTGTATATATAATATAGGTTAATGACATAGGCCATAAAACAAACTGTACGTTGGGTCTTTGTACCCTACTCAAATGCTTCACTGTTTGGCCCATCGTCCACAAATAGAAGAAATCACAATATATGATTTCCTTACTCCTAGAGCCTAGAGGCTAGAGGGTCCAGATGAATCAACTAGAGAAAGGGGTCCATTAATTCATTTGGCGAATATAATTAATTAGCGCAATGAAAAACATTCTTGTTTTAGTTTATCGATTTCAGGCTTTTAAATGTTGTACCTTAAATTTTTTTTTTTTGGAAAAAGTTGTACCTTAAATTTGTATTAGTGTTGATGGCGTTTTAAATCCGGTTTCCCATCCATACACGAAAATAATTATAGGGATCTAGAGAAGACATTATTGTTGGTATTGTTTCTAGTTTTGTTTTGTTTTCCACACATGTGAATGGGTTAGATTATATAGGCAAACTTTTCGAGAGATTTTCCAGGGATTTCTGAGGGTTTTTATTTACAATATACGCCGAGTTGGAAATCCTTCGAAAATCCCTAGAAAGAAAACAACGGTTAAAATGTTCTCGGAAATCCTTCGAAAATTAAATCAATTTCTGAGGACATTTCTGATGGAAGTATATTTTTTTCCGAGGGATTTCCGAGAAACTAGTTTATTTCTGAGAGATATTGTCATTACTATATAATTTTCGAGAGATTTTTTCCGTCGGAATACGCCTTGCTTTCTTGTAGTATATGTAGTTTATAGACGACAAAAAAAAAACCATTGGGAGATATTGTCATTACTATATATGTATAGAGATTATTATCTCAAAATATAAATTAATATTCCAATAATTTTTTAAATAAATATTAAAAATAAAATTATACTTTGCTTCACCATACATATGTATATATATACAAATTGTTCTTGAGATTAATTCATCATTAGAATATATTTTATATATACTGGTTTCTTACTCGGTCCCCCCATGCACACCCCCAAAAAAATGAATACAAATATATAAGAGTTGGTGGCGACGTACGTTACATGTCCGTGTCCCACCTCAGATTTCTATACATGCAGATAAATCTTTAGCTCTCGTGATTCATTGTGACATCGACCTCAGCCAGACAATGTCGATAAATAATAGAGTAGTGGACCAATATTATACTTTATCATCTATTGGCCAAACTTATATATTAACCCTTCAAATTTTGAGGAATTTTTATAAATTTTATGCGGTCTCTATATTTTTATGACAAAAATTTTAGAGGTTGATCTCTGGTTTTATGTATGAGCATGTGTGCTTTGGGTTTATTTGGGTCGTTTTGTCGGCTGGTCGTAATTGAGTTGAATCTTGCCCTTATGATTGTTACTTTATTACTCTTATGTATATTGTTTCTTTGTGGTTGATTCGTGTATATTATGCATGTTGATGATGGTGATGAATTGTGGATGAGAATGGACAAGTAAAAAAAAAAAAAAAGTAGAAATGAAATCCACTTCATCCTGTTCTTGATCGTGGGTGGGATGTTACACTTAAACCCAATCGATAGCACTTGCATCCAGTTGGATCTCATTCCAATCACAAATCACTCGGTTTTTAATCAACCCTATTCATGGATTTGATCGTGCTTTTGAGATTTTTACGTAAAAAAAGTGAATACATGTTCCAAAACATAAAACCATAGTTGCGGTTTTTTTAGTTATTATATTAAAATTTTAGTGAAAAAAATACCAATTTCTTAAGATAATCTCATGAGTAATATTTTGTTATATATATGATTTCACTCTCATATATAAAAAATTAATAAATTATGCGTACTAGATAAATTATTAAGAGTTGGTGGTACAATTATCACATTTGTTTGAAGTAATAAAGCCAAATCACCCAAAAATAATATCTGAAAAGAAGATATAGTGATGTTACGTACATATCTGACATGGCCACCTCAAAAACTTGATGTTATAACTTATAAGCGTGAAAAACGTTCAAAACCTAAAGCTCTAATTATCGTGACACTGACATTATATATGATTATGTTTATGTACTAATGTATATGGAAAGAGACTGATATGTTATACGCATGAAAAACGTTCAGAACCTAAAAACTCAGCTAAGGCAGTGACGAATGAAAATTAAGAATAGGTTTTTGAACCACTACTATTTTATATAATCTTTTATAATTTTTAAACATTTAAATTTTTGGGAAATTTGACTAGGCATTTACTTTTTAAGAGTCACTGTGAAATAACTTTTTGAATATCATTTATGACGAAATATGTCACTATGTCAGCCATAATCAATAATTCACTACGCTCAGTGACAGCCATAATCAATAATTCCAGTTCTTTTTTTTTATAAATAATTGCTTAAAACCGTAAATAATTGAAAACTTACAAAAACGTAAAATATTTTTGAAGTATTTCAAAATGTACCGTGAATTATAAAATTTCTAAAGGGCAAGATGTTTAAAAATATTTCAAAATGTACAGTAAAATATTGGAAAACTTACGAAAACGTCTGGATGAAGTCTTAAATCATGCATCTCTTAATCAGTGTTCCCAAAATCTCTTTGAATAATCATTAAAGATTTTGAAAGCTATGACAAATGTAATTTTTTAAAGAAAATTTGCCCTAAAATATTCTTGTTTATATAGGTTTAATAATTATAACAAATTCGAAATCACTAATCGGCAGTAGATAACGACCGAAATATAGATTTAATGAATCATTGAGATACATAAAATTGTGTCGGTGCCCACATGATGGTGGGCTGGTGGTTTGGCGGGCCCAGGGTGGTTGGGTGCAACTCCCTCCTCTCCTTGGTTCGATTCCTCCTTCCTGCTGTTATCAACATTATTGTGGGAAGTCTGTCAGTTGGGCTTTGGTCCAATTGGTTTACCTGATAGTCAGAAATACAGGCGGCCTGACTACCCCTGGCACTTAGTCGGAAGGCATTCCAAACTCGGGATAGGCAGAGTGGTAGCCCGAAGGGCCTAGCCGTTAACACGGTGGACCAGTCCACTATGTAGCACCTCGGTGTGTTCCTACCGGAGCCGACCGGATAGCCGATAGGGTTTATCAAAAAAAAAAAAAAAAACAAATTGTGTCGGTCAAGTTATAGTGTTAATGCATATCAACAACACTAGTAAATCACTTTTCCCACCTGATTAAACAGAAAAATACTGTTTAAAACTTTGATATTGAACAGAATCTTTCTCTAGGAAGAACTCATTCGCTTCAAGAGCAAAAAACTTTGATGCTGTAAATCACCTATAGAAATTAAAGTATCTTTTTTTTTTTGAATTTGATGTTAAACTAAATTCAAAAAGAAAAATATACGTTTTCACAACTGGTGCAACGTTTTGTTAAAAAAAAAAGCAGAACATCTAATTGATTTTAAAACTTAGACTCTTGACTCAAACCATCGTTGGAGACCGTTGTCGTATCTTCTATCCCCCGTGGCCCGTATTGCTGAGAATTGGTTCCGAATTTGCCTGTCAATCCATGTGATCAGTCGGCATTTTGTGGTCGGAGTTTTCCGTGTCGGCGATCATTTCTCTCACGCCAAAGGGTGTAAACAGTGGCTTGGAGGACATATCTAGCGATGAAATTAAAGTATCATTCAAAGTAATTCACTTTATCTGCAAAGTATTGACATAATGATTAAGGTGGTGTTTAACGGTCACAAAATTGAAGTATAAATAGTAATACAGTCACAAACTTTGATGTTGTGGATGCTCGAAAATCAAAAGGCGATGACAACATAAGGTTGTTTAGAACTGACAAAAATGTCGCAACCTCCATCGCAGTACCTTTTCACGTAGCATAACATGATTAATTAGTTTTGTTGGAGTGTCATGTGGTACGTACATTAAACGTTCACATAACAAAATCAACTCACTCTAGCTATGACTGTTAGATGAAAAGTAATATCAAAATTAAAAATGATGAGCACTATCAATCTAAAATAAATCAGTCAGTAACCTAATTTCATTTAAAGTTATTGTCATTTAGCAAAAAAATTCTAAATAATAATCGGTCAACACATGCTGGTGAGTTTCAAATGTATGAGTTTTGACGAAGTTTCAAACGCTTGTTAATAAGTTGTTATATAGGGAAATTTTTAGTTATCAAAAAAAAAAAAGATGTTATATAGGGTTTATAATGTTGGAATTAAGGATTATGAGATCAGTTGCTCATAACATATAGTATTTTCGTACGTTCAAATATAATTGGAAATGTTGTGGTACTAGAAATATGTTTCCAGTAGAAAAAAGGGCTACAAAAGTCTCATAAGTTTTTGAGACTTCCACAAATTTTTGAGGCTACACGCGTGTTCACCATGTAAAAATCTTCTCATTTTTGAGATGTCATTTTTTACACATCTAACACCGAAATCATGAATTCGAATTTTTTTAAGAAATTAAACTTAAGATACAACAATTTTTTGAACGTTTTCATTTGAAAATCTTTGGTAAAAGATTGACTACGGAAGTTAAAACTATACTTGGAACGGTAGGTCGGCAATTGTTCACTCCAATGGACATGTGTTATACAGTTGTTACCTATCTGAGCTCTGATCACTGAGTACTATAAAAGCTGTCATATGTTAGCAACAATTACACAACACAATATCCTTTTTACTTCTTTCATAACTATCAGAAAAAAAAAACACAAATCAAAGTTTCATTAGTTTAATACCTCAAAAAAAACATGGGTAGTGCAAAATCAGCCATGCTGATACTCTTAGTCGCAATGGTCATCACATCTTGTGCCACGGCCATGGACATGTCCGTTGTGTCCTCCAACAATAACCATCACTTGACCACCAGTCCTGGCCATCTCCATAGCGGTTTCGATGCTGAGGCCTCGCTGATCTTCGAGTCATGGATGGTCAAACATGGGAAAGTGTACGGGTCCGTTGCCGAGAAGGAACGGCGTTTGACGATTTTCGAGGACAACCTTCGTTTTATCAATAACCGGAACGCTGAGAATCTCAGCTATCGGCTTGGTTTGACCCAGTTTGCGGATTTATCTCTTCATGAGTATGGAGAAGTTTGCCACGGGGCTGATCCAAGACCTCCTAGGAACCACGTCTTTATGACAAGCAGCAACCGATACAAGACTAGTGCTGGTGATGTGCTTCCTAAGTCTGTTGATTGGAGAAACGAAGGTGCAGTGACTGAAGTCAAAGATCAAGGCCATTGCAGTAAGTGGACAGATTTTAAATCTGGTCTGTCTTGTCTAAACTATTTTTAATACAAAGCCGTTGAAAAAAAAAAGAAAAAACTATTTTTCTTTAGCGTAAAATAGTAGAACTATTATTGGAAATCAGTTAATATGTAAAAAGACTAAAAACTTATAGAAACTACAAAACTTACTTGAAGAAGAATAATAAGAAAATTATTTAAATTCGCTTCAATTAAAAGAATCACTTTTAGAACTAGTAAGTATATTTTAAGACGTATATTTTGAATTCAGTACAATTTTCAATTAGTTTCCCTTTCTTGGTTTATACAAAACCGTTGATACAAACTAACACTAGCCAACGTTTTTTCTGGATCATAGTATTTAAAAACGTTATTGTTGGATCAAAGTTACAACAGGAATAGACACTAACTAGTAACATGTATTCCCTCCGTTCTTTTATAAGTGTTGTTTTTAGCTTCTAATTTTGTTTTTAATATATGATGTTTTCAATTTTCAATGTAAAATTAATTATTTTTTATTGGTTTTGACGATTTATATTCTGTACATTATTTTTATTGGTTTTGACGATTTATATTCTGTAGATTACTTTTTTATTGGTTGATTAGATAATAAATGATGTTTTAGTTTAGAAATAAACAAAAATTAAATGATTTCTTAATCTATGTGCATTCTCCTAAAACATCACTTATAAAAGAACGGAGGGAGTATCATTTTCTGATATCTTAATGGGAAAATGTCAAAAAAAAAAAGTATCACAAACTTTAAAATTTGGTTTAAAAAAGCACCACTTTTTCCGAACGTTTTAAATCGACTTTTCAGTTTAATCACAAATTTTTGTTGACTTTTCATTTTAATCACAAACTTTTGTTAACCGATCCATGCTAGGCCCGTCATAAAATGTGACTATTATGAAAAAAAATTGGTGTTTTTTTTCAACCAAATTTGAAAGTTAGTGATTTTTTTTTTTTGACATTTTCCCATATTTTAATCCATAATCTACAAACTTTTCAAGCATGTTTTGTTATTTTGTGAAGGGAGTTGTTGGGCTTTCTCGACTGTGGGAGCAGTGGAAGGCTTAAACAAGATCGTGACGGGAGAGTTAGTCACTTTGTCTGAGCAAGATTTGATTAATTGTAACAAAGAGAATAATGGTTGCGGAGGAGGCAAAGTCGAGACAGCCTATGAGTTCATCATGAAGAATGGTGGTCTTGGTACCGACAACGATTATCCTTACAAAGCTGTTAACGGAGTCTGTGATGGCCGCCTCAAGGTCAGTGACAGTATAGTTACGATAATTTATAATTTATATAATATTAAAAGAAATTAAGAATCAATTTTGAACTTATTTTTCAAAAATATTTGTGTAGGAAAACAACAAGAATGTCATGATAGATGGCTTTGAGAATTTGCCTGCAAACGACGAATTCGCTCTAATGAAAGCCGTTGCTCACCAGCCTGTAACTGCCGTTGTCGATTCCAGCAGCCGAGAGTTTCAGCTCTATGAATCGGTAAAAGAAAACAGATTTCTTTAAAACTTTCGTTTAGAAAATCTTCTTTATTAGAAAAAGATTCCATTGATCTTTTTTTTATGTCAAAGGGAGTGTTTGATGGCTCGTGCGGAACAAACCTAAACCATGGTGTTGTTGTGGTCGGGTATGGAACCGAGAACGGTCGTGACTACTGGCTCGTGAAAAACTCGAGGGGGAATACATGGGGAGAAGCTGGCTACATGAAGATGGCTCGCAATATTGCCAATCCAAGAGGTTTATGTGGCATTGCGATGCGAGCTTCATACCCTCTCAAGAACTCGTTTTCTACCGATAAAAGCTCCATCGCCTAAGAAAAGGAACTAAATGTATGTTATGCAAGGGATCAAGTGAGCGAACAACCTATTCGATTGTGTGAAAAATAATGTAGTCGATGGGTTTTGTTTTGTAATATATTTTGAAAAAAATTATTACGTCTTTGTCTTTTAAAGTCTCTAATGTCAATCTTACCACAGCGACCAAAAGCAAAAGAAAAGAATGTTAAACCTATTTTAATTTCTTAACCTTGTTACTATGAACCAAAAATTTAAATTCTTTTCCAACCGAACAAAGATGATTACATCCATATATATCTTTGAAACAACTGAAGCCACTCATATTTCGTTCTTGATCTTATATATATCTTGTTTTTCTCGGAAAATCCAATTTAGATATTTATTGGATGTTTCGTTGTGTCATACTGTCACACTAATAATAGTACGAAAAAAGTTTCATACTGAAGAGTTCACTATATATCAACTTGAGTAAATTATTAGATCAAGAATCAAATAATTTAGATTGATTTTATAATGTAAATAAGAAATGAATCCTCAAACAATGAGGTTGCAGTTAGGCTTTGTGGATATTAAGAATTTAAAAAACGTGAATTCTTATATAAATTCCAGACGGGACTTAGTTTAACGAAGAAGACAGAGAAAACAATGATGGAGAAGAAAGATGATCAAAAAACATAATTCCATGCTAATCTCGCATGATCAAAAAACAACAATTTTTAGATACAACAAATATTTTGGAATTTTCTTATTTAAAAATATTTGCTGAAAGATTTACTGGAACACTCTCACCCACAATTGCACCAGTAGGCTTGCCCAAATGTTCAATCCAATGCACATGTTATAATATATATTTACATACATAATTTTGCCCCAATTTTTTTTTTCTAATAAACAATTGTTATATATGTGAGCTCTGAGTACTATAAATACTCTCAAGTGTTAGCCAAAAGTACAGAGAGCAAAACCTCTTCTCCTCTTTAATAACTTGTAGAAACAAACACAAATAAAAGTTTAATTAGTTTTAAGCCCAACAAAAATGGGTAGTGCTAAATCAGCCATGCTAGTCCTCTTACTAGCAATGGTCATCTCATCTTGTGCCACGGCCATGGACATGTCCGTTGTTTCCTCCAACGATAACCACCACGTGACCACTGGTCCCGGCCGTCGCCAGGGTGTTTTCGACGCTGAAGCCACCTTGATGTTCGAGTCATGGATGGTTAAACATGGGAAAGTGTACGAGTCCGTTGCCGAGAAGGAGCGGCGTTTAACTATTTACGAGGACAACCTCCGTTTTATCACTAACCGGAACGCTGAGAATCTTAGTTATCGGCTTGGTTTGAACCGGTTTGCGGATCTATCTCTCCATGAGTACGCACAACTTTGCCATGGGGCTGATTCAAGACCTCCTAGGAACCACGTCTTCATGACTAGCAGCAACCGATACAAAACTAGTGATGGTGATGTTCTTCCTAAGTCCGTTGACTGGAGAAACGAAGGTGCAGTGACTGAAGTCAAAGATCAAGGCCAATGCAGTAAGTGTAGTGATTTTAAATCCTATCCCTAATTTATACATATATATATATATATATATATATATATACTAGAAAGCTGCCCACGCGATGCGTGGGTTATATATTTAATATTAATTCTGAATACTAATGAAATTTGTATTAAAGTAATACGTTCGATTATTAATATAGTTTTTTGAAATTTTTTTTTAAAATATTAACTTTTATGTTCCTTTTCGAAGTACTTTTGTGAATTGCTAAAAAATAAATTCTGCTCTTTTTTATTCAAGATGGTATGACATAAATATATACCACTACTTTTTCTTAATTTACATAAAATATTTTACTGTGGAAATATATATCATACCTCCTCGTACAGTCTCTTGTTTGTTGATTCATGATCCTTGGATCGGGAAAACGGTCAAAATCAACTCCAACTATTTCTATGCGGCTTTTTTCATCCCAAACTCTGACCCCTGCACTTATCAACCCGAACTCATACAATTTTCAAAAAACAAACCTAAACTATCTAACCGTTATCCAATTTCAACACAATTTTTTTTTTTTTTTTTTATTTGTTAATGTCGATTAGAATTGTTAAGTCGTAATTATCTGTTCTTTTGTATCTGAATCATTCCTTTTATTCAATTGGCTAAAGGTTAAATAATTCAGGTTTGTTACATTATTTAATAACAGGTATATGTTA
This sequence comes from Arabidopsis arenosa, assembly GCA_905216605.1. Taxonomy (NCBI): domain Eukaryota; kingdom Viridiplantae; phylum Streptophyta; class Magnoliopsida; order Brassicales; family Brassicaceae; genus Arabidopsis; species Arabidopsis arenosa. The sequence continues at coordinate 16,038,446 of LR999456.1, forward strand.
AAATTGGCTAATGATTACATAGTTCAGGTATGTTATTTGAAATTTATGTGGGTTCGAGTTGATAATTGGGGTTGATATTGGCCGTTTTCCCTCGTTGGATCTCATCAGAAGGTAGATCTTCCTGATCTCATGATTTTCCCTCGACAATAAGCTTTAGATATTATATCCATATAATCCATAATAAAATTAGGAGATCAAATGTAAAACATAATCATATTTATTATTTTTTTGCTAAATTTTATCTATATATGTTAAAAATTAAAGAAAAATTTAAATAATTTGTGATAATGATTAAATTTAATAAAATAGCAACGTGGTCCAAATGAGCAAAAACATATTTTATATAGTTAATCTGGGTTTTTCACATCTCTCTCTCGCTTCCGACTCAGCACAGCTAGTCAAAGCTTTAAAATCAGAGCTTCAACACAAGGAGCTTCATGGGATTCTTTTCGATATCCTGAATTTATCTTCTACCTTTGATGTTATTTTGTTTAGTTTCATTCCCCGTTTGCAGAACTCAGATGCCGATTCATTGTCAAAACAGTCTCTGGTTTCTCTTGTAATGGGTCTGGCCCAAATCTAAGTTAAATTGAATCAGCCTATGCACAAAAAACAAATATATATGTTACACTTAATTATAATCATATTTAATTTAGGAAAATGACTTCAGATGATATAATAAAAAATTTATCTTTGAAAGTTTATATCAAAAAAATTTAGTTCAGTTTTGATATATATATAAATTCAATTCTTTGAAAAACAAAATGCCATTTTATAAACTTTGTATATATATATAGGTCATAAGAGTACAAAAATTTAATAAATATAATGTAATGCCGTTTATCTAAATACTTTAATGGCATGTTAGGTTTTAACTGAATTAGTCAATTATGATATTCTATGCAATTACCCTTAGCAAACATAATTCTTTTCAAAAATCCCATGAGGATAGATTAAAAGAAAATCTTTGGTGGAACTTTTTAAATTTTTTGGTTGAATTTCATTGGGTTGGTTTTATGGAAACTTTGATAAAAATAAATACAAATGTTATATTCTTTCATATGATCTTTATTTCTTACTTAATTTGTATGATTGACTAAAAAAAATTGAATTCAAAACATAATCAAGTCAAATGTTATACAATATTAAAAATAAAATAAAAAATATTTACTCAAGCTATATGAAACTCAAACGTCGTTCCCTCTCAAACGTTGAGTAATTATGTAAAAGAAATAAAGAATGGCATAAACTATCAAATAAAGAATGACTCATGATCCCATGAGTTTTACGTATTCAAGAACAAAATCATCTTGAAACAGCTTTACGTATTCATAAATTTGAAAAGAAACTCTTAACTTTTTGATAAGTGATGTTGAGAATAATTACATAAATGGTTTTTCAATTTATATCATAACTTTTTTTAACAAACTTATGGCTTTCAAATTTATGAATACATATAGATCATAAGAGTAAAAATTTAATAAATATAATGTAATGCCATTTATCTAAATACTTAAATTTATAATTACACTTTAACTGACCATAATAATAGATATAAATTTTCTCAATGTATGTATATAAATCTTATTGGTGAGTTGAAAAATAGAGAAACAATTAAAAATAGAACTTTAAAAAAATAGAACACCTTTATGTAGAACTAATGGTGTTGGTGAACCTAACTTGAACACCATATGAAATCACAAACCTAATTTGAACACCAAATGAGAAAACTTTTGTAGATATTTTTACTATGTGGACTATAGCCTGAAATAAAGAGAAAGCAACTAAAAGTCAATAAAAAATAAAAGAATGGACTGGAAAAAGCAAAAACTCTACAATAGTGTTTTTAGCTTCACGTGTGGGTAATATATAGAAGTAGATTAATTGGAGTCAATATTTAGAGTATTAATTTACACTTTAAAATTAATTAGATTTAATGTTTTGAATTAATTGTAGTTATTGTGGTTATCTGTTAGCCTAATGCATCAATTTAGAGTTATTTGAGGTTACATATGTTTTAATAAGTTCATTTGTGGGTTTTACTCTGGGTAACTAATTTCAGAACAAAAAAAAAACACTAATATATTTCGGTATTAGAAGCCACATGAAAAGCGTTACTGGAGATGAAAACTCGTCGCAAACATTTATTTTGAGAGAAGCGTAACACATGGAACAATACATTAATATAATTAATGCATGTTACTATATTTCTTTATTAAAATTACATTGACGGTTACATGAGTTAGAATTTCATTCACTGAGACATTTATAAAACAATATACAGTAAAACCTCTATAAATTAATAATGTTGGGACCAACTTGGAAAAAAATTATTATCTTATTAATTTATCGATTTATGTCATATTTTACATTGGTCCTAACTCGGAACCGAAAGAATTTATTAATTTAGAGAAGTTTATAATTTATAGAGTATTAATTTATAGAGGTTTTACTGTATGGGATGACATATTAAATTTAATAATTCCTGTAAATTATATTATACTATATAAATACATTAAATGTATTGTGTAATAAAAATTGTAAATAAATACTCCAACTTGGAGTTGTAAAATGTGAGAATAAAGTGGTGTTATAAATTTTTTTTATTAAAAAAGTTAGATTGGAAAGAAGAAAAAAAAGAGACAAATTAGAAAAGATTAGAAATGTATATTATGGAGATATGAAAATATTATGTAAGATAAAAAAAATGAGGAAAACAATTAAATTTAAAAATAGATGCCAAATGTACTAATATTATGAGAAGTTTTAAAAATGTACTAATATTTTGTGAAGTTAAAATTTAACTGATCCATAATTTTGAATCAGATGAATAAGTGGTGATTAAGTAGATAATAATTTTGGCAAAACAAATTAGACACAAATTTCAATTTAAATACATGTCAAATGTATCAATAGGGTAAGAGAAATATCTTTTTGGAATTAAATTGTAGGTACAAACTTTCAAAACTAAGGATTTTAAATAAATTAAAACAAACATTAATGAAATGAAAGAGGACACATGTCACCAAAAGAGAGTGCCAAATGTCGCAATGGTAGGAAAAGTTAGAAGAAAACCTTCTCATATTATATAAGATATTATTAAGTAAAATAATAGAACTATTAAAATTTGGAAATTAGTTAAAATTATAACTTAAAAACACTTTTGTTTAAACTTAACCAATATCATATCCTACTTTTTAAAAAGTGTTTTTAAGTTATAATTTTAACTAATTTCCAAATTTTAATAGTTCTATTATTTTACTTAATAATATCTTATATAATATGAGAAGGTTTTCTTCTAACTTTTCCTACCATTGCGATATTTGGCACTCTCTTTTGGTGACATGTGTCCTCTTTCATTTCATTAATGTTTGTTTTAATTTATTTAAAATCCTTAGTTTTGAAAGTTTGTACCTACAATTTAATTCCAAAAAGATATTTCTCTTACCCTATTGATACATTTGACATGTATTTAAATTGAAATTTGTGTCTAATTTGTTTTGCCAAAATTATTATCTACTTAATCACCACTTATTCATCTGATTCAAAATTATGGATCAGTTAAATTTTAACTTCACAAAATATTAGTACATTTTTAAAACTTCTCATAATATTAGTACATTTGGCATCTATTTTTAAATTTAATTGTTTTCCTCATTTTTTTTATCTTACATAATATTTTCATATCTCCATAATATACATTTCTAATCTTTTCTAATTTGTCTCTTTTTTTTCTTCTTTCCAATCTAACTTTTTTAATAAAAAAAATTTATAACACCACTTTATTCTCACATTTTACAACTCCAAGTTGGAGTATTTATTTACAATTTTTATTACACAATACATTTAATGTATTTATATAGTATAATATAATTTACATGAATTATTAAATTTAATATGTCATCCCATACAGTAAAACCTCTATAAATTAATACTCTATAAATTATAAACTTCTCTAAATTAATAAATTCTTTCGGTTCCGAGTTAGGACCAATGTAAAATATGACATAAATCGATAAATTAATAAGATAATAATTTTTTTCCAAGTTGGTCCCAACATTATTAATTTATAGAGGTTTTACTGTATATTGTTTTATAAATGTCTCAGTGAATGAAATTCTAACTCATGTAACCGTCAATGTAATTTTAATAAAGAAATATAGTAACATGCATTAATTATATTAATGTATTGTTCCATGTGTTACGCTTCTCTCAAAATAAATGTTTGCGACGAGTTTTCATCTCCAGTAACGCTTTTCATGTGGCTTCTAATACCGAAATATATTAGTGTTTTTTTTTTGTTCTGAAATTAGTTACCCAGAGTAAAACCCACAAATGAACTTATTAAAACATATGTAACCTCAAATAACTCTAAATTGATGCATTAGGCTAACAGATAACCACAATAACTACAATTAATTCAAAACATTAAATCTAATTAATTTTAAAGTGTAAATTAATACTCTAAATATTGACTCCAATTAATCTACTTCTATATATTACCCACACGTGAAGCTAAAAACACTATTGTAGAGTTTTTGTTTTTTCCAGTCCATTCTTTTATTTTTTATTGACTTTTAGTTGCTTTCTCTTTATTTCAGGCTATAGTCCACATAGTAAAAATATCTACAAAAGTTTTCTCATTTGGTGTTCAAATTAGGTTTGTGATTTCATATGGTGTTCAAGTTAGGTTCACCAACACCATTAGTTCTACATAAAGGTGTTCTATTTTTTTAAAGTTCTATTTTTAATTGTTTCTCTATTTTTCAACTCACCAATAAGATTTATATACATACATTGAGAAAATTTATATCTATTATTATGGTCAGTTAAAGTGTAATTATAAATTTAAGTATTTAGATAAATGGCATTACATTATATTTATTAAATTTTTACTCTTATGATCTATATGTATTCATAAATTTGAAAGCCATAAGTTTGTTAAAAAAAGTTATGATATAAATTGAAAAACCATTTATGTAATTATTCTCAACATCACTTATCAAAAAGTTAAGAGTTTCTTTTCAAATTTATGAATACGTAAAGCTGTTTCAAGATGATTTTGTTCTTGAATACGTAAAACTCATGGGATCATGAGTCATTCTTTATTTGATAGTTTATGCCATTCTTTATTTCTTTTACATAATTACTCAACGTTTGAGAGGGAACGACGTTTGAGTTTCATATAGCTTGAGTAAATATTTTTTATTTTATTTTTAATATTGTATAACATTTGACTTGATTATGTTTTGAATTCAATTTTTTTTAGTCAATCATACAAATTAAGTAAGAAATAAAGATCATATGAAAGAATATAACATTTGTATTTATTTTTATCAAAGTTTCCATAAAACCAACCCAATGAAATTCAACCAAAAAATTTAAAAAGTTCCACCAAAGATTTTCTTTTAATCTATCCTCATGGGATTTTTGAAAAGAATTATGTTTGCTAAGGGTAATTGCATAGAATATCATAATTGACTAATTCAGTTAAAACCTAACATGCCATTAAAGTATTTAGATAAACGGCATTACATTATATTTATTAAATTTTTGTACTCTTATGACCTATATATATATACAAAGTTTATAAAATGGCATTTTGTTTTTCAAAGAATTGAATTTATATATATATCAAAACTGAACTAAATTTTTTTGATATAAACTTTCAAAGATAAATTTTTTATTATATCATCTGAAGTCATTTTCCTAAATTAAATATGATTATAATTAAGTGTAACATATATATTTGTTTTTTGTGCATAGGCTGATTCAATTTAACTTAGATTTGGGCCAGACCCATTACAAGAGAAACCAGAGACTGTTTTGACAATGAATCGGCATCTGAGTTCTGCAAACGGGGAATGAAACTAAACAAAATAACATCAAAGGTAGAAGATAAATTCAGGATATCGAAAAGAATCCCATGAAGCTCCTTGTGTTGAAGCTCTGATTTTAAAGCTTTGACTAGCTGTGCTGAGTCGGAAGCGAGAGAGAGATGTGAAAAACCCAGATTAACTATATAAAATATGTTTTTGCTCATTTGGACCACGTTGCTATTTTATTAAATTTAATCATTATCACAAATTATTTAAATTTTTCTTTAATTTTTAACATATATAGATAAAATTTAGCAAAAAAATAATAAATATGATTATGTTTTACATTTGATCTCCTAATTTTATTATGGATTATATGGATATAATATCTAAAGCTTATTGTCGAGGGAAAATCATGAGATCAGGAAGATCTACCTTCTGATGAGATCCAACGAGGGAAAACGGCCAATATCAACCCCAATTATCAACTCGAACCCACATAAATTTCAAATAACATACCTGAACTATGTAATCATTAGCCAATTTTAACATATACCTGTTATTAAATAATGTAACAAACCTGAATTATTTAACCTTTAGCCAATTGAATAAAAGGAATGATTCAGATACAAAAGAACAGATAATTACGACTTAACAATTCTAATCGACATTAACAAATAAAAAAAAAAAAAAAAAATTGTGTTGAAATTGGATAACGGTTAGATAGTTTAGGTTTGTTTTTTGAAAATTGTATGAGTTCGGGTTGATAAGTGCAGGGGTCAGAGTTTGGGATGAAAAAAGCCGCATAGAAATAGTTGGAGTTGATTTTGACCGTTTTCCCGATCCAAGGATCATGAATCAACAAACAAGAGACTGTACGAGGAGGTATGATATATATTTCCACAGTAAAATATTTTATGTAAATTAAGAAAAAGTAGTGGTATATATTTATGTCATACCATCTTGAATAAAAAAGAGCAGAATTTATTTTTTAGCAATTCACAAAAGTACTTCGAAAAGGAACATAAAAGTTAATATTTTAAAAAAAAAATTTCAAAAAACTATATTAATAATCGAACGTATTACTTTAATACAAATTTCATTAGTATTCAGAATTAATATTAAATATATAACCCACGCATCGCGTGGGCAGCTTTCTAGTAATATATATGAACTAAATGTATGGCATGCAATGCATCGATTGAGCCAGCAACGTTATTCGACTTTGAAGGAAAATAAAAAATAATGTAGTCGATTGGTAAGGTTTTGTTATATATTTTGCATTTGTATGTGTTCAATGTTTGGAGTTTATATAATATTTCTTTGGGTCTAGAGATGAATGAATATTTTCCCTTTTGCCAAAAAAGTACTTGTGTGAGACGAGATTGATGAGCGATTCTGAGTTTGGAGAATGAGAGAATGATAGTCATCATTAAAGCGTATTAGAGATTGAAAATTAAGGATACAATTGGAAAATTTTAGATTTAAACGGAAATAGACTTCTGCTATACTAACGATGTTTATATCATAATTTGGTAATCAATTCTTTTATTTTTTCTTTTTTTTGCTAAGAATGGTATATTTTTTTTTTTTGACATCCTAAGAATGGTATATAAGTAATACCTATATGCTCTTTTTCATATAGTAATACCTATATGCTCTGTTTTTATTTCTTTCCTATATATGCTCTAAAAAACTCAAATTAAAGATGCATAATTATTAATTATATGTAATGGAGGTTTTTTTGGTGAATTAAATTTTACATTCATACAAAAAAATATCAAAATTTAAAAGTTAGGTATTTTTTGGCATTTTTTCTTTTTACGTTTTCTGTGATTAATAAATGTGCAGTTTCGTCTTCTTGATACAACTATTGTTAATTTCACCCAACATTTGCATGCATATAATACTTTCGGAAGAGTTGACTTTAATTGAATATCAAAGATGATATTCCATTTGACTCCGCCTTCTCCACCGGAGTTCGACTCCACTAAGTCGCGTTACCCCGCGTAGTAGGGATTGGCTATGGATCGGGCCTTGTCGATCCAAAGATGTCAAAAAAAAATATGACAAAACGGGAATTCCAAAGATTTTGTAAGAAATGACCCTTAAAAAATGGGCAACTGTGGAAATGACCAAAAGAAATACACTTAATTATTCATGTTTTGTATTCCTAGATCGTGGAGATCTATAACCTCATTCATTTTTTGTTCTCGTATGAGGGAGCTGTTAGGCGTTCTCGACAATATAATGACAGGAGAATTAGTCTAAGCAAGACTTGGTCAATTATGGTTGTGGAGGAGGCAAAATCGAGACTGCCTATGACTATGAGTTCATAGGAATGGTGGTCTTGGTATCGACAAGGATTATCCGTATATGGCTGTTAATGGAGCCCACGATGGTAGCTACAAGCCTACAATCATATATAGAGATTGTTCATCATGTCTAACAAAAAAAAAAATGCAATTCTTGCAAGAAGAATCAAATTTAAATTTTGTGTAGATAACAATAATGTTATGAGTGATGGATATGAGAACCAGCCTGTGACTGTTGTCATTGATTCAAGCGGTCGGTAATTTCACTATATGAGTTAGTTAGTTATATATATACATAAATAACATGCATCCAATAATTTTCGAATAAAAATGACTGTTTCCTATAGAAGTTCCACAGGTTATTTTTTTGTTTGTTTAAGAGTTTCACCGGTTATCGAGAATAACTAATCGACTAAAATTGAATCGCCGAATCACATTTGGTTTCTATATCTCACAGGCGTATTTGATGGGACAAACCTAAATTAGAAAGTTTAATTTTTATGGTTGGATATGGAACCAAGAAGACAAAATTGGTCGCAACTATTAACAAGATTGAGAGAAATTCTTGGGGCACACTTGAAGAGAAGCTGGATACATGAAGATGGTATGCACAGGGCCGGTCCAACGTTTTCGGATGCCCTACGCAAATTAAGAGAAGCATACCTTTTTTTTCCATTTTTATACAAATTTTTTTTTAACCTATGCTCACTTGTTAAATTTACTTTATCTTTTACATTTATTTAGTAAGGTTAATTGATCCTAAACTATTAAAACTCTTTTGTAAATTAACTCTTCATTTGCTGGAAAAAAATAAAATAAAAACTCTTTATTTTTAATAAAATTCACATATATATATTTATCAAAAAATTATCTTAGAAAAAGAGTAGATTATACACAAAATTATATTTTGTTAAGTTAAACCCCACAAATATGATTGAAAGAAGCCCACCAAAATATTGATCTTTTAAAAAAGAGGTTTATTATAATATAATTTATATATATAAAACTTTAAGAAAATTAGCCTATAAAATGCCCCCAAAATTTTGATGCCCTAATCCTTTGCTTCACATGCTTGGCCTATAAGCCGAGCCTGGGTATGCAATCTAAACTGATCGATCTGTCAGTTTTTCTGGACCTTTTACCGGTAATTAGAATATAATCATGGCGGGAACGGCTGAATAACCATCATATTGCCGCATATTTAAGAATGTTTTGAATATCTCGTCATAATGTGAGTGTGACTACTATGAAAGATTGAAAGTTAAAAACAACAAAAATGAAACAAAAAGACGAGAAAAAAAACTATTACGTCTTTGTCTTTTAAAGTCTCTATTGTCAATCTTACCACAGCGACCAAAAGTAAAAGAAAAGAATGTTAAACCTAATTATTCCAATTTCAATTTCTTAACCTTGTTACTATGAATTAAAAATTAAAATTCTTTTCCAACAGAACAAAGATGATTATATCCATAAAAAAAAAAAAAAAAAAAAAAAAAAAAAAAAAAAAAAGATGATTATATCCATATATATATATCTTTGAAACAACTGAAGCCACTCATATTTTGTTCTTGATATATATATATATATATTGTTTTTTTCCTGTAAAATCCAATTTAGATATTTATTGGATGTTTCGTTGTGTCATACTGTCACACTAATAATAGAGCAGACAACTAATAGTGTGAAAAAGTTTCAAACTGAAGAGTTCACTACATATCAACTTGAGTAAATTATTAGATTAAGAATCAAATAATTTAGATTGATTTTATAATGTAAATAAAGTATGGATAATGGTGGAGATTTAACGCAGTGAGGATTGATTGCCACATCGATTTAAGCAGAAGCAGTGGAGAAGATCAATGATAAACGTGTATTGGATCTGCCACTGCACTTTTAGCATGAATGGCTGAAAAAGAAAATCATTAGGTGATAGTAGTTGGTAATGGTATCGTTGTCCGGAGATTGTCGCACCAATTAAATAACATGCAATTATTGGAGATATATATATATATTATATTATATTAGATATGGACCTGTGCGTTGCACGAGTTACCGGTCGAAATTGTCATTTTTAATTTTTATTTTTGTAAGCTTAACTAAAATTATATAAAAATATTTTTTAATTTTAGAAAATATAGTATTTTAATTATTTTTTAAATATAAATTAATTATACATAATGTGCAATATAAAATATTATTTGTAGTTTTGTTTTTTATATGTTACAGTATGATATTTAATAAATGTATATGTGTATTATTGAATTTTAATAAATTATCTAAATCCATCGGAAGATTGTATAACACTTTCTAATTTCAATGTGGGCAAGATGAAAACAAAATTGTGGCAATATGAGACCGTCTATATCCACATCATGTAACTTTACTTGATAATATGAGAAATCCTCAAAATAAAAAGACAAATTCATAACGAATTAGGAAATATGCACTAAATAACATAAGACTAAAAAAGAATTAAGAAAATAATATTAACTAAACAATATCTATTTGCTATATGGTTTTTGTCAATTTTTGGCTCATATTACTGATGAGTTCTTCGTTGTCTCTTTTTTCTTTCCTCTCGCCGGCGAGAAGTCTCAAATCTCTCTTTCTATCTCATTAGATTTATCTTATTTTTGCTCGATCTCCTCTTTCTTTTTCTTTCTCTCCCCCTTATTAGATTTCTTCACCACCATATTTTTTTTTTTTCATATCATTATTTCTCCTTCGTCGGGCATCACCATCGAGTCTCACTACTCCGACCCATCAGGCCACCACCACAATTGAATCTCACAACTATCATAATCATCATCACCATCAATAATCTCGCTAATTCTGACCCACCACCTTCATCAATATTTACCGCCACCACCACCAAGCTTGAACCACCGCCATCAACACCAACACCACCGTTACCGCATCTTCAACTCTTTCCCCCAACTGCTCTTTATTTCTCCACCTTCTTTATCTCCTCCGACATTGGATCGACCTTCTTCGACAACAACTATATTTTATGTACATCGCCGTTCATAATTCTTAATTTTTCTTCATCGCCATATATTCTTAATTGTCTATCTATCTATTTGTTTATCTATAGAGGTGAGTATTTAGAATCCTTTTTCTTCTACGATTAATAATTGATTATAAAATTTCTTTAATTATTATATTATACAATAAGATTGTATAATTTCATAAATCTTTTTTAATTTTAAGAAAAAAGTAATCGTTTTCTTTTAGAATTAGTAAATAATTTTTTAATTTCTATTTTTATTTAATAAGATACATATAGTTTCCTTATAATTATCTTCTTTAGTTTTTTAAAATTGTTTTTATAAGATATATATGTATAGTTGCCTTATAATATTTTTTTTCTTAATTTTCTATTTTTATTTCATAAGATACATCTAGTTTCCTTATATTTATTTTCTTTAGATTTTAGAATTTTTTTATATAAGATATATACGTATAATTTCCTTATAAATTTTTTTTCTAAACAAATCTTTTTTTTTGGTTTTACACGTTGCTAAATTTGACATGTGCGTATAGTTTCCTCATATTTTTTTAAAAATAAATAAAAGGAAATTTTTTTTTAACACGTGTCAAAATCTGAGATCGATAAATTTGACACGTGGCACGATCCTATGAATTATTAACTTTGAAAACCATACTTTATATAATAAGATGGTATCGGCCTAGTCATATTTGATGTTTAAGTGTGAGTGATTTGAGTTAGATATGAAGTATTTTAAGAGGAAAATATTGAATAATTTAGGGTATTTTAAGGGTTGTATGAGTATCACAAGTTAATTATATTACGGCTCTGCGTAAATTTGAATCAAAAGATTAAGTTATCCAAAGAATCCTCGTAAAATATGATCCGTTCTAAATTTTTTTTTATATATATAGAAAAGTTTAAGGTTAAAATGTAAAATGGTAAACTGGCAATATTCCATCGAATTTAAAACATACTTTTAATGACCATTTGATGAATAATATAAACGAAAATTAATATATTAACTAAATAATATTTTCTTTATAAGATGTTATTAGGTAAAGACTCGTGGGCTTAAATTATATACTTAAAATTCATTTTTTTATTTTATTAAACTTAGGAGATTGCGTTATCTCGAATAATAAGGACTAGGCTTTGGGTCGGTTTTTTACGATTCAAAATAATGTGTAAAAAAAAATGGAACTAGTGAAAAAATGTTCAAATCTTGTGATTTTTTTTCATTAACTCATACTTTAAAACATCAGTAATTAACTACGTGGGCCTCATAACATAGACCAGAGCTGATAACATATCTCTCTATTCAATAGATGGGCCAGGCCCAAACAAACATGTACTCATCTGTATTTATTACAAAGGACACGTGGCTGATGTACATGTGACCGATCCGTTTGACCTATTCAAAATATTCAAACTAATGAAAAGAGTCGTTGTCTCTCTTCTCTCCTTTAGATTCAAAGGTTTCAACTTTCAACAATATCATTATTTTATTTTTGCAGAGACAAATCGATCTCATCTTCAAAGTCTTGAATTCGAAGTTTGATTTTCTGGGTTTCTTCTGTATTATCCGGATTCGAAAAATGGCTAAAGAAATTGAATCAGCGGCAGATCCAGGTGATACTAACATCAAAGGAGTTCTTGTTCATGGAGGAAGATATTTTCAGTACAATGTTTATGGAAACTTGTTCGAAGTTTCTAACAAGTATGTTCCTCCTATTCGACCTATTGGTAGAGGAGCTTACGGTTTTGTCTGGTACGATTTTGTGTTATTTCATATTTTTTTGTTTCTTTCTTACTAGTTGAAACCCTAATTAGATACAGAACTAGAGTTATTGGTATGTGTTGAAGAATCTTGAGTATTTTCCAATTGAGTTTATATGTTTTTTGAATTAGGGTTTATAGCAAAATTTGATTTTTTTCGATTTTGAATCGAGCAATCTTGATTTGGTAGAATGTGAAAGTTAATGATTCATTAGAGTATTGGTATTGTTTTAGTGCTGCAGTAGATTCGGAGACACACGAAGAGATTGCGATAAAGAAGATAGGTAAAGCATTTGACAATAAAGTAGATGCTAAGAGGACGTTGAGAGAGATTAAGCTACTTCGTCATTTGGAACACGAAAACGTAAGGTTTCTACTCTGTTTTCGCGGTAAACGATTAGAGTTTTAGCTAATGTGGTCTTGACTTCTACAGGTTGTTGTTATAAAAGATATCATAAGACCACCAAAGAAGGAAGATTTCGTTGATGTTTATATAGTTTTTGAGTTAATGGATACTGATCTTCATCAGATTATTCGATCAGACCAACCTTTGAATGATGATCATTGTCAGGTTAACATTTGTAACTTTTTGTGTAATTGATACTATGGTTGATTTGATCTTAAGTAATTTACTCTTTCTTCTTTTGCAGTACTTTTTGTATCAGATTCTACGAGGACTAAAATATATTCATTCAGCAAATGTCTTACATCGTGACCTTAAGCCGAGTAATTTGCTTCTGAATTCGAATTGCGATCTTAAGATTACCGACTTTGGTTTGGCAAGGACTACATCTGAAACAGAGTTCATGACAGAGTATGTTGTAACTCGATGGTACCGAGCACCAGAGCTGCTTCTTAATAGTTCTGAGTATACATCTGCAATTGATGTCTGGTCTGTTGGTTGTATATTTGCTGAGATTATGACACGGGAACCGCTTTTCCCGGGGAAAGACTATGTTCATCAGCTTAAACTTATCACCGAGGTATGTTCTGTTTCAGAAAGATTCTGTACAAATTGGTCGAAACTTTTTATCTGTGTTGAAATGTGTTTATGAGTTGTTTCATGTGGTTTATATAGTTGATAGGATCACCTGATGGAGCGAGCCTAGAGTTTCTCAGAAGCGAGAATGCGAGAAAATATGTTAAGGAGTTACCTAAGTTCCCGAGGCAGAACTTTTCAGCAAGATTTCCTAGTATGAATTCTACAGCTATTGATCTACTAGAGAAAATGCTCGTGTTTGATCCAGCAAAACGTATCACGGGTATGATTAGAAAACTGGTACATACCGAGATTGGCATATGCATGATAAATCCTTGATTATGTACTCTTTGTCTTGTAGTTGAGCAAGCAATGTGTCATCCGTACTTGTCAGCTCTTCACGACCTTAACGATGAGCCTGTTTGTTCCAACCATTTCAGTTTCGATTTTGAAGACCCGTCTTCCACTGAAGAAGAGATTAAAGAGCTTGTGTGGCTTGAATCTGTGAAGTTCAATCCTCATCCGACCATTTAAAACATTATTTAAGAAGGGGCATGCAAATATTATACTATGAGATTGAGCAAAATTTAGTAGTTATGTCCATTCTTATTACGAGGATGCCTTAGATAGTGTTAATGCTCGGTTTCTGCTACATCTCATGTTGTTCTGTTGTTTATGCTTTTTCATTGGTTAAAGAAAGCTATCTTGTGACTCAAGCATTTGTTCTATAAGGATCCTTATAACACAAGATATTATTAGACTTGAACTTCTTTACAACTTTACCTTTACAGTTTTTACACAAAATGATTTAAATATGTGAAAACGTTTCCAAAAGAAAAACAAAAAAGGGTTTCACATGCATATATTGCAGACATAAAGCTGGTTAACATGACCAAAGCATCTTATATATCTTTGATCTTGTAATCATTGTGTATCATGTCATTGGGATTGACCTTGTAGAAAATTAGAAAAACTCAGATGTGTTTTGGTGATGAACACTAGTTCGATCCTTGACTCTCGAGACTCGACAAAAAAGTCTATCAACTTCGTCTCTTGACTCTATTCTAGTAATATTTTCATCATCTAGAAAGACGTTGATCCCACTCCTTCGTAAAGCGGCTCTAAGAAGGCTGGAGAACTTGTTGCGGATCTCTCGACTCCGAAAACTTATGTACACTTGATGTTGCGGCACAATCTACAGATTTTAATTGAAATATGATTAGCCACTAGACTTAGAAATGCATATATAAACTCATTTAAGTAAATACACAAAGTGGTCTTTTTAGCTGTTGTAAATTTCTAGCTAGCTAGGCACCAAGCATCAATAGAATTAGTTGACTAAATGGTCTAATTTGGACCAAATGTCGGAAATTTTAGCTGCGTTTGGGAGAAAACAAGATTACGTACGTGTGATGAGGAAACATTGTCGAGCATTGCCTTAACCTTCTGGACGATTTCATTTACGAAGTTTGCTTGGTTGCTTCCAAAACAAAGTAAAAAATAATTAGTAGATATATGTGTATACCTTGTACAATTATACTCAGTATAATAGTGTCCAATGCCTTTAAGCTAAAACATATAGTGTTTAGTTAAATAAATCAAACCTTCCCTTCTTATATGTTAAGCCTAAGCGAGACGAGACCGAATTCAAAGCTTTTCTCCATCCCTCGAATCTCTTCTCTGCATCCTCCCAAGCCTTCTTACTAATCTTCCTAGCTTTCTTCCGCTCATCATGCTCCAACTGCAGTAGATTGTTGTTGAAAGTACTTCTTGCGACTTGAAGTTTAACGTGACAAGTCTCAACCTCAAAAAAGATAGGACAAGAATCAAGCATCTTAAGATCCATTTGTTTCTCGATCTCCACCAACTCGTCTAAGCACCAAGTTGATTCTGGATAGTTCTCGGAGAAGATCACAAGTGCGATCCTCGAGTCTCTTATAAGCTTCAAAAGATTCTCATCGATGGGTTTTCCCCTAGGTGCGTCCTCGTCCGTTACCACGTTGATACCGTTCTTTATCAATGCATCTTTGAGAAAGCTGAAGAAGTTATAGCGGACGTCGCTGCCTCGGAAACTTACGAACACTTGATGTTGCGGCGGAGCTGTGCCCTTCATCGCCAATATCTTTTCTTGATCCATTCTTTAGTCTTGTGTTTTTGGTAGCACAATAGAAATGGTCTTGGCCCTCACATTTATAATTACTTGCAATGTTGAATATTCAAATGTTACAATTTGTAATCAAATTTTAATATTGGATAGAATGAAAGTTGCATGAATAACTTTTATATTATATGTTTTTCCTCGTCTTCAAGACTTGAACGATATATCTGGAAAGTGGAATCAGTAAACCAATAAGGAAAGGTCGGTATTTTCTGAAATTTTAAATTTTACGTACAAATCTATATTATGATCTCCAGTTAGGTACGCGTAATTGGATTTTCTTACGTATAACATCACATTTTATTAACCTCAATAGTCAAATATTAATGATGTATCATGGAAAACTAAATTAATTACGCTAACAACAATTTTAAAATATTAGAATTGTGATATATAGGTACTTGACTTTGACTACGTCTTTCTATTAATCGACGGGATACATATAACTGTACAGTAAAATCATAAAATCAACCATACAAGAATTTCTTGGCAAGTCACTTATCAAAAGATTCTTGGTACATATAATTAACAAGAAAAAATATGTATACCTTGTTAAACGATAGGAAGTTTCCAGGAAATTCGATCAGATTTTACATAATTTTGCGAGACAAAAAAAAAAATTATTTGTTTTCTTTGGTATGCACTATGCATACTGAATTATAAAAGTGTCTAGTAGAAAAAAAAACAATTCTTTTTCCTTGTTTTCACAAATGTAGTTGTTTTTTTTCTCTACTAGACACTTTTATAAATCAGTATGCTATGCATACCAAAGAAAACAAACAATGTATGTCAGTATGTACCTTGTTTTCACAAATGTATGTACCTTTTTATTATTTTAAACGTAAACATATATATATATATATATATATATATATATATATGTGTGTTAAACTCGACTTTGATGATTTTATCAAAAAAAAAAAAAAAAAACTCGACTTTGATGATTTTTACATGAGTCGATATTAAATTATCTCGAACATTGTTAAGCACATCTTTTGTAATCTGGGCGGGAAAACCATTGAAAAGATAACACCCGACCGCACAAACGGTCCAATACCATCAAACATCAAAAACAAATTTTATAATTTTATGTTTGTCATGTAACCAATGTTGCAAGTTGGCATGTGTACCTAACTACTTAACCTGTCAGCGACTGAAGAAACCAACACAGCTTCCACTAGCAACACCATAATCCGTGTCTCAACCGCTCCTCTATATAAAGCACAAACATTGAAAGATATTTAGATCAAGGTAAATCTCCAAGCTTCTTAAGGTTACGTAAACTGGTTTTATTTTCTACATACACTATGAACGGAGAACTATTAATGAAAGGAGCTAGGTTCTGGTGGTTCCTTTAAGAGAAGAAGAGAAGGAGATCATTCTGGAGAAGTCAGGATGATTCCAAGACGTGGGCAGATCAAATCGCGGATCGCTGCAACCGCTTTGCACTCTATCATTTCGGTTTTGTCTAGGTCTAGATGATAATGCGTGATGATCATCACCAATTCTTCATCATCATTGTGTCTTATGTTTAGAGATTAAAAAGATCCTCTTGTGTGTTATCTTATTCTTTGCTTTACATAAATATATTTTCCCTTAATCTGAGCATTGAGGTCTAATGTCCGGATTCGAGTATTATATTATTGTTCATCCAGGTGCCTATACCGTCTTAGGATTAATAGATTCAACAGAGTTAGAAAATAATACAAAAACGTTGAAAAACATCACAAGATTCGTCAGAAGCACATGCTAATGTAATGCTTAATTTGTGTATCGACAAACACAAATGAATAAATTAGAGTATTTTGTATGATAAAGAAAAACACGTTGCTTCCCAGACTCCACACAAACCGGCACTATGTCTGGAACAATTACAATTATTTTTCATATATCATTACTTCACTAGAAAAAATGTTAATTGCATCAAAAAATTAAATAATATTAATTTAAATTATTTATCGATACAAAACTTATAATTTAGCATCAGTTGCAAATAAATTTTTGAATCGATGCAAAATATTTGCATCACCACTACTTTCATGTAAAATTAGTTTGCATCAACTATAACAGATGCAAATATACAAAATAAGCTATATAATTTTTTGAAGGGTTGGTAGAATAGTGTTTTTGTCCACTTGTTCAGTAACAATGCAGATTAGGGGGCCGATTGGTAACGACTGTTACTTCTGGCTGTAGAGACTTTGACTGTAAGAACTTTTGCTGTAAGAACTTTAACTGTATAAATTTTATAACCGATTGGTAAACACTGGGACTGTAGAAATTATAATTTTAAATAATTACCGAATATGTGGGAAAATGGATCTTAAATGAACAAGAAAAAAAATTCAATTGTAAATCAACTTAAATTTTTGAAAAATTAATTCATGTGTGAAAGTTATGAGAGTTTACATATATATGGAAATAAAAAAAGAGAAAAACTATAAACTTTTATTTGATTTATTTCTAAAGTCAGGTTTATGTGACTTTTAAAAAATGTTGAAAACAAAGAGTAAAAAATAAAAAAGGAATGTGAAAACTTTAAAAATTTTGAAAGTCAAAAAAGCTTGATTGGAAAAAAGACTGTAGAAACTTTTAAAATCTTTTAAAAGTTTTAAAAGCTTGTACCAATCACCCCCTAGATAATAATAAATGAAAGTAGAAAAAAATAATTGTAATATAGTTTTCACTAAATACTTACTTATAATTGAAAAAAAAAATTGTAATGACATTTTTGTCCTAGCACATAAGAAAAAAAAACAAAAATAAATAAATAAATAAATAAAAATTAAGAAAAGATGTTTTTGGATTGAATTTGGTATATCTTGTAAATGATCAAGATTCCTATTTTTATACATAAAACACCCACTTTTAAGAGCACCACAACTTTTGCTCTATACTTTGTCACTCAATATTCCTCAATTATGTTCTGAAATTATGTATATGATCCACTTTGCAAATGGATCAATCTTATCACTCCTATTTGAGCAATTTCAAATTCATTCCAAGTTTTCTTTTTTAGTCATTCTAACGCATCATCTCCAATGGATTGGTGAACAAATCTGCAAATTGTTCATTTTCTTTGCAATAACATTATGTGATTTCGTTTTTGGTGTTGTATTGTTTCATGTATATCAGTATATACTAAAAAACAATTATGTTACTTGTTATTTTTCGATGATTTTGTATGTTTGTGGAAACTCATTCCAAATCAAATGGACATAATTATATGTCTAAGAAGAAGAAAAAAAAAATTAGCTAGTGGACCACTTAGGTTTTTTTTTTTTTCGTCTGAATGATTCCATTATATTATATGAGGGTAGAATACGGTTTTGAAATACAAGATTCGACAAGAGTCGAAACTCTTTCGGAAACTAAGCCGGCGGAAGACATAAATATCCCCGGGAAACTAAGCCCAAAAGAGGGAAGCAAACTATAAACCAAAAGGTACAAGAAGGTAAACTCAAAAGGAACACAAGAACTAAATCTGAGACTCGAAACCATCATAATCCGCAAACAATCCCAGAGAAACGGTTGGCGTCGGAGTTGAAACCAAGAAACATGAGCCTCAAGAAGAACCAACCAAACAGGCAAACTCCAATAGATCGGAGATCTCGAAGAAGAACGAATCTGAAAGCTCAACCAGCAACAATCCGACAGAACAGAGAGCGAGATCAATCCGAAAAATGAGCACAGCAACAAACACCATCATGCCATCTCCACCATGGAAATGAGCTCGAGCGAAACCAAACACAAAGAACCTTTGAAAAACGGCTGGGGATAAGTCAAAGAGGAGCACCAACTCTTACACGCGGACAAAGCGAACCAATCAAAGCCACCTACAAACCTGAACCGGTCACGACCTCGCAAGAGAAGAACTAGTGAACGAAACCACTGCTGTGCTTAGAACCCAACAACGAAAACCGAAGACGGCTTCATAAAAGACCTAGTAGATGCACCTGCAACGATGTACCATCCGAGAGACAAACCCCAAACACGAACCTAGCCCACCAGAACCCACACACAAACGAGAGGAAGCAAACGGCGAAGAAGAACTAGGAACCCAAAGCAGAGAGTTAAAGCAAGCAAAGCACTAATCCGGAAAGCACAGCAAAGCCATACAATAAGCCGTAGAGTTAGAACCCAAAAAAGCAAAACTTAATCTCTGCCCAAGCCTAAAGCACCAACTAAACCTTCAACACAAACTACAAGATCTAAACCAAACACAACCAACGAAGAGCCAAAGAAAAAAGAAGCATGAGAGACAAGAGGAGAATTGGGTCACCGAAAAAACAGAGCCATTGTTCAGATCAGAAGAAGCCATAGATGCTCCAAACACAATGAAGCAAGTGGTCAGGGACAAGAAGAGGCACCACACATAGATGCGATAGTGAGAACGACGACTCCATCATCACCATCGATCAAAAGCCCTTTCGATTCCAGTCTCCTAGAACCAAACTCCATCAGATCTGAGATTCAACAATAACCCAAACCAACTCGCCAAAACTACCACGCTTCCAAGGCCGAAGAAATCAAAGACAATAAATGAAAGAGAGGGCCGACGCTGTGGGAGCCGTCACGCGCCGGTCAGATCGTGGCCAAGACGAGGAAGATGAAGAGCGGCGATTAGGTTAGAGAGAGAAGGAAGAGTCGGGGGACAGACATGGACGACTTAGTTTACAATTCCATTCAGTTGAGAACCACTTAGGTTATTCGACCAATTTTGTCACTAATTAACAATTGACAAAAATAAAAATAAAACAATAGGATATGAAATCGTTTTGGTAATGACGTAATCAGAGCAAAACTTGACACGTAGATCGCTCAGTGTGACCCACGACGGAAGTTTAGGAATAAAAAGCTAACTTTTTCTTTTTCTTCTTTTGTTCTCTTTCGTATTTCTAGAGTTTCTACGAGCTAAACAAATTAAAAAAAAAAAAAAAACTCATAAATTTTTCTTCATTTTCTCGTTGAGTTTTTAAATTTCTGGAAAAGAAAAAAAAAAGTCCAATTTTGTCGTTTTATTCCTTTTCCTGGTTTCAGACAAAACCAGTTTCTACAAACTCGGTTTTTCACAAATTTGGATTTTATTTTTTCCACTGTGAATGAAAGGAAACCAAAAAGACTCATCGGAGAAACCCATATGGGATCGGAGCTCTTCGGGTCTATCTATGACCCGACCCGGTCGATTAATAATCTGGCTCATGCTCTTCATCTCCGTCACTTACATCATCTACACTCTCAAGATCGTCTCCACTTCACACCCTTGCGAAGATCTAACCTCCGACTCAATTCTCCAACAAAGACCGGAGAAAAAAGCGGTTGCGGTTAAGGCGGTTCCGGCGGAGCAAGAAGCAACCGATCTAAACCATGTCGTTTTCGGGATTGCAGCGTCGTCAAAGCTATGGAAACAGAGGAAAGAGTATATAAAGATTTGGTACAAACCCAAGAAGATGAGAGGCTACGTGTGGTTAGATAAAGAGGTAAAGATAAAATCCGAAACCGGAGATCAAGAACACCTCCCGCCGGTAAGAATCTCCGGTGATACGTCGTCGTTTCCTTATACTAACAAGCAAGGACACCGATCAGCGATACGGATCTCAAGGATTGTTTCGGAAACGTTGATGAGTCTTGATTCTGAGTCGAAGAAGAACGTGAGGTGGTTCGTGATGGGTGATGATGATACGGTTTTTGTTACGGATAATTTAATTAGGGTTTTGAGGAAGTACGATCATGAACAGATGTATTATATAGGAAGCTTGTCGGAATCTCATTTGCAGAATATTTTTTTTTCTTATGGAATGGCTTATGGTGGTGGAGGTTTTGCTATTAGTTATCCTTTGGCAGTGGCTTTGAGTAAGATGCAAGATCGGTGTATTAAGAGGTATCCAGCTTTGTATGGTTCTGATGATCGGATGCAAGCTTGTATGGCTGAGCTTGGTGTTCCATTGACTAAAGAGATCGGTTTTCATCAAGTAAGTACATTTTTGTTTGTTTTTGCTTAGATTGGTTTGATTCCAAATGGTTGGCTTAGAATGATTTAAAAACCTAGTGAGATAGGCAAAATTGATGGTAAAGTTAGATGATTAGTGTGTAATTGTCATTCATGTTTTTTTTGTGTGTCATGTGTTTGTAGCTGAGAGTTTGGTTTTGATATATTAGTTCAAAGTCAAAGATTAGGGCCAATGGAATTGTTAATACTCGTTTTAATGTTTGTTAATGCGATCTAAAGCTTTAATAGTCTTGAGAGGTAAGAGTTTAACCGATTAAGGTAAAAGCTTTCTGCACAAATCTAGACTGTTTAATGATTTCACATTCGTTTCAGTTTTAGTAAGTTTTGGTGGTTGTGTCATGTGTGAATCTTATTGCATTCAAGTCATTAACTTAATTGACATTAATTAGTTAATTTAAGGAGATCCGAGTTAGTGTCGCACTACTAATTTGCTACTTTAAATTTTTAAAACAGCCGACCAAAAGTAAAACCAATGGAATTAACAACAAGCTTCGTTTGAAAGAAAACGTGAATTTTTTGTTAACTTTGGCTAATTTTTCATTAGTTTATTGTTTTTGTCAATAGTTAAGATTCCTAGATGTTACTGTTGAAATAAGAACAGTGTGTCAGTTTCAACCTTTAAAAGTCTTTAAAGACTTGTAGCTCTCTTTTTCCTATACGCGCAATATAGCGCGTGAAGGCTACACTCCTTTCTTCAAATTTGTTAATTCGATTGTGTTTGTTTTGTGTAGTATGACGTTCATGGGAACGTATTCGGCCTCCTAGCTGCCCATCCGGTAACACCGTTTGTATCAATGCACCATCTTGATGTGGTAGAACCGATTTTTCCAAACATGACCCGTGTTCGCGCCATCAAGAAACTAACTACACCAATGAAGATTGATTCGGCTGGGCTTCTCCAACAATCAATATGCTATGACAAGCATAAAAGCTGGACAATTTCGGTCTCGTGGGGATTTGCGGTCCAGGTGTTCCGCGGATCCTTCTCTCCACGGGAAATGGAAATGCCTTCTAGAACTTTCTTGAATTGGTACAAAAGAGCGGATTACACCGCCTACGCATTCAATACTAGGCCCGTGAGTCGCAATCATTGCCAAAAACCGTTTGTTTTTCACATGTCAAATGCGAAATTCGATCCGCAGTTGAACACCACGGTCAGCCAATACACGAGGGATCGGGTTCCGCATCCGGCTTGTCGGTGGGATATGGCTAACCCGGAGGAGATCAACACTATAGTTGTGTACAAAAAACCAGATCCTCATCTATGGACCAGGGTAAGTGAAAATATTTTTTGTTTTTACCAGATTAAGTTTTATTTCATTCAAATTAATATGTTAATGCTTAGTAATTATTGTATTTTCTTGGCAGTCACCGAGAAGAAATTGTTGCAGAGTATTACAAACAAAGAGGAATAATACATTATGGATTAATGTTGGTGTATGTAGAGCAGGTGAAGTGACTGACGTTAAGTAATTTCTACCTTTGTAATAAAAAAAATTTGAAAGAGAAAAAATTAGAGGTTTTTTTGTTAGGCTTTTTAAGTTTTAACCCTATAGTTTTCTTTCTCCTGCTGATTATTTGATTTTTACCTCATTTTGTTTAGTAGTGAGCAGTGAGTGAGAAAGAAAATATATAGGAAATTACGTTTATACGTACTGTAGATTTTTTGTCATCAAATAGGTTCATCTTTATAAGAAACTTTTATCATTTAATCCAATTCGATTCCGGTTAATCCGTTAATGATAACGTGGATGAATCATAGAGTAACTTGTATAATATGATTACATCATTACTTATAATGTCTATTAGTCTATAGTATAGACTCTATACTACATTACTACTACAAAATTATATATTTGCAAGCTAAGATATACAAAACTGGTAATATCAGTGTATTATCTGCTGAAATTTTGGATTTTTTTTTTTGAAATTTTGAAAAATTCTTCATATCTTAATGTAGGACCAACCTTTAAAGATATATTGCTCAGAAAACAAAGTGAAACGCTCTGACAATTTTGAATTTGGATAATTCATTGTGTCCCTTTGTGCAAAACGAATATGGAAACTACATGATGACTTCATCACTGTTGTGTCTGAAATCTGAATAAAAATATTTAAAAAGGAAAAAAAAAAAAAGTATGAGTGCGTCTACATTATGGGCTTCGTAGGAAAAGGCCCAATATCAAAGAATTGTACCTTAGTGGGAATAAATAAATCGATAAACAAAAATATGGAGATGCGGGGTATCGATCCCCGTGCCTCTCGCATGCTAAGCGAGCGCTCTACCATCTGAGCTACATCCCCATTTGCTCTCCTATAGTAGAATTAAAGTATATATACAAAACTAAGTGAAAGGGAATCATTTGAATTCAAGATCATGTTCGCATATTAACTACGTACTCTTGAATCCTTTTTAATGTCAAGATGCCAATAAATCCATCATTCTGATATTAAAATTCTTACATGTAACAGTATTAAAAAATTTCCTCATTTTTTGCGACTGTCTATTAAAGAAGAACCTTATCATCACCACATACATAGAAAACTATATATATTTTGTCACCAAGCAAAGTATTTTATATTATATACTCTCAATCAGACCCACCATTGTTGGATCAAATTGACTATACTTATCTTCAGCCGGCGGATTCAATTATTATTACTTCAAACACAATTATAAATCTCACTCTTTATACTTTTCAAAATTATAGGACTCTGTAAAATTCTATATCTCTCTTCTCTATCTTTCTCTCACACTCATCATGGGTCTTCCAACAGATTTCAAGGAGCTTCAGATTCCAGAATACGTACTTAAAACACTTTACGTCATCGGTTTCATCAGAGACATGGTCGATGCTCTTTGTCCTTACATCGGCCTACCTAGTTTTCTTGACCACCACGAGACCTATCGACCCGACCCGACCGGACAAGGTCTCTCCACGTCAGCCAGTCTTGCCAACGAGTTAATCCCAGTGGTTCGGTTCTCGGATCTCTTGACCGATCCGGAAGATTGTTGCACGGTTTGTTTATCCGATTTTGACTCCGACGATATGATTAGACAGCTACCAAACTGTGGACACGTGTTCCACCATCGTTGCTTAGATCGTTGGATCGTTGACTGCAACAAGATGACTTGTCCGATTTGTCGGAACCGGTTCTTACCGGAAGAAAAGCCCACGCCGTTTGATTGGGGTTCTTCAGATTGGTTCAGAGATGAAGTGGAGAGTACCAACTAATGATGGTTTTACTTTTTTTCACGGCAACTTTTTTTCTACTGTATAATTCAAGTATAACATTATGTAATTATATGTATATTAGCATCAATCATATTTTTTTATTTTAATAATAGCATCAATCCATCTTTTTGTTAAAGAATAATCTGTATATATTAAATATCATCCCACCAATATATGGAGTTCTGATTCAAATTCTAATATGCTTTTCTTTTATATAAAATCAAAACACATCAAATTTATGGTATATCGATTTAAGTTAGTAATCCAGAGTCCTATTATTTTGAAAAAAATCAGTTTCGTTTCTGTCTAATTTGTATCCTGTTTTATTCAAATAAATTTAAAGTATTTGTATCTCGTACCAACGAAAATGAAAACAATTAAATCAAATGAAGAAAAACGGCTAAATTCAACCCTAACTATTTTTATGCGGATTTTTTCAACCTAAACTCTAATCCCTTTCATTTATCAACCCGATCCCACAATATTTTTAAATAACAGACGTAAATTATGTAATCGTTAGCCAATTTCAACATAATTTTTTTTGTATTTGTTAATGTCGATTAGAATTTTTAAGTCGCAATTATTTGTTCTTTCGTATCCGAATCATTCTTTTTATTCAATTGACTAACGGTTACATAATTCAGGCTTGTTACATTATTTAATAACGGGTATATGTTGAAATTGGCTAACAAATAATTACGACTTAAAAATTCTAATCGGCATTGACAAATACAAAAAAAATTATGTTGAAATTGGCTAACATTTACATAGTTCATGTTTTTTATTTGAAAATATTGTGGATTCAGGTTAATAAAAGCAGGGATCAGAGTTTGGGTTGAAAAAGACCTCATAGAAATAATTGAGGTTGATTTTGGTCGTTTTCCAGATGACATTAGTGTAATATTGAAAGAGTTGAAAATGCTTAAGAATAGACAAAAATACCCTCGTCATCTATATCACATTCAACTTTATTTTTCTCTCTCCCACCGTATATTTTTTCTTTTACAAAAATCCGAAATTATTAAAATTGGGTGAATCTTAAAAAACAATTTTTTTTTTTTTTTTTTTTTTTTTTTTTTTTAAAAACAATTATTTGATTTCTTTAAATTAGTTTGATTTTTTTCCGGTAAGAATGCATTCACTAATCTCTATAATCCTGAAACTCAATCTCATAGAGTTTAAAATTTCATCGTTGTCAACACGGAGAGGCAGTCCGATGGAACATCATCGTCGCAATTGCCAACATATATACATTCTTTCCCATCATCTCCACCGCTGCGAGCATATTCTCTATTTTCATCACCTCATCTCTTTCGTCGCCAACACACAATCTACCACAACTACCTCCATCAAAACCATCGTAATCTTCAATTACCAACCACTTTCGGTCCAAACTGCCACAATTCATCACCACCACCACAGATTTATCATTGTCCAATGACCACCAGCTGACATTTAATACGAATTTGAGAAACAAAAAGCAACCTCTTTAGTTTTAGAGACCAAAATCAATTATGAAGAACATAAAACCTTCTATTTTGGTGTATGGGTATTGGAGAGTATACAACGGTTTACTTGGTTATGTACATATATTTAGATCAGTAGACCGGTTTACATTAAACCAAGTGTATATATATACTGTGTACAGATTACTTGATGAATAAGATGAGAAATTCTCTAACAAACTTTTCTCTCTCGATCGTCTTCTTCTCTCTCACTAATATGGTATCAGAGCCATCAAAGCTCTTTTTCTCTTGATTCCGCTTCGATTTCACTGTTTTTGAGCTCAGATCTTGCTTAGTTCTACTCGATTTTAGCTCAAATGGTGACTGCGATGAAGATTCCTCGCCGATCAAATCGGAATAAAGCTTCGACATCGTCAGTTGCAGTTCGACCTCGTAAAACATCTCGATCTACCGTCGTCACTGATTCTCCTCCCGATTCTCCTCCGGTTGCACTTGATTTAGCTTCTGGAGCTTCGCGAGCCACTTTGATGCCGACGATCACAGATCCATCCTCTTCTCCGTTCTATATGCATAGCGCGGATCATCCAGGTTTGATCATCATCTCTCTTCGTCTAGATGGAACGAATTATGATGACTGGAATATTGCTATGGAAGTTGCTCTAGATGCTAAGAATAAGTTGGGATTCATAGATGGAACATTGCTGCGTCCTGCTGAAACTGATCCTAATTTTCGCATCTGGTCACGATGCAATAGCATGGTGAAATCCTGGTTACTGAACTCTGTATCACCTCAGATCTATCGCAGTATTTTGCGTTTGAAAGATGTTGTCGATATTTGGCGTGATTTGTACAGCAGGTTTCACATGACTAATCTCCCAAGAACATTTAATCTGACACAAGAGATACAAGATCTCCGTCAAGGTTCAATGTCTCTTTCTGATTACTACACCACTCTCAAGACTCTATGGGATAATTTGGAGAGTGCTGATGAACCTGGTAATCCGTGTGTTTGTGGACAGGCTACTCGTCTGCAATTGAAGGCAGAGAGAGCCAAAATTGTCAAATTTCTCGCAGGCCTTAATGATTCATATGCAATCATTAGGAGACAGATTATTATGAAGAAAGTGCTTCCAACTCTTGCTGAAGTTTATCACATTCTGGATCAAGATGACAGTCAGAGAGGTTTCTCCAATATCATTGCTCCTCCTGCTGCCTTTCAAGTTTCTCAGAATGTTGAACATGACTCTACTATTTGTTATGTTCAATCTGGTCCTAACAAAGGTAGGCCTATCTGTTCTTTCTGCAACAGAGTTGGACATATTGCTGAACGTTGTTACAAGAAAAATGGTTTTCCACCTGGTTTTACTTCAAAATTCAAGCCATCAGATAACAAGTCTCAACCTGATAACAAGTCTCAACCTGATAACAAGTTCCAGAAACCAAAAGTGGTTGCAGCTCAGGTTTCTTTGTCATCTGATAGCAAGCCAACTGATCTAGAGAGTTTGATTGGTGACATGACACCAGATCAGATTCAGAATTTTATTGCTCTCTTCAGTACTCAGCTTCAATCTCAGTCTTTCTCTCCATCAGAAGTCAGTCACTCTCATGATCAGAATGTTTCCCAATGTCAAGCTAGTACCTCTGGTATCTCATTCTCTCCATCTACTTACTCTTTTATTGGTATTCTCACAGTTTCACAACAAAGTTTATCTACTCAATCTTGGGTTATAGATTCAGGTGCAACACATCATGTTGCTTATGATAAGGATTTATTTCTATCCCTTGATACTTCTGTTGTGAGTGCTGTTAATCTTCCGCAAGGATCTTGTGTAAGAATCAGTGGAGTAGGAACTATCCGGATTAACAGTGATATTCTTCTCAACAATGTCTTGTTCATTCTGGAGTTTCGTTTAAATCTGATCAGTATCAGTTCTTTGACTACTGACCTGCAAACAAGAGTGATATTTGATCGTTCTTCTTGTGAAATTCAGGTTCTTACCAAGGGGTCAACAATTGGAAAGGGTAAAAGAGTAGGAAATCTCTATGTGCTAGAAGCTTCAAGTTCATCAGTCTCAGTTAATGCCGTGGTTGATCTTGGTATGTGGCACAAGAGACTCGGGCATCCTTCTTTTTCAAGACTTGATGTAATTTCAGAAGCTTTGGGAACACATAGATCTAAGAATAAAGGAACTACTTATTGTCATATTTGTCATTTGGCAAAACAGAAGAAGCTGTCTTACTCCTCTTCAAACAATATTTGTAATTCAAGCTTTGAGCTGTTGCACATTGACATTTGGGGTCCATTTTCAGTGGAGACTATTGAAGGTTTTCGATATTTTTTAACTATCGTTGATGATCACTCCAGGGCTACTTGGCTTTATTTGCTCAGAACAAAGAATGAGGTTTTACAAGTCTTCCCTGCTTTCATTCAACAAGTTGAAAATCAGTATAATGTTAAAGTAAAGTCAGTAAGGTCTGACAATGCTCCTGAGTTGCGTTTCACAGATTTTTACAAAGAAAAAGGCATAGTTTCTTTTCACTCATGTCCTGAGACACCGGAACAGAACTCGGTTGTGGAGAGGAAACATCAACATATCCTCAACGTTGCTCGGGCTTTAATGTTTCAATCTCAGGTACCTTTATCTTCATGGGGAGACTGTGTACTAACTGCAGTTTTTCTCATAAACAGGATTCCTTCACCAGTTCTCTCTGATAAGACACCATTTGAGATACTCACTGGTACAGCTCCTGCTTATGATCAGATTCGCACATTCGGCTGTTTATGCTATGCTTCAACCTCACCGAAGCAACGTCATAAATTTCAACCTCGTTCTCGTGCTTGTATCTTCTTGGGCTATCCCTCAGGCTACAAAGGATACAAACTCATGGATATTCAGAGTAATGTGGTTTTCATTTCAAGAAATGTGGTATTTCATGAGAACATCTTTCCTTTGGCTAAAACTCCACACTCAGAGGCTGCTTTGGAGCTATTCACACCACTGGATTCTTTGTCATCAGGTACCATCACTTCTTCTCTTCCACCACAAATTTCTCCACCACAAATTTCTCCATCTCAAACACAAATTTCAAATAAAAGGTTAAGAAAACAACCTGCACATTTACAAAATTATCACTGCTATTCCCTGCAGTCTGATATCTCTCATCCCATTTCATCATCTTTATCTTACTCAAAGATTTCTCCTGACCATCTTTCTTACATAAATAATATCACTAAAATTCCAATCCCTCAATCTTTCACTGAGGCAAAGAATTCCAAAGAATGGTGTGATGCTATTGACAAGGAAATTGGTGCTATGGAATCTACAAATACATGGGAAGTTACTACCTTACCACCAGGGAAGAAAGCAGTGGGTTGTAAATGGGTTTTCACTTTGAAGTTTCTGGCTGATGGATCTCTTGAAAGGTATAAGGCTCGATTGGTAGCGAAAGGGTATACTCAAAAGGAGGGGTTAGATTATAATGAAACTTTCTCTCCAGTTGCCAAGTTAGCTACAGTCAAGCTTTTATTGAAAGTCTCTGCTTCTAAGAAATGGTTTTTGACTCAATTGGATATTTCCAATGCTTTTCTTAATGGTGATTTAGAAGAGGAGATCTATATGTCATTACCAGAAGGTTATGCTGCAAGTAAGGGGGACTCTTTGCCACAAAGAGCAGTTTGTAGATTGAAGAAATCGATTTATGGACTTAAACAAGCCTCACGCCAATGGTTCAAGAAATTTTCAGAATCACTGTTGCAGTTGGGTTTTGTTAAAGCACATGGAGATCACACTCTTTTTGTCAGAAGTTGTGATGATGATTATATTGCTGTATTGGTTTATGTCGACGACATAGTGATTGCTAGTACTACTGATCATGCTGCTACTCAGTTAACAGAGGCTTTGAAGAAATGTTTTAAACTGAGAGAACTTGGTCCTTTAAAGTACTTTCTGGGCTTAGAGGTAGCTCGGAATGATGCTGGTATTTCATTATGTCAACGGAAGTACGCTCTGGAGCTTCTTGCTTCCACAGGAATGTTAGGATGTAAACCCTCTTCCATTCCTATGACACCAAACACAAAACTGTCTAAGACTGATGGAGATCTCCTTGAAGATAGAGAGATGTATCGCAGTTTGGTTGGCCGGTTGATGTATTTGACAATTACACGCCCGGATATTACATTTGCTGTGAATAAACTTTGCCAATACTCATCAGCTCCACGTACTGCTCACCTTAGTGCCGTGTATAAGGTCCTGCAGTACATAAAAGGTTCAGTGGGACAAGGTTTGTTTTACTCCTCTGATCCTGATTTACGTTTAAAAGGCTTCGCTGATGCGGATTGGGGTTCTTGCTTGGATAGTCGAAGATCCACTACTGGATTCAGTATGTTTTTAGGCTCCTCTCTTATTTCTTGGAGGTCTAAGAAGCAACCTACTGTCTCTAGATCTTCTTGTGAAGCAGAATACAGGGCTCTAGCTCTTGCTACATGTGAAATGATGTGGTTGAGCATTCTGCTATCTGACTTGAAGGTTTCCACTTCTTCAGTCCCTGTTCTTTTCTCGGATAGTACTGCTGCAATATACATTGCTACAAACCCGGTATTCCACGAGAGAACAAAACACATTGAGATTGATTGTCATACCGTCCGAGAGAAGTTAGATGAAGGTCTTTTGAAAACTCTACATGTAAGGACTGAAGACCAGGTTGCTGACATCCTTACCAAACCTCTCTTCCCTCATCAATTTGAGCATTTGAAATCCAAGATGAGTCTTATCAACATATATGCCTCATCTTGAGAGGGACTATTGGAGAGTATACAACGGTTTACTTGGTTATGTACATATATTTAGATCAGTAGACCGGTTTACATTAAACCAAGTGTATATATATACTGTGTACAGATTACTTGATGAATAAGATGAGAAATTCTCTAACAAACTTTTCTCTCTCGATCGTCTTCTTCTCTCTCACTAATAATGGGCATTTAGTCAGCTTTTTAATTCTCTTTCTTTCTCTGGTCATGAAAAACAATTGGTATGCACCTAATTAACTCATAAATCTATCCTATAATCATAAATTGGTATTTGATGTAGTTTCGAAGACATTTGATTTAAAACTCTATTATAAATCTTTATATCTTTCATAATTATATTTAATCAGTTGTGTCTTTTTTTTTTTTTTTTTCTCAACATCAATTGAACCTTTTTATCATATTTAAATTCTTTCTAATGTTTATAATTACAAAAATGTATAACTACTATAAATTTGTCATATAAGTATAACTACTATAATATGCATATAGAAAATATGGATCAAAGCGGAAATTCAACCTTTTTCCGGTTGTTATTTGTGTTTTGCTCTATTGCAAACATATACAAATATTTAGTGTTTGCTATGTTTTGCTATATCAATTTTAAACATATATTCATATCTTTTTTCAATAGAATCAAATATGAATACCTAAACAATCGAGTTTAACAAATAATATGTAAATTTCCTACTCCTACAATGTGTCATTTCCTACTCCTACTATGTATATCATTTCTATTGATTCAAATCTTCAAGATCATGTTCATATAATACCGATCTACTCTTGAATCTTTGACTTTTAATGTCAAGATCCCAATAAATCAATCATTATGATATTAAAAATTCTACATTATTATATGAAATAACCTTTTTTTTTTGTCGAATAAAATTATCAAATTTGAAATTATCAATATACTATAGAATATTAGCCTAACAAATTTTATATTTGAAAATAAAAATAAATACACATTTCTATATCGTTTTAAATATAAAACCATAACTCTTTTTTTAATTAATTAACGTTACTTCAAAAATATATTATCTTGTGTAATACCATAGGCTAATACCTTTTTTTTTTTTTTTTTGGACAAAACCATAGGCTAATACCTAAATGTTAAAATTCTACATAATATTAAAGAACTTTATTTTTTTTGTCTTTTTTGTCGGGGAAGATTAAAGTATTAAAGAAGACCCTTATTATCACCACTTTTTTTAAAAGTATATAAATATAACACCAAGCAAAGTATTTTATATTATACACTCAATAAGACCCACCATTGTTGATCAATTTGGCTTATTCTTATCTTCAGCAGCCAGATTGAATTATTTTTATACTTCAAGCACAAACTAAATCTCACCATATATTATACACACTTATACTTGTCTCTACAGTTCCACATCTCAATCTTCATCTCTCTTCTCTATCTTTATCTCACTCATGGGTCTTCAAGAAGATTTCATCAAGGAGCTTCAGATTCCAGGGTACGTAGTTAAGATACTTTACGTCATCGGTTTCTTTAGAGACATCGTCGACACTCTTTGTCCTTACATTGGTCTACCTAGTTTTCTTGACCACCACGAGACCTCTCGACCTGACCCGGCTCGACACGGTCTCTCCACGTCAGCGAGTCTTGCCAACGAGTTAATCCCGGTGGTTCGGTTCTCGGATCTTCTGACCGATCCGGAAGATTGCTGCACGATTTGTTTATCCGATTTTGACTCCAACGATAAGATTAGGCAGCTACCCAAGTGTGGACACGTGTTTCACCAACGTTGTTTAGACCGTTGGATCGTTGACTTCAACAAGATGAAGTGTCCGATTTGTCGGAACCGGTTCTTACCGGAAGAAAAGCACACGCAGTGTGATTGGGGTTCTGGTTCAGATTGGTTTAGTGGTGAAGTGGGAAGTTCCAACTAATTGGTGGTTTTACTTTTTTTGTCGGCAGGATGTTTGTTGTATAATTTCCAGTATAACTCTTTATGTATATTATTAGTATATACTAATCTTCTTTTTGTTAAAGAAGACTGTATATATTATCATCTGATCAATATACCGAGTTCTAATTTAAATTTTAATACATTTTTCTTATTAGAATTTTTTTTGAAAATGAAAAACACATCAATTACGGTTTATTGATTATGTTAGGAATCCGGACTCCTATTTTTTCTTAGATTTGAAAAAAAAAAAATCAGTATCTATGATCAGTTTCGTCTCTATCACATAATTTTTAGTTTCTTTTATACTAAAATATCATATATCTTTTTAAAAATGCTTATTTTTTATTAAAAAAATGTTTTTCAGATTTTTTTAAATCTACTATATAAGCTAAAAATGAATAAATATCTAATACTAACTAGGTCTTTAGAAAAAAGCGATGTTTGTTATGTAAAGAAAACTAGATCATCACCCGTACTAAAGTACGGGTTAAATTTTATTTATTACAAAATTTATATAATATATATATTAGAACTAAGTTTTAATATATTATAATACAAAGTAAAAAAATATTAATTTTTTTGTCAGTCCCTATATACAATATTAGAATAAATATAGATTTTTTTTCTATAATACTCAATTATGGATAATTTATTTTTTAAGATATGAAAATAGAAAATAATTTTATTTTTTAAAAAGTAATATTTTTGAACAATGAGTTAATTTATGTTAACAACCACAAAATAGGTTTAAATATATTTTAGTTAGAATTAAAATATCATAAATGAATCGTATATAAAACATAGATTACTAGTACCAGCCCGTGCTTTGCACGGGAAAACAACAATACCAATAGTAAATTTTGTTTTTTGAAATGTGCAACCATTATACCAATGAAGAATGTCACAAAATACAATTTATTTTGTTTTATTTTACCTTAATACATTGATTAAATGTATTACACATTACTCTGTAACTCTCAATAGAAAGTCTCCTCAACTTCACCAAAATCGTGATATATAGGTGTAAAAATTAAGGAAATTTTTATTGTATTTTGAAACAGCCAAAGATCTTACACAAATACAGTAACTTCTCATACGCATAGACAAAAAAGAGAAAGAATAGATGAGGAAGAAAAGCTATACGGAACATTTGTTTCTCCAAGCTTAACAATAGTAATGATGGAAAAATGAATTACTTTCGTATCAAAACGCTTTTGAAACTTGAACATATAAGATGGTTTCACATTTAAATTCTTTTGCACACTACACCGTGGAAGAAGATGCCATGTCATGCCACCCATCTCTCAAATTGTTTTTTTTTGTTCGTCTTCTTCTTTTGAATTGAAAGCCTCAAAACATTTGCTGTTTTGTTGCTTCTCTATACAAAATTGTAGGCAGAATTCCATGTTCATACAATTGATTCATCCTATATTAAGCTGCATCCATTTTGTTTCTCAAACTCTTGTGGTCATTTTGTCGAGCAGTTGGTGTGCATAGAAAGTGTAAGAAGATAAACCAAGTAAAACGCAACAAATCTGGAAAGCAAAGCCAAAGATTTAATGATATTCATACCAGCGATTAGGTGGACCGAACATAGTGTATCGTAGGAAGTTAACATCGTCCATCACATTAGGCATCGCAAAAGTCTCAACTTTCATTGTTTACGTCATTCTTTCATTTATCTGTTAGACGTATTTAGAATAAAAAATGGGGGATCTAAGGTTATGAGAAATGAGAGAAGAAGAAGAAGTTATTGCATCAGTTTTTACTTTCGTGAGAATGGTTTTTAGGGTTGCCATTGAGATAGTAAATTAAGTGGGGAGAGGAAAAAAAGGAATCTTAAGATAGTGGAAATGAGCAGTTGATGAAAAAATGGTAAGATATTTATTTTTGGTCAAAAAAATTCGGTCGTAAATTTTTCTTTTTTTTCTATTTAAAAGCAAAGTATAATTGTTGAAAAAAATGAAAGATGGAATTTTGGGACTTAAGACAGATGTCAAATGGAGAGTGTGGCAGTTAATAGTGAAATGACTTGTGAATTATTAGATAAGGAATTTGAATTAATTAAGAAATTAGCTATTATTTTGAACTAATTTAGAAAATTCTTTTTCAATTTATAATTCTTTGGTTGTTGAAATAGAGATTTGTTTGAGCTAATCTAATTACAGAATTTGTTTGACATTTATAATTACGGAATTTACCAATTATTTGCATAATCGAATATGTTATAAATATATATTTAGTATATAATAATACCAAAATCAACCTGTGCGTGGAGTCTATATTTTATTTTAGAATCTCAATATTTCATTTTAAAATATTGCGTGCACAATCAATTATTCGTTAATTCTAAAATTGCTCGAGGAATCAAATTTTCAAATATTTAGAAGTGTCAAACCATATTTAAATGTTCTACACTATTTTTAAATATTCCAAATTAAAATCTTTTTTTTTTTGTAGTTTATAAATTTTGAATTTCAAAAAACAAATTATATGAAATTAAATATAACTATTCAAATAGTTATAAGGATCAAAACTCATTTCATCATATAATATATTATATTTAACCCGCTACCTATTATAAATATTTTAAAAAATAATCAAATTAGAGTATTTATAATTTTTAACTTTTTGAACTATTAAGTATTGATGATATTCTCTAAAAATATCAAGTAAAACTTATTTTAAATGTTGCAAATTAAAATATTTAATTTTTTATTGAAGTATATAAAATTATACATTTCAAAAAATAAATGTATGAAATCCAATATAAATATTCAAATTCTGACCCGTTGCTCAGTCGAAATTTTTGTTGAATTTATTTTTGTGTAAAAGAAATATATTACTCAAGTCTGAATTTTTGACCCGTTTAATTGTTTTCTTTATAGATGGAACAATTTATATGCGTTTTTAAAAATTCAAATCTTGGCATATGCAGAAAAAAAATTACTTTTTTTTTATTATATAGGTGATATGATGATTTATTTGTTTCATATAAATATAATCATATAAAGATGAGAGGTGAAGTTTAATGATTAATAACAAATTAATATGGTAAGTTAGATATCAAATCTTATATATTCATTTTGATTGGTCATTTAAAAAAAATTAATAACAGATTTTCGTTTTATAATTTAATTAAATTAATTAAATGACATAAATTAGTATTTTACTTGTTTATCCTTAAGAAATTGAATAAATTTGTTCTAAAAGAAGAAATTTGTAATGGCATTCTCATGTAATTTTTTACAAAAGAGAAGGTTAGTTAAGAGTTTCTTATAAAGTGTACTCCCCAAATAATAGT
The DNA here is from genome assembly GCA_905216605.1 of Arabidopsis arenosa. Lineage (NCBI taxonomy): Eukaryota > Viridiplantae > Streptophyta > Magnoliopsida > Brassicales > Brassicaceae > Arabidopsis > Arabidopsis arenosa. Next base: position 16,075,245 of record LR999456.1, read on the forward strand.
ATAGGATACTAACAATTTCGAAGACATTTCATTTAAAACTCCATTATAAATGTTTATATCTTTCATAATCATATTTATCAGTTGAATATTTTTATCATATATTTAAATTATTTTTATGTACTTCATAGTTACACAAAATGCATATAATTAAATACTATGAATTTGTCAAAAAAATATAAGTTCATAAAAATGTGATTATATGTTCATGGAAAATAAGGATAAAAGCGGAATATTCGACTTTTACTATTGTTATTTGTGTTTTGCTCTAATAAAAACATATATCATATGTTAATATTTGATTTGTTTTGAGTTATTATGCGTACTCAACTACTCACATTTTTTTTTTTCAACAAAAAAAAAAAACTACTCACATTTTTTTTTGAATAGACTCAAACAGATACAGAAACGAATAATGTGCCATGTCCAACTCCTACTATGTATATCATTTGAAAATGATAGGTAACTAATAAACTAAATTCCAAAGAATCTTAATTTCTTTTTTAATTGAATATACCAAAGGTTAGGTGAAAAGTTTGTCACCAAATCGTGGATCCACGAATACATCAAATATCGTCTACATTCATTTGAAGTAGTGGCTGACGCCACGCCACCATTGAAAGTTGAACAGTCAAGTCAAGTGTACCCTTTTGATTTTTTTTTTCTTTCCTAATTAGTCTTACCAATGAGTAACGACAATGAAGTTTTCAATACTACGATGATTCAGGGAAGGTTCATGTCATAATAATTTGCACGACTTGTCAAAACCTCTCTCATTCGATAATATTAATTGAAATATGTCTAATTCATGTTTCTGCCACCAAGGCAAGCCTATCCATTTGTTTTTACAAACAAAGTTGGAAGAAATTCAATGTAATACCAATAAACCTAATCAACTGTCAATAAAACCAATGTGTTTCGATCTTTTTTGCAAGTAAACTAGTATAAATATACTTATTATGTGAATAATGATTGTAATCTAGAAAATTACTACTTTAAGCAACTCTCCTGTCACTATTTTTAAATCTAAGAATTATTTAATTTAGTTTTTTTTTTTAAAATTAATCTTTCTCTCTTTTACTTTTTCTTTGCACTTAATAAACTCTTATTTCTAATTATTAAAGCTCTTATAGCAATAATCCACTTGCTTTTTACCAAGAAAATTATAAAAAATAATCCACTTGCTTTGGATTAACTCACAAAGTTCAGGGATCAATTAGAAAATATAAAAATCAATTTTTTACTAATTTTCAAAGCCACACTTTAGAAATTTTCATAAATGGGCTAAGAGAGCCCATTAAACAATCGGCTAAATTTTATTAAAGAGCCCATTAAACAATTGGCCCGTTAGTCAAGAAAATCGTCACCACTCACCGGCGTCTTCCGCTCCACCATTTCTCCGTCATCGTCTCTTTCTCTCTCTTTCTCTCTCACACAAAATCTCAGAGAAGAAAAATCGTTGTCAGGTCGGAGAAATGAGTGGTCACGATTCGAAATACTTCTCGACAACGAAGAAGGGAGAGATCCCTGAGCTCAAGGAAGAGCTTAATTCCCAGTATAAGGTTTTTTTTTTTCTTAATCTCACTCTTGTGGATCTGTGATCCGCCATTTTAAAATCCACGATCTCTCGGTCGATGATCTTTTTCTTCCTTGTGATTTAGTTATTCTTATGCAAAATTTTGTTAGATCTGTGTAGTTCTGGATTTTGAATTTTCAATTGGCGATGTTTGTTGCTGGTTTAGTGAAATTGGCTTCGTTATTTCGTTAGAATTGGAGAGGAATTGGTAGGTTTTTGAGATTGGCTAATGTTTGGGTGTGTGTAATCTCGTAGTAACCTTAGGAGAGCTTAGGTTGGTGAATCAGAACTGTTTGATCTTACGAGTTCTCTTTGCTTCTTGTATACTTTTTGTTTCATAGGATAAGAGAAAAGATGCAGTTAAGAAGGTTATTGCGGCGATGACTGTTGGAAAGGATGTTTCATCACTTTTCACTGATGTAGTCAATTGTATGCAAACGGAAAATTTGGAGTTGAAGAAGCTTGTTTACTTGTATCTCATAAATTATGCGAAAAGTCAGCCAGATCTTGCTATTCTTGCAGTAAATACTTTTGTAAAGGTAACACTCAAGCAACTCAAACGAAAAACACGTTGCGAATGCCTCCAGTGATTCATCACAATATTGTTGGTTTGTATTCTGCAGGATTCACAGGATCCAAATCCACTGATTCGAGCTTTGGCTGTCCGGACAATGGGATGCATTCGTGTTGATAAAATCACAGAATATCTATGTGATCCTCTTCAAAAGTGCCTAAAGGTTTGAGTTTCTAATGTTACGTCTTCATTGGAATCTGATATCAAACATATTTATTGCCCTCAAGAATCTGATTCATCTTGACTAGTCTATCTTTTCACTATCCTGTGCATATTTTTGTCTTTAGGATGATGATCCATATGTCCGGAAGACAGCAGCTATTTGTGTTGCTAAGCTTTTTGACATAAATGCTGAATTGGTTGAGGATAGGGGTTTCCTTGAAGCCTTGAAAGATTTGATATCAGACAACAATCCGATGGTTGTTGCCAATGCTGTAGCAGCCCTTGCAGAGATTCAAGAGAATAGTACTAGCCCCATATTTGAGATCAATAGTACAACCCTTACAAAGCTCCTTACCGCTCTAAATGAATGCACTGAGTAAGTGTCCTCTCCTTATCTCCATTTCCATAGTTTCATTGCAGTCTCTTTATTATTGAATATCTATGGCTAGTCATCGTAAGCTTTCCTAGTCTAAGAACGTAAAGAGTATTGACGGAATTAGTGGAACGTTGGTGGGTTATGAAATGGCTTACTAGATTTCCTATGGCCTCAGTTTGTTTATGCTTCGTCTTCCTGTCTATTCTCAAACAGCAGTGTGGGTTTTTTCCGTTATAGAAGGTTTTATCTGTAAATAACGACTCACTGTTTTGAATTTTGGGAAAAAGAGTGGATTAGCTTCTGTTAGCTTCACTTTTGGTACTGACAATGATCATCGCAGGTGGGGTCAAGTTTTTATATTAGACGCTTTATCGAGGTATAAAGCAGCTGATCCCCGTGAAGCTGAAAATATTGTGGAGAGAGTCACACCAAGGTTGCAACATGCCAACTGTGCTGTTGTGCTTTCAGCTGTTAAGGTGAGCAACTTTCACTTGATTATCTTCCTCTCTACTTGTAACTGGTAGCTCGTAAACATGCTTGTAAAATATCAACTACACCTTTACATATATTCTAATGCGTTCCCACGTCTGTTTGTTTTGGTAATTGCCTTACAGATGATCCTTCAACAAATGGAACTTATCACTAGTACAGACGTGATTCGAAATCTTTGCAAGAAGATGGCTCCACCCCTTGTTACATTGCTTTCTGCCGAACCTGAGATACAATATGTTGCACTTCGTAACATTAATCTTATTGTGCAAAAAAGACCCACTATCCTTGCCCATGAAATTAAGGTTAGCATGACCTGTGCCTCATAGATCCTCAGAATAAGCAACCGATGTAACCTTGCATTTATTGATTATGTTGAAAGTGATATTCTTTTTGTTTTAGGTTTTCTTCTGCAAGTATAACGACCCAATTTATGTTAAGATGGAGAAGTTGGAGATTATGATTAAACTTGCCTCAGACAGAAACATAGACCAGGTATCCTCACTGAACTTTACCATCTGCTGTGTGTCTTGATTATTTTTGGTGCATATCTTTTTGATTTTTGAAAAATGCTACTCTAGGTTCTTCTGGAATTCAAAGAGTATGCCACGGAAGTAGACGTTGATTTTGTTAGAAAGGCTGTTCGCGCGATAGGCCGATGTGCTATCAAACTAGAGAGAGCAGCTGAACGGTGCATCAGTGTTTTGCTCGAGTTGATCAAGATCAAAGTAAATTATGTTGTCCAGGAGGCCATCATTGTCATCAAAGATATCTTCAGAAGATATCCAAACACGTAAGTTGACATTTCTCAATCACTGTTGAAATGTCATCTTGAAATCTTCTTTAATTATGGTTATGCTATTCAAATTTTCATACAGGTATGAGTCCATAATTGCAACACTCTGTGAGAGTTTAGACACTTTGGATGAACCAGAAGCTAAGGTATTGAACTTTCTTGCTTTGATTTGAAAAATTGAAATTTACCATCTTCATTCAATATTAAATCACTGAATTCTGTATCTATTGGTAACTTGAAAGGCATCTATGATATGGATCATTGGTGAATATGCTGAAAGAATTGACAATGCGGATGAGCTTCTTGAAAGCTTCCTGGAGAGTTTTCCTGAGGAACCAGCACAGGTCCAGTTGCAGCTTCTAACTGCCACTGTTAAGCTATTCCTGAAGAAGCCAACTGAAGGCCCTCAACAAATGATTCAGGTTCGGCCTTTTCCTTGCTCACCACTGTTTTATGATCGATTCATGTGCATGTATGTGATGACAGGCATGTTTTCCGTTACACCTGATGTTTTCAGGTTGTCTTGAATAACGCTACTGTGGAGACGGATAATCCTGATCTCAGAGATCGTGCATACATATACTGGCGTCTTTTATCTACTGATCCGGAGGTGTGTGTTACCTTGATTTCTTATAGCTTTCTAGTAATTAGCCAGTCGAGAATGAATATATTCAGAATTGGTTATTCAAGCAACAAGCATTTTTCATCAGTTGAGGTTTCTCTTGAGATGTATTTTGCTGACCTCATCATTTCTCTTCATTAGGCCGCTAAGGATGTTGTTTTAGCTGAAAAGCCCGTGATTACTGACGACTCAAACCAGCTAGACCCATCACTTCTTGATGAGCTGCTTACAAATATTTCGACCTTGTCCTCTGTCTACCACAAACCCCCAGAAGCTTTTGTTACCCGCTTGAAAACCACAGTTCAGAAAACAGAAGACGAGGACTTTGCAGAAGGAAGCGAAGCAGGATACTCGTCTAGTAATCCGGTTGATAGTGCAGCTTCCCCTCCAGCCACCACAGGTAATATCCCACAGCCTGGCGGAAGACAACCAGCAGCAGCGGTCCCAGCTCCTGTACCTGATCTGCTAGGTGACCTCATGGGATTGGATAATACCGCTATTGTTCCGGTTGATGAACCCATAACTCCATCTGGGTGAGTTATGTCTTGAAAAATGAAACTTTCTATTGCAGGGACTAGTTTATTATATTAGATCAATTTTGGTTGCCTAGTTCATATTGAAGCTCATCGAATCTTATGAACTCGATCGCAGTCCTCCTTTGCCCGTTGTCGTGCCAGCTTCAAGTGGTCAAGGTCTGCAGATAAGTGCTCAATTATCCCGGAAAGATGGACAAGTATTCTACAATATGCTCTTTGAGAACAACTCACAGACGGTACTTGATGGTTTCATGATTCAGTTCAACAAGAACACATTCGGCCTTGCAGCTGCTGGACCTCTTCAGGTAACTCTACCTAAATCTACTTTTATGTCTGAATTTCCGAATCTTTGAAACCGATATCCGTGTTTGTACTGTTTCAGATTCCGCCTTTGCAACCTGGAACGTCTGCCAGGACAATGCTACCTATGGTCTTGTTCCAGAACATGTCTGCTGGGCCTCCAAGCTCGCTATTACAAGTCGCTGTCAAAAACAATCAGCAGCCTGTTTGGTACTTCACCGATAAGATTATACTTCATGCTCTTTTCGGTGAAGACGGTAGAATGGAACGTGGAACCTTCCTTGAGGTAACCTAGCATTGTACCAAACATCCTTAAAATTAGGGCTGTTCGTATTGGTTCGGGTTTAGGAAAATACTGACGACTGTAAAACGAAATCTGTTAGAGATAGATTTATACGGTTTGGGTATTCATTTGGATATATCTTAATCTTTTCAAAGAATTTAAGTTTAGGTTTGTTTTTTCATCAGACATGGAGGTCGTTACCGGACTCGAATGAAGTCCAGAAAGACTTCCCCGGGATCACCATCACAAGCGTTGAATCGACTATTGATTTGCTCACAGCATTCAACATGTTCTTCATAGCAAAACGCAAGAACGGGAACCAAGACGTGATCTACTTATCAGCAAAAGATCCACGAGATGTTCCGTTTTTGATCGAGCTCACTGCAATGGTGGGCCAACCAGGTCTCAAATGCGCAGTGAAAACTCCCACTCCCGAGATTGCACCTGTCTTCTTCGAAGCTTTGGAGCTTCTCTTCAAGGCTTGATGATTAACATTGTTGTCAAAAGGCTAAAACCAGACCTGCAAGGTTTCAGATTCTTTGTTGTTTCGTTATATCCCGCCTTTTTTTTCTTCGTCTGAGTTTAGTGTATGTAATAAATCCCATGTTTGTGTTACTTCCGATTGCACCTTTTTGTAATGGTCACTATTTTCTTTTAATTCTTGTATTCGAACCACTTTTTTTTTCTTCCCGGGGATTATCTTGTAATCTACCAATAGGGAAGATTAAACCCCATCAAAGGACCAGATCACCATGGAAAATCAGTGATCTAGCTACATTGGATCATTGATGATGCTATTGCTGGACAAGGCCAAAACTTTCAAACATTTCTTCTTAGTGATAGATACACTTCTGGTAGCAATTCTTGATTTTTTTCTCGTACTTAATATTTGGTAATCTGGATTGTGAAAAACAAATCAGAATTGATACTGGAAGTATGTGTTTTGTCATGCGGTGTGCAATTTGGAGTGTCTTTCAGGATATGCTAGCCACAGTTTGCATCAGAGTGAAATTGCTTACGAAGAAGGAAGATAATAGATGTAACAACCTTTTAGCGAGTAAGGCTTTACGACAGAAAACATCATTGTATCCTTATGAAAAGCTTGAATCTCGTCGCCATCTTCAATGGATGCTTCCAACTGTTCTCAGTAACTTCCGCCCGAAATAATCGAAGCCATCTGAATAATGCCGTCGTTACTCAAAGCATAGGTAACCTGAAACACAAAAGCAATCTCTATCTTAAAGCTTCTTCTTTTCTTTATGTGTTCTTGAGCAATCTCGAACTTAAACCTCTTCTTTCTTTACTTTTCAGGTGAAAAAAACGCAAGGAGTTCAATTCTTTGCATGCATGTCTCAAGTAAGACCCTTGAAACTCTTTCAAACCCTTTTTTTGATTTCAGAAATCCTCCCATCTCTTTCATGTTCCAACTTAAAAAAAGGAGATATTTCACCTTCACTTATAAAAGTGAACAGAGATTAGACCATCATTGTACTGAGAAAGCAGTTGCATAAATCATACACAAAATCAAAACAGAGGTAAGACCAGAAGAATTTGACCAGTAAGATGTAATAATAAGTTAATGAAAAAGCTGATACTGATTAGACAAACTGTAACAGTGGAATCTAACTGTGAAAGTGGAAATAGATACTGATTGACACCATATTTGACGTGAAGGAACAAATGCAAAATTCAAAACCTAACCAACATATACATGTAATTAGCTAATGTAAAAACTGGTACATAGTTAACATGTTACAACGGTTGTATCATTGAAATCTAAACGTAAGGAGGAAATTACACCAGCGACTGGTCTCCGTGCAATGAGGACAAGGTCATCGACGTGATTGCTTGAGGGATTCTTTTTTCTTTTCTTTTTTTGTCAACTTGGGATTCTTTTATCTTTATAGAAATCTGTACGTCAGCATACTTGTAGATGGCTATTAAAAAATTGTCAATGGAACGTTCTTAATTATGTCCTGTCTCTTTGTATTTATCAACGGCTCTAGTTATTTAATTGTTATTGGATGACCACCAAGTTTTACATTGACTTTTAATTAGAGAGAGAAGTAGGCTTGAAAGGAGCATAGCTTTGAGATCTCAGATTCAACTTTTTCTTCTTCTCCTTCTTCTTCTGCTCAATCTTGTTGTAGTCTATCATGGAATCTGAGGGAGTGTCACTACCGTTGATCCACAACCATGTTATGACGCCTTGGAATGATCTGCGGGAAGGTGATTGTTGTGGACGTTTCGAAGCTATCAGTGATGGCTATTACTGCGAAATCTGTGACTTCTTTCTTCACAAGAAATGTGGCGAGTCCTCTGAATATCTCGATCACCCATCTCACTCTGTTCACACTCTTCAGCTTCAAATTAAACCAGGCCACGTATGTGATTTATGTGACAGGGACATCGTGAATCTATGCTATAATTGTGAGATCTGTGACTTCGATGTGGATCTATATTGTGCAACGAACCCACCACCAGATTTTATTGACATGTCCGAGACGCATCAGCATAAGCTCACCCTTCTCAAGGACAAGGAGCTGAACCAGTTCAATTGCAACGCTAAATGTGGGGAGCTTGGGTATGGGTTTCCTTACAAATGCCATGAATGTGATTTAAACTTCCATCTGGATTGCGTATGGAATCCGTCGGAGGCAAAACATTCGTCAGAGGTAAACCACTCTTACCACCCCTTACACCCTCTTAAGCTCTACAGAGGACAACCACCAAAATATTCTGATGGAAAATGTCGTCTTTGTGCAAGAAGAATTGGTAGATTGTTTTATCATTGTTCTGCTTGTAACTTCACCTTGGATATGCGTTGTGTTTTAAACCCACCACCACAATCTGTTCTGGATTTGAAAGTTCACGATCACCAACTCATCTTTCGTCCAAGACTTGATTCTTTTACATGTAATTCTTGCGGGTTGACTGGAGATCGAAGCCCTTACATATGTCTTCATTGTGATTTCATGATACATCAAGAGTGTCTTACCCTTCCACGTCTCATAAACATTAATCGGCATGATCACCGTGTTTCTCGCACTTCTGTTCTTGGTGTTGTCAATTCTGTGTGTGGAGTTTGTCGCCAGAAGGTGGATTGGACTTGGGGCGGGTATTCTTGTCACAAGTGTCCACGCTATGTCGTTCATTCAAAATGTGCTACTAGAAAGGATGTATGGAACGGGAAAGAGCTCGAAGGAGTTCCTGAAGAGATAGAAGATATTGAGCCATATGTGGTAATAGATGACAACACAATACAACATTTCAGCCATAAAGAGCATTACCTAAGATTCCACGTTAATGGTCTTCTCTGTGAGGAAAACAAGCGTTGCAGCGCTTGCACCCATCCCATTTGTCTCCAATCTTTCTATGGATGTATCGATTGTGATTTCACTCTTCACCAAAACTGCGCTGAAGCTCCTAAAAAAAAATGGCATGTGCTACACAATGACCGGCTTACTTTGGTTATATACGAGGCTACTTTTGAGTGTGACGCTTGTGATAGAATATCTAATGGTTTCATGTACAAGTGTGGGTTTAAAGACTTAGATGTTCTGTGCGGTTCAGTTTCAGAGCCTTTTGTCCATCCAAGCCACCCCCATCATGCCTTATATTGTATTCCATCAGTGGAAAAAAAGGAATGCAATGGTTGCAAGTGCAACAAGTCGGCATCTCGTGTGCTTACATGCATTGAAAGTGGTTGTGGATTCGTCTTATGCTTCCATTGCGCCACGTTACCACAAGTGGTAAAGCATAGAGTAGACGATCATCCTCTCTCATTATGCTATGGCGAAAAGGCAAGTGGCAAATACTGGTGTGACATTTGTGAGAAAGAAATGGATCCAAGTAAATGGTTCTACACGTGTAAAGATCACCGAGCTAGTTTGCATACAAAGTGCGTGCTGGGAGACCTTGCAGGGCTCATGCCAAGAAGCACAATAAAGGCTGACAGCAGATCATTCGAGGTGGTGCTCAATAATAGTGTATCTCGTCCATTTTGCAGGGTGTGTGAGTCGCATTGCATGTACCCTATCGTCTTGAAGATGCTTGGAATCTCAGATCCATACATTTGCTCTTTAGACTGCGTAAAACATTTTCTTAATACTTTATAAATCTATTTTCAAATAAAGAATATTGACAATCTCTGTAATTTGTTTTGCCACTAAAAATCTGTCTTTCAATAATTCTGTTCATCGAAAAACCCAAAAATGTATTAGTTCTCATTTAATGAAGACGATTTTTCTTTGACTTGTATCTTCTTAACTGTTAACAGTCATCATCACATGTCTAGAGAGAAATAGATTATGGCTTTTTTGTGTTTTTCTTCTTTCTTCTTTTATTAACTTTGAGTAGATACTAACATTGTTCTTCTTGTTGTTGTTGTTATGATACTTTATTCTATTTCTTTCTTTTGTGTTTTTTCACCAGCTTCATTGCTTCTACTCAAAACCTTACTTGCTTATACCAAGTGACGACTCACTGCAACACATAATTTTTTCGGAGAGTAATAAGCTTGGTGAAGTTTACTAGGTATTGTTGTTATTTTCATTGAGTGTGTGAGGTTTGGTTTCTGTGCCAACAGATTCAGATAACGTGATGATAATATTGATGCACTTTTTTGTATTTGTAGGCTACATTTTCAGTGGAGTTGATGTTGCAGTGAAGAGGTTAGCAATATCATCAGGATTAAGTGAAGTCGAGTTCAAGTACGAGGTTACTCTTCTTGAATAGTAGCTTCTATATACCAGATTGTGGACGAGGTACATGACTTGATCACTGATGTGAGTTAAAAGCAATCAAATTTCAAAGTGCCATCTAAAAATTGATTAAGGCTGTAACTAGCTAGAACTTGTAGATCGGACTTTTATGTGTCCAAGAAAAAGAAAATTCGAGTGACTCCACATGGAGGTTTATTCAGTAAAAATAAACAAGTTAAACGTTTTCACGCAGTCTTATAGGATCGTATAGGTTTATATATTCAGTAAAACTAACAAGAGAACAAAAAACTAAAACATGGTTCAATTTGCAAACTCGATATTAAAGTTATGGATTCACGTAACTAGTCCGTACACAAAAATAGATATTTAAGACAAATTGCATAGACATATGTCGACATGAAAAATGAACGTGACAAGGAGTTTATTGAGTAGGATTGGTTCTACTTCTATATTAGCAAAAAGTAAACAAGAATTTACTATAAATACCATATACTAATTTAGTTATATGTTGTGACAAAAGCATTTAATAATAACATATTTTCTCTTTTGAATTGTAAGAAGAACAACATACAATGGCAAAGATTCAAAACTCCGTTTGCTTCACCGCAGTCTTGCTCATCCTCATATTGGTTTCAACCGGTAATTTAGCTGATTAAGTCTTTTATTTCATTCTAATAATCTAAATCTCATCATAATGTTTATATATATAATTTGTTTACCTAATGCTGATAATTGTTTTTGATATAGAGATACCAAAGATTGAGGGGAAAACTTGTAAGCTTTTTAGAGGAGAATGTCCTGTGGATCCGTGTGAACCTGCTAAATGCGACGAATGTTGCAAAGCAGCGTTCGGGAAACAAATTTGTGGAAAATGCGAACAAGAGAGCACCGAATTACATTGTCATTGTCGCCGCTAAGCATCTGTTCTTGATCAGAATAACATGAACTATCCGTGACAAACAAGCCTCTTATGTACTTAATGAGAAATGATGCAAAACTTGTATTACTTTCTTGTTAATCTTCTCTGTGTGTTTTCTTTCTTGGTTTTTCTATTTGGTGTGATGCTTTTGATTCATTTCTTGTGAAATTTCCTTATTTGTTTCATTGTGTGTAAACGTATAAATTCATGTTGTACGCTCCTCACAAATTATGTACGTTCGGTATTATTAATAAAACTTTGTTTGATGTGTTTTTTAAAATAAACTTAAAACAAAATTAATAATATGATCGTAAGAGATAAGTAATAAGTTGATCATGTTTACTAGTAATTACGTAAGTGTTCTTGTACAACTGATTGATTAAAGGTACATTGTTCCTATTTATAAATATGTTTAAAAATAGAATGTCATACTTCGTAAATTAAGTCTTTTCATATATTCTTCTGAATCAAGTATACATGTGGAATCCGAAATAACAAACAAGCACCAAAATTAATTACACTGTCATTTATGCCCGCTACTGATTCGATCTCGATATGAAAACATGAACCATCCATGTAAAACGAGCCATTAGCTAATTACTCGTGAAAGCCAAACCAGAGAACGAGCAAGAGAGTGGTGAAGCAAAAGGAATTAAACGCGATGCTCACAAAATTTTGTTATTAATAATTACTCTTTTTTTCCTTTTAGACCATATAATGTCGTCATAAATGTGTTGCCTGCTTTTCTTATTACGTTTCTTAACATTTAACAACCAGAAATTTTTTAATCATCATGTACTGATTGTAAGATAATCAACTCTAATATTTCCGTTTTTTTCCTTGTTTTGAATGAAAATTTATATACTAAGCACGAATTTTAGACACTTTTAATATGATAATAACGAATAGTCAACTTCATTAGTTTATAAAAATTTATTTTACAGTTGCAACAATTATGTCGACACTATGAGTTAGTTTCATAAAATTCTGATAATTGTATTTTGATATAGAGATACCAAGGACTGAGGGGAAAACATGTAAGCTTTTTAGTGGAGAATGTCCAGTGGATCCATGCGAACCTGCAAAATGCGATGAGTGTTTTTGGGAAACAAATTTGTGGAAAATGCGAACAAGAGAGCACTGAATTACATTGTCATTGTCGCCGGCCGCTAAGCACTTGATCTTGAACTAAATAACATGAACTATACAAACAAGCATCTTATGTACTAAATGAGAGATGATGCGACTTTAATTCATTTCTTGTTAATCTTTAGTTGCGTAATAAGTGTTCTTATACAACCCTAATTGATCAAATGCATATTATAATTGATGCTAAACGATTTATATTTGTTTCATTAATAAGTGATTTAAAATAGTATCATTTATTATGATTGATGCTAAACGATTTATTTTTGTTTCATTAATAACTTATTTAAAATAGTATCATTTAGTTTGGTGATATAATTTAAATGATATTACACACTTTTTCTTTTAGTGTGAGCATGGTTTAGGACCAAGGCGGAAATTGAGAGACTGAAAGCAATAATTCTTTTTTAGTAGGAACATATTGAAATGATGTTTTAGTGTAACTTAATTTGGAAATATTTTAATCGGTTAGACTAATCCACTATAACAATCCATGGACTTTTTAGTCTATTTTTTTTTGTCATCTAAATATACTCTCTCTCATTTCATATTATAGCTAGGATGTTTTAACTATTTTATCTTGTTTCACTATATAAGATGTTTTGGACAAAAAAATTCAAGTTGTTTCTATGTAAAAATTAAAGTTATACAATTTTATAACTATTTATATTCTACAGTAAATTTTTACATTGGCCAAAATCTCTTTAAGTAAATATTAAATTATGATTTTAATATAAAAATATTGAAACAAAAAAGATTAATTAGTTTCTTAAACTTGTACTTTTTACCAAAACATCATATATTTTGAAACAGAGGAAATATTTAAAAAGATGAAATTATACACGTCAGCAGAAAAAAATATCTCTAAAAACTAAACCGATGGAAAAATGTTGAAATCTTTGGAGACAATAACTTTAAGAGAGACAAAACATTTTGGCAAAAATAAAAAAACAAAACGTTAAAACTAATTTTTACCAATTAAATTAATCCTATTCACCGGTTCTTTCCCAAGATAGAAATTGTTTGATGTTGATGGAAACCAAAAAGTTCACCGAAAACTTGTGGTTTTCACATCTTTGCTTGATGATAGGTAACCTTTTGGTTCGATGAGTCTTTCTCTTGAGGTTTTGGAATCTTCTTGCACCGACATTGGTAACATAGAAATAATCAACTAAAATCCGATTGAGAAAAAATAACTAACTAATCAGTCTCGACCAACTCTGGTTTTGAACTCGAGTAGATGAAATTGGAAAATCACCCAACTACTTCACTTACCACTACAGATATAGACGATTGTAAATCGACTAGTGAAAAACTAAGAGAAGACATCAACAAAGGAAGGAATAACAATTTACGATAAAACCTTAGAGATAGAGACCATTGTCAAAGACCTTTGCTTCTAAATTTCTCGAATAGACTGTATTTTATCACTGATTCGTGAAGTCAAAAGATAGCGCATAAAAAAATATCACTGATTCGTGAAATCAAAAGATGGCGCATAAAAAGAAATACATCACTAAAATCTTAAAATAAAACATATCAACCTAAATCCAACCAACAACAATGGACTGTGGAAGCATCCAGTTATCGGTCGAACTACAATGCTCTTCTCAGTTCTCCTTATGTATATATTTCTTTCGTAATGTATTTTACATGACTTATTGTTATTTTCCCATACTACATATAGTAACGTATCCACGATATCATATATATGACTACTTGTCAACGCTAATATATTTATGATTTTCGAGTTCACAAGCACACTAATTTTAGAAAGAAGGAAGGTTTCACAGTAATAAAAATAAACTGTTAAAAAAACTATTTGAAACATAAATGAAGACTAAAATTATCTATTTTTGTAGACTAAATTTCAATAGTTGTTCATTTACGCCAATTTTTTTTACTCTATCATACATGTAATCAGAAACAAATACTTAACGATCTAAAAATAAAACTAAAAAATGGGTAAAGTGTTCGATTATATATATATATATATATAAATAAAGAATTTACAATTAACATCAAAACCATATTTACTAACAAAAGATTGTTTCAAACAACACATATCTATAGATAAATATTAGTAATTTAACATAACGTTCATAGTCAAAGATTTAGACCATCATCTTTATTTTCATTTTCATTTTCATCAGTTCCAACTTGGTTACATTTGTTATGATTAAATAAAACATGAATAACTGATATTCATTAAACTAAATAAATTTATTAAGTATAAAATATTACAAAAATTATTTATTTATTAATTTTTCTAGTGAAATATAAGATTTTGTCGCGCTTCCATGACGAAATTGGAAATTTCTAAAGTATTTCCAAATAATTTTCTTTTTATAGTAAACACTTTATGCAGCTAATATTTTCATTGTATTTTGGTTTAAGAACGCGTACTAATTTTGGAAAAAAGAATATTTTCATATTATTTAAAATGAATGTTAAAAGAAATTATCTAAAACGTAAATAATGTTTTAAAATATCTATTTCTGTAAACTATACTTCAAAAATTCTCCATCTATGCAAAACTTCCTTACTTTATCTTGCATGGAATGGTAGCTGATACGTAGAAGCGATTTAAAAATAAATTTAGTAAGTGGGTAACATATTCAATATATATATCCCATATAAGAACTTATAAGAACTTACAATCAATATCAAAACAATACATATTAAGTAAGAACTTAGTTTAGAAACAACACATATCCCATATATAAATATTAAGTGACATAATTTAAAATAAACATAATATTTCTCAAAGTAAAAGATTTAGACCACCATCTTCATTTGTCATCAATTTCATCTAAGTTACATTTTTGGTCATTAGGTAAAAAAACTTGAATGACTGATACCAAATATATAACTTATATCAAACTAGAGTAAATAGATTCTAACTTATCAAATACCAAATAGATCCTTATTATTTTAAATTATTTATCTATCACGTTCCCGAATCACGAAGCAGACCAAACTCATCTAACAGATTGGAGAAGACGAGCCACTCCTCTAGCGCATGCACCATCAA
This sequence comes from Arabidopsis arenosa, assembly GCA_905216605.1. Taxonomy (NCBI): domain Eukaryota; kingdom Viridiplantae; phylum Streptophyta; class Magnoliopsida; order Brassicales; family Brassicaceae; genus Arabidopsis; species Arabidopsis arenosa. The sequence goes on from LR999456.1 coordinate 16,090,779, forward strand.
AACTAGTTCTGTATTATCAGTCTCAAACAACTGACAATCAATCCTTTTTGAAAGGATCATTTTCATGACCCATAAAATAGCTTCTCTTTCTACGTGAAAAGGGGATGAGCTCATTCGGTGACATTTTGCTCTTAGTAGAAGTGTAGAACTATAAGATCATCTCCACGAAAGCACCACCATCCTAAACCTATTGTAGGATCCAAATGTTTCCACGAACCGTCAATCCGACATCTTAAAATTTGAGAATAATTGTTGATTGTTTCTATAATTTCAATTGTTTCGTCCGCAATCAATTGAGCTTCTTCCCATAATAATTGTTAACTCAAAGCGTGATTTATTATATATATTAGTTCAGATTGTAGACCTTGAAACACCTTTTTATTTTTGGTTTTCCATGAGAACCATAAAATCTATGAAAAATAGTAAAATTTTCATCTCACATCTGCATTAACTGGTAATCTCCAATTTAAGAAGTCTAGATTCAAATACACCAAGTTTGAAGGAAAACTTCCTGGTATTGTCGGAATCGGAGACAGTGCCAAAATATGTTGGGAGTGTGGACACTAAAAAAAGCATGATTTATTGTTTCCTCACCGCCTCACCATCTTCATTCTTATTTTCATCAATTCCATGTAGATTACGTTTGTGGTAATTTTGTATAAGAACATGAATGACTGATATTCATTAAACTACGGTAACTAGATTTTAAAGTTATAAAATACCAAATATACTTACTATGTTTTAAATAAAATCCAAGATTCAGTCATGTTTCAAAAATGAAATCGGATACTTATGTAGTGCGTCCAAATTGAGTTTTATTATATATAAAAACATAAATTACAGTGTTTCCACAAATTTTCGATCTTGAAGTATTTTAGAAACGGAGGATGGATTTCGGACCGAGTTTCGATGTTCAAAATACATATATCTTTATTTTTACAACAAAAAGATTCATCCATTTAAGATAAAAACAGACGGTTTTTTTCGAAGAAGAACATGTGAAAAATGGAGCCTCATGCTCGTGCCTTTTTAGGAAGGTAGTCAACACATATATTGTTGTAACGTGGAAAAAAAGACAAAGTCAAAAGAGGGAAAGAGAGTTTAGAAAAGCGAAATCTTTTAACTCCAAAACATAAGTAGACTATTCATCTGAAATGGCTACCAGCTAAGTTAACTTCTTGCAATCTATCTCAAAAGCGACCTTGATTATAAATTGAGAAATGAGAGATCCCATCGTCCATAGAAGAGATTCAAACTCTATATGAAGGAGAAATTCAAATGAGGGACATATATATAGGGGTGTCAAAATATCTTTTTATTTATTGCAAATTATAAGAACTGTTACATATACGATTGTACAACGAACAATTCCTTCTGACCCTTCTTAGATCCACGACAGATGACATTTTCTTCTCCATGCTTTTGATGGGCACCTTCAATGATCCACGACCTGACGACACTTCCCTCCTTGCGTAGAATCCTGGCGAACGGCTATAATTGTACATCGTTAGAGATCTTCTGCACACTTGCTTCAATAATCTGCAAATATGTTAATAAATCGCAGTATCTGGAACTCGAACCCCAGACCTCTTGGTGTAGAGTCATTGATTAACCCTTAGTCAACCAATGGGCTAAGGGGGCTTCTACGTATAGTTCTAGTAACTTCAAACCGTTTTTCAAAACAATGATTTATTTTTATGAAAAATAAGAAAGATTTCATTCCTTATTATCTGTTTTTTGCATTTATGGGATACTTTAAAAGGTTGTAAAAGAGTGATTTTCTTTTATGTTTCAAAGCGTTTTATTGGGAAGTAAAGTTTAAAATTCAATGTTTTATTTGAAGGACAACCAACATTTATCTTAATTTGGTTGGCTGAAGACTAATTCTTATCTTTTACAACCCAAATCCTAGATATTGACCAAAAAAATACCAAAAAAGGGATTTAAACATGAATACATTTTGTAAGAAAGTGCAAAAAATTAAATAATTACAATCCACAATATAAAATTTTCTAAAATACTTCATACCCTATTAAGAATCCCTAGATTAAGAATCTCAATCACCTACCACTCAACCCTCTATATAAACATAAACCTAGAAATGCATTTTTTATATATCTCAGATTTAGTTTTCTCTTTTATCTTATAACCCAATCTTAATATTAACCCCAGATTTGTTACAAACCAAATATAAAAAACAGACAAAGAGTTCTTGGTTAGTGCTTGCATGTCTTTTCCATTTATCTCAAAAAACTTTGTGCCTTTTTGTCAGTAATTTTTGTCACTTCTGTAACAACAATGGCGGAGTTTAAACCCATAATAAGGAGGCTTCTTTAAAAACATATCCTTTTGGCTTCTGCAACAGAAATCTCCAGGTAAAACCATGAATCCAAAATCCAATTGAGTAACAACAAATCCAAAATAGCAGAAATCAAAATCTTAAAAATTCAACCTTTAGGCTAATCCATGTTTGTTTGTTTTGACCCATTTCTTGAAATTAGCTGCAGAAATGTTCAATTCATTGATCTCTTGTGTTTGTTTGGCTTTAGGTTATTGAAAGGAGAGACCTTTATTGATTAGAGAATGATGGAGGGGAAATTGAGGTTAAGGGTTTAATGGTAGGATGGGAAGTTTCAATCATAGTTCATGTTCATTTATTGATGTTGAGATTAAGTATGTTGATGAATGTGAGGAGAGGTTAAAGAGTTTGTTTGATCAAGCTTTGTTGGTTTTTCTTGAGGAAGAGGGTAATAAAAGGCCTCTCCCTGCGGTTCTCGGTGATGGCGAAAAGGTTGATTTGTTTAAGCTGTTTGTGTTGGTGAGGGAGAAGGGAGGGTTTGAATCTGTGTCTAGGAAAGGGTTGTGGGAGGTAGTGGCTGAGAAGTTAGGCTTTGATTGTTCTGTGGCTCCATCTTTGAGGTTGATTTACTCGAAGTATTTGGACCGGATGGAGAAATGGGCGGTGGAGGAATCGAGGATTGTGAATTGGGATAATAAGGATAGTAAAAAGAAAGGGTGTTATGGGGGTTTGTTGCTTGAGTTAGGGGATGGATTTAAGGGTTTGTTGGATAATGGGAAGTGTCAAAAACGTATCAGAGATGTGGCGTTTGGTTGTAAGCATAGGGAAGAGTCGTGCTCAGAGTTTGATAGGTCTAGGAAGAGGTTTAGAGAGAGTGATGATGATGATAAAGGATTAGAAGTGTCTTGTGTTGCTATTAGGGATGAGTCTGTTGTATGTGCTGTGGAAAAAGGCTTGTTGGAATTGTCCTTAGAGAAGAAGCAAGACGATTTACCGGGAATGTTGAAGTGGCTGGCTTCAGTTGCAACATCTCCTCATGATCCTTCCATTGGAGTTATACCGTACAGTTCAAAATGGAAGGAGTGTTGGCTCCAAGTGGCTAGAGCAAAGAACGCTTTACTGGTTCAGAGAAACAATGCTGAACTCAGATATCAAAATTCTCCATTTCTGGTAACAGCTTTAGTTTACTCTTATCGATGAACTCAGATTTTTTTCCTTCTCGTGTTACATTTATATAGCTACTGTTTCTGCTGCTCTATGTATGCTTACTTTTTCTACCTGTGAGATAGTTTAACTCATGGTAAACCTTGGCAGGGTCACCAAAATATGCATCATCCGTCTATGTATGAAGATGATCGAAAGTCGATAGGGAGGTTAAGATACAGAATAAGGCCTCCAAAACTATCCAAACTCTGTTCGAGCTCGTGTTGCAGTGGAAGTAGTTTGGTCTCTCTATATGAATCAGGATCTAACCATTGCAGAGAACTGATGATCACTGAGGGAGCAGACCTTATTGCAGGAACCTCTAGAGCCACAGAGCGAAAGAAACCAGATATCCGAAGAAGGTTAGGACCAAATTTCCAAGCCCAAGTGGATGAATGGACAGAATCTGGTTTAGAGAGCGATACTAAATGGTTAGGAACCCGTATATGGCCATTAGAAAACAGTGAAGCTTTAGATCATACGCTGGGAAATGGTGTGATTGGAAAAGGAAGGCCAGATTCTTGCAGCTGTGTCAACATCCGCCCTGGTTCTGTCGAATGCATTAGATTCCACATTGCCGAGAAGAGAATGGAGCTGAAACGTGAGCTCGGCGATGTCTTTTTACATTGGAGATTCAATCACATGGGAGAAGAAGTGTGTCTCAGATGGACAGAGAGAGAAGAGAAGAAGTTTAAAGACATGATGATCGCGGATCCTAAGTCTTTCTGGAAAAATGCGGCAAGGTGTTTCCGAAGCAAGAAGAGAGAAGAACTTGTGAGTTACTACTTCAATGTGTTCTTGATTAACAAAAGACGTTATCAGAACCGTATGACTCCAAAACGTATAGACAGTGATGATGAAGGATCTTTTGGTTGTGTTGGTGGCAGATTTGGTGCTGCTGCTGTTACTTCGGTTGGTTCAGATATTATGATATGTTCTGAGAATCGTCAGTGTTTTGACTTTGAGTGAAGAAGCAGAAGATTGTAACAAAAAAATGTGTTGTATAAGGTTTAACTCAAAAACTTCTTTGGAAGATAGAAGTATAGGAGTTTGTAGCTTTTTTCTTTGTAAGTTTTAAAATTCAATAACTAGCAAAAGGTGTAACTTTTGGAATCAGATCATTTCTGAGTTTTTCCAAAAAAGTTAAATTTTTTGTAAATTTCGTTATTTATTAAGCTTTCAGAAAGTTATTTTTTTTAGTACATTTCTTTATTTATTACACTCATACTCCGTAATTCCTAAGAGTCATATACATCCGATGAGAAGAAAAAGAGTCAAAGTACATTTTAATTTAATTTCTCTCTTTTTCCAAAATATTCTCCTTCATAATAAACTATTTGTTGCACGAAACTTTGTCTTCTTTCTTTTTTTCCCTTTTGTGTAAAAAATGTCTTTATATCTAAAAGACAAAAAAGAGAGAAACTGAAAAATGTTTAATTAATTAATTAGTAGTAGTATTCTTGTAAGGACGATTTTTCGAAATTACCATTTGAATATACTCTCTTTGTTCTATTATACTGTTGTAATTTTTTTTATTTAATTGGATGTTTATGGCTCTTAATATTCTGCAGTATTTTTTCTTATTGGCTGAATTATTTCTAGTTAGATATAAATGGTGTTTATAGTGCAAAGAAAAAAAGATAAAATAGAATTTATGTAATATATAAACTTTGTGTTTTTCAGTAGAAAATCTTATATAGTGGAAACAGAGGAAGTATTTATTTAGGTGGAAGAATTCACAATCTACGTACCTAAGATTAGATGCTTTAAATTGAGTTTTGAAGAGTCAAACTCAGATAATTAAATGAAACAGTATTAAACACAACGTCTAAACCTAAAATATTCTATTGCAATAGTGTACTTAGTCAATAGAATTAACCCAATACATTAAATATGCATTAACTCACATCGAAAACACAAACAAAAACCCTATAAAATAGACATGATTTATCGAGAAAACACAAAATTGTTTTAAGTTATGGAGATGAAGAACCTTCCCAAAGTTTTGTTTTTCTTGTTCGTTTACTTGACGTGTTCAATGGCAATGGTACCATATCGTGGTTGTGACGTTATTGGAATAGGTTTTGGAGATGGATCGGGCAAGTACGAGAAGAGAGTGTCCAAAGAGGGTTTTTTGTCGGGTCGGAAGTTAGTTTCTGGTCCGAGTCGTAGTTCTTGTGGTCACTAATTGTCGGGAAAGTAAGTTTAGTAATAATAAGAACTTTATTATGTTAGTTCTCTTGTTTATGTTTCTCTGCCTTTAGAGACCTATGAATATTGTAATGAGTTTTAACGATGTGCCTAATGAAATGAATGGCTTGCAAGTTGCAATATGAATTTGTTTTGTTTTGAATGTTTTTGTTTCATGTTTCGTTTGAATCTTTGAGAAACTCAAAGTTAAAGGGTTGCTACTTGCCACTGCCTCTTATAATACTTAATAATTTTTCCTTTTATATGCTATTTCTCTTTTAAAAAATATAAGTAGGGTGCGCAATATGTTTTGTTAACTTTTGATGTAATATTTTACAAATTTGATGTGATATGATAAACAAAATATATTTTTTTTGTAAAATTTAGATGATGTTACTATATGGTTTATATATGGTATATTTTAGAGTTTTATTGATAGTAGGTTTTGACACTAATATCCGCGTCCACGTCTTCAATTCGTTACCCGATTTGCACCCACCTCGAAAAATATTTCGTGGTTTTCAAATCGGGAATAAATATCATAATTTTATTATTTCCATATTCGAATCAGGTATCTGGTATCAATTTATTATAACTACCAATCTTCTTTACTTGCATCATTACCCATATATCACATGATCCATAAAGTACATTACTTGATAAAAAAAATTACAACTATATATTTATATAAAAAATTACAACTATGTATATATTTAAGGTCTAAATATGCATTTCCCCAAATAAGGAGTTTTACTATTTGACACGTATTGCGATCATTGAAAAATACTCGATAACATCTATAAATATTTTTATATATCAGAAAATCTAGGAGACGCCCACATGATGGTGGGTTGGTGGTTTGGCGGGCCCAGGGTGGTTGGGTGCAACTCCCTCCTCTCCTTGGTTCGATTCCTCCCTCCTGCTGTTATCAACATTATTGTGGGAAGTCTGTCAGTTGGGTTTTGGTCCAATTGGTTTACCTGGTAGTCAGAAATGCAGGCGGCCTGACTACCCCTGGAACTTAGTCGGAAGGCATTCCAAACTCGGGATAGGCAGAGTGGTAGCCCGAAGGGCCTAGCCGTTAACACGGTGGACCAGTCCACTATGTAGCATCTCGGTGTGTTCCTACCGGGGCCGACCGGATAGCCGATAGGGTTTATCAAAAAAAAAAAAAAAAAAAAAAATCTAGGAGACTACTTTCATCTGGATTTGGGTCTATCATACAAAAACTATTCCGCAAATAATGTAATCTCAATAGTAATAAACCTTAACCAACAATAGACAAATCTTTAAAAGGATAACTATTTAATTATAAATTTATAATATAAAGACCAATATTGAATTGTTGTCAAATGGCCCGTATAGCTCAGTGGTAGAGCGTCAGTCTTGTAAACTGAAGGTCCGTAGTTCGATCCTGCGTGTGGGCACTTTTTTATTTTTGTATATAAATTACTCTCCAGCCAATGAAGCTATTGCGCAATTCTGGTTTGTCGCAAATGGGCAGTGGCCTAGACTCTAAAGCTTTCCTATGTGGTTAGTGTCCCAAGATGCAGGATCAGTGGGAGGGGCCGAGAGACGCAGGTCACCGCAGTAACAAATAAATGACACAGGCTCTCTCACTTGGAGAGACCTCAAGCTTATAAGCACCCCCCCTTAAGGTGCAATGGAGGTCACTATCTTAGGCCGCACTTCTTCTTGATCAACCATTGACCCAGTCCAGGTAAGTATCTTTCAAAGTCCAACCTTCATCTACTTTTGTAACTCCTATCGAAAGCGAGTCCCGGCCCAAGCTCGCGATGTGGAATAACCAGTGACTCACAAAAATGGCGCGAGCAGAACTATAAAAATGACTAAACTTGATTACAACATCCAACGATTTCAAACCAAATTTAAAAACAGAATTTCATTTCATCTGTAAAACTATATACATGACTGAGCTTGAACCAAGAAAAGAATCAAAAGGTCGATTGATAATGAGAATTTTGTTATTAAACCATATCTCTTTATCTGTAAGACTGTAACTTAGCAAAAGTATCTATGATTCTTCTTCACCGGTTAGGCTCAAGCTAAATTCCCATAGTTTCTTGGCTAAATCTTTGTCTTTACCCTGAGAATTAGGGTTAGATATGTTGTTGTCCATCAAGTATTCCCCACTCACTCCTTTTGCCTGCGGATGTAGCGCAGCATAACATGTAGTTGCCGCTCCCTGGAACAACAGTATCAAAAAACACAGATGCAAACATGTGTGTGTGGGTGAGTTGAGACAGAATGATTAAATGCTTGAGCTTGGTGATGAACTTGGGAGGCAAATCAGATGAAAAAAATGTCAAAAACCTGACCTGTGGAATACTCTTCAACACATACTTTCCCACCGCATTACCAATTGCTGCATCAAACAAGAGAAGTTATTCATGACATTATCGGTTGGTTCTCTGATGCATCTATTGTTGGATCATAATCATTCTTGACAAGCTTACTAGTTACTACGTTACAACATTGCGAAAATGTGTAGATTAAGACAGAGTTAACCTTATACTAGTTAATTACTTATACAGGGTTAAACATCACCTAGGATATGAGTCACAGTCAGGCTCAAACTAAATTTTTTACAAGGCGATGCAAGTTTTAGGATTGTTACTACAATCCGTTGTTTATCCAGTGTCAGTCCAATATGCAGTATTAGATAAACAAAGGAAACTCAGAAATGAAGTACAATGAGAAAACGAATTTTACTATTTATGAAGCTGTGGTAGCGCAAAAGATTGGTCATAATGGATCCAGGATGAAGTGAATTAGCAGTGATATTCACACCTTGTTCCTGTTTTAAGCAAAACAAAGATGAACCAAACTTAACTCCTCTAGCTTTCTCTTTGCCTTTGGAATTGATTAAAATTTTACGAAATCACCCGCGAAATACTATCTTACCTTGAACTGCCTAGCCAGCTCAGTAGCGTGCAATATGTTACAGAGCTTTGACTGACCATATGCTTGCAAAGTATTGTAGCTGTTAAGAAACAGTGAGAGCAATAATCGCATGTTGTTAGTTTGTTACAACTTGAAATTAAAAGTAGTGAACAATACTATTACATAACAATTACCTTGCTTCATCATTTATTTTGTCAAACCGAATACCTGCCCCGTAAGCAAATCGATGACCTTCTGATGAGACAATAACAATTCTTCCTTCTCTATTGCTTTCATTAGCTGTTTTCTTCATTTTCTCCAAAAGAAGGTTCGTCAGCAGAAAATGACCTAAAAATTCGTACAAAACATAAACCTTCTAAGTTTTAACACAGAAAATTGTTCCTTATCATACTTTAAACATCGTTTGGTAACATGTGAAATAGCGGCAACAATCATGTGTTCTTCAAAATTAAACATACCCAAATGATTGGTTGCAAACTGTAATTCAATGTTGTCGCTAGAAAGCGTGAAGGGACATGCCATAATCCCTGCATTATTGCTTCAAAAACAAGAACGGAGATTAAGCCGACTAACACATATTAACATTCACTAATCCAGCAATTACTGAAACAAACTGTAAATTAGGGACTTTACATGAGAAGGTTCAAGGGAAGGTTCAAAGACTTGTATTCTGATGCAAAGCTCCTGACAGAAGCCATTGAGCTAAGATCTAACTTCATTACATCAATCTTAGCCTCGGGTGTTTCCTTAAGTATCTTTTCTCTAACTTGATTACCAGAATCCGTATTCCTTACCGCCATTACAACATGAACACCACGAAGAGCAAGAACACGCGTAGTCTCTTCCCCAATACCACTTGATGCTCCTGAAATCAAATAAAACAGATACATCAAGAATCAGCAAAAAAATCTTCTCTTTTGCTTCAAGATATGTTCTTACAATAAGTCTGATTGAAATATTCCGAAAAAGTTTAAACCTTTCGTCCATTAACAGATACCAACAACAACATGATCAGTTCATGGGCAGTATCAAAACCAAGAAACTAAACTGTCGAAAAAGTATAAATTGAAACAAAACCAGATCATTAAAAGTTGAAACACATCTGCAAGAAGAAGAAGAAGAAGAAGGAGAAGAAGACCTGTGACGATAGCTGTGAGACCAGTACCATCGATTCCATGAGTGACTTCTTCAGCTGTGGAACGAGCTGAGAACCCAGATGCTCCTTTCCACCAAAAAGGCCACATTTTGATGTTGTTTCTTTCTGTCTTCCCTAATCTTTTTTACCAAAATTGAAAAATCTAATCTCAAACATAACCCTAGCTGATGATGATCACACTAAAAAAGTTGCAATTTTAATAAAATATCTCTTTTCCCTCGTGAAGAGAGCTTTTGCCTTTTTCCCATGCTCTGTTCTCAAATCAAGGCAATGAAGAATCTGGATAAATTAATTGCAGTTTCATTTGTTTTGTACCTTAATCCAAAATAAGAATAAAGATGCTTTATTTTATTATTCCTATATTTGATACAGATGTTGTTAAATGTTAAATTTGGTTTGGTATAATGTTCTATACGTTACATTAAACTAATAAAATAAGCATTGACACAAAAATTGCATGGAAAAGAAGCTGATCGATGTCAAAGGTTTTTACAGCAGAAAGTTGGAAATAAATTGGACAAACAAAGAAAGATCCAACCGAAGAAGGAAATAACAACTCTCTCTTGGTGTTGTGTAGAGCAAAAAACGAGTCAAACATGTTTTAAAATCTTTCATAAAACATATAAAAGATGAGCAATCTTCAAAAGAAGAAGAGACAGGTTTGGGCTAAAGAAGAGTGCTATGATGTTGAAAATCCAGAGATATAACCTTTCATTCATTCCCATGGAGATTGAGACCAAAAAAATTATTATTACTCAACGCTGTGTTGGCCTGGGCCTGGAGCTTCCAAATGCAGATCGGCGTTCATCACTGCCTCTAGGACCAGAACCCCAACGGTCTCCTCCTTCAGCTGGAGGAGCTCTGTCCCTGCCACTAGTCCACCGGTCAGTATTCTGAGCCGGTCCTCTACTGTTTCCCCAGTGGTCATCTCCGGGAGGCGGTCCACGGTTGGGCCAGCGGTCAGTTTCTGATGGTGTTGGTGCTGCTGTTGGTGCTGATGAGACCTCAGTAGTCTGGCGCTTCCACTTAGGAACATATTTGGCCGGACCTGATGCTGCTGCTGCTGCTGGTGCTGTAGCAGCAGGGGCGGCAGTTCCAGTAGGAGTAACTGTAGGCTCTGCAAGGCGAGCAGGTGGTGCATTAGTTCCTTTCAATGCAGCTTCTCGTTCCAGCCTTCCTTTCTCCTCCACCTCTCTCTCTCTCTGCCTTTGCTTCTCAGCAATTTCATCCAACTTTGCTTTGCGTTCAGCTTGTTCCTTCTTGAGCCTCTCAGCTTCTACGTTAGGGGAAAACACAAAATATAAACAGAAACAAGAGGTAATATTAGAAAAACTTCAACATCAATGTCAAAATGATGTGGATTTATGAAGGCAAGTCCACACCTTCCCGCTTGCGAGCTTCCTCTTCTTCCTGCAGCTTCCTAATTCTTTCTTCTTCAATTGTCAAATAATATATCTGCTTCCTCTTAATATCCCTTTCTTGCTTCCTGGCTCGAATTATTTGGCTGATACGCTCCTCTCTCTCCGTCATTATTCTGTCAAACTCTGCTTGGCGACGACTAATCACTTGTGCTTGGAATATTTCCTGGACACAGAAAGATTCGATTATATAAGTCGACTGGAAAGAAAAGTTACAGGAAAAAATGAAGAAACTAGAGAGCTTTCAAATTAATTCAATAACGAAAAGAGATACACATCAAGATGAACACTCAGAGAAACAACATAACATGTCAAAAACTGACCTTATTACCCAACATTCTGGACAGCCTGTTTTTCTCCTTCAAGTCACTCTCATGACGCTCTTTACTGAGTTCAACTTCACGCTGCATAGGAGAAGAGCTTTTAAGGACCTCATATACTTCCAAACTAAGAACCAAGTTGTAAGAAAATAAAACTACTGAAACGGTGAGGTTTTACCTGTTGCTCGCGCTCATAAAACTCTCTTTCCTCTACCAGTCTTCGCTGATATGCAGCTTCAATCAATGGAGCAGCCTCTTCTCTCTTTGCTCTTTCCAAATAATCCATAGTTTTGGCAAGTTTTTGGAGTTTCTTCTCCATTTCTTGCCTTTCCTTGAGCTGCTCAGTTAAGACCCTCTCCTTCACAGTTTGCTTTGTCACTTTCTCCTACATTAAGTTTAACCCAACCAATGTTAGTAATACGCAAATCAGTGAACTATAATAGCTAACATATTGTATTAATAAACTTACTCCATCTAAAAACGGCTTCTTCTTTCCCTTTTTCATGCGCTTCTCTGTGTCCTCCAGCAAAGCCTGAGCTTCTTCAAGCTCTTTCTCCTCTATCTCCCTAAGGATTCTTTGTTTCCTTCTCTCTGCAAGCTCTGCTGCAAGTCTCTTCTGTTCTGCCTCCTCAGTTAGCTTCTGTAGCTTAAGCCGTTTCTGCTCCTCTTCACGTTCCTTCAAAAGTAAACATCAAATCAAGGAATAGTCAAAACAGGCACAGCATAAAAGGAGAGGAGTGAAAACAACCATGGAAAAAGTAAACTACCATTTCTAGTTGCTGACGCTCTTGATCCTCCTTCCTCTTTTCAATGATTGATTTACGAGCAAGCAGTCTTTTGTGCTCTTTCTCAACAGTATCCGCTAAATTTGGTATTATGCCAGCTAGTTTTGATGCTTTACTTGGGACAGGATACAGCATAGCTCTTACTTTGCTCAAAGACTCGGCAAAAACAGCCAGATGATCCCTCAGTCCATCAGACTCAATACCCTAATATTCATACAGTTGATCAAATATATTAGTATCTACCAAAGATTCAAAAGGTTATAAGATATATTACTCAACGATAGACATGATATAACCAGTGTTCAGCTGAAGCATCAACAGAGGCTTACCAAATTTCCAAAAATTACAACACCCTTCATGTGATCAACTTTCATGGCAACGAAATTGTTCTTCACAGCATCAACAGATATCTTCTCTACCACTGAGAATTCGAAGAAGGGTACCAACTGAGATAAACTCTCAATTCTTATGGTTTGATAAATCTTAGAAACCTGAAAATATAATCGCAACAGAGAACATTGAGTACGTAGAAAAAACTGGGATAACCACCAGACCAATCCAAAATGGTTGAATGGATATTGCCCCACGACGTAGAGAACAAGGAGCACTCTTTACCTGTTGAAGTAGCCTCAGAGTAGCAAGCTTCTCCAGAGCAGGAACATATTGGGAAAGCTGCGCTTCTGGTAAAGAAGGAGCTGAGGACAGTTTCCCACCAGATTTTGAAATCTTTTCCAGCAAAGGCTGAATCTTGGAGCCAAGATCAAGTGGGTGAAATTCATGCTCCAAAACATGGAAAAGATCTTTGACCTCCTGAGATGCACAGCTCAGAACACCTCTTGAAACCTAATTGCATAGAAACCAGCCTCCAAATCAGAATCCTGTAAGGCGACAAATATTCTAAACCACAGATAAGGTAGCTGCTAGAAACTCACCAGCTCTGACAGAAGAGCTGACCGGGAAAGCTGAAAAGGGAACAAACAGAATTAGAAATAACAAATGAGGAAATGAAGGGCGCAATATAAAATTGAAGCAACATACATAAGAACCTATATTACCATATCTCTGCCCTCAAATTTAGGTTCAAGATTGAATCCAATGAGGTTGGCCATTCTCAAATTGCGTTCTTTCTCATTTTCAAGTTCCATATGGGATGCACTCTGAGCCCGATCAAACGGTGGAACGGACAATGCCGCCAAGACAACAGATGATGAAATCAGCTGCAAATCCTTTTGGCTTAAATTCTTATTGAAATTTTTCTGCAGACTAAATAGCTTAAACCATGCATAAGCATGATAAAGATGGCTAGAAGAAATCCAGAAGATCTCAGTCAATTTGGAATAATAAACCATCAATAAAGATGACTTGGGCGTTTTTTTGACCATGCACATTAGTCCATAGATATCTTCAACAGAGCGAAAAGCTTCCTGCAAATCAAAAAGATACATCAGGAACCATACTAACTTATTTCCAGTAATGAAAGAGAGGACAAGGTATAAGCTACAAAACTAAATTTGATATAAGATAAGGAAGCATCTGAAAAATACACAGAGAAAACAAAAACGCACCTGCCAAAGTCCAAGCTCGGTAGCAACTTTCAGCTGATCAAATCTTGTGTCCAGATACAGTTGCAAGCTCTCAGGGGCTGATAAGTCAGGTCGGTCCCTTTGGTCTCTGTACTTGTTCAAGTTTGCCAAATGATTTCTTATAATTTCACAAAGCCTACGGAACTCTGTTGTTCGCTTGTACTGCTTACAGAACTGGAAGGCTTTATGTGCTGTCATCTACAAGATAATAAAGTACAAGTCTTCAATCTCAATCAACTTAAAATCAGAGGTATCACCAATAAGCTTAACCTCAATGAAAACTAACCGCATAAAGTGCTTCCAACTTTGAGTTGTTTCGCAATATCTCAAGCACTGTCCTGTACGTCTCCCACAAGAACTTGAACCATGGGGTGACCAATTCACGGTCAGACCTATCTTTTCCCTTCTCCCCACTGACAATGCTCAGCTGTAAATCCTCAGGCTTCCTATCAGCTTCAAGGTCATCAACATCAAGAGCCTCCTCAAGGGCATCAGCCTGAGAACGAGCCTGCTCAGCTTTCTCAGTAGCAAGATGTAGGAAGTGCTTGATAACTTCCTCAAGAGAACTGACATTCACTTGCTGACAAACAATACGATACTGAATCAATCCATCCTTAGCGAATCGACCCCTCTTCAAGTCAACACAAAGATCAAGATACTTAAACATGATCTTTTCAAGCGGTTTCTGCCAAGCTCTGTATCTCTTGGAAGTAATGAGGTCATGAAGCGCCTGAAGAGCATCTTGTTTCTGTCCAACATTGATCAATTCTACACAAAAAAATGTAACACAATCTCAATTCATACACACCCTAAACCAAACCCATGTGACCAAATGACAATTAATACTAAAACATTTCATAACTTACCATCAGCACGCTTCAACGCGTTCTCTGGTTTGGCAAAATTCGCCATGTTTCAGACGAAAAAGCTAGTAAAAACGCTAACGCAAGGGACACTCTCAATTAGCCTGAAAACACACAAAGAATCGATTTTGTTACAGAGATCACCAGAATCCAGAAAAACCCATCAGATATCTCAGTATACAACGGAAGCTACATAGACCAGAAAAACTTGCCCAAACCCTAAATTCATCACATAGAATCAAAATAACACAGAAAGATTCGATAACCTGACGCAAATCCTAACCTAGATCAATTCGATGAGATTCGATTAAAAACAGTAGAGATCCAATCACTGGTGTGAGAACAGAGCCGAGACTTAGGACTAACCTTGTAGCCGTGATAAGAGAAGAAGAGAAGACGAAGCGGAAGCAACTCTAGGGTTTCTAGTATTAATATATATTATCGTTCTAAATATATATTACCGAGATTTGCAGATAGCACCGTAGTTTCTTACAGTTTCGAAATGACCCCGTTTTTATATTTTTAGTGTCTATTAAACCCGTTTTTGTCAATACTAGGGATGTTATTCCATTTTTATCACATGAGGCGTTAATTCAATTGAGATCAACAAATTTATGGATTTGAATCTCAAATAATCATTTAAAATATACTCTTTTATTGTTTTCGTTTTACAATATGTTTTAACGACAAATTTATGATTATTATATTTTACCTCTTATCTTTGTTTGATTCTAATTTTGTAAAAAAAAAAACTCGATTATTTCTGCATATGCTATAATTCAAAATTTTAAAAACAAACATAAATATTCAACCTTTTAAAAATGTAGTGTGTCAAAATTCTCACATATATGTGGCAGTCCAAAACAAATTTAAAAAAAAAAAAAATAGTAAAAAAACTAGATTATTTTAGCATATGGCATGAACCCAAACTGATTTGATTTTCTAGAATGCATACAGTACAATGTAATAAAAATATTAGTGGAATTAAATTTTTGGAAAATAATAATTTATTCTATTTTTTCGCAATTGTAAAAAGTAAAGAAAAAAAAAGGTTCAAGAGGTAAAAACGAAAAAGTAAAACCCTTTGAGAAGAAGAAGAACAAGCAGCGCATAATCCCCATCTTATTTTCTTTCAGAACAAAACTTTTCCCAGATTTTCCCGAGAAAATGAGCAATTTGGGATCTCGATCTTCTACCGAAGAAGAGCGTCTCAGTTTCTCAAGGTATTAGTTAATTTGAGCTACAGATTTTTGGATTATGGATGATATAGCTTCGAGAAATTTTCGAATTTTTTTCTCACATGAGGCGTTGTTTTGGAACAGATCTTTGTTGCAGCTAGGGCATTGGGTTACTGGGTTTTCTTCCAATTGTGGGTACAATTGAATTTGGCCGATTCAAAAAATCAGAACTTGGTTTACTTAGCAATGAACAAGTGTTGCAAAAATGCTTACCTGGTTCTGATTTGAAAACGTATTGGCTTGGATTAGTTGACCAAAGGTTTTAAATTCGATTTTGTGCATATTGTGTAAGATAAGCAAATGGCTTCTTCTGCTAAAGGACCTGGCAAGAAGGGTCGTCAGCCTTCGATTAAACATAGTTGCAATTTAGCTGAGGTTAAGAGGAAGTTGTCAAAGATCAGTGATCATCATTCACATGTAGAGTATGCTTATGTTTTCCAGAGGGAGAATGGGAAACGGGGAGGGACTAAGTTGAGTCAAATCCTGAGCAGGGATGCGTTGATATCTGCGGTTGATTTGATTTGGGATCGCTCGGATTTTGTTTCTGGTGATTTGATTAGCTCACTGAAAGAAGGGAATTTAGATTATGTAAATAGGGATGATGGTAGTAAGTTTAAAGTTTTGGTGGATAGTACACGGTTGCCTGCTGATCAGAAGGATAAGTCTCAACTACCATCGAGTCTACAGCCGAGGGTTAGATTATTGGGAGTGGCTGAAAAGATGTACAGTTTCGATCCGTATAACCAAAGAAGTTGGTTTAATCAGAGTGATGGAGTCAATTCTATAAGTGGTTTTTGCAAAGAGAATGGTATTCTGTTCGAGTCTAGATGGAAGACATTGTATAGCTGGATGGAAGGAGTCGTTCCCACTTCTACTAGATATCGTAAAGAAGGGGCTGAGATTGAAAAGAGAGAACATTTTGAAGAGCGTATTCCTAATCCGTTGAGCAGTAAAGCAGAACTCGCATCAAGAAATGCCAATAGTTGTGATTGTGTCTTTGATACAACTGGTGCCAAGGGCCAATCAACTGTAACTGAACCAAGGAGTCCTTTATTAGCAAGCGTCGCAGGCTCATTGGTAGACACCAGAATTTCTAGATCTAATGATGTGAATGATCTCTCTTTGCTTTGCAAAGATAGGTGTGCCAATAATAAAGGAGTGAACATAATAAGTTCAAAATGTAGCACGGATTGCGTTACAGAGGTTTCTTCTTCAGGGAATAACTCAGACGAAGACAGCTTCTCTATTGTTGAAAATAAACGGTTGCTTGAGAGAGATAGAAATGGCCAAGAGACTGAAGTTTGTTCGTCCTCGGTAGAAACGCCTACTTACGCCTTTGTTGCCAAACAGCGACATGCTTTTGCTGGTGCGTTGGCAGGTATAAGCGTCAGTCTTTGTCTTCATCCACTTGATACCGTTAAGACAATGATTCAGTCATGCCGCTTGGGAGAGAAGTCTCTATGCAATACTGGGAGATCAATTATATCAGAAAGAGGTAGAATTTTTTAAAAGGGAGCTTTCTGTATTTGTTTGTCACTGCGCCACGTTTCTTAACACAATTATGTCCCAATATGTATTCAGGTTTTTCTGGACTTTATCGGGGGATTGCTAGTAACATTGCCTCATCAGCTCCTATCTCTGCCCTCTATACGTTCACGTATGAAACCGTTAAAGGAACTCTGCTTCCTCTTTTTCCTAAGGTCTCTTTTTTCTCGCATGTTTCTCCATGGCCTGTTTAGCAGAATAAGTAAGGTCATATTACTAATTTCTTGAAATTTCAGGAGTATTGCTCCCTTACCCACTGCTTAGCTGGTGGTTCTGCAAGCATTGCAACTTCTTTTATCTTCACGCCAAGTGAGCGCATAAAACAGCAGATGCAAGTCAGTTCACATTATCGTAATTGCTGGTAAACATATGCAAACTTAATCTAACTTTTGCTAACTGCGTTATATAGCTTCCATGTTCTCTTGTCTGGTAAAGGTTTCCTGGCTTAACAAAAGTAGTTCGCACTGAGATTTGTTTCCCATTACCCTTTCTTTAATTTCATCTTGTGCTTTCAATATGTTTTTATGATATTTTCATCACGTATGAATACAGGACCGCATTAGTTGGAATCATCCAAAAGGGTGGTCTGCTTTCTTTATATGCTGGATGGACTGCAGTGCTATGTAGAAATATCCCACACTCAATCATTAAGGTTTGTTTTGCGCACACTAGAATGTGTTCCTAATATGCTCTAACTAGGGCTAGTATTTTGATCTTTAAGTCCACACTCTTCTGTTATTTTTTTTTCTCTGCTTGAATTCAATTCTGATGCCAAATTTATTGGAAATACAGTTCTATGTCTATGAAAACATGAAGCAGATGGTATTACCATCTATAGGTCCTTGTGGTGAACCGGCTCAACCCACGACATTACAAACGGTGTGTCTCTTCTCTGCTTCATCCCATAACAATCTGCACTTTAAGATTCTCTTAGCAATCTGTAGTGTATTTTTTTTTTCTTTTTGAATATGAAGAATCTGAGATTACTTGGATGATATTTCGATATTTGCTCCTAACAGCTCACCTGTGGAGGACTAGCCGGATCTGCTGCTGCTTTCTTCACTACCCCATTTGATGTAGTAAAAACAAGGTTACAAACTCAGGTTTGTTTCTCGTTCCAATTATTTTTTTCAGGAACCGCGTTAACAGTTGGTGCCAACATCTAACTTTACCCATGCCTGCAGATTCCTGGATCTAGGAACCAACATCCTAGTGTCTATCAAACTCTTCAATCAATACGCAAGCAAGAAGGTTTGAGGGGGCTATACAGGTCTCTGCTCGCTTTGACTGATCTTATCTCCCTAGTACTGGCTATTGCAATTGTAACATCTATGATTCATCAATTTACCGGCATAGTCTTCTCTTCTTGTATGTTGCAGAGGCTTGATCCCCAGACTTGTGATGTACATGTCGCAAGGAGCTATATTCTTTGCTTCATATGAATTTTACAAGAGTGTACTCTCTCTAGAAGCGACGCAACCCAATTCGTCAGCTCTCTCTGGAACAAAACAAAAGATGGAGATAGCCCTAAACCGTTAAAGGACAAGGATAGTTCACCCCCAATGAAACCACCAAGACTGCAACATATGTAATACAAAGAGAGGAAAATTATACATTGTTTTCGTTTTTGTAACTATTGATTTGATTAAATTCATTTGTGCATAGTCCTTTTTGACTGGAGAGAGAAGAAGAAGATCCATTATTCACTACAAGTTACAAAACTTTTTTTTGAAGGATCTACCAACTCTACGCTTATAAGACCTCTAACCAAATTGGGCATCCCATTTGCTACCTTACAATATGAACAGTGTGGCTTTTTCTTTTGCCTAGATCCTACTCAGAAGAATAAATAAATGATACAACAATGAATGTGACGCCTTTCTCAGTCTGAAAATCAAAGACCATCCCATCTTTAAGCTCTAACTTGTCCCGCGAATCTGCTGCTTCATGGTTGCGCTTTGTCGGAGAAGTTGAAGACCAACCTTCTCTTCTCTTCTTATCGCCAACTCACGACACAAAGAAGAATTCAAATGTACCTGCAACAATGACAGCACACAGACTACACTCGGGAGATTGGCGAGAAAGGAGGATTTGGCATGTAGGATTGAAGACCGGTCACAGCTTCTTTCAGAGGCTTAGGGACTATCTTTTCTTCTTCCTCTGTTACTGCTTCAACTAAGAACTGAATATCATCATCAATCAGCATTTTCAACGAGTTGCAATTCGACAACTGTTGTACATTCTCGCCATTTCTGAAACTATCCGAGACTTCCGTGTTATGTAATATGGCAACACATATGGAGAATGCTTGCAATGTTGATAACTGCGCATGGAAATGAACATCGTATTGCCCTTCCTCAACAAATGACATGTACAATGCTGGTATATGCTCTTTAGCACCCTATAATATGAAGATAGAGATGTGTTAAATGTGAAACAGAAGAAGAGCTCCTTTATAGTCTTTAATAATTTCTCATGAAAGTTAAGCAGTTCCAAGACAACAAGGCTTGTGTTTGATTGAGAAAAGATCCAATTTTACCTGGACAAATAGTTGCAAAGGATGCTGATTGTCCACAAGAGGCTGATCATGAGAACATGAGATACGAGGATTACCAATAACCATAAGTGGACAAGCCATGTCCCAACCACCACAGTCACAACCGCCTCCTGACCTCCATCGCTGAATCAAAGGCGAAGGACAAGAGTTTTCGGTAGTTGGTAACCCGTGGTTTCCCCTTGGGATTACAACCTTCAGTTTTTCTGAACTTCTGCTGCCAAACAACTCCTTTTTCTCCTCCTCAATTGGAGAAAGACCAAGAAGATTAGTTTTCTCCATCAACCTTTTGTCACCTCTTCTATATTTTAAGCTTTCTCTCTTCTCAATAGTGTCTTGAATAATTATAGCCGCGATCTCAAGGTCAGGATGCAAATCTGTAGCTGACCACGGGTTTGTTCCATTTGAAGCCTCAAGATCATAGCTTTGAGATGTACGTTTCGGCTGACATCTCTGCTTCAGTGTATCAGAAGCATCCCCAGACATTGAGTTATTTCTTATCTCTGAGTCTGGTTTAGCAGAGTTCTTGGAGGTATTATTAACCATATCAAGTGGTAGTGATTGATCTTCCTTTGTGGAGACACTTCGTCTTGCTTGTGCAATATCATACAAAACAAACTCATTTACCATCAAAGTTTCTGGATCTTGTCCCTTTTTTCTTACTTCAGTGCACATTTTACAAGAAACTTGCATCTGAGCCACCAGCAAAGATTCTTTATTAACATCGTTAAAACCCCGAACACTAGCACTGCTCCTCTTTCTGCTTCCAGCAGATGAAAATGTATATACCCAAGTAGAACCATTGTCAGATTTCCATGTCTTTGCCGCGTAAACTTCCTCAGGAGAATCTGACACAAACTGAAAAACCGGCAATCCATTCTTGCTTTCCATCTTGAGACGGCAATGTAGATGGACCGGGGAAGATTTCAGTACCGAAGTATAATCCTTAATGACAACTGGAGGAGGGCAAAGATTTGATCTTTTATGAATATTTGAGTAGTCACTCAACATAGATTTGCAACGCTCACTGTTCCTCCCCGGCTTTTCTGTACATCCAAACTTGAACTGATCACCTGATTCTCCTATATAACCAAGAGGACTTCTCAGAGATTTCGACTTAACAAATGGATCAAACATTTTCCTAACTCTTGAGCTGTCCTTATTGCAACTGGTTTCTAATGAGTCTACCTTTGCAGAATGTGGCTTAGGCAATCTAATTTTACGGTCATTATATTCATTCGAGGGACCGGCTACATCATCACCTGAATCCAACACCGCCGCTCTATCTTTAATACCTGACTTCAAACAAATGTCAATAAAGTTGCTAGAGGTGCAAGGTTCAACTGATGACTTCTGTCCATCTAAAACCATCTTATGCGCTCTTTTCTCTGTACTTCCCTTCCTCGAAGAATCAACAACTCTAAAGGAAAAAGAAGCATCACTACTACGAGACAACTCAAGTTTCGCCTTTGTATCTTTACGCCCCTGCGGTTCCCTAAGTTCTTTAAACAACTCATTAGAGCTTTGATACACAGAACCGCGCCTTAGCTCCGTTGTATCCCCCATTGCAAGAGGTTTAGAAGGAAAATTCTTACACGATGTGCTACGGTAACGCCTGAAGCTTATCTCGGTAAACCCTTCTTTGACTCTCAATATCTCATCTCTACGAGGCGGCTTCAGTCTTGTACTAGTCCTCTTTTCTGATTCAGTGAATGGACGAGGAGGAGGAAGAACACTATTGGGGCTTTGTTCCATATCAATTCCTTTACCAAATTCCATTTCCACTCCAATCACCACTTTAAAACATCTGTAAAACATTACAATTCAAGAAAACAGTTTAGTCTTCCTAAATCAAGACACTTTCAAGAAAACATATAGTCATCAAAACATAAAAACCTTCAACACAAATCTAAAACCAATCTCAAAATTTACTAAACAACTTCTTCTACATAATAGTAACAGATTAGAGTCTTAAACAATGATTAGTAGATCCAATGAATTCAATGTCATAAAACTTCAAAAGAGTTCAAATTAAGCTCCCAAAACACAAACTACACATGCAAAAGTAATGATCTTTGAATCATACACAATGTAGATCTCATATAAGGTTGATAGAGCAATTAAAAACATCAAACAAAACACAACTAACGAGAAGATTGAAATGAAACAATAAAACCCCAATTAGTAGTAAAAGAGTGTATCAAAACGAACCTAGAAAATCAGAAAGAACCCAAAATAGCAGTCAAAGAAGAACACCAAAACAAAAGAATCAGATAGCATTAAGCAAAGAAGCAAAACGAGGCAATTTTTCTTTTTTTAAAAAGATTTAGAGATAAAAAAAAAAGAGATCTAAGAGATACAGATAGAGACATAAGAGAAAAAAACAAAAACATACCCGAGTTACAGAGAGAAACAGAGTGTGTAAATCTCAAACATTTCTTCATCGACATGGAGAAGAAGAACAAGAAAGAGTGGTAATAAGAGAAACCGATCATGTTCTTTGTAATGTAAACAAAAAGATAGAGAAGAAAAAAAAGCAATCAATTAGTTTTCTCCCTCAAGGCATCATTTTGTTTCTTTATTTCCCTCTTCGAGTGTGCAAAAATCTCTCTCGCAGTCTCTATCTCTCACACTGTACTTTAGCTTTAGCTTTTTTGTTGTCTGTTTCTTTTTCACTTGTTCTATCAAACAAAGGTTTTGTTCACTTCAATGAAGTGTTGTGACCTAAGACAATCTTACCCTTTGTCAGACTTTGTCGCTAAAATATATAAAAAGGGTAGTTTCGTCATTTTAATTGAATCTGGTGAGAGACTGATTAATTAAATTTTTTTGGATCGGTTCGTGAACCAAAAAAGAAAAAAATTAATAAAGTATTATTTACTTGTTTCTCGGGAAGTTCATGTGGGATTCCTATCCCCAATTAAAATCTTTCGACTCTATGTTAAATTTATTTTATTTTATTTTCAAAAAAAGTTTATACTAAACTTAGATTTGTAAGAAAATGTTAAATATAAATTCTAGTGGCTAGCTCCTATCCATAATGGGCCGCATCGTAATTGGGAAGACCCACTTTTGACCAAACTTTCAACTTTAAAACATTTTGGTCCAAATTGGTAAAAGACAAAAATAATTTTATAGGGATTTGGAATTGAATGACTCGTATAAATTAACTTGGTGAGTATCCATTATTTAGGAGAAGAAAGTTTAAAGTTTGCGTTTGTGTATGTTTACCGATTTGATTATGAACGGTGAAATCTAGACTCATTTTGACAGCATGTAAAAAAACTATATATATAAAAAAAAAAGTTATGGGTTTTTGTTATGCGCATCCAAATAGAATTATTTGGAAATATTAAATTGAATTAATAATTATTTGTGAATTAAATCACTGTAAATTAAGTCCCTTAAGTCATCATAAAAAACGGGAGACAGTGAGTCTCCCGCTCACTTACCAAAAAAAAGTCATCATAATGGTTATATACTATTTTCTTCTATATTTCTTTATTTATTGATTAAAATAGAAACACTGCTTTAACTAGTTGAACTGTGATCTAAAGATGCATCTAGTTCGTTCTGGTTCAATTTTCAAATTGAACAGAAGATTCACGAAGGTAGATCAAGCTAGAGCTTTTTCGAACCGAAGATTCATATTGGGTGTGTCTATTGATTTGGGTGACGATGTTCGTTTGTACATTTAGATAATGCATCCAGATAGTCCATCCAGTTCATCTATTCATATACATCACTTGGATGATGTTCGTTTCTGAAATTGATAATGCATCTATCTGTATGCAAAAGTTTTCATTTGCTTAGTTTTTAACAGTTTGTATTTGCTTATGGATGCATGTTTTACCAAAATGACTAAAAAACATGTTTTCATTTTAATGATATTTTTATGATTTAAATTATATTTATAACTAAATCATTTTCAAAACATTTTTTTACATTTATAAATTTATATTTTCATGAAATAAATAAATTTATATGGTTTGAAAAATAATAAAGTAACCTATCTCTTTTTTTTTCATTGACTAGCTCCATTTACTCAATTGATTTCAATAAATTGCTAATTAGCTAATTTATGAATTCAAACTTACTTCTAAACTAGATTTTCACCCGCGGTACACCGCGGAGCCATAAATTTTTTAAAAAATCGGGACATTTTGATTTTATTCATAATATGACTTTGAATCATTATCTAAACATTTTAGCCAATGTAAGACGCTAAACACATATTTTTATTAATTGAATAATATATGTCTATTTTAAAATTTTGAAAATTACAATATATGCATGAAAAAATTGAGATTTGTAGATGAGTGTGTATGATACAATAAAAAATGTTGCATTTTTGAATATTCAGCATTTATTCGAATGTTTGAAATTTTAAAATAGAAAACGAAAAGAAGGTGTGTGGGTTTTTTAAATTAGGATATTCCATCATTATAATGTAATTCATATTACCAAATCTGTATTAAAAATCATTATCTTACTCAAATATTTTGTTGAGGGATTTCAAATTTATGGATATTAAGAACTATGCTTTTAATGTTCTTCCTAAGAATTCTGATAATGGATATAACTAATTAAGATTATTTTAATAGATACGAAAATATAGAAGATCGGACTTAGAATTCCAGGTCAATTTTGTTAATTTTGCATTGATCCGTTTTTTATTTGTAATTATATTTTAATAGTATAGAGGCTTTCTATTTATTGTTTTCAAAAAATATTCTAAAAAAATTATAGATTTAAATAGTTATTTTGTTTCGATAATCAATATTTACTTTCAGGTTTAGGAACATGATCCAAATATTCCATTAGTATATCAAAGTATTATATATAGTGTATATACTCATAATATTTTGAATTTAAATTAGGTAAGTTTTTAGTCATTCTAAAATATAGAAAACATGAAGATCTGAATATTTTTGAAGATTTGAATATATACAATTTCGTTTTTTACATCTTGGATTTAACTATTTGAATACAATTTCGTTTTTTACATCTTGGATTTAACTATATGAATATAGAAAGTTTAATTTCATATATAAAAGAATTTGCTTTTAATTTCGTATTATTTTGATATAATATACTTGACCAAAAGAAAAACTAAATATATACCGGAATTTAGTTAAAAAAAAAACACTTTATATTACTTTGCAGTCGTTGAAATCGTTTACATGCGGGAGTTTTATCATTTTCATTTTGAAAAGTTACTTATGTGCAAGAAAAAAGCTATAACCTTTATAAATGAAAATTCAGTACATTTGCTCTATGATAAACATCTCATAAAAAATAAATAAATGGGTATATTAACAATATTTTATTTCAACACCACCATCTATTTTTTTCTCTGTTGTGTTCTCCGGTTAGGTTTTTTTTTAAAATAACTCTACACTCCCCGATAGTTTTTTTTCATATAGCTATAAAATCGAAGAAGTAAAAAATGAAATTGTATATATGTAAACTTAACAGTAAGAAACGTTTGGAATTTTTTTAGTAGAGAGATCGTTTAACTGTGGTGGCCTTGCAAGTTAATTTACTCTAAATATGTATAGTGTGGGAAAAACATTGTTTGGAAGTCTTTAATTTATGAAAAGATAAAAATTGAGACCATTTAATTTATATTTAAATATAGAAAATTTGAAAATGTTAATTTCCTGCAATCTCTCGTTGAGATTTGGTTATTCTTTATTGGTAACAATAGTTAGAATGTGATTTGATTGTAGAATATTCATAATACTTAATATTGTTTTTCTAATTCAAAAATAAATATCGGCAATTTGGTTGTTACAATTTTTAGAAACAATTAAAAATACTGGCGATAACTAACAATTCGAGAATCTAAAAAATCTTTCCAAAAAAAAATTTCAAGGTGATTAAGACAAAATTAATTAATCAATTAATGTATTAACATTTAAAGCAATGGCATTCATCCGTAAATATTTTCAGACTCTAGGATTTATTTCATATTTGTGCTTCGAAAATGTATATATAAACAAATTTATCATTCAAAAACTTTAGTAAATTTTTTTGTTCCTAAATCCATTTCTCTTGGATATAAATTCAATTATTCAACATCCAAAAAAATTAATTTTAGAAATTTTAATGTGTAGTGAAAAAAGAAAAAAAAAATATTAATGTGTTGACGAGGTTAGGTTTTTCTTAATTAAGAGTGATTTCGTTTCATGATATTTTTGAATTGTGATCCTCGAGATACGCGACTTCTCTTGTTGTCTCCGGTGATCATGGACTCTCAGTCTATCTCCGTTGCCGATCGCTTGTTCATAGGTCCCAATCCGCTCAAAAGCTTTGAAAGGTCTCGTTTCAAATTGATCAGATTCCTCTTTTTGTTTCTTAATAGTTAAATTGTTCAGATAGTGGAATTATATTTGCCCATCACCTGCAATTCCGTGGACTAACTTCATTCATTGATCACTTAGAAGTAGAAACATGAAACTTTCTTGAAAGATTAGTTACTGTTTCATATTTGGCTAAGCTTGAAGTTTTTGGGTTGTTTGGAGGTAATGCATATCTTTCTAGTTAGAGCGAGTATGTGTTTGGACCCAAACACTTTTGGTAACACGGAAATCTTGCAAAAAATTCATGGTTTTCTAGCTATAGAGATCTTTAGCATTGTGCCAAAACAACTCAAGAAAATGTAGTCCTTAGATTAGTCACAGTGATCACCCGTTTTAGTGAATTGCTTCTTCAAGTACTCAGAGAGTCGCTTTGATATAGATAAGGCTATTCGTGATTCTCCAAAAAGCTATTAATGGTCCTGCAACATGTTCATATTCTTCTTGTTATGGCCTGAAGAAATTGAGAATCATAGTAACTTGTTAGAAAGGACTCTCAGTGGTCCAACTTGTTCATCGTTTCTTTCTTACAAGTTGCCATTGTTTTTTTCTTCATATAATAGACAAATGTTTCCAACTTGCTCTTATGAAAGTCATATTTGTGTAATTATTCAGCTTGTTGTTCAGATAGGAAAGAATCTCTTCCTGTTGAAAAATGGGTTGAAATAATATCTTCTCATTGATCTTCTGGCTTGTCTCTGTTGTTGTCTCTGCGCAGTTATGCTTGGACAAGTTTGGAACTTTTAGACCAGATGGTATACTTTAGACAGGAACGGTCAACTTATTCTCTCATCTCTTGCATCTGATGTCACAGCTAAAAATGGCTTCTACAACACTTCGATTAGGACTGATCCTGAACAAGTCTACGCGATGGGGTTGTGAATCCCAGGTGCTAAACAAAAGCTTTGTTGGGATTGTATCAAGGTCCAAGGATGCATCAGACCAGTTAATACAGAGATGTGCCAACCAGAGAGCAGCATTTCACACTGGTCAGGTAGAGGTAAAACTCTATATAAGGCAAGCTACTATAACCCGCTGTCTTTTAGACCAGTGGATTTGGATTCAGTTTCTGTTTGTTTTATAGTTGGAGATGTCAGCACATATTTAACAGCTTTTTGATGAGTTATTGGAGGGATTGTTAGTTCCTATGGTGACTGATGATGACTATGTAACACCTGTTTACAACAAAGTGTTGATGACTATGTGAATTGCTGTCGTGGGAAGCAAGGCGGCTATGTGTATCCACCTAATAGTATTTTCGGTGGGATCTGTACCCTTTCATTGGTGCTTTTGATCTTCTTAAGTTAACGCCTCCTCCAGCATCTCAGCTGCAATCTACATCTCCCCTGATCAATAAAGGTAACCCACTGTTTACATCAACTGGTTTAGCGGAAGGCAAGTCTATGACAAAGAGTAATAAAGGGACAGAGGAGATGATTAAGTTAGTGTTTTAGTTTTGTTTAAAGGATATTTAGTCAGGGACTATCATTGTTGTGAATCAAATAGGAGATGGGAACGCTGAGAAGTGGCAGAAACGGAGAAGACGAGAAGCTACACCAAGTGTTTCGAAACACATGGTGAAGGATAAAGAGATGATTGCAGTCTCTTGGAAAAATTGAGTAAGTGATTACGAAGAAGAAGAGGAACAACTAGGTTTTGAAGACTCTCTTTGATTCCAAAGATATGGTTAGAAAGAAGCCTTCCGTGACACCAGTTCCTTGACCTTGATTTGCTGTGAACTACAGCGTTTTAACTTGGAAGCAACGACAGGTCAGATACAATGAAACCTATGATAAACGACACGGTTTTGATGAAAGTGAACGACAGTGTCTCGTAAATAACACGATGACGTTTTGGATAAGAAATGACATCGTTTCGATAACAAAGCAACGACACCGTTTTACTGAATTGAAACGACAACGTTTTTAATTTTGAAACGACGACGTTTATATAAGTATCAAAACGACAACGTTTCAATAACAAACAAACGGCACCGTTTATCTTAATTGAAACGACAACGTTTTTAAATTTGAAACGACAACGTTTTTAATTTTGAAACGACACCGTATTATAAATATAAAACGACAGCGTTTTTATAAGGGAAACGACGACGTTTGGATAAGGATAAAACGACACCGTTGCTAACAAAAGAAACGACACCGTTTGATAACAAACGAAACGACACCGGTTTATTTAACTGCAACGACAACGTTTTGAAATTTTGAACGACGCCGTATTTAGAAATAAGAAACGACAGCGTTTTTAATTAGCTAAACGACAGAGTTTTGATTTAGGAAACGACGACGTTTCGATGATATTAAACGGCAACGTTTCGCTACTGTGTTCTGATAATATTGCAACGACGCCGTATTAAGAGTATTGAACGACGCGGTTTGATACGGATGCAACGACGCCCTTTTTGTTTGCTGAAACGTTTGCGATTATAATGGTACGGAACGACAGTGTTGTGATAGCTTGGCGTTTGGATTTGGATTACTCGAAAACATTGTTGAAGGCGATGATGCTGTTTCCCAATTTGCTCTTGAACTTTACGGGAATGGCCATGTCTGGGAATCTAACGGATGAAGTTCGTGGTGGGGAACGAATTCAGAGCAATGATATAACTTGTCATGAAGAAGAGCACAAGGGTTTTCAGATTGGTGGGATTGAGCTAAAGGGTTTTGCTCATGGAAGTGTTTGAAAAAGATTGAATCTTGTGAAGATTAGTGAAATTGCGCCTAAGGGTTTCGCTCATGTAAGTGTTTGAGAAAGATTAGTTCTTGTGAAGATGCTTTGGTTAATAATTTAATATGGTAACAAATGTTTTTGCAACATAGCTAGTGAGGTTGAGGCTTCGTAGTATCTGGTTTAAGAATTGTTTGTGATAGAGACTAAAGGAGCCATTGTTGGCCAAATTAAGAATTGAATCGTTTATAGAGCATATAAGACATGAGACATGACTTGTATAAGAAGAGTGCTTCAGTTTCCACATCATCTTCTGCTTCAAAGTAAACTATTATTAATCACTTTGATTAGGTGACTCTTTTTCTTTTCTGTTCAAGTTAGATTGATGACTTTTGTGTTTTGTGTTGTTTCTTTTCTGATTTTGGAATTCTTTGGTCAGCTGCAAGCCTGCAACCACGCGTTTTCTGTCAATTCGATGGAAGTGTATGCTGTAACTCCCGGGAAGTCTTTAAGTTGCAGAGACAGTTTAATGCAGTCAAGGTATTATTTTGCTCGGTAAGGCCGATATACCAAACAATAACACATATGTTCATGTAGTTTGGCTTGATGGCGAAACATTATGCTATTAGATTACTTGGATGCTATGGTTCTGTTCATGACTTTTATAACCTCTCTAGTTATCAGTTGATGATTATTCCCTTTTCTGGTTGCACAAGTGTCGTTCTTTCGCAGCAGAGCTTTTTCGTGTTGAGTCATAATATTTCCATAGGTAATGCGTATCTTTCTGGTTCAAGCGAGCATATTTTGGACCGAATAGCCTTTGTTGTGTTCTATAATTTATAAAACAACTCTAGAAAATGTAGTCCTCAGATTTATCACAGTGATCATCCATCTCAATCAATTGCTTCTTCAAGAACTCAGAGAGTCGCTTTGATATAGAAAACGCTATTCATGATACCCCAAACAGCTATTAATGGTCCTGCAACATGTTCGGAGTCTTGTTATGGCCTGAAGAAGTAGTTGAGAGTCATACTTGTTGGAAATGATTATTAGTGGTCCAGTTCTCAAACATGTTCATAATATCTTTCTAACAAGTTGCCATTATTTATTTAATTTATATTCTCTATCCATATAATAAAATAATGTTTACAACTTGCTCTTATGAAAGCCATGTTTGTGTAAGTTATTCTATATTCAGCTTGTTGATGAGACACTAAAGAAACTCATCCACTCCACTTTTGGAAAATGTGTCGAAAGAATTTGTTCTCATTGGTCTTCTGGGTTGTCTCGGTGAGCTTAATTGTTGTTGTCTCTGCACAGTTATGCTCGGAGGAGTTTGGAACTTTTACACCAGGTGGTACATTTGACAGGAACCGCCGACTCATTCTCTCATCTCTTCCATCTGAAGTCACAGCTCAAGATGGCTTCTACAACGCTTCGATTGGAACAGATCCTGTCCAAGTCTACGCGATGGGGATGTGCATCCCAGGCGCTAAACAAAAGCTTTGTAGGGATTGTATCAAGGACGTCACAAGAATGTTAATACAGACATGTCCCAACCAGACAGCAGCAATTCACTGGTCAGGTGGAGGGGAAACTGTATGTATGGCACGCTACTATAACCGACCGTCTTCTAGACCATTGGATTTGGAATCAGTTTCTATTGGTTATAACGTTGGAAATCTCATCACAAATTTAACAGATTTTGATAGATTGTGGGAGCGGTTAGTAGTTCATATGGTGACTAAAGCTTCATCACCATCAATAAAATATTTATCATTCGATAACAGTAGATTCTATGCAGCTGATGAAGCAAACTTGACAAGTTTTCAAATGATCTACGCCTTAATGCAATGCACGCCAGACGTCTCTCCTTCCAACTGTAACACCTGTTTAAAAAAAAGTGTTGATGACTATGTGTATTGCTGTCATGGGAAGCAAGGCGGCTATGTGTATCGGCCTAATTGCATTTTCCGGTGGGATCTATACCCTTTCAATGGCGCCTTTGATCTTCTTACGCTAGCGCCTCCACCCTCATCTCAGCTGGAATCTCCACCCTCATCTCAGCTGGAATCTCCACCTCCCCTGACCAAAAAAGGTATGTGACATACTTAGATAAATAATATAAATAAGTAAATTTTAGAACACTGTAAATAACCCTTCTTGTATTCAACTCTAAGAAGAGGTGATTTGGTCTTGCACAGATGAAAAAACGATTCATACAGGAACTACCATTGGAATTGTCGTTGCAACGGTCATAATCATGGCTCTGCTTGCTCTAGGGGTTGCTGTTT
The DNA here is from genome assembly GCA_905216605.1 of Arabidopsis arenosa. Lineage (NCBI taxonomy): Eukaryota > Viridiplantae > Streptophyta > Magnoliopsida > Brassicales > Brassicaceae > Arabidopsis > Arabidopsis arenosa. Next base: position 16,122,199 of record LR999456.1, read on the forward strand.
GCAGGAGTAGAAAAAAATATCAAGCTTTTGCCTCAGAAAGTGAGTTCCTCTTGTTTTCTTTCCTATCGGCTGGTCTTGCTGCTAATTTACGAAATAATTCCACCGACCTGACCATAAAACCACCTACATTTCATTGTGCAGTTGCCGATGATATTACAACTGTCGGATATCTTCAGTTTGATATTAAAGACATTGAAGCTGCAACAAGTAACTTTTTGGCGAGTAACAAGATTGGTCAAGGTGGTTTTGGCGAAGTTTACAAGGCATTTGCTCCTCAACTACTTAAGTTGTTTCTGTGTTATATATGTTTGAAGATATTAAGATGATTCGTTTGATTAAGTTGTAATATGCAGGGTACGTTCTCAAATGGAACTGAAGTTGCAGTCAAGAGGCTGTCAAGAACTTCAGATCAAGGTGAACTGGAGTTCAAGAACGAGGTGCTTCTGGTAGCAAAGCTTCAGCACCGGAATCTCGTTAGGCTTCTCGGTTTTGCTCTACAAGAAGAAGAAAAGATACTCGTCTTTGAGTTTGTTCCCAACAAGAGCCTCGATTATTTCCTCTTCGGTAGTACTAGTAGACAAAACTACTAGTCTAATTTTCCTCTTTATCCAATTTTCTTGAAATTTTAATCATGGATTTGCAAATGGATGTGCAGACCCAACAAAGAAGGGTCAGCTGGACTGGACAAGACGGTACAACATCATCGGAGGGATTACACGAGGGATTCTCTATCTTCATCAAGACTCGAGGCTCACCATCATACACCGTGACATCAAAGCGAGTAACATTCTTTTAGATGCCGATATGAACCCGAAAATAGCGGATTTCGGAATGGCAAGGAATTTCAGAGATCATCAAACTGAAGACAGTACAGGAAGAGTCGTTGGAACCTTGTTAGCACTTTCCTTATTACTTTAAATGGGCACAATTCTCTGATGAACGGTTTTCGTTTCTGATTAACGTAAAAATTGTCATGTGTATATTTGCAGCGGTTACATGCCTCCAGAATATGTGACGCATGGCCAATTCTCTACCAAATCCGATGTCTATAGCTTCGGAGTATTGATTCTGGAGATTGTTAGTGGCAGGAAGAATAGCAGCTTCTATCAGAGGGATGGTTCTGTTTGCAACTTGGTCACATATGTGAGCTAAATCAACTCAATATATATACTTCATTTTTTCTTAAATGTGATCGCGATTCATAATATGAGTCTGTTCTCAGGTTTGGAGGCTGTGGAACACCGATTCCTCCTTAGAGCTCGTAGATCCGGCGATTAGGGAAAGCTATGAGAAAGATGAAGTCACTAGATGCATCCATATCGGACTTTTATGCGTTCAAGAAAATCCTGCGAATCGCCCAGCTATGTCTACAATATTCCAGATGCTCACCAATAGCTCCATTACTCTAAATGTCCCTCAACCACCTGGATTTTTCTTCAGGAACAGACCCGAATCTGACACATTAAGCCGCGGGTTGGAGCCGGACCAATATAACACCAAATCCGTTACTTGTTCTATCGACAATGAAACGATCACTACACTCACTCCTCGTTAAAACTCTTGCTTCTGCACTCTGTTGTATTACCTCAACTCTATTTTCAAAGTCAATGTATAAAGAAATTGAGGTTTGAATTGTTTTTGAATGTGATGCTGTGTATTAATAAAAAATTTCTCATTTTGATTCTGATTTACCACGTTTTGGTGTCAAATAGGGCCTAGAAGAGCTACAGATCAAGAATTGGTCTACGTTCACTTTCATCATATTTACCTAACGTGTTTATAAAGTATTAAATTATCCAAAACGTTGACTTAGTTGACTTGTGCATTAATGCTCGTATCCACTACTTGACGAAAATTCTACACACGCATGTTTTGACCAAATCAACGTTCCAAAATAAACTTTCCTTTTTAAGATTCAAGTTCTAAGATCTGCAACAAGTATCTGAGCAAAGTAAAATCTCAAGAGAAAAATGTGTCTGAACAGTCTCTTTTCAATCCTCTGTTTTGTCCTTACCGTTAGTTTCGGCTTTGTCTCTGCACAAAGATGTGGAGATTCACTGTTTTTCACCCCAAACGGTACTTACGATACAAACCGTCGTCTTGTTCTCTCAACTCTTGCTTCCAACGTCAGTTCACAAAACAACCGCTTCTACAATGTCTCGGTTGGTGAAGGCCCTGGAAGGATCTATGCCTTAGGTCTCTGTATCCCAGGGACTGATCCAAAGGTCTGTTCTGATTGTATCCAACCTGCATCGGTTGGATTATTACAGAATTGTCCGAACCAGACCGACTCATGGGACTGGAGAGCTGACAAGACGCTCTGTTTCGTTCGATACTCTAACAGTTCGTTTTTCAACTTGAAAATTTTAATGCCGACACAAGCAGAGTACAACACTGGAATGTTCCAGGGGAACGTTACAGCTTATACAAGAATATGGGACGCGTTCATGGAATTTATGCTCACCCGAGTAGGTTCAACTCGTTACTTGGCCGATATATCCCCTCTGATAGGTTCTGATCGTATATACGCGATGATGCAGTGTATTCCGGGGATATCCTCTAACGACTGTGAATCTTGTCTTCGAGAAAATGTGCAAGAATACAAGAGTTGCTGCAACGGGTACATAGGTGGTACCGTTCGAAAGCCGGTCTGTTATTTCCGGTGGGATGGTTATCGATATCTTGGTGCCTTTGGTGACACACCATCTCTACCTCCTCAAGAATCTCAACCCATGCCGCGTCCTCCCCCTCCTCCTCCTCCTCCTCCTTCAGATGGAAAAACGCTTTCTATAGGAGCTATTGTGGCGATTGTTGTTTCAGCGCTTACATTCGGGGTGCTGCTCATTTTAGGATTAGTTCTTTGGAAGAGAAGACAATCATACAAAACACTAAAACCTCAAAGTGAGTTACTTTTTTTTTGGGGGTTTTGCCATCTCACATTACTTTTTGGAATGCATAATAGTAACCATACATATACTATTGCAGCTGATGATGATATGACAAGTCCACAGTCTCTGCAATTTGATTTTACGACAATTGAAGCGGCAACAAATAAGTTTTCGAAGAACAACAAGCTGGGACAAGGCGGATTCGGTGAAGTTTACAAGGTATATTTGAGCTGAGCTCTTCATTTATCTTTTTTTTTCATGGTTCATCAACCAGGGTTAAGGGCCTGTCTCCTTAGAAATCAATGAAATAGAGGTACGAGCCTATAGAACAGATCCTGAACAAGCAAGGTCATTAGCTCTTCATTTATCTATGACTGCTTGATTTGCCATAAAAAACAAAATATTAAGAGTATGTTCATTTAGACATGTCAATCGGGCTAGCCCGGCCCGGCCCGGCCCGAAGCCCGCAAAACCCGCATATGTTTGAGCCCGGCCCGGCCCGGCCCGTAAAAATTCCGAGCCTAGATTTTGAAGCCCGGCCCGGCCCTAACAGGGCTACAGGGCTTTTACGGGCTTTTTTGGGCTTTTCTTTCGAGAAAAATAAACCCTTCTAATTTATAATATCTCTTAAAAAAAAAAATCTATGTATAAAATGAGTCAAACGAAACTTAAATAACCCACTAAAGTCAATCTAGTTTTAAAAAAAGTTTAAAATCAAATAAATAATCCAAATAAATTGTTTAAACCCACATTAAATAAAATATAAAATCATAACACTTATAGTAAGACACAATTAGAAAACTAGGTTTAGAGTTTTTAACTCTATTAAAAAAAATCTTTAAACAAATCTCTTAATTAAACAATAATATTTATAAAAAAGGAAGTTAAAATCTCTTTTTAAGGGCTTTTCGGGCCGGCCCGAGCCCGGCCGGGCTAAGCCCTAAAAACCTTTTAGTCCAACGGGCTTAGCCCGAAAGGCCCGATTTTTTTCTGGACATATATTTTTAAGCCCGAGCCCGCTATTTTTCAGGGCTGGGCCGGGCCAGCCCGCGGGCTTTGGCCCTAATTGACATGTCTATGTTCATTGGTGAGACTCACTAAGTCTCTCATCAATAATTTTTTTTTAGTATAGTTTAATCTTGGTAATGTAATTTAATTTGAATACTTATTTTAAAATTTTATCTTAAATTAGAAGATTTCTAATTAATATTTTTACATCGTATCAAATTTACATTTTAAATATATTCAAATGAGAATCGATTCTCACCCACTTTTTCTAAAAATTTATTTTTATTATTTTTAAAAAAATTTTCTATTTTGAGAGACTCAATGAAAGACTTCCACTTCACATGCTCTAAAATGCTTTTATATGTATATCTATAGGGAATGTTACCTAATGAAACAGAAATTGCGGTAAAGCGTCTATCGAGAAATTCAGGACAAGGCACACAAGAGTTCAAGAACGAAGTTGTGATTGTGGCTAAACTTCAACACAAGAATCTTGTTAGGCTTCTTGGGTTTTGTATAGAAAGAGATGAACAGATACTTGTCTACGAGTTTGTTCCCAACAAGAGCCTTGATTATTTCCTCTTTGGTAATAAACAATAACACTTGGTTTAATTTATGTTCATTTTATCAAATTTTCTTAAAATAATAGTCTAATGCAGATCCAACAAAGAAGAGTCGCGCTAGATTGGAAAAGACGGTACAACATCATAGGCGGAATTACGCGAGGGCTTCTCTATCTTCATCAAGACTCGCGGCTCACCATCATACACCGTGACATCAAAGCAAGTAACATTCTTTTAGATGCCGATATGAACCCTAAAATAGCGGATTTCGGAATGGCAAGGAATTTTAGAGTGGACCAAACTGAAGACAATACAGGAAGAGTTGTTGGAACTTTGTTAGTATTCTAATATTCTCCTTTAACTTTGATAAACCTTTTTTTGTTTCTTTTTGTTTCTGATAACATAAAAACTTTCATGTGTATATTTGCAGCGGTTACATGCCTCCAGAGTATGTGACACATGGCCAATTCTCTACCAAATCTGATGTTTATAGCTTTGGAGTATTGATTCTGGAGATTATTTGTGGCAAGAAGAACAGCAGCTTCTACCAAATGGATGATTCTGGTGGCAATTTGGTGACACATGTGAGCAAAAACCAAACCAAAATATTACTCTGTTTTGGTTGTGACCATCAAGGATTTTGATTCTGAATATGATTCTTGGCAGGTTTGGAGGCTTTGGAACAATGATTCACCCTTAGATCTCATCGATCCTGCGATTAAGGAAAGCTACGATAATGTTGAAGTCATTAGATGTATCCATATCGGAATTTTATGTGTTCAAGAAACTCCGGCAGATCGTCCAGCCATGTCTACAATCTTTCAAATGCTTACCAATAACTCCATTACTCTACCTGTGCCTCGACCGCCTGGATTTTTCTTCAGAAACAGATCCAATTTAGACCCTTTAACATATGGATCCGAGCCGGGACAATCCAGCAGCCAATCTGTTCCTTTTTCTATAGATAGTGCGTCAATCACGCGAGCTACTCCTCGGTGAAATGATTGCTTTTGCACTAGTCCTTAGCATTTTCCTTGTAACGCAAGCAACTCCAATTTTCAAATTCTATGTGTAAAGAAGTTAATAGACAAATGATCCTATTTATTTTGTATGTAATTAATGTGGGTATATATATATAAAACCAAATTAAACTTATTTGTAGGTAGAGTATTCCTTTGTTCTTTTTTTCCATGGCAATACGAGAATTTGTGAAACCACAAATCTGATACATTAACCTCTAAAAACAACCACTTATGAGCCCATTTTAGACTTCTTCAATCCTCTATGAAAATCACCAGCTTGCTTATTCCACTTGACTTGAGACAAGAGCTTATTCCAGATTTTCTATAAACTGGCAACAAATTTTATTACTTCCCTTGAAACATCCATGCAACTACACGTATAACGTGATGATGTTCCACTGATTTTGATCAACAACATTTGTAGACCTCTCAGGTTTTTATGTTTCATCAATATATATATATATATATATTTTTATAATTCATGGTAGATCATAAGCCTATGGAGGGACCCAGACTAATCTTTAAGAAAGGTGCATCCCATGGATAAACTCTCTCTCTGGATATTCAACTATAAAAGAAATTACATATAAAACCATATCTCTTTTCAATTCGGTTCAATGTACTTGTTGTTATATGATTTAGGTTTTGCTATTTACCAAAAATATTTTTAGGGTTTTTGTTACTTGACTTATTTATGCCTGGTCTTCCTTAATTTTTAAAAACAAAGTGAATCACATACCAAATTTTAAATATACATTTCTAGATCGTTCTTTCGAGTCATTTTGGTTTGATTGATCTAAAACAAGTAGCGGGATCTTTGTTTTAATTTTTCTCAATCATGGTTTTTATTTATTTATTTATATAACCGGAAGACAAGCTAAATTCATTTGATCAAAAAAAAAGACAAGCTAAAGTCGAAATTCATAATTTAATAAAATATCCGCTGTAGCACAATAGTTAAACTATCGTGGTAGATGGCTTTCTAGGTTCGAAGCCCTACAGCGAAAATCAGTTTTTGTTTGAAATCTACAATTATCTGTTTCAATATAGTCTGTTATAGCACAATGGTTAAACTATCTTGTAGATGGCTTTCCGGGTTCGAAGCCTAGAATCAAAAATGTTATCTGATATGTTGTGTTTTTATCGGTTTTGAGTATTTGTTTTCTTTTCTAGATCATATATTTTATAGAGTCAAAGTGTGTTTTTAGAGTCTTTTAGTCCGTTATCGAGTTTTTACAGGTTTTAGGTTACTTCGGAGGGAAACGAGCTGTTTTGGGATAAAACACACATTTGGAGATGCAGTTTCGTTTAGAAGTATCAGACGTTTGGCCTCAGATGGAAGACTTCCCACCGTTAGATCTTTCTAAAGTTTTGACACAAGCTTGATGAAGATGTTAGCTTGATTTTCCAAGTGATTTGAAGGAAATCTAACGGTGCATTCAGGAGTTATACCCGATTTAGTGAAGACAGGTCATTCTGGCGAGCATTTGAAGCAGGTGCAGAGTTTGGAACCAGAGAAGGTTAGACCGATCGGTCCAGGAGAAGACCGATCGGTCCGGAGCTCGACGGCGGACCAGAGAGGGTTAGACCGATCGGTCCTCCACTAGACCGATCGGTCCGAAGCTTCGACGGCGAACAGACTTGGTTGGACCGATCGGTCCTCCTCTAGACCGATCGGTCTGATTTCCTGACGCCCGGTTTTGGTTTTCCTTAACCGGATTTATCTTCTATTTTCTGTAATTGGGTATAAAAACCCTGAAAACCTATTTTTTCATTCACGTTTTCTTTCTGCAATTTTTCTGAGACTTTTCTCTTGTAAGCAACCTTGGGATTCTAGAGATTCATCCTCTTTGACAATTTGGAGAAGATTTCTAAACCCTATTTCTTATTTTCATTGCAATTCAATTATGTCTTCTTCATCTATTTGTGTTGTTTTCTTTGCCATGAGTGAGTAGTTTCTCAATTGGGTTTTAGGGTTCTAATTAGGAGATTCAATGGATTAATGGATTGATTGTTATTAGGAGTTCTTATTCTCTAGGTTCTTTGATTCACATGTTCTTAATGCTAGAATAGGATTGATCACCCTGTTGTAGATTCTAGGTTTTTCTATGCATCAAAAGTGTTCGATAGAATGCCTGAAAGAATGTGAATTGAGCAATGTATGCTTAGCCAACGAAAGTTGACGTTAGGACGCATTGTGAACTTAATGAACCTGTTTGATAATGCGAATTTGACTAGGAAATTACATGCGAAAGTTTAGTAATCGAGTAGTCAAATTTAGTGATTAATGTCTTGAAAGAGAATTAGTCTAGTTGTGTTCATGTTCGAGAACGGTTCGTAATTATTGAATTCCTTGTTTCATGTTTCCATTGTTTATTGATCTCTGAAATACCCTAATGCCCAATGCCTTTTAATCTTGAAGTTAAATCGTTTAATTAATTTGCATTTTTATTTTACAATCTGAAAACTCAAACAAAACAACTCTTCGCTTTAGCTAAGAACGAGTCTCGGAAGTCCTTAGAGTATCTTTGGTCCTTGTGGATCGACCCCGTATATACTGCCTTGCGGTTAAGTGTATCGGGTAATTACTCGAGCAATCAAGTTGGCGCCGTTGCCGGGGACCAATTGCGTTACCTAAGGATTTAGGATTAATTTTTAGTCTAAAGCATTTTTATTTTCTGTTACTGATTTTCGTTTTCGTTTTCTCTTTGGTGTTTTCAGGTGTATGACCCGCAGCCAAGGCTCGTCACATCTAGCGGACTACCAAGAGGATATCGGAAAATTTGAAAGAGCGAATAAGAAAAAGAAGAAGATAGCCGAGCAGAGAGAAGCTGAAATGGCTGAATTTGATGCTGCAGGAAATCTTCAGAATAGAGATGAACTCCCACTTGGAGGTGATCATCAAGGAGTGTTTCAGGATCCTCCACCGCCTAGAAACAATAATGCTCCTGCTGCTGGTGAACAAGATGCCGCTGCCCGTGCAGCTGCTGAACGTGATGCTGCTGCTAATGCCGCTCGTGTAGCTGTAGCAAATGCTAGGCCCGCGCCTGCTCGACAGACTCTGAGAGAGCATGATGCTCCTAATGTTGTGCATTTCCGAGACAGGAACCAACAGCTGCCAATCAATAGGAATGATTTTGAGATTAAGACAGGGTTGCTATCTTTGGTGAAGCAGAATCAGTTCCATGGTCTTACCTCGGAGAATCCAGTCTACCATTTGGATAACTTCGAGGATATATGCAGTACAACAAGAATGAATGGAGTACCTGATGATATCATCAAATGCAGACTTTTCACCTTCTCCTTGGCTGACAAAGCCCATCGCTGGTTGAAGTCTTTGGACACTGAGAATTTAAGAAGCTGGGAAGACTACAAGGCTGCATTTCTGTCACAGTATTTTACTCAGTCCAGGACAGCCATTCTGAGGAACAAGATCTCTTCTTTTCAGCAGCATGGTACAGAATCGTTCCATGATGCTTGGGAGCGGTTCAAAGACTACTACAGAGAATGCCCTCATCACGGGTTTCCATATGCCACTTTGATCAATACTTTCTACAGGGGAGTCGATAAGGACTACAAGATGGCTTTGGATACTGCTAGTAATGGGGATTTCATGACCAAGACTGAGGATGAAGCTACAGAGCTTATTGAGAATCTGGCAACCAGCAACAGTAACCACAATGTTGACTATGACAGGTCGTACAAAGGTGGAGAAGGAGAGTCGAAACAGATTGCTGAGTTGACAGCTAAGGTAGAGCAGCTCCTCAAGAGAGATCAGCGGGTTGTCAATTTCTGTGATGATTCAAGTAAAGGTCCAGTGCATCAAGAGTTCAGCGGAGACGGTTCTGAAGATCTACAGGCAGAGTTGAATTTCGTGAATGGGTATGGAACCTATCAGAACAGAGGGTTCAATCAGAATTACAGGAACCATCCCAACCTTTCCTACAGAAGTACCAATGTTGAGAATCCTCAGGATCAGGTGTATCCAACTCAGGCAGGGTCACAGGGTCAGAAATTTCAGCCTAGTCAAGGTTTTCAGACTAAGGGAAACTTCCAGGGACAATTCCAACCTCCTGCAGGTACCACTCATGCATCTACATCTGGAGATAATGAGATGAAATTGATGATGCAGCAGATTCTTGAAGGTCAGAAGAAGAATGCTGCTGAGATCAATGTAAAGGTAGATATCATGTACAATGATCTCAATGGGAAGTTTACAACGCTATCCTCACATGTCAAGACTCTTGAGAGTCAGGTTGCTCAAATTGCTTCAGCCTCTACACGACCAGCTGGTGCTCATCCTGTGAAGGTAGAACCCAAGGGTAAGGAACATTGTTATGCGATTATGATCCATGAAGAGCCCAGAGAGAGTGATGTTGCCAAACAAGAGGAAGCTAAGGCTATTGTTGTTGAGACATCTGTAGAGGACAAGATTGGAAAGGTTGATGAACCTTTATATGTGGAGCCGCCATCCTATGTTCCCAAGCTACCATTTCCAGGCCGTGAGAGACAGATTCAGAAGCATAAAGAGTATGCACGCTTTGATGAGATCATGAGACAGCTATATGTTAGACTCCCTTTCTTGAAGTTGGTTCTCCACCTTCCAACTTTCAAAAGTTACCTGAAGGATGTCTTCTCTAACAAGAAGAGCATTGAGGAAGGGGTTATGTTGATCTCTAAGAGTAAAGAGTATGTTCAGCTGGAGGAGTCTCGGGGACAACAAGGCAAGGTACAACTCACTGATGTAGTAGAAGTGGTAGCAGGAAAAGAGATGGTCAGCACTAGCAGTGCCATCCTTCCAGTCACTATTCCTGAGAAGCTCGATGATCCAGGAAGTTTTGTTTTGCCTTGCCGGATTGGGAAGTCCATATTTGAGAGGTGTCTTTGCGATTTGGGAGCTGGTGTTAACTTGATGCCTCTTTCTGTGTCAAAGCGTCTAGGCATTACCGATTTCAAGCCATCAAGGATCTCTTTGATTCTAGCTGATCGCTCTGTGCGATACCCAGTGGGTTTGGCGGAAGACGTGCATGTTCGAGTGGGAAATTTCTATATTCGAACTGATTTTACTGTCTTGGAGCTTGACAAGGAACCACAAGATCCTCTCATTCTTGGTAGGCCATTTTTGAACACCGCAGGAGCTATAATTGATGTGAGAAGAAGCAAGATCAACCTGCAAATTGGAGAATACTCTTTGGAGTTTGACATGAGAGAGACGAGGAAAAACCCCACCATTGACGGTCAGGCATTTTCTATTGACACGAATGTTGAATCTAGCGATAAGTGTGTAAAGAATTGCAGTGGTTGGAGTGAGGTCAAGGAAGTCCTGGATGGAGACACTCACATTCCAATAAAGAAGATTGCTGCTAAGGATATGGTGAAGCAGAAAAGGATCAAGGGAGATCCTCATATAGCTTTGATACCGCTGCGTTGTGTCGGGGACACCATTGAGTATAAGGTGCAGTGTAAAGGGACCTCGAAACCTTTCTCCAAAGCTAGGAGCATTCTCACTTCTGAATGGAAAGAGAAGGGTAGAAAAGCTGTGAAAAGTGTGGTTGGTAAAGTTCTGAAGCTGAAGTTAAATGATTGGGGACCTTGTTTCGGAGCAAGTTCCCGCACTCATACCCATTAGTCCACGAGAATCCGGTCAAGCTAGTGACAAAAAACAAGCGCTTTGTGGGAGGCAACCCACCAGGTATTTCGGATTTCCCTACCATTTATTTATTTTTCCTTTGTTTTCTTTTGAGTGTGTATGGCATCTTTTCTTTGAATTGTTTTCACACCGAGTCGGTGTGAAGCAAGTCGGGGGGAGGATGTCATTTTTCTACTAATCGAGTTTGCTTTGGTTGTTTCTTTTGTTTCTTTCGTTGAGTCTGTTTTTATCGAGTCAAAAAAAAAAAAAAAAAAAAAAAAAAAAATTGTGTCTTTTATTGAATCAAAATTTGTTTGAGAACTATGATCTTTTCTTGGGGAATTGCACCTTGCTTGATTTCAATGCCTTGGGACCATTTTAGCTTTATTCGATAACTTGGAAGTTCAGGAAAATCCATCACTAGATCGCTTTATAGTAGTCCCTATCTCTTTGAAATTCGGATGAATTGAGCTTTATCTTATATACTTGAACTTAATCTGGACTTAATTTATCTCACTTAGGGGCTTGAGAATCATGTAATGGATCATACATTCAGAGTTTTGTTTGCATCATTTTTTTTTTTTACCACTCTTTGCTAACTCTGAATGGCTAGACTCATTTTTAGTCTAGTACCACACCTGTTCCCCCACCCATTGTTTGAAACCTCATGCATTCTTATATAATCATCATGATATGCATCCATGTGCGAAAACTACGGAGTATACGGACCGACATAGCTTTCCTTTTGTTAGGATAGTGAGTTGTAGTTTACTGGTTGTTGATATGTGATGAGATTGAGCCATTGTGGTTTAGAGGTTATATTCATGGGTATATGCTGCTGTTTGCGATTGTTCTTGATGCAGATTTTTGTGAGACACCGGTTCCACTCTCCCGCTTTCCAAAAAAAAAAAAAAAAAAAAAAAAAAAAAAAAAACGAAAATAAAAAGAAAGAGCGGGAAAGGAGAGTGATTGGAACCGGAAATGTCAAGTTATTTTTGGTTATATTGTTAAGCATCAGGGGTATTCATTGATTTGATTGGGATAGTGTGTTGGTTGATTTGATCCGAGCTTAAGGGAAGCTATGTACCTCCTAGTTGGTCTGTGTCTCACTGTGATTTCGCATAATGACATGCATCCGTTTATACTGTTTGAGAACCCGAAACACTTTGAGCCACCAAATATTAGCCTTCTCACCAAGCCCATAACGTGTTCGATACCCCCTTTGTGAGAGTACACGCCTCAGCTAATGAATGTTAAAAGGTTAAGTTGTTTGATTCTGAAAGTTCTTTTAGATCTCGGGACTTAATTTTGTTGCTACGGTTATGGCGAAGTACAGTCTAGTACGGTTTGATGAGTTTTGTGATAGTGGTTTGCAGGCAATTGATAAGAGCATGATCCCGAAGAAAATGTGAGTTCTCGTGTTTTCAAACCTCTTCTCTTGATAAGGATTTCTGCTTTCCTTGAGGACAAGCAAAGATCTAAGTCGGGGGGAGTTGATATGTTGTGTTTTTATCGGTTTTGAGTATTTGTTTTCTTTTCTAGATCATATATTTTATAGAGTCAAAGTGTGTTTTTAGAGTCTTTTAGTCCGTTATCGAGTTTTTACAGGTTTTAGGTTACTTCGGAGGGAAACGAGCTGTTTTGGGATAAAACACACATTTGGAGATGCAGTTTCGTTTAGAAGTATCAGACGTTTGGCCTCAGATGGAAGACTTCCCACCGTTAGATCTTTCTAAAGTTTTGACACAAGCTTGATGAAGATGTTAGCTTGATTTTCCAAGTGATTTGAAGGAAATCTAACGGTGCATTCAGGAGTTATACCCGATTTAGTGAAGACAGGTCATTCTGGCGAGCATTTGAAGCAGGTGCAGAGTTTGGAACCAGAGAAGGTTAGACCGATCGGTCCAGGAGAAGACCGATCGGTCCGGAGCTCGACGGCGGACCAGAGAGGGTTAGACCGATCGGTCCTCCACTAGACCGATCGGTCCGAAGCTTCGACGGCGAACAGACTTGGTTGGACCGATCGGTCCTCCTCTAGACCGATCGGTCTGATTTCCTGACGCCCGGTTTTGGTTTTCCTTAACCGGATTTATCTTCTATTTTCTGTAATTGGGTATAAAAACCCTGAAAACCTATTTTTTCATTCACGTTTTCTTTCTGCAATTTTTCTGAGACTTTTCTCTTGTAAGCAACCTTGGGATTCTAGAGATTCATCCTCTTTGACAATTTGGAGAAGATTTCTAAACCCTATTTCTTATTTTCATTGCAATTCAATTATGTCTTCTTCATCTATTTGTGTTGTTTTCTTTGCCATGAGTGAGTAGTTTCTCAATTGGGTTTTAGGGTTCTAATTAGGAGATTCAATGGATTAATGGATTGATTGTTATTAGGAGTTCTTATTCTCTAGGTTCTTTGATTCACATGTTCTTAATGCTAGAATAGGATTGATCACCCTGTTGTAGATTCTAGGTTTTTCTATGCATCAAAAGTGTTCGATAGAATGCCTGAAAGAATGTGAATTGAGCAATGTATGCTTAGCCAACGAAAGTTGACGTTAGGACGCATTGTGAACTTAATGAACCTGTTTGATAATGCGAATTTGACTAGGAAATTACATGCGAAAGTTTAGTAATCGAGTAGTCAAATTTAGTGATTAATGTCTTGAAAGAGAATTAGTCTAGTTGTGTTCATGTTCGAGAACGGTTCGTAATTATTGAATTCCTTGTTTCATGTTTCCATTGTTTATTGATCTCTGAAATACCCTAATGCCCAATGCCTTTTAATCTTGAAGTTAAATCGTTTAATTAATTTGCATTTTTATTTTACAATCTGAAAACTCAAACAAAACAACTCTTCGCTTTAGCTAAGAACGAGTCTCGGAAGTCCTTAGAGTATCTTTGGTCCTTGTGGATCGACCCCGTATATACTGCCTTGCGGTTAAGTGTATCGGGTAATTACTCGAGCAATCATTATCGATGATATTTGAATTCGAAATAGTAATCCCCACATTTTTCCTAATATTTAGAAGTTTTTGTTTTAAACGAAATTTCAATTTGAACACATTCCATTTTGCTATACACTTTCACTATCTATGTCATCATAATAGACTGTATTTTAGTTCTATACACTCTATCTTATTGATGATATTTGAATGTTAAATAGTAACTCACTTTTTTCTATTAGTATATGTGTTTTTAAATCTATTTTCAATCTTAAACATTCCACTTTGCAATACAATTTAACTATATATTTTATCATAATATAGTACTGGATTTTAATTTTACACACTTCATATCAAAATAATATGTATATAATATCAAATCATATCTTAATTGATATTAAAATTAATTGACCGATAACACATGTAAAAAGAAAAATTGTGAGTTTTTTTTTGTTAAAAAATAAAAGTTAAATTTATAGATATAGACATAAAAATTAGTATATGTAACTATGTTTATTTTTGATTTTTCTTGTTTTCTTAAAGAAAAAAAAATTAAATCTTTTCTAATACATGTCAATATCTAATCTATAGATATAACATATAACTCTGACGAATTATTTTGAAAATCAAGCTTTATATAATAAGTTATCAAACACAAATCAATAAATTATAGTATCTGACAGAAGGACGTGTGTAGATTGAGAATTGGTCCATGGTCATTTTCATCATTTACCTAACGACGTTAGGCTAACGTGTTTATAAAGTACTAATAAATTATCCAAAACGTTTACCGAGTTGACTTGTAATAACGAAAATTCTACAAACGCAACCTGTTTTGACGATATATCAACCCTCCAAAATATACTTTTCATTTATAGATTCAAGTTCCAAAATCTGCATCGAGTTTCTGAGCAAAGTAAAATCTCAAAAGAAAATGCGTCTAAGCAATCTCTTTTCAATCCTCTGTTTTGTCCTAGCCGTTATCTTTGGTTACGTGTCTGCATCAGAAAAATGCGGGGACTCAATGTTTTTCACTCCCAACAGTGCTTACGATACAAACCGTCGTCTCGTTCTCTCAACTCTTGCTTCCAACGTCAGTTCTCGAAACAACCGCTCCTACAATGTCTCGGTCGGTGAAGGAGCTGGAAGGATATATGCCTTAGGTCTCTGTATCCCAGGGACTGATCCAAAGGTGTGTTCCGATTGTATCCAACTTGCGTCTCAAGGTTTACTACAAAACTGTCCGAATCAGACCGACTCATTCGACTGGAGAGGCGACAAGACGCTCTGTTTCGTTCGTTACTCCAACAGCTCGTTTTTCAACAAGATGGCTCTAGAGCCGACACTAACAATTTTCAGTACTAAAAAGTTTGAGGGAAATTTTCAAACTTACAACAGAACATGGGACGCGCTCATGAACTTTATGATCACACGAGTCGGCCAATCTCAATACCTTGCCGACATATCCCCTCGAATAGGTTTTGATCGTATATACACTCTGATGCAGTGTATTCCGGGGATATCCTCTAACGACTGTGAAACCTGTATTACAGTAAGTGTCCGTAATTACCAGAGATGCTGCAATGGCTTCGTAGGTGGAGTCGTTCGCAAGCCTGTCTGCTTTTTCCGGTGGGATGGTTATGAATATCTTGGTGCCTTTGGTAACACGCAATCATTACCTCCTCAAGAATCTCAACCCCCGCCGCTTCCTCCTCCAGGAGATGGTAAACAAATTTTTACAGGAGTTATTGTGGCTATCGTTGTTTCCGCAGTTATCTTCGCGGTGCTGCTCGCTTTAGGATTAGTTATTTGGAAGAGAAGAAAATCATACAAAACACTGAAACCTCAAAGTGAGTTACTTTTTTTAGGGTTTTACCATTCACACATTTTGGAATGCATAATCGTAAGTTAGTAACCATTGACGATATGTTATTGCAGCTGATGATGACATGATAAGTCCACAGTCTCTGCAATTTGATTTTGCAACAATTGAAGCGGCAACAGATAAATTTTCGAGCAACAACAAGCTAGGTCAAGGCGGATTTGGTGAAGTTTACAAGGTATATTTGAGCTGAGATCTATATATCTATGATTGCTTGATTTTCTATGGAAAACAAAGAACTGAGAATGTATGTATATTTGTAGGGAATGTTACCAAATGAAACTGAAATTGCGGTAAAGCGGCTATCGAGGAATTCAGGACAAGGCACACAAGAGTTCAAGAATGAGGTTGTGATTGTGGCTAAACTTCAACACAAGAATCTTGTTAGGCTTCTTGGGTTTTGCTTAGAAAGAGATGAACAGATACTTGTCTACGAGTTTGTTCCCAACAAGAGCCTTGATTATTTCCTCTTTGGTAATAAACAATAACACTTGGTTTAGTTTATGTTCATTTTATCAAATTTTCTGAAAATAATAGTCTAATGCAGATCCAACAAAGAAGACTCAGCTAGATTGGAAAAGACGGTACAGCATCATAGGAGGGATTACGCGAGGGCTTCTATATCTTCATCAAGACTCAAGACTCACCATCATACACCGTGACATCAAAGCAAGTAACATTCTTTTAGATGCCGATATGAACCCTAAAATAGCGGATTTCGGAATGGCAAGGAATTTTAGAGTGGACCAAACTGAAGACAATACAGGAAGAGTTGTTGGAACTTTGTTAGTATTCTAATATTCTCCATTGAGTTTGATAAATCTTTTTTTGTTGTTTCTGATTAACATAAAAAACTTCATGGTTATATTTGCAGCGGTTACATGCCTCCAGAGTATGTGACGCACGGCCAATTCTCTACCAAATCTGATGTTTATAGCTTTGGAGTATTGATTCTTGAGATTATTTGTGGCAAGAAGAATAGCAGCTTCTATCAGATGGATGATTCTGGTGGCAATTTGGTGACACATGTGAGCAAAAAACAAACTAAAATCTTAATTTTTTTTTTTTTTTTTACTGTGACCATGCATTTTGGTTCTGAATATGAGTTTCTTGGCAGGTTTGGAGGCTTTGGAACAATGGTTCACCTTTAGATCACATAGACCCTGCGATTATGAAAAGCTACGATAATGATGAAGTCATTAGATGTATCCATATCGGAATTTTATGTGTTCAAGAAACTCCGGAAGATCGGCCAGCCATGTCTACAATCTTTCAAATGCTTACCAATAGCTCCATTACTCTACCTGTGCCTCGACCACCTGGATTTTTTTTAAGGAACAGACCCAATTTAGACCCTTTAACTTATGGATCCGAGCTGGGGCAATCGAGCAGCAAGTCTATTCCTTTTTCTGTAGACAGTGAATCAATCACTAGAGTTACTCCTCGTTGAAATTCTAGCTTCTGCACTGGTCCATACCATTTTCCTTGTAGCACAAGAAACTTCAGTTTTCAAAATTCTGTTTAAAGAATATTCAATTTATCTAGTGTGTGATGGGTACATATAATATAAGTTTTTTTTTCAGTTGAGTACATATATATTCATCATCTATTGTCGTTTTCATTTATTTATGATTGTTTAAGATTCTCTTAATTAGGATTATTAACTCCAAATCTTGAGTTAAAACTTTCTGCATTCTCTCTTTGATATATACTTTGGCCTTCTTTGCAAACGATCCATGTACATGCTTTCAAAAACATACAACACACATATATGGCTTCATATTGACCTATAGATTTCAAGAGCTTTCCTTCTTCTGATCAGCATGAACAAAACCACTGTTTTCTCCAAACTTATGTGTACGTAGAGTTTCCCTTTCTTGTCCAAGTAAAACAACTCATTCAAAAAGCCTACTGAAGAGTTGAACTCAGCTAATAAAGATTAAAAACTTTCAAAACATTTTTCAAATTGACGTAGCTCTTTAACAAATAGTAAAAAGCATTTATCGCATTGAATTGACTCAACAACTACTTAACGAAAATTCTTACCACCCATACTTTTTGACTAAATCAACGTCCCAAAATGTTAGAGTAAAAACCATTATCGAGTTGACTTGAATATGCTTTGACAAAAAAAATAACAAAAATTCTAACCAACCATGCTTTTGGACGAAATCAACGACCCTAAGTGCTACAGTAAAAGAAAAATGTGTACATTATTTTCCATCATTTTCAATAATCTGCAACACATATCTGACCAAAGTAAAACATCCAAAATAAAAATGTCTCTGCACAATCTCTTGTCAATCCTCTGTTTTGTCCTCACCATTAGCTTCAGCTACGTGTCTGCACAAAAATGCGTGGACTCAATGTTTTTCAGACCCAACGGTACTTATGACACAAACCGTCGTCTCATTCTCTCAACTCTTGCTTCCAACGTGAGTACTCGAGACGGCTACTACAACGGTTCGGTCGGTGAAGGCCCTGAAAGAATCTATGCCTTAGGTCTCTGTATCCCAGGGACTGATCCAAAGGTCTGTTCTGATTGTATCCAAATCGCATCTACGGGTTTATTACAAAACTGCCCGAACCAGACCGACTCTTACGACTGGAGATCCCAGAAAACACTCTGTTTCGTTCGTTACTCCAACAGCTCGTTTTTCAACAAAATGGATCTAGAGCCGACAATGATAATAGGAGATCTAAATAGTGGATTATTCCAAGGGAACCTTACAGCTTATACAAGAACATGGGAGGTGTTCATGAAATCTATGATCACCCCAGTCAGTCGAACTCGTTACCTGGCCGATATATCCCCTCGGATAGGTTCTGCTCGTATATACGCGCTGATGCAATGTATTCCGGGGATATCCTCTTTGGAATGTGGAAATTGTATTCAGGAAAATGTGCGGATGTACCAGAATTGCTGCAATGGGTTCATAGGAGGAACTATTCGCAAGCCGGTCTGCTTTTTACGGTGGGATGGTTCTGAATATCTTGGTGCCTTTGGTGACACGCCATCGCTACCTCCACCTTCTCCAGATGGGAAAACAATATCTACGGGAGCTATTGTTGCGGTTGTTGTTTCCGTGGTTATATTTGTGGCGTTGCTCGCTTTAGTATTGGTCATGTGGAAGAGAAGACAATCATACAAAACACTAAAACCTCAAAGTGAGTTTTTTTCTTCTTAATTCTTACATTGCTTTTTGGAACCAATAATAGAAACCATACATATGATATTTCAGCTGATAATGACATGACAAGTCCACAGTCTCTGCAATTTGATTTTATGACCCTCGAAGCGGCAACTGATAAATTTTCGAGGAATAACAAGCTAGGTCAAGGTGGATTTGGTGAAGTGTACAAGGTAATTTTCAGCTGAGCTCTTCATATATCTATGATAGCTTGATTTGTCAAATATACTAATAACTTAAGAAGCTTTAATAGCCGCTTCACGCCTTCACCGCAAGTTCGGTTTCATTTGTCAAAAATACTATGTAATATTGTGGCTCAACTTACCAAAATTGTATGTGTAGGGAATATTACCAAATCAAACAGAAGTTGCGGTGAAGCGGCTATCGATAAATTCAAGACAAGGCACACAAGAGTTCAAGAACGAGGTTGTAATTGTGGCTAAGCTTCAACACAAGAATCTTGTTAGGCTTCTTGGGTTTTGCTTAGAAAGAGATGAACAGATACTTGTCTACGAGTTTGTTCCCAACAAGAGCCTTAATTATTTCCTCTTTGGTAATAAACAATAACACTTGGTTTAATTTAAGTTCATTTTATTAAATTTCTTAAAATAATAGTCTAATGCAGATCCAACAAAGAATAGTCAGCTAGATTGGAAAAGACGGTACAACATCATAGGAGGGATTACGCGAGGGCTTCTCTATCTTCATCAAGACTCGCGGCTCACCATCATACACCGTGACATCAAAGCAAGTAACATTCTTTTAGATGCCGATATGAACCCTAAAATAGCGGATTTCGGAATGGCAAGAAATTTTAGCGTGGACCAAACTGAAGACAATACAAGAAGAGTTGTTGGAACTTTGTTAGTATTCTAATATTCTCCATTGAGTTTGATAAATCTTTTTTTGTTGTTTCTGATTAACATAAAAAATTTCATGGTTATATTTGCAGCGGTTACATGCCTCCAGAGTATGTGACGCACGGCCAATTCTCTACCAAATCTGATGTTTATAGCTTTGGAGTATTGCTTCTGGAGATTATTTGTGGCAAGAAGAATAGCAGCTTCTATCAGATGGATGATTCTGGTGGCAATTTGGTTTCACATGTGAGCAAAAACAAAACTAAAATCTTACTTTTTTTTTACTGTGACCATGCATCAAGGATTATTTTGATTCTGAATATGAGTTTCTTGGCAGGTTTGGAGGCTTTGGAACAATGATTCACCCTTAGATCTTATTGACCCCGCGATTAGGGAAAGCTACGATAATGATGAAGTCATTAGATGTATCCATATCGGAATTTTATGCGTTCAAGAAACTCCGGCTGATCGTCCCGAGATGTCTAAAATCTTTCAAATGCTTACAAATAGCTCCATTACTCTACCTGTGCCTCGACCACCTGGATTTTTCTTCAGGAACAGACACAATTTAGACCCTTTAACTTATGGATCCGAGCTGGGTCAATCGAGCAGCAAATCTATTCCTTATTCTATAGATAGTGCGTCAATCACTAGAGTCACTCCTCGGTGAAATGATTGCTTTTGCACTAATCCCTAGCATTTTCCGTGTAGCACAAGCAACTCCCATGATAGTTATTGGCCTTCCATCCCAATCTCCCTTCAACTATACTTTCTACAATCTGATTTAAGGCAACATGTAGTCCAAATTTTTGTTCTCTTCATCAATAAATTGCCATTATTTGCAAGGCAATCGCGTTTTTTTTTTTTTTATATATGAAAATGTAATGAGCGGGTTCAGATTCAAGCTAATGCAAATCTTGTAATTGGCAATTGCCTTTTAACAATGTGTGTGTTTACTTTATGTCTCAACAGAACAATTTCTTATTCCAACACAAAGTGCCACAAAGAACTCTAAAGCGCAACTACCTTAATTTTCCCCTAACATCCATGCAACTACAAGTACTGTGTTGATCTTCCAATGATTTTAATCACCAACATTTATAAACTCTAAGGTTTTCATGTTTCATAAGGTAATTAACTTCATATTTGATCTATCTGGTTCCATCTTGCTAGCTACTTGAAGATTTCCTACTAAGACTAGCTAGTATAATAATTAATGTGTCTAATGTAGATTGTTTACAAGATAGGACTACGAGTTACGAGTTCAACAAGATTTAGAAAATGTTTCTCCAATATAAAGTAGTTAATAGGGCTTTTCGAGTTTGATTACAATCTTAGCGTTTTCTGCGAACGGTAAAGAGTCTTCACCGGTTAATATGCCTTGGCCTTCCCTTCGTGATGATTTACTGTTGAACTGGTTAGTTTTCCTTTTGAGATTGTACTACTTGACTCTCTCTTAGTTTCCAAGATATTCTCCACTCTCTCATTGCATGCATCATTTGAGCTTTAATTTCGGAGATCCAAACACTCTTAGGTCGCTGATGCGGTCATCAACCCAAGCACCAACCATGGAGAAGATTATGGGCGAGAAACAACAACCCAAAAGCAGCTTAGTGGGAGTTTGAACCAAGTTTCATCTAGAACTTTGGGCCAAAGCCAATTCAGCCTACCCGAGAAGACCCCTGGGTATTTTTCAGTCCAAACGAAGTCCAAGATCAATTCCTTAAGCCCAACGACCACTTGGAATACATTCTCAGTTCAACTACCGAGTACCTCTAAGAAGAGTCAGCTCAAAAGGAGTTAACACGAAGGAGTTATTCAATTTATAATTCATGTGATTTCCAGCTTACCCGATTTGGACATACACAAGAGTCAAGAGTCATGGGAGGATTCCGACCCAAACCAGAAGGAGTTAAGCTACGAAGTGAATTTTCCTTTCCTTTTTTACTTTGCATGTTAATTTTCATATTTTTAATTATGAGATACAAGGTTTAAGACATTATAATAATATTTAACATATTTCAAATAGAAAATTAATCAATAGGAAACATACAAAATATCTATGGTGATCAATAGAAAGTTATTTATTTATATTTAATATCATACATTATGTGAATTCAAACTTATGTGAAGACACAGACAAAAGTAGTACAAACATGATTATGTCATGGTCTACTAATTTATTTTTTTTACTTTAATAATTACTTATTTAGTATTATAAATACAATTATTATGAATTCTTACGATAAAAAAAATGTAGATGATTTGCATTCCATGAATTTAACTTCGTGATCTGATGGATCTGATAAATCTATTTGGTGGACGGGGTTCCATCCGATCGACACCAGTATCTGCAGTTACATTCTGGTCTTCCTTTTTTGGATTGTTCCGTAGTTGCAACAGGCTTGCAAAAACCAACCCCTTGAGGGGATTTCTTTTCACATAGAGAGGCACACAATTTCGAGTCACATGTTGATTCACCCTTAGATAATGCATGTGAAGCATTTGTTAGAACTTTAAAACATAAACGTTGTTTTCCCAGTGTTTCTTCCACCATCACCCCTAATATAGTAAATATTAAAGACATAAATATCAGTTTCTATTTAACAATAGATTTTTCTTCGTGAAGAGTAATGTTTACATAACTTTGCATATATTAAAAAAATATTGGACGTAGTGGAAAAAATATAAGCTGTCCAAAAATTAAATCTTTGTGAATCTAAATACAAACCTATAGCAAGGATGGTGAAGATAGTTAGAATGGTGGCCGATAGTTGACTGGGTTTCTTCATCTCGTATGCTATGAACGAATTGATGATGTTTTTTTGGTTAATAGTTGTTTTCAAAAACGTGAACAGAATTTAAAAGTATATATAAGAAAAGTTAGATGTGTCTAATTTTTGATACATCTTAATTAGATCTTACACCTCCTGAAATTTAGGTTAAAAAAACGCGGCTCTCCATTGTTTCCTTTTTTTTTGTTAAAGGATTGATTCCATTTATTTGCTCATCTAATATGGGAGTCTTATAACCACACAATAATTTCAGTTCACACCATAAAATTTTAAAAATAACTTTTTGATGGGTGATTCAATGAAGAGGAGAATTTTTCTAAAAAATACATATAGAGTAAACAGTTCGCCTTAAAATTTGTTGAAACAATGTAAAAAAACAAACAAATCTATTTCGGAGACCGCATAACTCGTCATTGGATAATACCGTACATTTTTCCCTTTATTGTATATATATATATATATAGATATATTATTTAATTTTTTTTTATTTAGAAATTAAACATAAAAGATTCTAAAGAATAAAATTTATTTACAGCAAATGAAAGTAACATACATACAATAGAAAAATATACAGTAAAACCTCTATAAATTAATACTCAATAAATTAATAACCTCTCTAAAATAATAAATTCTTCCGGTCCCGAGTTGGGACCAGTGTAAAATATGACATAAATCGATAAATTAATAAGATAATAATTTTTTTGAAAATCTCTTGTAAACATATGGTCCCATCTATATTATAAATTAATAATTATATAAACTTATCAATATATATATATATATACATATATATATATGATATAATTTATATATGTCATATATGAATTACTATGATATATATTTAAAATATTATATGTAAAAAAATTAATGAAATATGACTCTATTATCGAAAAAAGTTTGGGTTGTTTTTTAAACTTAATAATTGGTTCTACTTGCAATTGGTTTTAAAAAGATATTGCTTATTAAGAAAAAAAAAAATACTTTTAGATAGAATTTTTTTAAGAAATTACAAAATTAGGAAAATCTCTTTATAAATTAATAATTATTAATTTATCGATAAATTAATACCTCTCTAAATTAATAAAATTATCTGGTCCCAACATTATTAATTTATAGAGGTTTTACTGTATTGTGAAAACATTAACAGTGAGCCGTGAGTTGTCAATAGACCAAAACGACCAAAACGATTTAAAGTTTCCAAAGTTCATTACACTCTCATAATTTCTTGTTTTATGCATCCAACTCTAGGGTTTAGTAGATTAAGTTTTCAAAGTAGAGCTGGGAGAGAAGATTCATAATATATATATTGAAATTTGACTTTAACCAATATATGTCTAACTTTTAAGGTTTTGAAGATGATGATATTTTTTTGTCAACTATATATATGTTAATACAGTTGAACATTTTCATTAAGAGATCGGATAGGACAAAAAAATGTAAATAGATTCTGACGTAAACGAAACAAAATTAAAGTCTCCGTAGCAAAAATTAGAAGGATGAAGTCATTAGATGCATCCATATCGGACTATTATGTGTTCAAGAAACTCCTGCAGATCGTCCAGCGATGTATACAGTCTTTCAAATGCTTACCAATATATAGCTCCATTACTCTACCTGTGCCTCGACCACCCGGATTTTCCTTCAAGAACAGACCCGATTTAGACCCTTTAACTTATAGATCCGAGCTGGGGCAATCCAGCATCAAGTCTATCGCGGCCCTTATTCTACAAACGACGATGCAATCACTAGAGTCACTTCCTCGTTGAAATTCTTGCCTCTGTATGTGAATTTAACCTCAGCAGGTTTAGCACTAGTCCTTACCATTTGCCTTGCAGCACACGTAACACCAATTTCCAAAGTCTGTGTACTTAAGAAGTTGAGGGTTCAAAAATCAATTATTTCATGTATTTGATTTGTGTTGTTACAAGATTTTCAACGCTACGAGAAGGATAAAGTCACTAGATTCACCCATATCGGACTATTATGTGTTCTAGAAACTCCTGCATGGGATAAATTTTTCTTCAAGACAGGCCCGAATCGAACACATTAACCCGTGGATTGGACAACAGAAAGTCTAGATCTGTTTCCTTGATCTATTGATAATGATTCAATCACTGTCGACTCCTCGTTGAGATTATTGCTTCTGTAATCTGCAAAATAACCTCAACATCAGCACCAGTTTGGTACTTGTAATACACGTAACACACCAGCTTTTTAGCTTATGGATAAAAAAGGTACAGAAGTCAATTAAACTTTTAAGCAACAGTGTGTAGTAGAAGTTTCTGGATATGGTCCATGTTTACGTGCCTTCACTTACATCATATATTTGATGCGTTTATTAAATACTCAAAACCACTTATCGAATTGACTTGAATATTCTTGACTCAACTACTCAACGAAAATTCTAAACACGCAAGTCTTTTGACGAAATCAACGATCCTTAAAAGTTACAAATCAAAGTTTGCCTTATTTAGATTCCACTTCCAAGATTTGCAACAAGTACTATCTGAGCAAATTCAAGACTCTTAAAATGTCTCTTAACCATCTCTTGTCAATCCTCTGTTTTATTATCTTTGTCTTTAGCTTCGGCTACGTATCTGCTCAAAAATGTGGAGAGAATCTGTTTTTTAGACCAAACGGTACTTATGACACAAACCGTCGTCTCATTCTCTCAACTCTTGCCTCCAACGTCAGTTCTAGAGACGGCTTCTACAATGTCTCGGTTGGTGAAGGCTCTGGAAGGATCTACGCTTTAGGCCTATGTATCCCAGGGACTGATCCAAAGGTCTGTTCCGATTGTATCCAACCCGCGTCTGATGGTTTGTTAAAGAATTGTCCGAATCAGACCGACTCATGGGACTGGAGAGCTGACAAGACGCTCTGTTTTGTTCGTTATTCCAATCGGTCGTTTTTCAACGAGATTGATCTAGAGCCGGTAACAGCAGAATTTTTAACTTCAGATGTCACTGGTGATGTTGCAGAGTATAACAGAACATGGGAAGATTTCATGGCGCGTATGATATCCGCAGCTTCCTCCTCAACTCCCGGGTCGCTTGCAGGCAGACATTACGCAGCAAATATAACTCCTTTACCCGGTTTCCGGAGAATATACGTATTGATGCAGTGTATTCCGGGGATTTCTTCTGTGGATTGTGACGCTTGTCTTCAAGCAAATGTTCGTACTTACCAAGGTTGTTGCGGTGGGAAGCAAGGGGGTAGCATTAGGAGACCTGTTTGCTTTTTTCGGTTTGATCCTTATCCGTATCTCGATGCTTTCGATAGCATAACATCGACCCCTCCTCCTCAAAGTTCTAAAGATCCTCAAGAATCTCAACCCACGGCGTTGCCTCCTCCTCCTCCAGATGGCAAAACGATTTCTACAGGAGTTATAGTGGCGATTGTCTTCTCTGTGGTCATATTCGTGGCGCTGTTAGCTTTAGGATTGATTGTTTTGAGGAGAAGAAAATCATACAAAGCATTAAAGCTTGAAAGTGAGTCACTTCTACCTCTTTCCATTTCGAAACAGAGTATATTTATATGTTGATTAAATTCTTATATCAGCATAAATTTATTGTTGCAGCTAATGATGACATTACAAGTCCACAGTCTCTGCAATTTGATTTCAAGACAATTGAAGCGGCGACTGATAGATTTTCGGGGAACAACAAAGTCGGTCAAGGTGGATTTGGTGAAGTTTACAAGGTATATTTTTAGCTCTGTATATCTATGACTCTGCTTGATTAAAATCATGGAAGCTAAATAGCGGTGCATGTGTATATTTGTAGGGAAGATTACCAAATGGAACTGAAGTTGCGGTGAAGCGACTATCAAAAAATTCGGGACAAGGCTCACAAGAATTTAAGAACGAGGTTGTTCTTGTGGCGAAGCTTCAACATAGAAATCTTGTTAGGCTTCTTGGGTTTTGCTTGGAAGGAGAAGAACAGATACTTGTCTATGAGTTTGTTCCCAACAAGAGCCTTGACTATTTCCTCTTCGGTTTGTTTCTAATCCCTAATTTTCTTTATATTCTTGTGTTCATTCTTGAAACCTAGATTTGTTGTTAATATAATATCGAATGTGCAGACCCAACAAAACGTCGACAGATAGATTGGAGAAGACGGTACAATATCATTGGAGGGATTGCTCGAGGGATTCTCTATCTTCATCAAGATTCACGGTTCACAATTATACACCGTGATCTCAAAGCAAGCAACATTCTTCTAGATGATGATATGAACCCGAAAATAGCGGATTTTGGCATGGCAAGGATTTTCGGGATGGAGCAAACTCGAGCCAATACTAGCAAAATAGCTGGAACCTTGTAAGTGATTGTCATTTTGATGAAACCTTTTGATCTTCAATTGTACATTGTAAACACAAGTCACATTTTGGCCATTTTTTTTATCCAGTGGTTACATGGCTCCCGAGTATGTGATGCACGGTCAATTTTCCATGAAATCTGATATCTATAGCTTCGGAGTGTTGGTTCTTGAGATTATAAGTGGCAAGATGAATAGTAGCTTCTATCAATCAGATGGATCTGCTGGCAATTTAGTAACACATGTTAGTATTTTACTATTTTTTGGTCTCTTTACCAAAGTGATAAAATATTATGGACTGTTTGTTATTTGTTGATAAAATCATATGTTATTAATGTTAGGCTTGGAGACTATGGAGAAAAGGTTCGCCTTTAGAACTCTTGGACTCGACTATTGAAGGGAATTATAAGAGCGATGAAGTTACAAGATGCATTCATATCGCGCTTTTATGTGTGCAAAAGGATCCTGAAAATCGTCCAATGATGTCTACAATTATTTTGATGCTCACTAGTAACACAATCACTTTACAAGTGCCTCGTGCACCTGCTTTTTTCTTCCAAAGTAGCCGGGACCAAGATTCTGAAGCTGAGGGCTCAAACTCATATGGGAAACCGATTCCTAGTTCTATCAATGATGCATCGATTACAGATTTAGAACCTCGTTGAAGATGATATTATTTTCTATCATTGAATTTGATGTTTCTTTAGTATATTGTATGTGTTTAGGCTGTTTTTTTTTTTTTATTGATTAACTAGCGGTATTATAACGAGAAAGGAAATAAAACTGAGAATTTAAGTTGTACCCATTTTTCGTCTCCAAATTTATGGAAACTTTTAGGGAACTTGGCATAACTGTTTATGTTTGGTTTATTACTTGGCTTAATATTTTTCCGAGTTATTCCTTGGTTTATTCCTTACCTTATGGGCTCTGTTTTTGTTTTAGGCTTTTACTCGTTACTTGGGCTTTAAGCTTTATGTTGATTTTCCTTTTCTCATTTAACTTAGGGTTTTTCTTTATTCCTATTGATATTTATAGCCTTCTTCGTGTTCACGAGAGGATACGTTTTGTTGAATAAGAACTAAAAGTTTCATAGGTTCTTTATCTCTCTTGAGCTTCGGCTATTCTCAACGATTTTCAAGTTTGTTTTTGTTCGGCTATTCTCGAGAATCAACTAGCACTAGACATCCCTTTTGTTCGGCTATTCAATTGAAATCAACAAGCAACAAGTTTGGTTACAGTTAGGCTGCGTCACTTTCTCAATGAGTACATCATCTCTTGGAGTCATGTTAACTAAATTTTCTCACAATTTGGTCCCTAAAGATGAAGATTTAGGAACTGTTGCAATGAGATTAAATGGGATCATCTTAATGTTAATCTGGTATATCTCTACCATGTACAAACCAATCACAGATGAGAAGTTGGAGAAATTTTGGTCTCACAAGCTTGTGGAAGCAGTTTTGTTGTCGTCTTTTGCAGCATGTATAGCAACCGCAATTTTGGCCCACTTTTCTAGTAAGTGCTTTTTTTCTCAATTAAATTATTTTTCTGGTTTGCTTAAATCTTTTTACGATGGAATTTTTCTAACGAAATTTTATTTTACTTTTTTTTTTAAGGAAAAAGCAACTTTCGAATCTATCAATGGCGGTCTATTATTATGGGAGTGATCACTTTATTTGTTATGGCTTGGTCTCGTATGGATCGTGATCTGTTTGTTGAGATACTTGTGGTTACATCGGTCATCATCTCCTGGAGTCTATGGGATATAGTAAGAGCGCCCTCCAAAAGACCAGCTGGTACTAAAGATTGAGATAAGCACAAGAAAAAGTTGGAAGTTGGCAATACTTTTAAGTTTTTCCTTTGTTTTCAAAATATTAGATAATAGTCTTTGAGTTTTTTTTTTAATATCATTTTATTTACTTAGCTTCTTTGTAGGATTCGATCCCTACTTTGAATAAAAATTGATGGTGTCAAAACATATAGAATCATCGTCATTCCTATAAAAATAGGATTCGATTCCAACCTTCAATATTCCTATATGTTGTAGGAATCGTTGATTCCAATTTCCTTAAAATAGACCTAAGACAAAATATATAAGAAAAAGAATAGAGCATTTTTTTTGCTAAACTAAATGTTTTAAATTTAGATAAACTAATATTTTCCGATTGAGACCTTTTTCACTAGCCAGTAATTAATTAGACCATGAAGATCATTCCATTGATGCTCATTGCCTTAGTCATACTATTGACATCATTTCCGGCTTCCATCGAAGCTGTCCGTTTGGGTAGTTGTGAAAATGAGCTTCAAATATGCAGAGGCTTGATCAAGAACAGACCCACTCCAGACGAAAACCGCAAGCATGATATTTGTTGTGATAATCTGTTAAAGCCAAAAGCATGTATGTGTTTGTTTATGAAGTACCCTAAGCTAACGGAACCTGCTTTGTCTTTTATGCGTTCTTGTGGACGGGGTGTTGGACCAGATCCCTTCTCTGATTTCTGTTAAAAATCTATAGAATTTTCAAAAAATATTATAAATATAGAATATTTTCTAAAAATGTAACTAATTGCTATCAAATATCAAAAATACCACTTTTTATACGTTTTAGCAAGATTCAGAAGTCGAGGTCTCGAATTCGTTTGGAAAATCAGTTCCTTGTTCTATCAATGATGCATGCATCTGTTACAGATATAGAACCTCGTTTAAGATGATATTAAGTTCTTTCCTTAAAATTGCTGATTCTATAGTTTCTTGTGTACATGTTGTTTACCTACTGACAATGTTCAAGAAAGCGCTAGGCGCTAAGCGGGCGGTAACCCAATGCCTAGCGCCTAGAATGCCTAATCGGAGCCTAGGCGATTTTTAGGCGGTTTAAACGTTTATAACATAAAACATTATAAATATGGTATTATATATAAAAGTTATATAAAATATCTATATAAAACTAAAAAAGTATGAAATTATAAACAAAAACTAGATAAAATATTTGTTTATATTTATATTAAACAATATATGAATATTTATAACTATATATGTAAAAATAAAACTTAATTGAAATTGAATAAATACATTAAACAAAATGTATGTAATTTTAGACGGTCAAGACGGTCATCTAGGCGTCGTATGAGAGCCTAGCGTCTAGTCAGGGCCTGCCTACTGATTTCAGAGGATTTTGGTTTCTTTAAAACAAAAACCGGTAATTTACTAAACCGGTCCTTCATAAAACCGAATCTGAAACTACTTATTAAATTTTGTTGTCTCTTTTAAATTCAATCTTGCATTTCTTCTGAACCACTCTATCCAGTTTAGGAGTTGGCCACTTAGGGTTTCGCTTTCTGATCTTATTTTTCTTCAGGATCCAAGAAATTTCATTGTTTTCCAGATTCACAAAGGACGATAAATTCATAGTTTTCTTAGACCCGATGCGTCAAATCATTACGTTTTTCCTCTCTGCCGTTGTGTCTATAGCTCATGATGGTTTCAAAATTGATACTATTGGTTAAGGTTTGGATGAAATATATGTAATGGCAATAAAGTATCTTGGAGTTAACAGATTTTTCCACAATCGTCTTGACGCTCAGAAACTCTACCAGAGACTGGAAGCTTGATATCAGGTCAAACTTTGATTCTTACTCAATTCTACTTTAAATTTTGTCGGATATTTTAAGTACATTTGTTTCTGCTTTTGTCATTTTGTTGGATATTGTTTCTTCTTTTTGCTACAAGATAGTTTCTTTGTTTAAGTCGAAAATGATTTTTCTACAACACCTACCTCGTTTATGAATGGCTTCTTTTTTACTAGTTGAGTTGAAAACTTACTAATAAAGTTATTGAAGGAGTCAAAAGTATTGTTACTACTATAAATCTATTGGCCAAAATTGATTTATCAATCACGTTAAGATTTACTCGCTTCTCTTTTTTTCTGGTTAAAAGATTTACATACGTCCTTATTGACTAACCATTGCATTCATATGTTCTTACCTCTTATCTCTCTCTTTCTTTCTCTTTATCTCAAAAATGTGTCTGAATAATCTCTTGTCAATAATCTTTGTTGTCCTTGCAGCAAGCTTTTGTAGCGTGTCTGCACAACTATGCGGGAAGTCACTGTTTTTCACACCCAATGGTACTTATGATACCAACCGTCGTCTCGTTCTCTCAACTCTTGCTTCCAATGTCAGTTCTCGAGACGGCTATTACAACGTTTCTGTGGGTGAAGGACCTGAAAGGATATATGCCTTAGGCCTCTGTATCCCAGGGACTGATCCAAAGCTCTGTTCTGATTGTATCCAACCCGTTTCACTAGATTTGTTGCAAAACTGTCCAAACCAGACCGACTCATACGGGTGGGGAACGGACAAGATGCTCTGTCTTGTTCGTTATTCCAACCACTCGTTTTTTAACTCTATTGATCTAGAGCCGATGCTAACAATTTGTAATCGTAAAAACAATACTGGGAGTGCAACAGAGTTTAATAGAATCTGGGCGGACTTTATGGCGGAATTGATCGTAGCAGCCACTTCATCTCAACCCATGCATTATGTGGCCAAGGTATCTAATCCAATAGGTTTGCAACGTATATACGCACTGATGCAGTGTATTCCGGGGATATCTGCGGTTAACTGTGACGGCTGTCTTCGGCATAGTGTCCTCAAGTGCCAGGAAGAGTGCAGTGGGACACAAGGAAGTAGAATTCGGATGCCGGCCTGCTTTTTTAGGTGGGAGCTTTATCCTTATTATGATGCTTTCCTCGATACAGAGTCTTCCCCTCCTCCAAACCCGCAAGGTCCTCAGCCCCTTCCTCCCAATGAAACCAAGAAAGGTATTGATTGTATCATATATATATAGGAGAGAACCTGCGATAATTGCGTGTTTTGTTTCTTCTTTTCGTTTTTTTTTTGTCGAAAATGAATACTCCCTCCGTATTTTAATAATTGTCGTTTTAGAATTTTCATTTTTTTAAATTGGATGTCGTTTTCAAATTTCTATGCAAAATTTATTACTTTTTAATGTTTTATGATGTCATAAAACATTAAAAAGTAATAAATTTTGCATAGAAATTTGAAAACGACATCCAATTCAAAAAAATAAAATTTCTGAAACGACAATTATTAAAATACGGAGGGAGTATATATTTAGATCTTCAATTAGACTATCAATCTGTCTTGCGTTTTGCTTTATACATTTTTATTTTCTTATTTTTCTGGATGACCCTAGAATCTCTTCCATCTACTAATGTTTTATCCTGATGCTCCAAAAATTTTTAACTATCTCAATTTACCATTTTCTGCTTTTATTTTCATATATCTTTCATTGACTCCATCTCTCTTTTTCACGCCCTTAAATTTTTATAAACTGTATTTCTTTGTTTCCACTTTCCATATTATTTGTGCTTGCTTTATTCCCCGTATTTTCTGTGTTTTTTTGTTCATCTTTTCTCTCTATTTTTTGATAATTTATGATCTCTTTGACTCTTTATTGATTTTCTTTTGTGTGTGTTATAGCTTTCTACTTCTGATTTTTCTTGTTTAGCTGTTCAAAATTTTCTAAACCTATTTTTTTCATTAATGTTCTCATAACTTAGCTCTTTTGTTTTTTTTCACTTGTATTGAGATTGAATCATCTTCGTTTAGTTTGAAGATGACGATTAAATCACCGAAAATTGAGAATACACACTTAAAATATCAATTTTGTTGATATTTCTATGTTTATGTTTTTTTCTAAATTAAATTTGAGTTTTATTTATTTTATGCTTATGCTTTAATAATTTTTGACATATTGAAATTTAAACGAAATGGTTTTTAATGTGTATTAATATTTGGATAGCTTGTATTTGATCTCAAATGATGATGTGGAGAGGTCCCTTCATTTATTATGTATAGGAGGATAATAAAAGCTATAAGCATCCAATTTTATAAGGAACTATAAAATGAAAAACCAATTTTTTTTTTTTTGATAACTCAGATGATCCTAAAAGCTTTCTAGGTCTAAAGACTAATTCAAATTCCATATGACATTTTCCTTTAATCATTAGTGATTCATATATGCCTTATTCGCTCGTCAATCTGGAAGGGACCTATGAATCATGTTTCTGCTTGCTACCATACCAAAACTTGACTTGCTTTCGCAGATGGCACAAATATGTCCACAAGAACTATATTGGCGATTGCTGTCCCAACATCCATACTGGTACTGCTTGCTCTAGGACTTGCTTATTGGAAGAGGAGAAAATCATACAAACAAATGAAACTTGAAAGTGAGTTACTTCTATCCATTTTGGAGTAGATGATATATATATATATATATATATATACTTTCGGCATAATAACACCACACATCCACTGTGCAGATGATGATATCACAAGTTCACAGCCGCTGCAGTATGATCTTAAGACAATCGAAGCCGCAACAGATAATTTTTCGAGCAACAACAAACTTGGTGAAGGTGGATTTGGTGTAGTTTACAAGGTAAGAGTTCTCTACATTCTTGATTTAATTAATTGCAACGTGGTCATGAGAGCGATGATGCCATTCATATATACTGGACTGTAGGGTACATTTCCGGATGGAACTGAAATTGCGGTTAAGAGACTATCAATAACTTCAAGACAAGGCTTGCAAGAGTTCAAGAACGAGGTCAATGTACTGATAAAACTTCAGCATAATAATCTTGTTAAGCTTCTTGGGTATTGCTTGGAAGGAGAAGAGAAGATACTCGTCTATGAGTTTTTGTCCAACAAAAGCCTCGATTGTTTCCTCTTTGGTCTGTTAACATTCCATATACCCAGTTTTGTGTACCTGCATGCACTTTCTGATGATTTCTCATCCCATCTTGACTTATGTATCGATACGCAGACACTATGAATCAACGAAAACTAGACTGGAACAAACGGTACAATATCATCGAAGGGATTGCTCGAGGGATTCTATATCTACATCAAGATTCACGGCACAAAATCATACACCGTGATCTCAAAGCAAGCAACATCCTTCTAGATGCTGATATGAAACCCAAAATCGCAGACTTCGGCTTGGCAAAGATTTTTGCAATGGAGCAAACTCGAGCCGAGACTAACATGATAGCTGGAACCTTGTAAGTTGTAAGTGGAGTTCTAAAATTTGATAAATCTTTTTTCGTCACCTGTTAAGTCAAGTCTTGGTGCATGTTTTGTCCAGCGGTTACATGCCTCCTGAGTATATGAATCATGGTCAGTTCTCCATGGAATCTGACGTCTATAGCTTTGGAATTTTGGTTCTTGAGATCATAAGCGGCAATACGAGTAGTAACTTATACAGGATTGATGATACTGATTGCAAGTTGGGCACATATGTGAGTACGTTTTGTTTCCGTCCACTATAACCAAATGTTTAAAAAGAACTATTTATTCATTTAATCATAAATTAATATTATAGGCTTGGAAACTGTGGAGTAAAGGTTCGGCTTTAGAACTCGTGGACCCGAGTTTTGTAGAAAATGATCAAATCGAACAAGTCACTCGATGCATACATATTGCCCTTCTATGTGTTCAAGCGGATCCTTCAAAGCGTCCAAAATTGTTTGAAATCATCTCAATGCTCACAACTAGCAAAATCAGTCAGTCAGTGCCTTGTGAGCCTGGATTTTTCGTACATAGTAGAAGCTGAGGGATTGAAGTTTTTATTTACTTGTTCTATCGATGATGATTTGTCTACTTCTTTTGTTAGAATCATTACTGAAGAAGATTGATATTTTATTTGAGTTCTAGTGATGCTTGCTTATTAAAGTTATTGTGACTTTAATATGAATGTGAATGATTACTATAAAATTAGAGGGATTTAGGCCTCAGAAGTAACCAATAACTACCAAGTACCAACTAAGTGATTGTATATGTGGGATCTTGTCTGTTTCTGCTTAGTGTCCATAAATTGTTAGTAGATTTTGTCACTTGTGTATTTATAAACGGTGATTGTCAACTATGATATTGTTTCTTTTTTTCAAGTCGAATAATTTGTCAGTAATGTGTCAATGATAAACAAAGATATTTGTAGGAATCAGACTATTATTATTTTGAGTCTTTATATGGTGCAGTTTGGTTGAGAATGTAAAAAATTAAAGCCTATTGAAGGTATAATGGGAAAAATCACATTTTTAACCTTCAAAGTGTCACTGGATAGCATTTTAAACCTCGAAAGAATTCTATTAATACTATAAACCACCAAAATAAATTTACTAACACTTTAAACCTCTAAACTAGTTTTCATGTTTGCACCGCCATAAAATATGATGGAACAATTAATTCATGTTGGTTTAATATAAATTTATTTAATTTAATTTAAATTTTAATTAATTTTATTATTTATTATGATTTTTCGATTATTAAGAAACGTAGAAAAAAATAGATTCCTCTGATACGGAGAATTGGGCTAAAATTTTGAGACTTATTATATTCATATGTTCGTATTTCCTATCTTGCTTTCTGTCTCGAAAATGTGTGTTGATAATCTCTTGTCAATTCTGTGTTTTGGTTCTCTTAGGGAACTTTTGCATCATGTCTTCACAACGGTACTTATTATACAAATCACAACCTTGTCCTATCATCTCTAGCTGCCAATGTTCACGCTATGGCTTCTACAATGTTTCGGTCGGTGAAAGCGTTGAAAAGATATATGCCTTAGGCATGTGTATCTCAGGACTGAACCACATGTCTGCTCAGATTGTATCCAACATGCATTTGACTACTTATTACAGAGCTGTCTCAAGTAACTAAAATGACCAATGATTAGTTCGTTTCCTGGTACTCCCAACAAACCAGTTCTCGTAGATCTTAAAGCGTGGATAGGTTTCTAGAGCCAATGGTACACACAAGACAAATCGCGTCCTTGTTTGCTTTGTTATTGCTTGCTTCCATTGTCATGGCAAATGATGGCTTCCACATTGCTTCTATGAAATATGATTACACGATTATTGTAAACGTCCGATGTTTTCCACAGTCGTCGTCTTGAGGTTCAAAAGTAACAGAATCACTCTATTCATGGGAATGGGAACATGTGGAGTCAGGTCAAATCTTCCATCTTTACTCAGCCTTGTTGGATTCTACTTTTACATTTTGTTTAATTATGTCTCGTTTGTTTCTGCTTAGTTTCCATTTACTATGTGTCGATTTTGTCACCCGCGGATTTGGAAATGACAGATGGTCGACTATGATATGTGTTTCTTTATTAGAGCCAAAGGACGATGGTCTACATATCTACCTCATTTATAATTTCGTTTTTTCACTAGTGGAGTTGAGAACGTCATAAGATAGCTCCTGAAGGTATCAGATTATTATTTTATGTTTTTTACATGCACTACAGGAAAATTGAGTATTCTTAGCGGCCGAATAACGCTATCTAACGAGATGATAGCGAAGTAGAAAGCGCTATATCTGCGCCCATGATAATAGGTCGACGGCTTCCGATAGCGGTTTTTTGTGGTGCTATATTTTGTTAATATATTATAGCGTGTTGTCTTATGCAATGTAATATTGTTTAATAGCGAGTATATTTTGTTATTGATGTTCCTATTAACGATCTGATTTTGAATTTTGAATTGTATTTTAAATTTTTGAAATGAATTTTAAATTTCTTTTATTCTAAAAACACCAAATTTAAATTTACAAAGAGAAAAATCAATAATCCTATACTATTATTTGGGGAGTACACTTTATAAGATACCCTTAACTAACCTTTCATTTTGTAAGAATTTACTTAAGAATGCCATTAGAAATAAAATTTTATAGAGTAAATTAATTCAACTCATTAAGGATAAACAAGTCAAATACTATTTTAAGCAATTTAATTAATTTAATTTAATTATAAAAACGAAAATCTATTATTAATTTTTTTAAAAAGAATGACCAATCAAAATGAACATATAAGATTTGATATCTAACTTATCACATTAATTTGTTATTAATCATTATACTTCACCTCTCATCTTTATATTATTCTATTTCTATAAAATAAATAAATTATTATATCATCTACATAATAAAAAAAAAAAGTAAAAATTTTCCGCATATACAAAGATTTGAATTTTTAAAAACGAATATAAATTGTTCAATGTATGAAAGAACAAATTTAACGGGTCAAAAAATCATATTTGAGTAATATATTCCTTTTTAATATCATCAATTCTTAATAGATCAAAAAGTTAAGAAATATAAATACTCTAATTTGATTTTTTGAAACAAATATTTATAATAGGCGGCGGGTTAAATATAATGTATTATATGATGAAATGAGTTATGATCCTTATAACTATTTGAATATTTATATTTAATTTCATATATATATTTTTTTAAAATTCATAATTTTACATACTACAATAAAAATTTTAAAGATTTTAATTTGGAACATTTAAAAAAGTTTAATTTAATATATTAAAGAATATCATAAATATTTAATAGATTAAAAAGATAAAAAATTATAAATACTACTTTGATTTTCTAAAAAGATATGTTTAATATATTTATAGTAGGCGACGGGTTAAAAGTAATGTATTATATGATAGAAAGTTATGATTCTTATAATAGACGACATTTTAAGATTTTATGATGAGATGAGTTAAATAAGGTTTGACACTTCTAAATATTTGAAAATTTAATTCTGCAAACAATTTTGGAAATAATGAATAATAGATTGTGCCACAATATTTTCATAGGGATTGTAAAATAAAAATATAGACTCCACACATGGATCGAATTTGGTATTATTATATACCAAATATATGTTCATAACATATTCGATTATGTGAATAATTGGTAAATTCCGTAATTAGCTCAAACAAATCTCTATTTCAATAACCAATGAATTAGAATTTGAAAAAATAATTTCCTAAATTAATTCAAAATAATAGCTAACTTTTTTAACTAATTCAAAATAATCTACGTTTTAGATGCGATTCATTTATGATATGTTGATTTTTGATCTAACTAAATTATATGCACTCTCATTTTGTGGTTGTTAACATAAATTAACTCATTGTTCAAACAATATTATTTTTTTTGAAAATAATATTATTTTCCGCTTTCATATCTTTAAAAAATATATCCATAATTGAGGATTACAGAAAAAAAAAATATTTATTCTAATATTATATATATGGACTGACATACAAAATTAATATTCTTTTACTTACTATTATAATATATCACGATTTTATTCTATAACTATATAATATATAAATTTTGTAATAAATGAAATTCAACCCGTACTGTAGTACGGGTGATGATCTAGTAATAATATACAAGGGAAAACTTTTGTTCGAATATTACAAGAACAAATCAATGATATTCAATGATATTACAAGACCTTGCAGAAGAATCAGTCTGTCTCTAACCGAGCAATGTAAGTATCATAGAAATTTCCAGCTTTCTCGAGATCTCCCAGCTCGGTATAACAGTCTGCAATAGCTCCATATGCTTCAGTGATTCCAGAATCTTCACCTTCCCTCTTTGAGATGGCTAGAACCATGGAGTGATACTGTATGGCTTCCCTATACTTCCCTTGGCGTTGCAGCGAGGCTCCTAAGCCTCTTGCAGCCTTCTTTTCTTTGATGGGGTCTTTGAGACTCTTGGCAAGTTCCAAAGCTATCTTGAACTCTGCATACGCTTTTTCTGGTTCTTGGTTCCTCAGAAAGGTTTTGCCTGTTTTCACTCTCTGGGATTCTTGCTCCCACAGGGGCATAACTCAAGCTTGGTGCATAAGACTCGATTTTGGCTTGTCTCCTAAGAGCTGTGTTAATCTGTCATAGTTGTTCATTCAACCTCTGTAACTCCCCTTTCCTCTGCCGAGCAAGCAACCCTGGTTTATGGACCTTATCAAAACCAAATGAGTACAGTTCGTAGAAGCGTAGATTGAAGAGAAGGCTAGTCACTACCTCCAACAGTGGCTCCAATAAGAGCTACAAGCAACAAAATTGGCATGCTGAACATGGAGCTCTCTGGCTCACATATCTCAGCAGCCAAAGCTTCAAGTGGTGTAGCTATCTGTAGAGAGTTTGTCAAAAACACTGCCATCACCAGTAATTTGAGCCTCCCAATTCCCTGCCACATCCATATCTAAAAGGTTTACTATCACAAAGAACAAACTTGACTACAAAATGATAAACTGAGTCAAACAATATCATGGGTTTTAGTTGGATATAGCTAAACATCCCGGAACTCATCACCAACCTACCTTAAAAGCTGAAAACTTGTCAAGAGTTTCCCCGCTGGGAAATGGCGTTGGTAAGATTGCCCTGCCTCGGCGCTCCTTGGGCTGGGAAGACGAGAATGTATAAGCTTGGAGAAAGCTTCCTCCAAGAATATAGCAAAGCTTCCTCTTTGGTTCAATGAACAAGCCAAAGTGCTCTTCCTTACAATCACATAATCACGATAGATCTAACCATCAAAAGACAAAAAAAACAACCCAATCAACAAGCAGACCAAGACCAAGAAAGTATAAATCGATTAAACTCAGAGAAACAATTAACCAAAACCCTAAATCGAAATCCCAAACCGAAACTAAATCTCAACCAATTTCAAATTCCTTGAATCTTTCCTGCAAATTAACAAAAATAGTGTCCACGGATCAATAACCAATACGTAAAATCCCTAAATCAATATAAATTACGAATACCCAAAGTCCCAAACACAATTCGTTCTCAATTCGCATGAGAATTCTTCAGCAACAAGGTGAGCGAGGATGATGGCTGGGTTTTTTGATTCAGAGAGTGAGATTAGTAGGAGAGACTGAAAAAATTGAGAAAGAAAAAGCAAAAGGGTAAAAACAAATGTCGAAAGAGAGAGGAAAAGAGAAATAGAGAGCATAAGGGGAAGAAAACATGTTAAGTGTTGGACGAGTTGCAGATCTGTTCTATTTCTTGTTTTTCTCTTTTATTTTTTTTTTTATTTTTTTTTATGCTTAGTATTTTGGAGCCAAGTGAAATTTTCAATTCCCCGGTTACCACTACGATAACGTTTTTAGTGTCCTTTATGTTATCATAAAACCAAAAAGTAAGCGCCAATACGAAATTGTTTTTTGCTCATCCTACTATAGCGTTTGTCTTTTTAAAAACGCTATGTAAATTTTCTCAAAACTCAAGTATAGCAAAAACATTAAAAATGCTATACAGTAATGCTATTAATACCTTCATTTCTTGTAGTGATGGTTTACTTTTTGGTTGAGAAGTAAAGCCTGATTATTGAAGGTATCAACGTATTGTTATTATAAAGCTATTGGCCAATTTGATTTATCCTTTAGGCTAAACTTTACACACTTCCTTATAGACTTGAGCTTTGCATTCATGTTCCTACCTCCTATCAACCTTTATCTCTCTCTCTCTCTCTCTCGTTCTCATTCTCTTTGTCTCGAAATGTATCTGAAGAATATGTTGTCAATCCTGTGTTTTGTCTTTGCAGCAAGCTTTTGTGTCGTGTCAACTCAACCACAATGCGGGGAGTCACTAAATTTCACCCCCAACGATGCTTATGATAAAAACCGTCATCTCATCCTCCCGACTCTTGCTTCGAAAGTCAGTTCTCAAGACGGCTTCTATTACGGTTATGTTGGTGAAGGATCTGAAAGGGTCTACGCCGCGGGCATGTGTATCCCAGGGATTAAACCAACGGTTTGTTCAGGCTGTATAGAAACCGCGTCCAGTGATTTATTAAAAATCTGTAGTAATCATCAGACCGATTCATATGTGTGGAGAACCGCGGAGACGCTCTGTTTTGTTCGTCACTCCAATCGCTCTTTCTCCGAGCAGAATGATCTGACTCCGTACTTAGAAGTTTGTAGTGATAAAAATCTCACTGGAGACGTAACAGAGTTTAAAAGTATTTGGCAGGAGTTCGTGAAGGGTATATATGATCATAGCAGCTTCCACTTCAACTACACCCAAGAATTATGCAGCCAAGGTATCTGATCCGATAGGCCTCCAGCGTATATACACATTGATGCAGTGTATTCCTGGGATATCTTCAGTATACTGTGACAACTGTCTTCGTGAAAGTGTCATTTTGTTCCAAAAAGAGTGCAGTGGCATGCAAGGGTGTAATATTCGGAGGCCGGTCTGCTTTTTCCAATGGGAATTTTATCCTATTTATGATGCTTTTGCGGATACAAAGTCGCCCCCTCCACCCATCCCCAGTGCAGCCAAAAAAAGTAAGTATGATTGTAAAGGAACTGTATGATAAATCATCCCTGAATCTCGTTTTCAAGTTTTGATTGTCAAACCAAAACGTGACATGCATGCATTTTGTTTGTGTAGATACAACAATCACCAGAGGCACCTTAATCGGGATAGTAGTCGTAGCAGCAATAATCGTGGCATTGCTCGCTCTAGGATTTGTTTATTGCAGGAGGAGAAAATCAGACAAAACAACAAAACTCAAAAGTGAGAAACTTTATACTTAGTTACATATACATATATATTACACACACACTTCCTGCATAATAACAAAACACATCAATCGTTGCAGTTGATGATGATATCACAAGTCCACAGTCATTGCAGTTTGATTTTAAGACACTCGAAGCCGCAACAGATAAATTTTCGATCACGAATAAAATCGGTCAAGGTGGTTTTGGTGAAGTCTACAAGGTATGAGATCTCTACCTTTCTGTTTCGTATATTTTTCCCAAAAAAATTAATGAACACCGTCATGAGAGTGAAGAAGCCATATATATATTGTAGGGTACATTTCTTAATGGAACTGAAATTGCGGTGAAGAGGCTATCAAGAACTTCAGGACAAGGCTTGAAAGAGTTCAAGAACGAGGTTATTGTTGTGGCAAAGCTTCAACATAGAAATCTGGTTAGAATTCTTGGGTTCTGTCTGGAAGGAGAAGAGCAGATACTCGTCTATGAGTTTGTGTCAAATAAAAGCCTCGATTATTTCCTTTTCGGTCGGTTAACGTTACAATATTTGTTATTCCATCTTGAAATCTTGATTTGGTGTTAATAGCTTCAGGAATGACTAATATATATATCTATGTGCAGATCCGGTGAAGCAAGCCCAGCTGGACTGGACTACACGGTACAATATCATTGGAGGGATCGCTCGAGGGATTCTATATCTTCATCACGATTCAAGGTTCACAATCATACACCGTGATCTCAAAGCAAGCAACATCCTTCTAGATGATGAAATGAAGCCGAAAATCGCGGATTTTGGCATGGCAAGGATTTTTGGGATGGAACAAACGCGGGCGGATACTAGCAAGATAGCTGGAACATAGTAAGTGTAGATTACTCCTTATAAACTGAAATTTGATGAACCTTTTGATTGCTCAAGTCATGGTGTGTTTTTTTCTAGCGGTTACATGGCTCCTGAGTATGCTATGCACGGTCAATTCTCCGTGAAGTCTGATGTCTATAGCTTTGGAGTGTTGGTTCTTGAGATAATAAGTGGCAAGATGAATAGTAGCTTCTATCAATCAGATGGATCTGGTGGCAATTTGGTGTCACACGTGAGTACTTTGTTGTTTCTTTATCTCATTATGATAAAATATTATGGACTCTATACTGATCTAATCATGTTAATGTTAGGCTTGGAGAGTATGGAGAAAGGGTTCACCTTTAGATCTATTGGACCCGACTTTTGGGGATAACTACCAAAGCAATGAAGTTACTCGGTGCATGCATATCGCCCTTTTATGTGTTCAAGAAGATCCTGCAGATCGTCCAACATTGTCTACAATCATCTTGATGCTCACTAATAGCTCCATCACTCTGCCAGTGCCTCGTGAAACCAGGATCTTTATTGCAGATTAGAAGCTGATCGGTCTTGAAGTTGTATGGTAAACCGGTTCCTTGTTTAATCTGTGATTGATCGACTTACCTATTTAGATCCTCATTGAAGGTGATTGTTGTTTTTCTTTGATTGAGTTTGAGTGCTGCTGCTTCTTTATTACCTTGTGTGGCCTGAATATGAATGGGGAATGTGAATTATACAGAAGTTACCAATGTACCAACTGATTGTATGTAAGCAAAACCGGTTATTTACAAAACCGGTGTTATGTAAAATTTAAACTAGATTTTCAGTTTTACGCTTCTTCTGCTTTTTGTGTTTGGTCAATGACTCAATTCAAATTTTGTTAAAGAACGAGAATTTCCATGAAAAATTAGGTTTTCCATTGATTGGTTTCTTCAAAATCAGTTGTCGGAGATCCTAAAGCGTGAATACGAACTTTTAGACCAATGAGGCAAATCGTCTCCTTGTCCGCTTGGCCATTTACTTCCAATGTCATGGCTCGTGATGGCTTCTACAATGCTTCTATTGATTAAGGTCCCGATGAGGAATTGTATCTCAGTAGCAAAATCACAACTGCGCTCAGATTGTTGTTCGCGTCTGATGTGTTTATGACAGAGTTTTCTTCTAATCAGACAGATGCTTTTACATCGGAATCGTAAACGTTGTCCACAATCGTCGTGACTATCTTCAAGTGACACAATCACTCTACTGTCTACTTGGAAACTTTGGAACCAGGTCAATCGTTAATCCTTACCCACTCTCGTCTTGTTCTCATTTGCTATCCTGATTTTGGTGTCGTTAGGATTCAAAATGTAGGTTTTTTTTTTCACTGTTTGTAGATTTGTTTAGTTGGGGAGTTTGAAAAAGTGAATGCCAACGATAAAAAATTGTTTCTTTATCACACAAGTTGAATGATTTGTCAACTATGCCTCTGGTGAGAATGGTTTTGTATTACTGTTCGTGCTGAGAAAATAATAAGAAAGCTATAGAAGATGTCAAAGTATTACTAATTTTGGTTCTTTAGACTGCTCAATTTGTTGGTTAAAAAACTAATAAGAATGCTATTGAAGGTATCAAAGTATTTTAATTGTAAAGCTGTGGGCTAGATTGAATCATTATTCATTAGTTTGACCAAAAATTGCAGACTTTCGTTATTAACGAAACCAATGATATATAACTCCTATAATCATGTCTCTCTCTATGACTCTGCTTTGGTGTGTTGAGTTGAGTAGATTCATTCAACAAACATAGTGGGCGTGTAGTCTGGGTGCATCTCACATCATGAACATATTTGAAACTTCAACATT
This sequence comes from Arabidopsis arenosa, assembly GCA_905216605.1. Lineage (NCBI taxonomy): Eukaryota > Viridiplantae > Streptophyta > Magnoliopsida > Brassicales > Brassicaceae > Arabidopsis > Arabidopsis arenosa. The sequence continues at coordinate 16,166,355 of LR999456.1, forward strand.
ATTTTTATAAACAGAAAACACATCAGCTATCTGCTATGATTGGCTCTCTGATGTTGTATATCCCTTGACTTAGCTTTTATAATGCAGTGGACGTTTAAGTTTGGCAACTTGAAGAGAGAACTCAAATGCTATTTAACTGATATGAAGTGTACGGATATGTACATATAACCCAAAAAAGATTTGTACATCCATGAGGATGGCCAAGAAGTTTTCTTTATCGATCTTCTGGTTTGTCGTCATAAGCATAATTTCTGTTGTCTCTTCGCAACAATGCATTGACGACACTGGGGTTTTTCAATCCAGTAGTAATTATGGTGTCAACCGTGAGCTCATTCTCTCATCTCTTGCTTCTAATGTGACGCATAACAATGGCTTCTATAATTCTTCGAAAGGCGAAGGTCTTGACCAAGTATTTGCAATGGCGATGTGCATCAATGGGTCTGAACCAGAGGTTTGCTCTGAATGTATCAATACAGCGGTTGGACAATTGAAATATAATTGCCCTAACCATATTGAAGCATTCACATGGACACCTCACAAGACACTCTGTTTCGCTCGGTACTCTAACCGTTCGTTTTTTGGAACGCTTGTTATGCACCCGGTTTACACAGAGCAGAATAGTGGGGTTATCAAGTCAGATTTAAAGGATTCTGATGAAACGTTGGATAAACTAACGCGTCCTATGATTGCTGCAGCGCTCTCGGGTGAGGACACTTCAACTGGTGTAGCAGTCTTGAAAAATTTTCAGACTGTATATGGATTCATGCAATGCACTCGGGATCTATCTCCAGACAATTGTACCAAATGTCTTGATGATAGTGCAAAAGAATATGACAAATGCTGTCGTGGAAAGCAAGGAGGCATTATTGCATGGTCGAGCTGCTTTTTCCGGTGGGATCTGTTCCCATTCAACGGAGCTATCGATTTGGCACATCCTCCTCCTAGAGGTAATTCCTCCAACTGCAAAACTATGATTGCAAGAACTTGCCAAAACCTATCATTCTTCGAAGATTTAAAAAAGATTTTAAGGGATGTGTATTTCTCTTCTTCTAAACAATCCTTTTTGATTCTAGAATGCCAAGATTGCAAAGGAAACTCAAAGGGAATCATCGCGGTGTTTGTTGTTCCCTCCGTAGCTATCATCTCTGTATTGTCTGCTGTAGTGATTGTACTTCTTTGCAGAAATAGAAAAACTGATTCTCGTGGTGAGTTGATTCGTCTTTTACTCAGCATTTTCGTCTTCTTTCACCATTAGGCATACTTAATCAGGAACACAGTATGATGCCTGGTCAAGGGATTTTAAGTAGGAATAGTTTATTTAGTTCAATTGTTACTCTTTGACACGTCTTATTAGCTAGCCAAGGCTTGTTGGATACGATTTATAAAATTAATGCACTGGTGGATGACTGCAAAAGTCTTAGTGATTAGAAAAAGAAATTTCATACTTCAGTTTTTTCTGTGTTCTTCTATTCTGCAAGGAATAATGTGACACTTGCGTACTGCAGATGAAAGTTCAACTACAACCTCACTACAGTACGATCTGAAGACAATTGAAGCTGCAACATGTACATTTTCTAAGAGCAAAATGCTCGGTCAAGGTGGATTTGGAGAAGTTTTCAAGGTAAAACTTTGTCAACTTCCTGAGTTGTTATTTCTCTTGAAACTAAGTGTGCGCATTAACAAATATCGGTGGTATGATCTAATTTATGTGTACTCTTTATCTTATTTCTAGGGTGTGCTTCAAGATGGGTCAGAAATTGCTGTGAAGAGGCTGTCAAGAGAATCAGCACAAGGTGTACAAGAGTTCAAGAATGAGACAAGGCTTGTGGCAAAGCTTCAGCATAGAAATTTGGTTACAGTTCTCGGGTTTTGTATGGAAGGAGAAGAAAAGATACTCGTCTATGAGTTTGTTCCAAACAAAAGCCTTGACCATTTCTTATTTGGTCTGTTGCACAAAATTAACACTCACCTTATATATTTGAAGTTCGGATGATTGCTTCTGGCCATTCTTGGGGCATTAAATCTCATACATAATGACTTTTGCAGAACCTACAAAGCAAGGCGAGCTGGATTGGGCCAAACGGTACGAGATTATTGTTGGGACTGCCAAAGGAATTATGTATCTTCATCATGATTCGCCTCTCAAAATCATACACCGTGATCTCAAAGCTAGTAACATCCTGTTAGATGCAGAAATGAAACCAAAAGTTGCAGATTTTGGAATGGCAAGGATTTTGGAGATGGATCAATCTCGAGCAGATACAAGGAGGGTAGTTGGAACCCAGTAAATACTCTTTTTACCCTATACTTATATGAATCTCTGTATTTTGATGACCTTTTGTCACCGGTAAACTCAAGATTTTTTTTCTTGTTTCTTTCTAGTGGCTACATTTCTCCAGAGTATTTGATGCATGGCCAATTCTCGATAAAATCTGATGTCTATAGTTTTGGGGTCTTGGTTCTAGAGATTATAAGTGGAAAAAGAAACAGCAACTTCCATGAAACTGATGAGTCCGGAAAGAATTTGGTCACACATGTGAGCATAGAGATCTAAACTTCAGAAAGATTTTACTTCTGGACTTTGTTATGTCCAAAGTAAGGTTTTGACTTTTATTTAATTGATCATTGTGGTAGGCTTGGAGGCATTGGAGAAACGGGTCACCACTAGAGTTCGTGGATTCGGGACTTGGAAAGAACTATCAAAGTAATGAAGTTATCAGATGCATCCATATCGCGCTATTATGTGTTCAAAATGATCCAGAACAACGTCCAAAATCATTGGATGTCATCTTGATGCTCACAAGTAACTCCATCACTTTACCGGTGCCTCAATCACCAATATATGATGGAATGGAGATGTTTCTACCTCCGATCAAATCGGTTCCTGGTTCCATCAACGATTCATTGATTGATGACATAGTTCCTCGCTGAAGATGACAGTTACTCTATATCTGAGGTGTTAATATAATTTATCTTAGCACTTCTTATGATTACTTTTGTTCAGATGAGTTTTAAAGTGTTACTGAAATACTTGGAAACTCTCTTTTACAGGAGTCCTCAACCTGAGTTCGGAGATAAACCAATGTAATGCAATAAGCTGACTCAAGCAGGTTTTGTCTAACTGAATGATTGGTGTTTTTGAAGATTCTAACCGGAAATCAATTTCGTTTGTATGATTTTAACCGATTTCTATTTACGGTCTTATCACTGTCTCTCCCTGGCTATCTTTTGCTGGGTATACAATTTGTTTCATTTGGCTCCATCTACGATTTGAGCATAACTTTTTGAAAACTAATATGTACATGTAAATTTTGGCTATTCAAGTTTGGCTGCTGACCCCAATTGCTTCCAAATTTGGTGTGCTGACTCCGTTAAGGTCTCAATTGGCTAACTAATGTTTCTATGTTTTCTTTTTCTTTTGTTTGGTTTTCTGAAAATTTAATGTAAAATAGAGACCCATAACATGGGAATGTTCTGACCATTTCACACTCTACTTGCTTCTTTTTTTGGCAGCACACTCTACTTTCTTAGTTATTGTATGATTATTATAAATCCATATTATTGGTGGGGAATGGAGATTGTAGTTTTGATTATTACTTCTAACTCTTTTTTGTCAAAGTCAACGGTCTTCTCTCTCATGGAAAATCCTCAGACTCTGAGGATAAACCTTCAAACTTCTAACATCTAACATCTAACACAGAGTCTTTGGTTCTGATCTTGAGAGAATGAAGAAACTCAAGAGTTCATTTGTACTAATCTTTTGTTCTTTCCTTATAAGCTTGGATGCTGTTTCTGCACAAGTCTGCTTCAATAGTTACTTTAAACCCAATTCTACTTACGACTTAAACCGTCGTCTCATCCTTTCTTCTCTTGCTTCTAATGTCACAACTCACAAGGGATTCTACAACTCCTCGATTGGTCAAGATTCCAGTAGAGTCTTCATCAATGGTATGTGCATCCCTGGGACTAAACCAGAGACTTGTTCAGACTGCATCAAAGGGGCTTCAGAAGGATTGTTAAGGAGCTGTCCTAACCAAACAGAAGCTTATACATGGCCAGATTGTTGTATGGTACGTTATTCCAATATTTCCTTCTCTGGATCACTCGTTATGGAACCGTCTCAAGTGTTGTCCGATACTGGAACTATCAACTCTAATGTAACAGTATTCGATAGAATCGGGGAAGATTTAATGGCCCGTACCATAACTGCAACTCCATTGAGGACTCATGGACATAAGTACTATGCAGCTGGTGTTACTTCTTTGACAACAAGCCAAATTGTATACGCGTTGATGCAATGTACACCGGATGTTTCTCCAGGAGATTGTGGGTTTTGTCTTAGAGCTAATCTTCATGATTATGAGTCATGTTGTCGCCATAAACAAGGTGGTTCTGTTATAAGATCAAGTTGCTTTATCCGTTGGGATTTGAATCCTTTTGCTGGAGCTTTTGAAAATATTGCACTGCCACCGCCTCAACCGCAGTCTCAGCCACCGTTTTCTTTGCCTCCTCCGGTAAACGATCAGGAAAATACAACCGGTAAAGGTAATTCTTCCATTTGATTTTGACAAGAACCTGATGAAAACTGAAATTTAAATCACTCATTTGCAATGATTGTTGGTTATGCAGATGGAAAAACAATTTCGATAGGGACTATTGTTGCGATTATTGTCCCTGCTGTCGTTCTCTTGGTACTACTTGTTGTAGGATTTTTGGTTTGTAGGAGAAGGAAGCTATACCAAACAGTTGAAGTTCAAGGTTTTTTTTTTTATCCTGCTTTTGTTTTTTAGCGTAGTGGAAGTAAATCACATACAAATTATGGAAAAAATTGGATTTTGAGAAAGATGTTACACTTTCTTTGTGCAGTTTGTGATCAAATCACAACAATACACTCGGTGCAATTCGATTTTAAGACGATTGAAGCTGCAACTGATGAGTTTTCGGAGAGTAACATAATCGGGCGAGGTGGATTTGGTGAAGTTTACAGAGTATAAGATCGTTTATCTGTCTGGTTTGCTACTTGTCTATATGAACGTTTTAGTAATCAGATATGGTGTTGTAATCATCTTATATTTTTTTTAGGGAAAGCTTTCAACTGGAACTGAAGTAGCGGTGAAGAGACTGTCTAAAACATCGGGACAAGGCACCCAAGAGTTCAAGAGTGAGGCTGTTCTTGTGACAAAGCTTCAGCATAGAAATCTGGTTAGGCTTCTTGGATTTTGTTTGGAAGGAGAAGAAAAAATACTCGTTTACGAGTTTGTGTCTAACAAAAGCCTTGATTATTTCCTGTTCGGTATGATATGATCGCTTAAAATGCTTATAAGTTCTTTGAAGTACTTATTGTTGCTAATGGTGTTATTTTTATGCAATGTACAGACCCTGCAAAGCGAGGCGAACTGAACTGGACCAGACGGTACTACATTATTGCAGGGATTGCTCGAGGAATTATGTATCTTCATCATGATTCACGTCTTACAATCATACACCGTGATCTGAAAGCAAGTAACATTCTCTTAGATGTCGACATGAACCCCAAAATCGCAGATTTTGGCATGGCGAGGATTTACAGAATTGATCAAACTCATGCCAACACAAATAGAATCGTTGGAACATAGTGAGCTTTTTTTTTTCTTAATTAACCTTACAAATACAAACTATATTTGGTGGTTACTTGTAGGCTAAAAAGTCTATCCTTAATTGCAGTGGTTATATGTCTCCAGAATATGCAATGTGTGGCCATTTCTCCATGAAATCTGATGTCTATAGCTTTGGTGTAATGATTCTAGAGATTATAAGTGGCAAAATGAATAGCAGCTTCTACAACATTGATGATTCTCCTAGCAATTTGGTCACACATGTGAGTATATGATCTTTTGAGTTACATGAGTGTATATGATTAAGCCAAAGGGTATTAATATATTTGATAACTTTTGTTAGGCTTGGAAGCTTTGGAGAACAGGGTCACAATTAGAACTCGTGGATCCGACAATAGGAGAGAGTTCCCCGAGTAACGAGGCTATTATTAGATGCATCCATATCGCACTTTTATGTGTTCAAGAAGATCCTGCAGATCGACCAATGTTGCCAGCAATCGTCGTGATGCTCACTAGTAACACAGACACTTTATATGTGCCTCGAGCACCCGGCTTTTGCCTCTCAAGCATAAGTGAACAATCCACAAGCACGTCTATTCCTTATTCTAACAATGATGTATCGATCACAGATCTAGATCCTCGTTGAAGAATGTTTTTTTTTTTCTTCTTGATATTGGAACTGTATTGAATATATGGAAGTATCAACATCATCTCTTGTTCTTGTCATTACTCTACTTTATGAGACATTTTAACAAGTATATAGAAATATCTGTACTTGTATTTCAGATACAATAAGGTTCACGTTTTCAGTACCCCGAATTGGTTCAGACATAATTAGGTCAATGGTGTTTTGTGAAGCCATCTAAATTGATTTGGTTTGTACTTCGTATGATTTAGAAAATATACATAACAGTTTGGATTAAACAAAAGCAAACAATAGTTTTTTATTCATGGGGCTTGGTTACATTGTTACAAATTGAAACTATATTTTTTTCCCCTATTATATCATCTTTTGAGTAGGAACTGGTGGCGGTGGACCGCGACATCTATTTGTTTTTTCACAACCCCGATGGTACGGATTCGCCGGTTGTTTGGGTGGACATTTGCCATGATCACATCCTGGTTGGCCATCGCCGCCTTTTATTGGCGGATAGCCAATAGCTGTTGCAGCTGCTACGTTCATGTTGCTTATGAACAAACATGCTATGAATATTGCCACGGCCATATACCTTTTTGTTCCTTTCAAAATGCTCATGATGATTTGTGCTTATTTTTTTTTGTAATCTGTGTTTTTATGTGTGTGAAAAAGGTTTCACTTTCTGATATTTATAGAGAATGAAAATTCTGAAAGACCATATCCATACATATCAAAACAGTGATATTTGTTGAATAATATATGGAAGGAATTTAGGGGAGTTTAATTTGTCTTAATCTTTAGAAGCATTTTGTCATGAAATTATTTGTTGGTATACTAAAAAAATATGATGATATCTTTTCTTTTTAGTTTTACTTAAAAAGATATTACAATAGGATAACCGAAATTGGAGAGTAGAAGATAAACCTATGGATTTTTTTTATAAACTACTAAATATGTAGATGCCATAATAGTTAATAGTAATACTAATACTTTACTTCTATCTCTATGTACATTAGGTGTCAAATTTTTCCAATGCGTGGAAGTGAAAAAACAAAATACTAATTTTGTTATAGTATCTGCAAAATTAGTAACTAATTTCTTTTAAACATATTGACCATGAAAATTGAATCAACATACCAAATATGGTCGTATAAGAGTTGTTGAAACTTGGATGCAGGGCCGGCCCAGAGCACAAACCACATAAGCCAAAGGTTAAGACCAAAAATTTTATAGATCATTGAGAGTTATAATTTTTTTTTAAATGTTATTAAAATAATGAGATTTGAATAAAAAAATGTGCTTTGTCTCTTTGGTTTTGATGACTAACAGTTTTCTTTGTCGTTACCATTGAATTTCTCATGTTCTATTTGATTTATAAGTTTATAACATTTTAAAAAATTAAAAAAATTCTTATTTTGAATAGAACCTTCAAAAACGTTAGACCGGGTCTGCTTGGATCTCACGTTTATTGATGTCAAATTAATGTTGCATAAGGTAACATAATCGTCTTTAAAATTTTAAATTGATACCAAAGAAGCCATTTAACCATAAATTAAATTGGGTTCTAATGTATCTATACTAGTATTTTTGAATTACATTTTAGACAGTAATATTTGTTTTGGTAAATATTTACAAAGAATTAATGTCATTACTTTATATCGATGTATCCAAACAACTTATAATTAATTCTCTACTATCCATATAACTAAACACAATTAAAGATTTTGGCTCCGATCGGTGACCATAAAAAGAACAATAGGAATAGGAAAAAAAATGAATGAGAAGGAACAAAAAGGAAATGAAAATGATCAAAATGAGGAACCAAAAGGAACATAAAAATTGAACAGATGACTATGGTAAATGGTAACCAACAAGTTGAATAAATATTTAACATAATAATTATTAAAAATCATTTATTTATTTAGTTTATAAATTTCATTTTAAATTAATGTTTTATATAAAATTTAAAACAAAATATAATAAAAATTCAAATATTTTATTTAAAAATATATAAATTTCACTTGAAAGCATTAATTTATTTATTTTAGTATAAATACTAATTTAAAATAAAGTGATAGTATTCTTTTAAATCAAAATTTTTGATAAAGGTTTTTTATATATAAATATATGGAAAATATTTATACATAGAAATGTAAATATTATCATAAAAGGTATTTTAAAATTATTTAATAATTAAAAACGAATTTTATAATTTTGATCCTCTTTGTTCCTCTACAATTTTGGGTAGGAACAATTTTGTTCTATCATTCTTTTTTTTTTTGAGGAATGGAGAGGAAAAATGTAGGACCCACATGTCTGAAAATGGAACAAAAATTACTTACAAATTGTAAAAAAATTGAGGAACAAAGATGAACATGATATTCCTACTCATTCTTTTCCTCAAAAATGGTTACCAATTAGACCCTTTAACATTAATTATAAAATTAAAAATATGCATATAATGTTCCTGTAATGTTCCATGATTAATAATATAGATATTTAAAAGATTTTGTTAAGATTTAAAATCATAATTCTCATATCAATTTTGTTTGATTTTGTTTTCTAATTGTTTTGAATCATCAAAAATACACAGACAAAAATCTAACTTTTTCTGCATATATTATGATTCGAACTTAAAAATGGATATATATTACTCAATGTCTCAATCAATGAAAAGTGTGTGTTCAACGTCCCACACCGGCATATGATAAATAACATCGACATTAATAAAAAAATTTTAATATCATTAACTCGACACTTTAATACAGGTTATAAATTCATTTTATTGTTTTGTTAACAATTATTATTACATATAATATTGTATTATATATGTTGAATTAGGTGATTTAGTTAAAAAGGAATGAAACAAAAGTTGTCCAGTAGTATAGCAGGGATTAGGATTAAATGCTAGTTGGGTTATGAATTTAAAACGAATGATTCATGTAAACGTCGTTTTTTAAGGACATGTCTCCAGAATATGCAATGCGTGGCCATTTCTCCATGAAATCTGATGTCTACAGCTTTGGAGTAATGATTCTAGAGATTATAAGTGGTAAAACAAATAGCAGCTTCTACCAAATCGATGATTCTCCTGGTAACTTGGTCTCACACATGTGAGTATATGATCTTTAGAGCGAGTAATGAGGCTGTTATCAGATGCATCCATATCGCACTTTTATGTGTTCAAGAAGATCCTGCAGATCGACCAATGTTGCCAGCAATCGTCATGATGCTAACTAGTAACACATACACTTCTATGCCTCGAGCACCCGGATTTTGCCTCTCAAGCATAAATGAACAGTCCACAAGCAGGTCTATTCCCGGTTCTATCAATGATGTCTCGATCACCGATCAAGATCCTCGTTAAAGAATGTTTTTTCTTGATACTAGAACTGTAATGAGTATATGGAAGTATCAACATCATCTATTTTTCTTGTCATTACTCTACTTTACACTACAAGAAATATCTACATTATTAGCAAGAGAGAAGAGCTATTATATGTCATCAATAGCGTTTTCATAAACGCTGTCTTATGCCCCTGTTATGGTAGACCCCCTACATACGATAGCGTTTTTTTCGTATGTTATGATAGAGTATTCTATCATAGCATTAGTGAAACGCTTTCATATATCGACTTATAATAGTGATATATATAAGCTATGATCTATAATTTTTATGATGCTATAATATTCAGTGCCATAACTCTAATTTTATGCGGTTGTTTTAAGCTATTTGCATTTGGTGAAACCTGTTTAATTTTAAAAATATCCAATATATATATATATAATAATAATAATAATAATAAACATCTAAAAGATATACATCATTTCATAAACCAAAAATCAATTCATACATAACACAAGTCTCAATCCAGTACTTAAACTAATATCCTAACTTCTATATACTACTTTTGGCAAGGAAGTTATTGATGAGATCATGCAAAATCCTTACTTCGTTTTCTAGATATTGGACTCGATTCCTCAAGGAAGTTAGCTCAGCTTCATAGGTTGTTGTAGTCTCTTCCTCTCTCTTAGGTTTTCGAAAAAGACAGCTACCTTTTCTCTTAGGTTTTCCCCAAATACTGCAGTCTTCATCTATCTCACTGTCCTCAACGACGAGATTCATTATATCTTCTGTTAGAACATGAAATAAAACAAGTAAAATTCAGGCTTCTTGACCACAAACTTATTGAGTCACTTTATTAGTAAACAAATCTCTTTACTCACCTGAAAACTCAACCTGCGACTGAGACATATCTTTAGCCTGAGAAGAGACTAATTCAATTTCCTTTGTACCTTTACTTTCTCCAAGAAACTCAAGACCATCACTTGTATCCAACATCGGTGACTCATAGACATAACTCGAAAACCACTTACTTAGATCAGGAACTTCTGAGAATTCTGAAAACATAAGTGAAAAAGAACCACATAAGTAAAATCAATGCAGTTAAAACAACAAGATATATACAGATCTTCGCAACCAAGCAAATTCAGAAAACAGATTCCAAGAAAATGAGTTACCTTCACTATCATCCATCTCTTAATTCTTTCTATTCGCTCCTCTTTCACCTTGGTATCCTCTACATTGTCTTTGTCTTGAGTGCTTCCATTAGTCTTTTTCTTTGGCTGCCCGACCTCCACTTTCTATCTCTTTAAGAGCACTGATCAAATACAAAGTTGCAATCAAAGACAAAGAATGTGACTATGGTCGTTTAGTTGCAATGACAATGTATACCAGCCATACCATATACTGTTAACCGTTATAACTATGCAGGAAAAATATTAGAAGATAAAAAACTTAGAGAAATTAATAAGCAACTAATAAGCAGCTCTTGTCTATATATATACCAAGAGAACATAAGGACATGATTTTGTGGACCAAGAGAACATATGGACATCGAAATCATCAACATGATGAGTTAAAATGCTCTTTCAGGTTATATCAAAGAGCAAGATAAAGTTAAAGTTTTGTATAAGAGTTAAAACTCTAGCAATCCGAAATCATAGACCAACAGAACAATCAATTTGAAACACATACAGAGACAACACTTTATGCCAATTAAACATAACAGTCTACTCTACTTAGGATCATACTTTCATCATCAGCTTAATGGTCCATAAAGGCAGATTATTACACTTTCATCTACTTAGGATAATACATTCTCAGTTACTATACCCAATGAAAACTTGTAAATAAAAACAAAGAGACTCTTTACTATAAATAAAGATTATTACTTCACTTTCAAAATTACATGATGCAAGAAATTGCAAATCTATGAAGTCGCACAATCAAAAATTCTTTCGTATTTTATCAACAAAACTCTCATTAAGATTCAAATGAAAATCAACAGAGGAAATATCGAACACATAAAGAGCTCTTTAATTCCAATGAGAAATACTTAGAAGATTACAACAATACCACTTTCTAGTAAAATACATTTCTCTACTTTAAAACCTAAATCACACTTAACAGATTATTATTATGAAAACTCTTAAGAAAAAAACATTACAAGCCATAAATTTATTCAAAACAGAACCTAAAAAGAGACAAACGCTTAAAACCTATTCACATATACTAAGAAGAAACGAGCTTACTTCCATTGTAATGGTGGACACCAACTTTAGCAAGCATTACGTAGTACTCAATCTCTAATCTTCTCAATGGTGGGCAATTGGTGGAGATTGCAATAATCTTCCATGTGAACAAAACCAGAATAAATAAAAAAAAAGCTAAAACATTTAGGTATGCACACCAAGTGTTCGATGAAATTACCTTTGGAGCCACGAATGGATTTGAGAACAGAGAAATTCCATATTGTGGTGGAGAAGACAGATGATCAAGACGGTAAGACGGTAAGAAAAAATCAAAGAAGAGAGAGATAAGACAGAGGAGAAAGACGGAGAAGGAAAGAGAGAGAATACGGAGAAGATGGAGAAGTAAATCAAACAATCAACCTAATAGATCAATCGGAAATAGAGGAGAGGAGAGAGATACCTAGCTGGATTGAGAGCGTGTTCTTCACCGGCGAGCTGGAGATTACCGGAGACGAAAACAAGCATACCAAGACCAGAAAGTTGACAATGGATCTGATGTCGATGCTTGCACTGTTGGAAGGGAAGAGAAGTGAATGAAGAGAGACGACCAAAGGAGAAAGGAAAAAGGAAAACGAAGAGAAGGAGACAAAGAGAAAGATGAGAGAATTAGGTTACAAAGAGATGATTTTTGGGTGAAAGGGGGAAATATTTCTAAGTGTTGGCGGTATAGTGAATTATTTTGGTTTAGTGTAGACGAAATAAATGATTTTAGATTCCCGATTACAGATTTTCTATCTTAGCGTTTACTAAAAGCTGTTATAGAAAAACAAAATTTACGAGTCATTTTTGATAGCAGTTGAGAAAAATGAGCTATCCTCTTGTGCTATTAATGTGGAATTTTCTTGTAGTGTTATGAGACATTTAAACATATACATATAGAAATATACTTGTATTTCAGATATAAACATTGTACACAACAAGGTTCACGTTTTAACCAATTTAATTTCAATAACAAGAATTGGTTCAGACATAATTAGGTCATTAGTGTTTGTGAAGCCATCTAACTGTAAATCGAACTTGTTTGTATGATTTAGGAATTAGAAAGGGAATAGTTTGGATTAAACAAAAGCAAACCATAATTTTTATTCATGGAACTCGGTTAAATTACATTATATTTCAAATTAACCCTGTTTTTTTTTCTTTCTTTCTATTATATCATCTTTTGAGAAAGAACTGGTGGAGATGGACCGCGACATCTATTTGTTACTTCACAACCCCGATGGTACGGATTCGCCGGTTGTATGGGTGGACAATTGCCATGATCACATCCTGGTTGGGAATCGCCGCGTCCTATTCCTGGATAGCTAATATCTTTTGCAGCTGCTACGTTCATGTTGCTTATGAACACACATGCTATGAATATTGCCACGACCATAAACCTTTTTGTTCCTTTCAAAATGCTCATAATGATTTGTGCCTTTTTGTTTGAAAAAATTGTGTTTGTGTATCAAATAGCTAATAATGTTTTTATGAGTAAGAAAAAAAGGTTGTACTTTGTGATATTTATAGTCAATGAAATTTTTAGAAAGATAATCCATGCATATCAAATCAGTGATATTTGTTGAATAACATGGAAGGAATTTAGGGGATTTAATTGATCTCAATCTTTAGAATGCTTTGTGTCAAGAAATCATAATCTGTTACAATATATGATGCTGTCTTTTTTTTTCTTCTCTTTACTTAAAAACAGATTACAATTGGATATGTAAAACTGACAAGTAGAAAACATACTTATCGAATCAAATTTTATAAACTACTAAATATATAGATGCCAAAGTAGTTAATAGTACATACTAATACGTTACTTCTATATGCATAATAGATTAGGTGTCATATTTTATCAATACGTGGAAATGAAAAACAAAACACTAATTTTTTCATAGTTTCTGCAAAGTTAGTGACTAAGAGCATCTCCATCCATCAGACACTGTGTGGGTGTCTCAAAAATACTATTTTAATCAATTTATAATAAATAAGTTATTTATTTAAATTATAAATTATAAAAAAAAAAATTGGCCAATAATAAAAGGACAAGTGGAGACACAGTTTCTCAAAGTTTCTCAAACCAGAAACTGTGTCTACACTCTCTCCTACTTTTTATATTTTTTCTATTTTTTTAATCTTGAGACATTCCTCCAGACATTACTGTTGGAGATGCTCTAATATTCGTAAAAAAAAAAAAACACTGACCGAGTGACCGTTGGGGGTGAAAATTGAATCAACACAACACAACACACCAAACCAACATGGTCAGAAAAAAGTTGTAAATTGCAAATTCTATAACTTGTGCACTGAATGCAAATTGCAAATTCTGACTAGTATCAATGGGTTTGATTAAAATGTGTTATCAGGTTGGGTTTTGTTAGTTGTGTGGTCTAAGTTTGTTTGTTGACTTCCATTGCAGCTAATAGACTCCACTAACGATTCAAAGTTTATGAGTCAACTTAATTTTTCAAAGCCATTTGCATAATTTTCCTTAGACCATCTCTTTCAATTAAGAATGTATGGCAAATTCAGTGAACCTGTCAAATCTGCCAAGAGAACCTACACGGTATTTGATGCCCCAAACAAAAACTTCTTGATTCTAATATCTAAACACATTTTCTGATCTTGAGAGAATGAAACTCAAGACTTTATTTTTACCAATCTTCTTGTTTTTCCTCATAACCTTACATTCTGTTTCTGCACAAACTTGCTTTAATGGATACTTTAAACCCAATGGTACTTACGACTTAAACCGTCAACGGATCCTCTCTTCTCTTGCTTCTAATGTCACAGCTAGCAACGGCTTCTACAGCTCCGCCATCGGCCAAAATCCTGACCAAATCTTCATCATTGGCATGTGTATCCCTGGAACTAAACCAAAGAGATGTTCAGATTGCATCAAAGGCTCATCAGACGGCTTGTTACGAAGCTGTCCTAACCAAACAGTTGGTTATGTATGGCCAGATTGTTGTATGGTACGTTATTCCAACATTTCCTTCTCTGGATCACTCATTATGGAACCGTCTCAACCTGTGTCCAATCCCGCGCCTATCGGTGTTGATTTGACATTGTTTGATAGAATATGGGACGAGTTAATGTCCCGTACGATAACTGCAGCTTCGAGCACTCATGGATCACCATCATTTGGGCATAAGTACTATGCAGCTGAGGTTGCTTCATTGACAGCTTTCCAAACTATATATGCAATGGTGCAATATACACCGGATGTTTCTTCAGGGGACTGTGAGTTTTGTCTGAAGAAAACTGTTCTTGATTATAAGAAATGTTGTCGCGGTCACATTGGCGGTGCTTTTGTAAGACCATTTTGCTTTATCCGGTGGGATTTGTATCCTTTTGCTGGAGCTTTTGAAAATATTACATTGCCATCGCCTCCACCACCGCTTTCTTTGACTCCTCCCGTAAGCAATTGATGGGCTGCGACAATCACAACGAGTCAAGATACCATATTTGAGTTTACGTTTTGGGTATTAACGGATAAAAGGAGTATCTACTCCGTACTCATCTTTTCGTTTTAGTTGTTGTTTCCTCGCAATGAATGGGATATGTTATGCATCTTTTGGTTGAGGGATTGAAAATTCCGAATCGTTGTTCTCGTTTTCTATATAAATCAACGAAATGCCAACAAGAAAGGTAGTATAAACTACCAATCAAGTAAAAACGTTCTTGTGTTATTCGTTCAACGCTTTGATTGTGACATATTATTTTGGTATTAGAAAGTACTCGTCCTGGACGCTCTGGACCGAACACCTGACTATATTCATCATCCAAGCTAGCTGTAATATTGTTTGTGACTTGCGGATTTTGACTCAACAACGTCGTAAGTGCTTCCTAAAAAAAAGTAGAGAATGATAAATATTTAGCATGGTTAACTAGTACAATCCAATAGATTTTCAAAGTAACTGGAATAACGCATCTCAAAATTTTATCTAAAGATCACTTCCAAAAACTATTGACCAAAATTCATAGTAACTTTAATAAAACTAACCGCGCGTATTTTTGCAAGTAACATTCTCTTAGATGCCGATATGAATCCCAAAATCGCAGATTTTGGTATGGCAAGGATATTAGGAGTTGATCAAAGTCAAGCCAACACAAGAAGAATTGTTGGAACATAGTAAAATCTCAATCATAAAATGACTAGAAAAATTATTTAGTAGTGGTGGTATGCTAAAAAGTGGTGCTGTATTTTGCAGTGGTTACATGTCTCCAGAGTATGCAATGCGCGGCCATTTCTCAATGAAATCTGATGTCTATAGCTTTGGAATATTGATTCTCGAGATTATAAGTGGCAAAAAGAACAACAGCTTCTACCACATTGATGATTCTGGTGGCAATTTGGCCACATATGTGAGTATAGTAAAATCTTTTCAGCCACATGAATGTATATGAATAAGCAAGAGGATATTATTAAAACTCACTTTGTTTTAGGCTTGGAGGCTTTGGAGAAACGGGTCACCTTTAGAACTAGTGGATCCAGCCATAGGAGAAAGCTATCAGAGTAACGAGGCTACTAGATGCATCCATATCGCACTATTATGTATTCAAGAAGATCCTGCAGATCGTCCAATGTTAGCGGCAATCAACATGATGCTCACTAGTAACACAACCACTTTACCTGTGCCTCGAGCGCCCGGATTTTGCCTAAGCAGGCGTGATCTGGACCCTAACGGTTTGGAGTCTACTCAAACCAACAAGCAGGTCTATTCCATGTTCTATCAATGATGTAACGATTTCAGATTTAGGTCCTCATTGATAATACTATGGAAGTAATATCAACATCTTCTCTTGTTCTTGTCTTTGCTCTAGTTTATTAGACATTTAAACAAACATATAGACATATACAGACATACTACCACAAGAAACACGTTTTGAATCTTCTAGAAGTAACAAAAAAATCTGTTGCTGTTTCTATCAATGATTAATGACTTAGTTTCTTGTTGAAGATGACAGTTGCTTCATATCCAAGAAACGTTAATAGATGAATTGGTAACAGCATCAAAGTCTTAATCTTTTGTACACATAACAAACACATGATATTTCTAAGAGATTGACTAAGACCCCGAGTATCCAGAACTCGAAAAAGAAATGGACGCAATAGAGATTTTGCAGCAGAACTACAAACTCCATTAGAAAGGTATATAATTGAAAGTTTTTTTGGAACATTTCTCGATTTGTGCGTGTCATCCTTGAGCAGGGGCCATGCTAATCTTCTCTGTATCGTTTCAATTTTATCAGATGCCCCCGAAGGTAGCAATTATATACATTTCTCTTATCTATATATAAACGCAGACTTTTCTTTCTCCCTAAGCAATGTGGGACTTTTTATAGTATTCACAACTTATATGGGCTCGTTTATTAAAAGGCCTCTTTCTATTTTTGCGGCCCATTAAATTAGTTGACCAGAAGTAAAAGGTCTCTCGTTCGGGTGACTTAACTTTTTGTGTGTTTACGGAAGATTAAGGATTTGAATTTTAAAATTTTTTTGTTGACGATTCAATTTTTTTACTATGTTTAAAACAATTTCCTGTGTTTTTCTTTGTTTGATTTTCTACAAGGAATCTTCAAACCATTTCAATGTGTTCTTGATATGATATGATTCTCAGAGTGTATGAGTTCATATTATTTATTGGTGAAGATAACAACTTTGATAAATCATTTGTAAAGTAATGATATTGGTCTCTATGTCTTGTCTTCTTGTTATCTTTACCAGCTTTTAAGGGGTTTGGTAAAGTCAACGAATCTGTCAAACTCTTCATCTTTTTTCGCCATTGATAATCTACAGAGTTCAGAGAATATCCATAACAGTATTTGAAGTTGACTTTCTAACTTCTAACATCTAAAGCACAATCCTTTTGGGCTCTGATGTTTGAGAGCATGAAGCTCAAGTCTTTATTTTTACCAATCTTCTTGATTTTACCGACTTTAGATTCTGTTTCTGCACAAGAAATCTGTTTCAATGGATTCTTTAAACCCAATAGTACATACGACTTAAACCGTCGTTCAATACTCTCTTCTCTTGCTTCTAATGTCACAGCTCACAACGGCTTTTTCAACTCCTCGATTGGTCAAGATCCCAATAGAGTCTTTATCATTGGCATTTGCATCCCTGAGACTAAACCAGAGACTTGTTCAGATTGTATCAAAGGTGCATCAGAGAAGATATCAAAGAGTTGTCCTAACCAAACAGATGCCTATACATGGCCAGATTGTTGTATGGTACGTTATTCAAACATTTCCTTCTCTGGATCACTTGTTATGGAACCATCTGAAACGCTGTATAATACCGGAGATATCGAAGATACGGGCACTAATTTAACAGTGTTTGATAGAATCTGGGAAGAGTTAATGCTCCGTACAATAACTGCAGCTTCATTGAGTAGTACTCATGGTTCATCATTCGGACAAAAGTACTTTGCAGCTGAGGTTGCTTCATTGACAGCTTTCCAAACTATGTATGCGATGATGCAATGTACGCCGGATGTATCTTCGAAAGATTGTGAGTTTTGTTTGAAGACAAGTGTTGGTGATTATGAGTCGTGTTGTCGCGGTAAACAAGGTGGTGCGGTGATAAGACCGAGTTGCTTTGTCCGTTGGGATTTGTATCCTTATGCTGGAGCTTTTGAGAACATTACATTGCCACCGCCTCCACCGCAGTCTTTACTTCAGCCACCGCTTTCTTTGACTCCTCCTCCGGTTAGCGATCAGGCAAATACAACCATCAAAGGTAATTTCCTTCAGATGATTTGTAACAAGAATCTGTTGAAACCTTATAATTGAGTCACTCATTTGCAATGATTTGCGGCTTGTGCAGATGGAATATCAATTTCGACAGGGATTATTGTTGCAATTGTTGTCCCAATCGTCGTTATCTTGGTTTTTCTTGTTGTAGTATTCGCGGTTTGTAGAAGAAAGACATCATATAAAACAACTGAGGTTCAAGGTTGGTTGTTTTTTTCATGTTTTTCCCCATCTTCTTTTGCAGCTGTTATAAGTAAGTTATATACAAATTCTTGAAAAGTGGATGTCGAGGACGATGTTTTCACTTTGTTTGTACAGCTGGTGATGAGATCACAACAACAAATTCACTACAATTTAGTTTTACGACAATTGAAGCTGCAACTGATAAGTTTTCTGACAGTAACATGATCGGACGAGGTGGATTTGGTGAAGTTTACAGGGTATTTAGTTCTTCTCTGCCTGGTTTGCTACATCTCTATATAAAGTTTGACTCATCTTATTCCCGTAGGGAAAGCTTTCAAATGGAACTGAAGTAGCGGTGAAGAGACTGTCGAAAACATCAGGACAAGGCGCGGAAGAGTTCAAGAATGAGGCTGTTCTTGTGACAAAGCTTCAGCATAGGAATCTGGTTAGACTTCTTGGATTTTGTTTGGAAGGAGAAGAAAAGATACTCGTCTACGAGTTTGTACCCAACAAAAGCCTCGACTATTTCTTGTTTGGTATGATATAAGCTTATGTAAAAGATATAAGCTTATGTAAAAGTTCTGAGGAGTCCTTATTGTAGCTAATGATTCATATTTTTGCAATATACAGACACTGCAAAACAAGGTGAACTAGACTGGACAAGACGGTACAATATCATTGGAGGGATTGCTCGAGGAATTCTATATCTTCATCAAGATTCACAGCTTACAATCATACACCGTGATCTCAAAGCGAGTAACATTCTCTTAGATGCCGATATGAACCCCAAAATTGCAGATTTTGGCATGGCAAGGATTTTTGGAGTTGATCAAAGTCAAGCCAACACAAGAAGAATCGCCGGAACATTGTAAGCTTTCTATCATAAATTGACTTTAGAAAAACTCTGTTTAGTGGTTCCTCGTAGGGTAAAAAGTGATTCTTTATTTGCAGTGGCTATATGTCTCCAGAATATGCAATGCGTGGCCATTTCTCCATGAAGTCTGATGTCTATAGCTTTGGAATATTGGTTCTGGAGATTATAAGTGGCAAAAAAACTAGCAGTTTCTACAACATTGATGATTCTGGTGGCAATTTGGTAACACACGTGAGTATAATCATTTAAGTCACATGAGTGTATATGATTAAGCCAAAGAATTATTAATTTAGTTAGCAACTTGTGTTAGGCTTGGAGGCTTTGGAGAAATGGGTCACCCTTGGAACTGGTGGATCCAATCATAGGAGAAAGTTATCAGAGTAATGAGGCTACTAGATGCATCCATATCGCACTATTATGTGTTCAAGAAGATCCTGCAGATCGTCCGTTGTTACCAGCGATCATCTTGATGCTTACTAGTAGCACAACCACTTTACATGTGCCTCGAGCGCCCGGATTTTGCCTAGGCGGGCGTGAACTGGACCAGGATGGCTTAGATTATACCCAATCCACAAGCAGGTCTATTCCTGGTTCCATCAATGATGCATCAATTACAGAGCTCGATCCTCGTTGACGAACTCTAATGAATCCATGGAAGTATATATCAACATCCATGGAAGGAGTTCGAGATGACGGATATTGGATTGATGTCTTATTACCTCGGAATTGAAGTAAAACAAGAAGATAATGGAATCTTCATTACTCAAGAAGGCTATGCTAAGGAGGTACTTAAAAAGTTTAAGATGGATGACTCAAACCCGGTGAGCACACCAATGGAATGCGGAATCAAATTATCAAAGAAAGAAGAAGGGGAAGGAGTGGATCCAACAACCTTTAAGAGCTTGGTTGGAAGCTTGAGATATTTAACATGCACAAGGCCCGATATTTTATATGCGGTCGGAGTTGTTAGTCGTTACATGGAGCATCCAACAACAACTCATTTCAAGGCGGCCAAGAGGATTCTTCGCTATATCAAAGGTACCATAAACTATGGCTTACACTATTCTACTTCTAATGATTACAAGCTTGTTGGATATAGCGATAGCGATTGGGGTGGAGACGTAGATGACCGAAAGAGCACAAGTGGTTTCGTGTTTTATATTGGAGATACGGCTTTCACATGGATGTCGAAGAAGCAACCAATTGTCACTCTATCCACTTGTGAAGCGGAGTATGTAGCGGCTACTTCATGTGTGTGCCATGCTATTTGGTTAAGAAACCTCTTAAAGGAGTTAAGCTTACCACAAGAGGAACCAACGAAGATTTTTGTGGATAACAAGTCGGCAATAGCATTGGCGAAGAACCCGGTCTTCCATGATCGAAGTAAACACATTGACACACGCTATCACTACATTAGAGAGTGTGTTAACAAGAAGGACGTGCTATTGGAGTATGTGAAGACACATGACCAAGTAGCCGATATTTTCACCAAGCCTCTCAAGCGTGAAGATTTTATCAAGATGAGGAGTTTGCTTGGAGTAACAAAATCAAGTTTAAGAGGGGGTGTTGAAAGTTAAACTTGATTTTGAATCAAGTTTAATTATTGGGTTAATTACCCAATAATTATTTGATGGGCCAAATCCAAGTTCTAGAGTTTTCTCTAGAAATATCATAATTACCACCTCCTTAAAATGTTCTAGAAATTTTCTAGAATCATCTTCCACCTCCTTAAACATAAAAATCTAGATATTCTTATAGAATAATCTAGATAATTAGAATATTGTAATCTAGATATTATGTTAAGAACTCTCTAGATTTAGGATTAAAATATTTTAGATATTTTGTAGTTTGGAGGCTATAAATACCTCCTCCCTCTCTCATTTGTTGTAAGATTATGAAGTTGTCTTCAAGTTAAAATCAAAGTAATAAAAGTTCTATTTCCTAAAACTCTCTCTCAAATACTTAAACACTTTCTCCATTACCTCTAAAAGAATTTTACTCTAACAAAGTGGTATCAGAGCTTGAAGATCCTAAAGATGGCGAGTAACAATGTTCCCTTCCAAGTTCCAATGCTCACAAAGAGCAACTACGATAATTGGAGTCTACGAATGAAGGCTATCCTAGGAGCACATGACGTGTGGGAGATAGTCGAGAAAGGTTTCATTGAACCGGAGAATGAAGGTAGTCTTTCTCAAACTCAAAAGGATGGTTTGAGAGACTCAAGAAAGAGAGACAAGAAAGCTCTCTGTCTAATCTATCAAGGATTAGATGAAGATACGTTCGAGAAGGTCGTTGAAGCTACGTCGGCCAAAGAAGCATGGGAGAAGCTTCGAACCTCTTACAAAGGTGCCGATCAAGTTAAGAAGGTACGTCTTCAAACTCTAAGAGGAGAATTTGAAGCATTGCAAATGAAGGAAGGTGAACTCGTCTCCGATTACTTCTCAAGAGTGTTGATAGTTACTAATAACCTTAAAAGAAACGGAGAGAAGCTAGATGACGTGAGAATCATGGAGAAAGTTCTTAGATCGTTGGATCCAAAATTTGAGCATATTGTCACCGTCATTGAAGAAACAAAAGATTTAGAGGCTATGTCAATAGAGCAACTTCTTGGGTCATTACAAGCTTATGAAGAAAAGAAGAAGATATCGTCGAACAAGTCCTCAAAATGCGGATTACTAAAGAAGAAAATGGCCAAAATTACCAAAGACGAGGTGGCGGTCAAGTACGAGGACGAGGCCGTGGATATGGAAATGGACGAGGTTGGAGGCCATATGAAGACAACACAAACCAAAGAGGAGAAAACTCATCAAGAGGTCGTGGGAGAGGAAGTCCAAAATCAAGATATGATAAGTCAAGTGTCAAATGCTACAATTGTGGGAAGTTTGGACATTATGCTTCCGAATGTAAAGCTCCTAACAACAAAAAGGTCGAGGAGAAGGCCAACTACGTTGAAGAAAAAATCCAAGAAGAAGACATGTTATTAATGGCTAGTTACAAGAAAGGTGAACATGAAGAGAATCATAAGTGGTACCTTGATAGTGGTGCAAGTAATCACATGTGCGGGAGCAAAAGTATGTTCGCGGAGCTTGATGAATCGGTGAGAGGAAATGTGGCTTTAGGAGATGAATCGAAGATGGAGGTAAAAGGTAAAGGAAACATTCTCATCCGATTGAAGAATGGAGATCATCAATTTATTTCCAACGTTTACTATATTCCGAGCATGAAGACAAACATCTTGAGCCTTGGACAACTCTTAGAGAAAGGTTATGATATTCGACTAAAAGATAATAACCTTTCTATAAGAGACCAAGCAAGTAATCTCATTACCAAGGTACCGATGTCGAAAAATAGAATGTTTGTCCTTAACATTCAAAATGACATCGCACAATGTCTCAAGATGTGCTATAAGGAGGAGTCTTGGCTTTGGCATCTTCGATTCGGGCATCTAAATTTTGGAGGATTGGAGTTGCTTTCGAAGAAAGAAATGGTGAGAGGACTACCTTGCATCAATCATCCAAATCAAGTGTGTGAAGGATGTCTACTTGGAAAGCAATTCAAAATGAGCTTTCCAAAGGAATCAAGTACAAGAGCTCAAAAACCGTTGGAGCTAATACACACGGATGTGTGTGGTCCGATCAAGCCAAAATCACTTGGTAAAAGTAACTACTTCCTTCTCTTTATTGATGATTTTTCAAGAAAAACATGGGTTTACGTTTTGAAAGAAAAATCCGAGGTGTTCGAGAACTTCAAAAAGCTTAAAGCCCATGTTGAGAAGGAAAGTGGTCTTGAAATCAAAGCCATGAGATCCGACCGTGGAGGAGAGTTTATATCGAAGGAGTTTTTAAAGTATTGTGAAGATAACGGCATTCGAAGACAACTAACGGTGCCAAGATCCCCTCAACAAAACGGTGTAGCGGAAAGAAAGAATAGAACAATTCTTGAGATGGCAAGGAGCATGCTCAAAAGTAAGAGACTACCAAAAGAGTTGTGGGCGGAAGCGGTCGCGTGTGCGGTTTATCTATTAAACCGATCTCCAACAAAAAGTGTCTCGGGAAAAACACCACAAGAAGCATGGAGCGGAAGGAAGCCCGGTGTTTCTCATTTAAGAGTCTTTGGAAGCATTGCTCATGCTCATGTACCGGATGAGAAGCGAAGTAAACTAGACGATAAAAGTGAGAAGTATATCTTCATTGGTTATGATAACAACTCCAAAGGCTACAAGCTCTATAATCCCGATACGAAGAAGACAATAATTAGTCGAAATGTCGTTTTCGATGAAGAAGGAGAATGGGATTGGAAATCAAATGAAGAAGATTATAACTTCTTTCCACACTTTGAAGAAGATGACTCGAAGCTAACAAGAGAAGAGCCACCAAGAGAAGAACCTACTACACCACCAACTTCACCAACAAGTTCTCAAGGAGAAGAAAGCTCAAGCGAGAGGACTCCTCGTTTTAGAAGTTTACAAGAGCTCTACGAGGTAACCGAAAATCAAGACAACCTTACTTTATTTTGTCTATTTGCGGAGTGCGAACCCATGGACTTCCAAGAAGCCATTGAAAAGAAGACTTGGAGAAATGCCATGGATGAAGAGATAAAGGCGATAAAAAAGAATGATACATGGGAGCTAGCTTCACTTCCAAATGGACACAAGGCGATAGGTGTGAAGTGGGTGTATAAAGCAAAGAAAAATTCTAAAGGGGAAGTGGAAAGATACAAAGCAAGATTGGTGGCAAAAGGTTATAGTCAAAGAGCCGGAATGGAATATGACGAGGTATTTTCTCCCGTTGCTCGTCTAGAAACGGTTAGACTAATCATTTCACTAGCAGCTCAAAACAAGTGGAAAATACATCAAATGGATGTCAAGTCGGCCTTCTTAAATGGAGACCTTGAAGAAGAAGTTTACATTGAGCAACCACAAGGCTATATAGTCAAAGGAGAAGAAGACAAAGTCTTGAGGCTAAAGAAGGCGCTTTACGGACTAAAACAAGCCCCAAGAGCTTGGAATACTCGAATTGACAAGTACTTCAAGGAGAAAGACTTCATCAAGTGTCCATATGAGCATGCACTTTATATCAAAATTCAAAAAGACGATATATTGATCGCATGCTTATATGTAGATGACTTGATATTCACGGGTAACAATCCAAGCATGTTTGAAGAATTCAAGAAAGAGATGACGAAGGAGTTCGAGATGACGGATATTGGATTGATGTCTTATTACCTCGGAATTGAAGTAAAACAAGAAGATAATGGAATCTTCATTACTCAAGAAGGCTATGCTAAGGAGGTACTTAAAAAGTTTAAGATGGATGACTCAAACCCGGTGAGCACACCAATGGAATGCGGAATCAAATTATCAAAGAAAGAAGAAGGGGAAGGAGTGGATCCAACAACCTTTAAGAGCTTGGTTGGAAGCTTGAGATATTTAACATGCACAAGGCCCGATATTTTATATGCGGTCGGAGTTGTTAGTCGTTACATGGAGCATCCAACAACAACTCATTTCAAGGCGGCCAAGAGGATTCTTCGCTATATCAAAGGTACCATAAACTATGGCTTACACTATTCTACTTCTAATGATTACAAGCTTGTTGGATATAGCGATAGCGATTGGGGTGGAGACGTAGATGACCGAAAGAGCACAAGTGGTTTCGTGTTTTATATTGGAGATACGGCTTTCACATGGATGTCGAAGAAGCAACCAATTGTCACTCTATCCACTTGTGAAGCGGAGTATGTAGCGGCTACTTCATGTGTGTGCCATGCTATTTGGTTAAGAAACCTCTTAAAGGAGTTAAGCTTACCACAAGAGGAACCAACGAAGATTTTTGTGGATAACAAGTCGGCAATAGCATTGGCGAAGAACCCGGTCTTCCATGATCGAAGTAAACACATTGACACACGCTATCACTACATTAGAGAGTGTGTTAACAAGAAGGACGTGCTATTGGAGTATGTGAAGACACATGACCAAGTAGCCGATATTTTCACCAAGCCTCTCAAGCGTGAAGATTTTATCAAGATGAGGAGTTTGCTTGGAGTAACAAAATCAAGTTTAAGAGGGGGTGTTGAAAGTTAAACTTGATTTTGAATCAAGTTTAATTATTGGGTTAATTACCCAATAATTATTTGATGGGCCAAATCCAAGTTCTAGAGTTTTCTCTAGAAATATCATAATTACCACCTCCTTAAAATGTTCTAGAAATTTTCTAGAATCATCTTCCACCTCCTTAAACATAAAAATCTAGATATTCTTATAGAATAATCTAGATAATTAGAATATTGTAATCTAGATATTATGTTAAGAACTCTCTAGATTTAGGATTAAAATATTTTAGATATTTTGTAGTTTGGAGGCTATAAATACCTCCTCCCTCTCTCATTTGTTGTAAGATTATGAAGTTGTCTTCAAGTTAAAATCAAAGTAATAAAAGTTCTATTTCCTAAAACTCTCTCTCAAATACTTAAACACTTTCTCCATTACCTCTAAAAGAATTTTACTCTAACAACAACAACTCAAATTTAATAAAAGAAGAAATAAGAAAAACTCAGAAACGCCATAATCTATTTGTCTCTCGACATGTTAACTGTTAAGAAGATATATCAAAGATACATTTTGGGTTTTTCGTTGAACAGAATTATTGAACGACAGAAATTTTTAGTGGCAAAACAAATTACAGAGATTGTCATTATTCTTTATATTGAAAATAGATTTATAAATATTTCAGTATTAAGAAAATATTTATAAATCTATTTATAAGGTTCATCCCCCAAAAACTATTTTCATCACATAAAAAAAACGTCTTATGCAGTCTAAAGAGCAAATGTATCGATCTGAGATTCCAAGCATCTTCAAGACGATAGGGTACATGCAATGCGACTCACACACCCTGCAAAATGGACGAGATACACTAGTATTGAGCACCACCTCGAATGATCTGCTATCAAGCTTTACTGTGCTTCTTGGCATGAGCCCTGGAAAGTCTCCCAGCACGCACTTTGTATGCAAACTAGCTCGGTGATCTTTACACGTGTAGAACCATGTACTTGGACTCGTTTCTTTCTCACAAATGTCACACCAGTATTTGCCACTTGCCTTTTCACCATAGCATAGTGAGAGAGGATGATCGTCTACTCTATGCTTTACCACTTGTGGTAACGTGGCGCAATGGAAGCATAAGACGAATCCACAACCACTTTCAATGCATGTAAGCACACGAGATGTCGAGTTGTTGCAACCGTTGCATTTTTTTTCTTCCACTGATGGAATGTAATATAAGGGATGATGGGGATGGCTTGGATGGACAAAAGGCTCTGAAACTGAACCGCACAGAACATCTAACCTCGTATCCCCACACTTGTACATGAAACCATTAGACATTCTACCACAAGCTTGACACCAAAAAACACCATCCTTGCTTGTAACTAAAGTAAGTCGGTCGTTGTGTAGCACATGCCACTTCTTTCTAGGATAGTTAGCACAACTTTGGTGAAGCATGAAATCACAATCGATACAGCCATAGAAGGATTGAAGACAAATGGGATGGCTACAAGCGCTGCAACGCTTGTTTTCCTCCCAGAAAAGACCGTTAACGTGAAATCTCAGGTCATGCTCTTTGTGGCTGAAATGTTGTATTGTGTTGTCATCATTTACCACATATGGCTCAGTATCTTCTATCTCTTCAGGTATTCCTTCGAGCTCTTCCCCGTTCCACACATCCTTTCTAGTAGCACATTTTGAATGAACGACATAGCTTGGACACTTCTGACAAGAATACCCACCCCATGTCCAATCCACCTTCTGGCGACAGACTCCACACACAGAATTGACAACACCAAGAACAGAAGTGCGAGAAACACGATGATCATGCCGATTAATGTTTATGAGACGTGGAAGGGTTAGACACTCTTGATGTATCATGAAATCACATTGAAGACATATGTAAGGGCTTCGATCTCCACTCAACCCACAAGCATTACATGTAAAAGAATCAAGTCTTGGGCGAAAGATGAGTTGGTGAGCATGAACTTTCAAATCCAGAACAGATTGTGGTGGTGGGTTTAAAACACAACGCATATCCAAGGTGAAGTTACAAGCAGAACAATGATAAAACAATCTATCATATATCTTTCTTGAGCAAAGACGACATTTTCCATCAGAATATTCCGGTAGTTGACCTGTGTGGAGCTTAAGAGGGTGTAAGGAATGGTAAGTGTGGTTTACCTCTGACGGGTATTCTGGCTCCGGCGGATTCCATACACAATCGACATGGAAGGCTAAATCACATTCATGACATTTGTAAGGAAACTCCAAACCAGGCTTCCCACATTTGTTGGCATCACAGTTGAACACGGTCAGCTTCTTGAAAAGGGTGAGCTTGTGGTGATGCGTCTCGGAAATGTCAATAACCTCTGGTGGTGGGTACTTTGCACAGTATAGATCCACGTTGAAGTCACAGATCTTACAACCATATAATAGATTCACGATTCTCTTGCCGCATAAATCACATATCTTGTATAAATTAAGGTAGAGTAGTTTACTTTGAAGCTTCAGTGTGTGAATGGAGTGGGATGGGTGTTCGATAGATTTAGAGGACACATCAACACATTTCCTGTGAAAAAAGGAGTCACAGCGTTTGCAGCAATAGCCACCACTGCTAAATCCAAAGCGTCCACAACAATCCCCTTTCTGCAGATCATTATCCCAAGGCATCATAAGATGCTTGTGGATCAACGGTAGTGACACTCCCTCAGATTCCATGGTCGTCTACTACAAGATTGAGAAGAAGATGAAGAAGAATAAGAAGAAGAAGAAGAAGAAGGAAGCTATATATGCTCCTTTCAATTCTCTTTCTCCTCCACTCAAAACTCTTATCTTTATGGTAAAAGTGATCCATTTGAAAATATATATATTAAATCAAATAAACTAAATAAGGAAAATGTTTTACAAGTTTTTTAATTAAATAAAATGCAAAATGTCAGCATCATACAGCAAGAAAATCCTTCTCTTCTATAGTAGTGCAAAATGTCAGCATTATCTACAACTTTTTTTTGATGAAATTTTGAATTTAGTAATCAGCAGAAAAAATGTAAACCATAATTTAGGCAAACCTAGAAAGTAATACGGAGATGAGAAACAGAGCACCAATCACAAATAATAGTAAGTTCAGTTTTGTTGTGTTAATAATAAGCATCAACGAGTATTTTAGTGGCTTTTGAGGTCACCGTTTATGACTGTAAATTTATATGAAGATAAAGAATCCTTCTGAAGCAATCACTTGGATGACCTTGTATCGTATTATCCCAATATATATTGTACCTTACCATTGCAATGTCTGCATGAACATCCATGTATTATACCATTAGCTAATGGCACATCGAATCGTATCATAAAAGATAAAACAATGAAAGCAAACTAATAGACAAAATAGGAACCAATAGAAGGTTTTGTTGGGCATAAACTCGTTGATGTATCCGACACAAAATTATTAGACAAATCTCATATTGAAGTGAAGACGCATCAAAATCGTCAGAACAAGATGAAGTGGAGTTCAAGATCAAGTGTAACTTCATCTCCTGTTTACACAATGTATAGCTGAGTAGTAAAATCTTGAAACCCAGTTATATAGATTAGCCATATCAATGGAGTCTAATACCATCAAATGTCCTCATTGCAAGGACACCATTAATGGAAAGCAAAACAGCTTGACGCGCGCACACACAATGGCGGTGTACATTTCGATCTTACACAATGAGATAATGGCACACAAATATCCAAATCTCGAATCTGTCAAAAGGTAAAAAATTTGGAGATGGGCATATTCTGGAGTAGTAGAGGCAAGAGGAGAAAAAAAGGGTTATGAAGACGGTGAAGTAAATGGTGTTAGTGACAGTCGGGACAGTCATGCACTCATGCTTTACGAGGAAAGAGAGAGACGATAATAGATAATGGAATGTGTCTAGTGCCACTAACTTGTGTCTATCTATCCATGTATGTACTTCCCTACTTGGCCGTGTTCCAACTGCATTGGATCGTGTATGGTCGACAAACATAAAGATACGAATGTTGAAAACTACAAAGAGAATATTGTTCACAAAGACGAATAGATAATTATTGATAAAGATGGTGCATTAAAATAAAGTTCAATAAGAGAAAGAGACAATTGATATATGCCCATAACCAAAGTGATAAGCTTTATCCGACTTAACTATACGGTTAATCAACTGTTAAAAGTGAAACCCAGTTCGAATTCAGACCCGAAACTCTAAACATAAGGTTAAAAGTTGGAAACCATTTACTCTGGTTTCTTGGAGGCTTCAGGATTGTTGTCAGCGTTCGAGTCATTGGTCTTCAAGGCTTCGTCTTTTGGTTTCT
Source organism: Arabidopsis arenosa (assembly GCA_905216605.1). Lineage (NCBI taxonomy): Eukaryota > Viridiplantae > Streptophyta > Magnoliopsida > Brassicales > Brassicaceae > Arabidopsis > Arabidopsis arenosa. The sequence continues at coordinate 16,196,360 of LR999456.1, forward strand.
CAGTTTCACGAGGACTGGTCAAATTCTTCTCAATATCCTCCTTCTCTGTGCCTTGGGCAGGTTTTTCTGTGACTATTGTCAGAGTGGATACCTCATCCCTTGAGGCATACCAGGAATAGCCACAGTCAACACACTCCAGCTAGATGCAAAAACAGAATCAAAATGTGATTATTAGGATCCATGGATTTATTTGCACAGCAGTAAGAGAAGAAGATTATTTATATGATGTCCCTGGCTTATATACACACACTACCATCTCTTTATTTTCTCGGTTTTAGCAAATTGTATGCATTCAAGGATATATTGCGTATTAAGGAAAAGCATAAAAACCTGATAGCGATCTCCATGTCCAGCTTGGATGACATCTCTCAGGCCAACCTTCAATTGATTGCATCTCGAGCATCTTACAGATGTCATCTGCATACGGAACATACACACGACATAGTCATAGACATTCCCTAATTGAAATCCAACAAACTAAATGAAAACTTCAATTTTCAGAAATTAAAAGACCTGCATTCGATCCGCATCATCAGGCTCCTTCTTTGTTGTTTCGTCAGCAGTTAGACCCTCCTGAATCCCAGAAAAACCTCACTCTTTAGTCGTTTTAACATGTAAGATATACTCATTAATATTTGCTTACTATGGAACAGAGCAAAATTCAGAAGAGATCTGAAGTGGAATCTATGCAAGTGAAATTGAGGAAAGGAGACTGAATACAAAAAGGGGAGAGAATTTGGCTGCCATTATGTAACATAACAAGTTCTTCACCTTTAACTCAGTGGGTGACATGTTCAAAATCTTTGCAGGCTCTAACTCGCCATTGAGCAGTCGTCTAGCCAGCAGTGCAGTGTTCTGCAGACAAAACAAAAATGAAATTACTATTAAATACTTAGAAAAAACTCCAAAGTGATGTTTACGGCAAACTGAGAATCTCCACAAAGGCTCACAAATATAGACAAGCATATTATTGTTTGGATGTGAAGTCCAGTAATAAACCATTCATAAGGCATTCAAGTTTTACCATGTCTTATTAAATTCATATATCAACTGTCTTAAAAAGGAGCATACATGCACAAACATTCCAGTATGGTCAAAGAATCAAGAGTAGAAAATTAGGGGGAAATAGTATTGTAATGGCATGAATGCAGATTCTATAACCTTGAGATTGAAAACCAGTGTCCTCATCTTTTGGTTATATTTCTGAAAATCCGATGCAAGAGAAGCATGTGAAGCATTCTCAAGAGCACACACTGGAGGAACAGCAGCATCTGGCCAGAGAAATTTTTCATCCTGTCAATCAGTTTAAACAAAAGAGTTATTCCAGCAATTACTGAATTCTAAATTATACTTAGATAACCAGCATGTAATTTGGTCAATTTTGGTAGGAGGAAATGTGAAAGATGACTGTATGAAGGGGGAGAATATTTCGCGTGATAAAAGTGATTGGAACATTTAGCTAGGACCTTTCCATTTTCCGGCTTTGTATTTTTCCCATCCTGCTCAAGATGAGATCCATCTGAACCCACCTTTGCTTCGTCGCCAGCCTGCTTGTTCTCAGGGATATAACATATGTGATGGACTGCCTCCAGAAGCTTCCCCAAACACTTGTCACGATGAGCATCACCTGTTAGTGAATCAAACTTCTCTAAGATAGCATAATGCTCTGATGAAATACCCGCACCACTTCCAGGAGTTTCAGCCTTTAAAGAGGCATCTTCCTCCCTTCTAACATCCACAGGACTTATGTTCGCTTTCCGAAAAGATCTTTTGGCCTTCAACACATTCTCCTGGTCAACAAACATTTCCTCAGATTCAAGGTCCGGAAGATCACCCAATACCGACATGGTCTTGTCGACAAGAACGTCGATTTCACGTTGTTTTGAGTCTTCATAGTCTTTGTCAGTCAGCTTCCACAGCTTCTTTTCAACAGTATCATAGACCTTCCGTACAATAAATCCAGGGTTATTTTTGCGTTTCGGAAGTTGTTTATGGGCCGGGACAAAATAAACAACACATCTGTGCATCACAGATTCTGCTGGCACTTCATCACGATGGAAACTGTAGAACAGTTCTCGTGTATCACTTGATTGCCAGTTTCCACCACCCCTTTTCTCTGCTTCTTCGGGGCGATAAAACCACTGTCCCAGAATCATCATACTTCCATCTTTAGTTTGGGTAATATCCTATCAAAGAAGCATATGTCATTATTTCAAAGCAGATGATACAACAAAAACCAAAAAAGTAAATACAAAATTTAGCACACCAGTACCTTAATAATTGCAACATATGGTTTTTGACTTTTGTCCTCAGGAACCAGCAGCACCGGATCCTCCTACACAAAAAGATATTATAAGAGAGACTAGAAGTAAATAGTCTTAAAGTTCTCAAGCATTAACTCAACCAGGCACTATATGAACACTCATGACAAACATGTATACGATCCTAACCATTCAGATGCAAGAGAAATCATGATGTAAAAGATAAACTTCCAAAGTCTCTAAGCACTGCATAGTCAGAAACATTCCTATGACACATCGATGAGTGTCCAACAAATGACAACAACCAGAAGAGTATAAGACATTAATCTATCTCTAATCCCCTACATCATCTTAGATTCTTCATAAACAACAGCCATGAAAACCCAGTAAACCCAAAGCGTTGATACATTCTAATGTCACAGAGACATCAAAGTTCCTCAAAACCCTAGATTTCAATGTCCATAACAATGTAATAAAAACAAGCAATGCAGACTAAATTACGAACAAATTCTCAATTCCAAATCTACAATCTCAATTTGATCACAACAATCAAACTCCACCAAAATCAAAAACCCTAAAGATAAACAAAACTCACCAGATCATAAGTGTTACCATCATACGCAAATTGCTTGAAATGAGTTCTTTTCCCTTTCCCTTTACCCGTAACAGTAACCGATTCACCAAGAGGACACGCATCATCAGGCTTCTCTTCTTCTTCTTCCTCTTCTTCACCCTCCGCTGGCGTTCCTTCCTCCTCCTCCTCCTCTTCCTCCGCCATATCCTCATCATCATCCTCCTCTTTCTTCCCCTTTCTCTTCCTCTTCCTCTCCGCTTCCTTCTCTTCAAAATCTTCGTATAGCTTCACCGTCTTACGCTTTCTCCGTTTCCCCAAAGCTTCCTCAGGACTCGCTGAGTTTCTTCCCTTAGACCTAGTAATCGGTACATCGTCTTCTTCGTCACTCGACACTTGAGCAAATCGCCGAGACAACACCATTGTTTGTTTCCTCTTCGATAAATCGGAAAAAGAATTTAGTAAATTTTTGTATCAAAAAATTGGATCTTTTTAATATGAGATATGGTTTTTCTGCGTCTGCCTATTTATAATGTTTTCACTTATCTCTTTTCTTTTACCAATTTAATGAAAAATTTTGTTTACAACTTTGACTATTTCATAAATTAGTCTTTTTTTTTTATAAAGTTTTGAGTGAATTTGTGCAGAGGTAAAAATGGGAACACAAATTAGTGCAGAGGTATTATAAGAAGTTGTCGGCTACGAGGTATTATCAAAAGCTAGAAAAGGGTCACCTTTAGAAGTTATTTACAAAATAACCAGGAAGCGTAAAACGTATGCGCGTGGGTTTGGCTTCTGACACAAAAGTACAATTAAACTGACACATATTAAATACTTGTCAAATACCTGACCCTTACGCGCCCCACATGCGCATGTCCAACATAAGAGCTGCTTAGACATACACCTTTTAATATAGACGTCTACATATTTAACAACAAGAGTAAAACTCATTGAATATGTAGTTGTACATAACTAGATATACATGTATTTATAAATGTAGCTATCTATAGCTAATGAATGAACATGTATATCGCGGAAAAAGTTAAAACATAGAGCCATAAAAGGTTAGAAGGTATAACCAACAGATTGAAACAAAAATACAGATACTACTAGTTCATAAGATGAAAGACTGGTGGAACAATGGTTCAAAATAAAGAAGGAGGATAGAGGAATAATCCAAAAGAAAACATAGGTAGATTGTAATAAAATACACAACCCTCGTTGGGTTTCTAATGAAAGTCAGGATAGAGGAATAATCTATGCAGGTTTGGACATTCACAAATCTGCATAGATCTATACTTTCGTGTTTGCATGTTCATAAGTTTTCTTGCGGCTCCATTAACTGTTCATCCCCCTCGTAATCCACATCCAGCAAGACCAACCTTGTTCTGTCTCCACGTGTTCATGTTTTTAGCAATCCAAGTTAATACATGGATATTCACAATTGGATAAGACTCATTATTTGCAAATGTAGAGCTCTATGTTACATTGGCTATGTTACCTTTGAGGTATGTGTCATCAACCACCGGCACTGCGTCCCTAGCAAAAGTTTGCACTGGCATTTCAAGCATATAAACATAATAAACACGACGCTGTTTTTCTTATCGGTTTGAATGAATTAGAAAAGAGTTGAGAGAGATAGATCTGCATCTATTCTTTGTAGATCTATTTGTGAAGATCCAAACAATGTTTTAGATTCTTATTTGTATCGTGAAAGTTATCTTTTCCGATGAATAAACAGTGGCGGTGTGAATAATAAACACAACACTGTTTTTTTTATCACTTCGAATATTAGAACAGAGTTGAGAGAGAGATGAACATGAGAAGGAGAGAGGTGCGTGGGGCCATGAGAATGAGAGAGGTGCGTGCGTGGGGCTAAAATCGGGAAAAAGGATGGCTAATTATTATCATTGTCTTGAGTCATATGGCCTAATACCGAAAATTTAAATAACTCAAGAAGTAGTGTCTCTCACTCAATTATCTCTAGTTTTTTCACACGTAAATTTCATTGTTAGTAAATTCGGCGAATTTTTTACGCACCTAAATTTTTTATTGTTAGTTTATTTCGTGGGTAAATATTATTACTTATTTATCTTATTGTATTTTGTGTGTAAACATATATTTTCATTGCTTCTTTGCCTCACTTTCTTATTTTTTTTATTTCCTTATTAGTTATCCTTCTTTTTTTTGCATGTTAAATGATCCAAGTGAATATTGGCTCTAAATAAGCTATTTTATATCAAATACTTTGAAATAATTAATACTATTATAAATATCTAAAATTTTATAACAAATTTTATTATACTTTATTTAGCTTAAATTAGTTTTCTTATTCAATGAATATGAAATTTCTTATAGAATATTGAATAAATGGGTATACAGTACTTATGTGTTCGCTGGTTTAAATTTAATTGATTTTTTGTTTTGTTTTCATCAAATGTATTAAAAATGATTTGCATACTAAATTTATCCACTAACTGAAATTGATGATTAAAATTAATTGTTTGTGATATTAGTGAAAAGAATTAAGTAGCTTGCCAGAAATGGAACTAAAGCTTTGTGATTTTTCAATATAAAATATTAGGAGAGCACATTGATTCATTGAATGAATGATTTGGGATAATCGATCACTTATAAATTTGTGTCATTTGTAGTTTAGATTTTTGATAAATTGTTGACTTATTCTATATGTGTATGTCTTTAGATTGCAACTTAAATAATTTAGAGTTACTTCTAGGTTTAGTCTATTAGCCGAAGCATGTCTCTCTCTGCTGATATTCCCTATCTTGAGCAGATTACCGATATTCCGATTACTCACCATTCAGTTGGAGCTTCTGTAAGATATTAGATATCATGTGTGGCACGAGACCGGTTTTGGTTCATGGTGATAGCACCATCTTCATATGATCTATTACTCATCTCACATTGAAGAAGAGGTAAATATAATGACCCATTTCCTCATAACAATTTTGTTGTTGCGTCGCCATCTCCATTTAATTCTTATACTGCATGTTGATAAAAAAAAAATACTCTTATAGTGAGATATTAGGCAAAATTTTGAAACTTCTACTAAAACTTATGACTGAATAAACTCCTAGAATTATTACTGTAGACAAACGTTTATATTAATGAACTTGTGAATGTATATTAGAAAACGAAAAACTAGAGTGGGAATGTGGGATGCGATTTCAAAAATGATTCACAACTATGAAAAATAAAAAAGCTAAGGAGAGGCATTTTCATGGGTGCTTACTCCAAAAGATTCTGATTTCTTTCATCAAAATTATTGTGCTTCTATTTCTAGATTCTCCTTATTGTTTTTCACCAATTCGATTTAGATTTTTACATGAGGTAAATCCTCTAACAAGTCATGTTGTGTGTAACAGCATCATGTTTGAAATGAACCAACCATCACAAAGGAAAATGGCCATAAACGACAATTAATAGGCCTGAACCTCACTGGGCCGACATTCTGCTTTTTAAAAACTGATACGTGTTGTCTTAAAAGACACGTGACTTTAAAGATTCAAGAGACGTGGCAAAACAGTAATCTCCTCTCTTGTACCGCCATTTCAACGTAGAATAATCTTTTTCGTAGATACCTCCGATATTTGACACGTGGATTTTTATTCACCGTGAGATAAATAAAACGAGAAATATCTGGATTATTTGTGAATTATTATATCCACATACACAAATATCAAATCAAGCAATAAATATAATCGAACAATTTAAGAGAATCACAAATAAACCCAATTCAGGAAAAAGATTTCATCTTTCTTTGCCTTTTGAGTTTTTTCATTCATCTAGTCGGTTGTTTCCATTTCCAGGTTTCAATCGAAAATCCCCTCTCTTTCTTTTCGATTTGATCTGGGTTTCATTGTACATAGATCGATCTTCAAGTTTCGTCATCTGGGTCTTGTAAATTTTTAGACTTTTAGGGTTTCTTACTTGTAAAGTTTCTCTCTTTTCTAATGGATTCCTCGGGTAATTGATCGATTAGGGTTTAAGATTTTAGCGGTGGGAAAGCTGTTTGGTTCTTGAATTCTATCTTGATTAAAGTCTCTTTCAGCTTTCTCACAGGTTTTGGGATTGTAGTAGGGTTTGAGAATCATAGATTGGTAGTGATTTGGGACTGAATTACGAGGTTATTGGTTGGGTAGGAGTTTCTTGATTCTGTAATCATGGCGGATGCTATTTGTGCTGTATCTTTGGTGGGTCATCGACCGTCGATTGTGAGGATTACTGTGAAGAATGAATCAAAAACGCAGAAATCGCAGAACATTGTTCGATTTCCGGTGAAGGTAGATTATAGTGCGAAAGGGGTTCTCTCTCATTTGATGATGCAGAGTGTGAAGAAGAATCGAATGTCGGTGTTTCCGATCAGGGCTCTTGCTATGGAATTGACGAAAGAGATGCCTGCGTATAAGAAGAAAGACGAGAGGTTACCGAAAACTTGGAATTATCTTGACTCTGGTGCGGATGATAAGCCCAGTTTATGGCCTCCTGAGAACAAAGCTGATAAGCCTTCATTGCATAATCCTTTACTCAGGCAAGAGCGGATGGGTTGTGGTTGGTTAGGTGCGATATTTGAGTGGGAAGGTGTATTGATTGAAGACAATCCTGACCTCGATAACCAATCATGGCTGACGTTAGCTCAGGAAGAAGGGAAATCTCCTCCTCCGGCTTTTATGCTCAGACGTGTTGAAGGGATGAAAAACGAGCAGGCGATATCTGAGGTTCTGTGTTGGTCGAGAGATCCTGTTCAAGTGAGAAGGATGGCTAAACGTAAAGAAGAGATCTTTAAAGCTCTACATGGAGGAGTGTATAGACTAAGAGATGGGTCGCAGGAGTTTGTGAATGTCTTGATGAATAATAAGATCCCAATGGCTTTGGTATCGACTCGTCCTCGGGAAACATTAGAGAATGCAGTTGGATCGATAGGTATCCGAAAGTTCTTCAGTGTGATAGTTGCATCAGAAGATGTTTACAGAGGTAAACCGGATCCTGAGATGTTCATTTACGCAGCACAGCTTCTTGATTTCATTCCAGAACGTTGCATTGTATTTGGAAACTCAAACCAGACCATTGAAGCGGCTCACGATGGGAGGATGAAATGTGTGGCTGTGGCGAGTAAACACCCCATTTATGAGCTTGGTGCAGCTGAGCTGGTGGTAAGAAGACTAGACGAGTTATCGATTATTGATTTGAAGAAACTTGCAGCTACCGATTTGACGGAATTTGAACCGGAATTGGAGATGGAAAAGGAAGATGAGCGTGAACTGCCTTCATCGGCTGTAGCAGTTGATGATTTCTGATGGAAGTGATCTTCTGTAATATTGTACAGTTTTATGGATTTGGAATTCTTCCTCGTGTAATTCACACAATGTTATAGTTTCTGTGTATAATTGGAACAGGTTAAACGAGGGATAAATATAAATGTATACTCTTAGTTTTAATGTTGTATACGTTATATCATTTGGTTTGAACATTTTAGCTTATCATTCGTTCGAAACAACAAACAAAGCTTTTCAATATTTCAGAATTCAAATTCCTTTATCTCATCATTCTGCCAATCCTCAGAGAGATACGACCAGGAGTAGCGACGTTGATTTTTGCAAATCCTGCAATCTTGAGTACATGTGATGAATTTTTCAAGCTTCTGAATAGGGGCTTGTACAAAATAGTCATCAGGCACCGTGTCAGGAACCATACCCAAGTATATGCAATGTGAGAGATTAAGAACCGTGAGGTTTTGGAGGCCTGTGATTAGCGAAATAAGTCCTGTAGTCCTGATGAAAGAGCATCGCAAACTCAACCTCTTGAGGTTCGGGAGGTACATCACGATTTTCTCAACATTGGCGTTTTGCAAATAACCCAAATATTTGAAGTTTGTAAGGTTACTGCAGTTTTCTCCCACGGTTCGAAAGTCGAATGTCCCGGTGCGAAGCTGATAATCTTGCGCGATGATTAGTGTTTTAAGATTCTTCCATCGACTGAACACAAACTGAAATGACTCCTCGGTTTTATAGCACCAGACCGGTAAAACAAGCTTCTCTATGTTTGGCATCCTGAGAAACAAAACAAAAAAAACTGAGATCATCCTTTTGTATATGACGTAAATCATGATTCATTTGTTACCTCTCAGCAGCGAACATGAGATCCTCTGTTTGTACATAGGAATTGAAGTGAAAGAACAAATTCTTCGGGTTCATGCGGCTCAGCTTGGTGATCTCAACCAGTAGATCCCTGAGAGTTAGGCGTAATACACTAAAGTCAAAAAAGAAGTTGCTGATTTTAATATAAAGACTCCTAAGGTTTAGGCCCTCTGCTACTTCTTCGTCAACCCGGTGCTCGTAGAAGATGATTGGTCGAACTCGATCCTTATACTGGACAAAATAGGAGAAGTCCAATTGTTGGAGCTTGGAGAGATCGACGGTGTGCCACAGAGTTTTGTTGTGAGAAGCAAGGAACCAAGAAGTACATACGCGTGAAACTCCCATAGTAATGTCCATCATGTCGAGCTTATCGAAAATAATGGCGAGTATGTCTCTGTGTAAAGTTTCCCATTTTGAAACTTCTCCTGACCTGTCTACCTTCTCCATCACTTTACAACTACAAACAGAGAAAAAAAGGTTGAATTTTTTTTCAATAGATGGATTCTTGAATTCACATTAAAGCTTGAAGAACAAATAACCTTGCAAATTGTTCATATCTTTGAACAATGTAATTCCTCGGAAGACAAGTAGTCGAATTTGTCGTAGATGGCGAATTTTCAAGTAGCCCCTTAAGACCGTCTGATATCTCCATCGCAACTAAAACTGAATTTGAATGAAAAACTCTGAAATGAAAAATCTCAAACCACTTTATAGCAGATTGATATCTCTCTTGGGCAATCTGTCGAACACCTTCTATGCATTAAAAAAACAAACAAAAGTTAGATTTTTGTGACGTTCCTATGGCTCAGTATGGTTCAAAATCTCAAATTTTTCAGCTAAATCTCACAATCAACCGAACAAGAAATCAAAAGAAGTAAAAACAAGAGATACAAGAAATTGTTAAACCTAGTTCAATCCGTCGATGTGAAGAGATCTACGTCTATGGAGAGATTCTATCCAGAAAATCGTTATGAAAGATCATAGTTTCACTCAAGAGCAACAACGAGAATCAGAGATTAAGCTTTCAGAGGAAGAAGAGAAAGTTTCGGGTTAAAGGAGGAGAAGAAGAAGAAGCAGAGAACTCTCTAAACCGAAAAGAGTCTTTGAATTGTCTTATTCTTCAATCTTCAAACAAACCAGCTAATGTCTTAACCAGACTTAAACCACATATAACCAACTCCTATTTCTGCCTAACCAAGTCGACATCAGGCATAGCAAACCGGGAATTTGATCATAAACAATCAACCGGGAATTTCTGTCTGTATAAAACATACTCCCTCTGTTTTTAAAAAGTTGTCGTTTTAACTGTATTTAGACAAATTAAGAAAAGGTATACAATGACTATATTAACCTCATAAAAATGACAAGTAATTATTTACAAATAATTTGTGTTTAATTAAATGAGGGTAATTTAGGTAGTTATTGACATAAGTTACATTATTACCTTAAAACGATAACTAATTTAAAACAAAAAAAATGCTCTAAAACGACAACTATTCGAAAACGGAGGGAGTATATGTAAGCATTACTATATTTTCATGAAAGTAAATAGAATAATTCTGGCAACCCTAAAGGCCTAAACTGTCAAATTTAAATGGAAAATCTAACATATGGAAATTTTCTACAATAATTAAACGAATAAAGCACAAAAAAATCACTAAGTAATGAACCTATATATGACGAATAAAGCACAAAAGTATTAAGTGTATGTAAATGTAAATTTTAAAAATTACAAAATTTATACATCAAAGCAAATAATTACAGAGTAATGAACCTATGATGAGACCTACCTCAGACTCAATTTGCGTTAAACCAGTGGTTCATTTTTTGTGGTTTTTTTTTCAAACGTAATTAAATTTCTTTTGTTATATGTAGTTTTGAATTATGAAGCCATTTGATATATAGAGGCTCACGTTCATTAAAGTTTCTTCAACTGCAAGTTACAAAATCTTCTCGTATATTCATAATTTCCTTATTTTGGGGAACTTGATGGTAACTTCCTTATTTTGGAGATATGTTGGTTTGTCCATTTTTCTTCAGAGCTTTAAATATCATATGGAACTACCTCAATACTGATTTTATCTCTATACAATTCACTCAAGATTCTAAAATGAGTTTTCGTTTTTTTCACTTGTAATAGCTTACATCTAGCTCAAGAGGTCAAGAGTAACATTTTTCTCATCGTTATGAACACGATTTATCAAATGAAACATACACATCTTGTAATGGAACTGTTTTATATTTATAGTAATAACTAATAAGAGTCACATATATAAGGTAAGGCAAAGCTTTTCAAAATCTCAGAATTCAAGTTCTTTAATCTCATCATTCCGCCAATGCTTCTCGTAAAAAGCATCTGATCCTAATACGCGAGATCGATCTTCGCATAACCAGCAACCGACTTTCGAACACATGATTAATGTGTCAATCTTCCTAGTGGCGATTTTTATGAAACTCTCCTCGAATAAAGAACCCTTCACTAAGTTTTTGAGCACACAATGTGAGAGATTAAGGATCGTTAGGTTTTGGAGGCATGTGATGACTAAGGAAACTTCTTGAACAGAGTCAATGACACAACATCTCATACTCACTCTCTTGAGCTTTGGGAGGTAACGCACAATTTCTTCAGTTAGATATTTGTCGACATGACCCGAAAGTTTCAGGTTGGTGAGGTTTGTACAATTTTCTCCGATGACTCGAACAAATTTGACTATCCCCTTGAGGAAGAAGTGTGGAAATGATTAATGTGTGAAGGTTTCTTCCATTGACTGAATGCAAGTTGATATACATTCTCACTTATAGTGCACCACTGAGATAAGACAAGTTTTCTGATATTTGGCATCCTGAAAATCAAGAATTATGAGAGAGAGGAGGAGACAAATCCCTTTTCGGTTTCTTTGTATTACAAGGAGTATATGAGATTTACCTCTCAGAAGCAATAATGAGATCCTCATCTTCTATGAAGGAATAGAAGTTGAAGAACAAATTGGTCGGGACGGTACCGCTGAATTTGGTAATTTCAAACAAAACCCTCCTTAGATTGTGTAAACCTTCTATTACGTTTTGGGAGTCCAACCGCAAGTTTTGTACTCGAGGATGCTTGAAGTCGACAAGTCGGGAATTGGCGAGGTTGATGGTTTTCCATAGAGATTTTTGGTGAGCGACAAGGAACCAAGTGACGCAGACGCGTGATGCTCCCATGGTAATATCCACCACATTGAGCTTCTCGAAAATCTTGGCTAAAATATCTCTATCCATATTCTCCCATCTCGGAACTTTTTTGATCTCATGACCATCACACCACAGCTACAAAAGCGAGAAAGAAAAACATATAATTATTTAGATATATAGACTATGAATAAGTAGATTCTTGAATTTATAGAACAATATAATAAAGGAAGAAAAAACACATTGAACTAAGGACAGATTTCATATAGAGTGTCCATCTCTGGGTTCTTCTTGCACCATCAAATCTTTCCATCTCAATGCCCCTAAAAAACATCTATTAGAGATTTTGAAGGACTAATGAAAAAAGAAGATAACAATGAATTTATATGAAAACCTGCATGGACATAACTTCTACACAACACAATGAGCAGCTTTGAATATATGTGTACCTAAGGATCAAGAATAAGTCTCCAAACATATCATATGCATGCCCATAAATCTATAATTACACAAACCTAATCATTTGTCGTCATTTGTTTGCAGAGTCTCTCAAAAGTCAAAACTGGAAAGCAAGTTTGATAGTAGTATAGTACTCATATTCCCTCATCCATATGCGTTCAACTATTTTTATCTTTTTCCTTTAAAAGTGTGTAGGATTTCCTCACGTTCATTTTCGTTTAATATCATTTGGCTAAAAATTAAAGTAACATTTTTCTCATTGTCAAGTGTGGTTTGTTAGGATGCACGAAAACATTAACATTGTAAAGAAATGGCTTATTGATACATTAAATGAAACATACACACCAGATACACTCCATGTTCGATTTGGACTTGTGTTGCATCACGTTAATTAGAACTAGATATAGATAAAAGACAACAAATATTGAAAACATTTTAGATATATAGATTATTAAAGCTTGAAGAAAAATAAAGAGAGGACTTTTCATTATCAAACGAAAGAAGGAAAGGTTGCCGGAGTAAGTTGGAAACATAGGATTTGAACCTACTAGATAAACGGGATGAACTTATCCGCTAACTTTTGTAAGACCCGCGAACACGGAAGTGATTTTGATGATTAATTTTGGGAGTAACAAAATTTTAAAGGTTTAAAGTTACCACCTTCAAAGTTTTAAATGAGATTTTCTCTTTTAAAAAAAAGTTTTGTGCACTCTTTAGGATTATTGGAGTCTCTTGATAACACAATTTAGATGGCTAGATCATCATCTTTCTCCTCAATGGCATTTCAATGCACAAATCATATAAGCAGAGTTCACTACATCAAAACTAACCTTTTTACCTCTTTATTTGAAATCAAATGACTCTTGTATTGCCAATGTTTAATAGTTTGAGGAATAAGAGAGCACATAGGGAAGAATGTTGACTTTTAATTAGTACTCAAAACATCATCGTCTCGATCGCTTTCACTTCAGCCTCTTGTCTCTCCAGCCAACGCTGCCGATGATTTATGACTCATGTTAGCTGCCACTTACGCAAAATCTTGTCATGGACATATCAACCAGTTGAAGCACCAACTTAAAGAATGTAACCAAGGGATCAAAAGCAATTGATGAATACATTTAAAAAGATCATCGACCATGGCAATCAAGTTGATTTTGTTCTTGAAGGCTTGCTCAAAGAGTGCAAGTATGTCGTCGATCAAATGCAAGACCGTGACACTTCTCCGTGATTAATTATGTCGGTTGATGCCGCTAAACTTTGCCTAATTCCCATTGATAAACGCCACATTCATTTGAAAATCTTCTCATTCACTACGTCATCAAAAGCTGAAAACTACATGATCCAGTTCATAAACAATGAGAAAAACAAAAGAAGAGATGGGATAAACAGAGAGGAAAACAGAGTTTAACCAAAAAAACGATAGTGAATGAAGCATATGATCTAACAAATGAAACAATATTGTAATGGCAAGGTTTATATGTAAGATAGATGTTGTGAAATAGAATCTGATAACTTGTCCAAAACCCATCAACAAAACTTTTACAAATTTCAGAATTCAAGTTCCTTTATCTCATCGTTTCGCCAATACTTCTCGTACAAAGCATCCAACCCGAACATTGCAGGTCGATCTTTGCAAACTTTGCAATCATTTTTTGAACATATGATAAGTTTGTCAAGCTTCTGAGTGGATGCTTGTACAACATTATTTATTGTGATAGAATTACAACGAAAGTATTGGCAATGTGTCAGGTTAAGGATGGCGAGGTTTCCAAGGCCTCTGATTAGCAAGAGAACTCCTTTGAAATTGACCGAAGAGCATCGTAGACTCAACCTCTTGAGGCTCTGGAGGTAACGCACGATTTCCACAGCATCTTTGTTATCCAAATAACCCATAATCTTCAAGTTATTCAGGTTACTACAGTTCTCTCCCACAACTCGAAACTCGAATGTGTACGGCCAGATGAAAAAGTCATTATGAGCCATGATCAGTGTTTTAAGATTCTTCCACTGACTAAACGCAAACCTAAATGAGTTCATCGCATTACACAGTGACCATGAAACCGGTAAAGCAAGCTTCTCTATGTTTGGCATCCTGGAAAACAAAAAATACATATGAGATAGATATTTGTTTTTATTATTTAGTTATAAAGATGAGATTTACCTCTCAGCAACAAACATGAGATCCTGCTTTTTTATATTGGAATAAAAGTTAAAGAATAAATTCTTTGGGGCCGTGCTACTCAACTTAGTGATCTCAATCAATAGATTCCTGAGTTTTATGCCTTTTACTTCACAAAAGTTAAAGAAGAAGTGGCTCATCTTAATTAAAAGATTACTAAATCTTAGGGCTTCTTCTACTTCATCGTCAACCCGGTATTTGTAGATGACGTTATTTCTCTTGTGCTGGAACTTGGAGAGGTCGATGGTGTTCCACAGAGTTTTGTTGTGAGAGAGAAGGAACCAATAGATGCATACACGTGAAGCTCCCATGGTAATGTCCATTATGTCGAGCTTATCGAAGATAATGGTAAGTATGTTTCTATCTAGAGTTGCCCATTTTGAATCTTCTCTTGAGCTGTCTGCCTTCTCCATCACGTTGCAACTACATACAAATGAAAAGAGAAAAAAGGTTGAAAACTTTTTAGAATGGATTCTTGAATCGACCTAAAAGCTTGAACAAGTGAAAGATCAGAAGAAAATCTATGAAAAAATAAAATCTATGAAGAATGAGTGATTTCTTACGTTTGCATATTCCACAAGAACGAAAGTTCCTAAATTTGACAAAAAAACATAGTCCTAACAATTTTATAGACATTCCAAATTGCAAAGTTATAGGATATACGCTCTGAGTTTCTTCAACGGCAAGTAACTATATATATATATATATATATATATATATTTTTCCTTATTTCCTTTAGTTATTGTAGAAATAAGTTGGATTTTCCATTTGTTGATACGCTAGATTAATTTCAATAATTCCATTTTCTTGGGCTAATTAAGTCATAAAAACTTCAAGTAAAGATCTCAGAGCTTTCTTGGCAACTAAATATATTCTTTTTAACCTAGGTTTTACATTTAATTTCTTGGGGATCTATATTACCTTTTGTGTCCGATTTTAGCTATATATCTATATGAGCTTTTGTAATGATATTTTAATCTATACTTTTAAGTAAAATTTAAAATTTATATGATATACCATCGAATTTTAGTTTTTTTTTAAAAAAAAATTTCATTAAGGGTATAATTATAATCAGTAAATAGGCATATGTATTAATTAAAATTCAACAAAAAATATTTATGGTAATTATTAATTTCTAAAAAACACAGAAATATATATTTAATATCCAATCAAATAAAAAAGATTTGATATTCATTTATATCATAAGAATTTATTACACCCTTTCATATTTGTTTTGATGCATATGTTACAACTCGGATTTTTTAAAATGAACATATACATTATAGATAGGGTTGATAATTTTACGGACATCTTAACATGATGCAAGGCAAAGTATGGAAGGGGTTTGTGATATCGATCTTAGACTAATTCAAATTTTTATTACATACCCAATACATCTCTTCTCACAAATTTCAGAAATCAAGTTCCTTTATCTCATCGTTCCTCCAATCCTCAGCGAGATATGACCAGGAGTAGCAACATTGATGATCTTTGCAAATCCTACAATCTTGAGGACATATGATAAATTTGTCAAGCTTCTGAGTGGCGGTTGTTATAACAAAATCGTCTCTAGATCTCGTAATAGCATGGAAATACGAGTTTTTGCAATGTGAAACATTAAGCATCGTGAGGTTTTGAAGGCCGATGATTAGCCAGTAAACTGCTTCATAACTAACCAAAGAGCATCGCAAACTCAACCTCTTGAGGCTCTGGAGGTAAGGCACGATTTCCCTGGTCTTGTAATCTTCCAAATGACCTAAATATTTTAAGTTGGTTAGGTTACTACAGCTCTCTCCCACAGCTTTAAAGTCGAAAATCCCGGTGTAAGAGTGTTCATGAGCGATGATCAATGTTTTAAGATTCTTCCATTGACTGAAAGCAAACCGCAATGACTTCTCGGTTTGATAGCACCAGATTGGTAAAGCAAGTTTCTCTATATTTGGCATCCTGAGAAACAAAACAAAACAAAAAAAAATGTATGAAACACAAGCGGTGCAAGCAGATCTGATTTGAGATGATTCATTACGTAAAGATGAGATATACTTCTCAGCAGCGAACTTGAGACCATTTTCTTGTATATAGGAATTAAAGTTAAAGAATAAATTCTTCGGGGTCATGCGGCTCAACTTGGTGATCTCAATCAGCAGATTCATGAGACTTATCCCGCCTTCTACTTCATACAAGTCAAGAAAGAACCAAGAGATGATCTTAGTCAAAAGATTCGTAAGGCCTCCATCATCGTCAACCCGGTGCTTGTAGAAGAAAATTGGTTTTTCTTTATCCTTAAAGTTGAAACTGCGGGAGACATCTAACTCTTGGAGCTTGGTAAGATCGACAGTGTTCCACAATGTTTTTTGTGAGAGGCAAGGAACCAAGAGATGCAGACACGTGAAGCTCCCATGGTAATGTCCATCACTTTGAGCTTATTAAAGATAAGTTCAAGTATGTCTCTGTTTAGATCTGCCCATCGTGAAACTTTTCCTAAGCTTTCTACCTTGTCCATCACTTTACAACTGCATAGAGAAGAAAAAAAAAGAGACAAAAAAAGATTGAAAACATTTTAGTAGATGGATTCTTGAATTTACATAAAGCTTGTACAAGAGAAAGAGAGTACTTTTCATTGACTTCTTCTATGTAATGGGAAAAAGGGTCTAAGGTTCGAATAGTCTGTGCTTTTAAGTTGTAAGCACTATCTTTAGTGATTTAGATTGAGTTATAAGCAAATTCCCTACTTAAAAAGGATATTTTATGTCCATAAACAGAAGAAAATAATAATATTAGAGTAAATAAGTCATAATCTATAGCAAGGTGGGAGAACTTGGAGAACAACCGTTCTTAGCTTTTAGGCCACGTTCTGGCGAAGAAGAAATTTTAGTAACGATTCACTTATATATTCTTTCTTTTTGTGAAAAAAATTAATTAGGCTTTTTCCTTTTAATTAAGTTAAAATACCAAAAAAATCTCATCTTGCCGTGTTAACGATTCCAAAATCAGAATCAGACTAAAAAAAAAATGATTTCACAACGGATATATATAAGTGTTTCTACTTCTTCTCGCACTGTCTTCATCAACAACGTCTAATCTATCACGCGTTACATGTCCTTATCCAGATTCTGTGAGTATTGCGTTCTATTCTCATTATGTTAATGGCTTGATAAGCCTTGGATATGGTTTAGAGAAATGCATAGCTAACCCTAGCTCCGGTACATCCATGGTTTTAGGTAGAGTCCAAACCAGTAGTACGAACGCACAAAGTTTTTTCGGTTACGATCCCGTTAATGATGAATACAAACTATTGGTAATGTGCATGAATAGAGCCCCTGGTCGTCGAATATCATCTAATCATCAAGTAGTCACATAGGGAGCTAAAAAGAAACCATGGAGAATGATTGATTATATAACTCCTCACCAACCTGTGTTTAACAGTGTATGCATCGATGGTGTTTTGTATTATGTTGCTTTTACGGGCGCTAAGTTGTCACAAGTGAGCTTAATGAGATTCGATTTGAGGTCTTAAAAGTTGGATATTTTTACTAGTTTATCCGCGGACTTTCGAACCGGATTTCTACATGGTTACACTTTAATGAGCTACAAGGGAAAAGCAGCCTTAGCCGCTAAAACTTCAAGTTATAAATTTGAAGTGTGGATTTTTGATCAGCATGCCGAAGCACATGGATGGTTGAAGAAAAGTTTCAGTATCAATAGTTGGAAGATGTTATTACGGTTGGATAATTTATTTATCAGGGGCACTACTCATACAGGTGATTTTAGTTTGGCACCACGGTACTATTCTAATAACTTTTATGTTATCCATTATAATCCCGACACAAATAGGTTTAGAAACACCAAGGTTGAAGTACACGCAGACTATGAGTTCAAGCTTCGTGGAATTCAGGGAACAAAGGCAATGGTTTTTTCGGATTACGTAGAGAGTGTTAGGTTGTTGTACGAGAGAAAATTTCATGATTTGGTACCCATGATATTTGAAATGTTTGCATTGATAGACTTGTTTTTCGTAAAATTTTGTCATTTGATTGCTTAAATTAAACAACTTGGATTTGTCTACTTTCTTGTCTCATATTTCGACTATGATGTTTTCTGTTTTAGGTACCTATAAATCTAAGAGGTTTTGCTTTTTAATATATCTACAAAGAGTTATACTAGGGGTGTAACACATTCTGACTAAGTAAAATTTCTGTTGAATCACAAGAAAAAAAAGTTGTCCATAACAGCCGATTTGTCTATAATAATAAGGCCAGACGTATGTTAAGTAGTAGCGTTGGTTCGCCTTTAGAGTAGCATAGGAACACTTCAAGCACATGAACATGATGTTTCTTCACGGAATGAGAACATGTATGAAGGTGCGTTGAATGCTCGAACAAGAGGAGGAAATTCTGGTTTAAAACAAGAAAATGGCAAAAAGTGGTGCGGTGTTTGTGAGAAAGACAACTACACGGAAGCCGACTGTTGGAACAAACAGAGAAGTCGTAATGACAGCTGGGAAAGGAGTTATGACTATCATGACTAATAGAGGAAGAAGAGTGATGAAGGAAGTGTTTCTAGTTCTTGGATTAGCGAATAATTTGTTTAGTGTTTCGCAAATTTTATCTTGTGGATATCGGGTTTTGTTCAAGAACAAGCAATGTATAATCTTAGATTCTAAGGAGAGAAAGAACATTGAGATACAAATGTTTCAGAAAAGATTTCCAATCAAGTAGAACTCTTCTCAAGAAAGTGTTGTAATTAACCGTGAGGAATATAATGAAAATGAACAGACGGGAAAATTTGAGAACTAATGAGAGAATAGAAATACAAGTCAATGAGTGAGAAATAAACATCGATGGAGTTTGAAGATTCAGCTCAAAAACATGAGGCTTGTTTACTTGGGTCTGAGGAATCACAATCATACAAGGAAGCGTTCGTGAGCAAGGCATAAAGAGATGACATGATCAGTGAAGAAGTCTTTAAACATCGATAGAAGTCTTTAAACCCTTGACCATTACAATTCGAATTTTTGAAAACGAACATATACATTATAGACATGATTTATAGTTTCACAATTGTTGTGTTTTACGCATTTGCCCGCGCTGAAACATCTTAACTAGATGTGAGGCGAAGTAAATGAACATGTTTGTCTATTTTAAATACTCATAATCTTGGGAATGTGCCTTTTAGTCAAGTGGTTAAATCCATTTGACTCCGCCTTCCCCACCGGAGTTCGACTCCAGTAAGCCGCATTACCCCACGTAGTAGGGATTGGCTATGGATCGGGCCTTGTCGATCCAAAGTCGATCCAAAGATGTCAAAAAAAAAAAAATACTCATAATCTTGCAATTTCTATTATAAAAAAAAAAGTTATCGCAAATTCGACAATTAAACCATAAAAAATATGTCAGATTATTATGATATCGATCTTGGATTAATTATTTTATAGTAAAGTATAATATAACATATCAGAAAATTATTTAGAAATAATGATTTCATGCTGCCTACGATGCGAGTACGAACCTAGTATAAATGTATATGAGAAGTTGAATCGTGTGTAAATGTAATACATACTCACTAGATCATCACCCGTACTACAATACGGGTTGAATTTCATTACGGGTTGAATTTCATTTATTACAAAATTTATAAATTTTATGTTTTAGAATAAAGTTGTGATATATTATAGAGAAATTGTTAAAAATGCCCCTTTTTCAATACCCCTTTTCAAAAATGCCCCCTTTGAGAGTCCATTTTTAAGTTTGCCCTCTTTTAATTTTTAATGACCATTTTACCCATGTTTGAAACAAAATTAGGTCCACAAACTACAAAATATTTTTTGGCGGGAAAAGTGATCCCGCAATTTTCCCGCCAAAACACTTGTAAAAACCTTTAAAATACCTTGTAAAATTTTCCCGTAAAAATTTTTTTGGCGGGAAAAATTTACAAGGTATTTTAAAGGTTTTACAGAGTATTTACAAGTGTTTTGTAAGGTTTTACAATGTATTTTAAAAGGTTTTACAAGATACTTATAAGGTTTTATAAGGTATTTATAACTTGTAAAACCTTATAAAAAACTTGTAAAACCTTATAACTTGTAAAACTTTATAAAATAGCTTGTAAAATCTTATAATATCTTATAAATACCTTATAAATACGTTGTAAAACCTTTTAAAATACATTGTAAAACCTTATAAATACCCTGTAAAAAACCTTTAAAATACCTAGTAAATTTTTCCCGCCAAAAATTTAACGCCAAAAAAATTGCGGAATCACTTTTCCCGCAAAAAATTTTTTTTGGCGGGAAAATATTTTACGGAAAAATTTACAAGGTATTTTAAAGGTTTTACAAGTTTTTACAAGTGTTTTGGCGGGAAAAATTGCGGGATCACTTTTCCCGCCAAAAAATATTTTGTATTTTGTGGACCTAATTTTGTTATATTTCCTTATATATTTGTGATATTTTTTATCAAAAGAAGTGTAATTTAGTCATTTTGTACATAAAAAGGGGTATTTTTAAAAATGGACAGCCAAAGGGGGCATTTTTGAAAAAGGGGCATTTTTGTGAGTCTCCCTATATTATAATAGTAAGTGAAAAAATAATATTTTTTTGTCAGTCCCTATATATAATAGGGAAAATTAGATTGGGTACCACATTTTGCCCAAAAGTTATCACTTCTACCACATTTGAATCTCAATTATCATTCATACCACATTGTGTTTGTAAAATGACCAGTTGATGTGACCTTTCGAAACAAAGTTGTCCCCGAGTAAATCCAGATCTTCGTCTTCGTCCCCGAGTAAGTAAACGAGGAAGATCAACACTGTTTGCTTTCATTTCAATCCAGATCTTCGTCTTCGTCCCCGAGTAAGTGAACGAGGAAGATCAACACTGTTTGCTTTCATTTCAATACTCGACAAATGAACCATCTCATTCCATGGTGGCTCGATTGAATTAGCTTTGTAATCGTGAATTATCATCGGCTTTGAATTCTCGTCGTCATTTTGGTTTGGGACATTGAATCTGAGAGTTAGCTCTTGGATTTTTTTTGAAAACTCTTCGTCGGAGAATGGATCTAAATTTGCGCTATAAACTCTTCGAATCGAATGAGTTTTGATCGGTCTAGATGATGATGATGATGATTCCCATAGCTCACAGGATTTGGAGCGGTGAAGCTTCGTCGACGGAGTTCCGAAAAAATTGTCCCCGAGTGTAATAAAATTTGTCCCTGAATGTAACAAAAATTGTCCCCGAGTGCAATTAATGCAGCTGTCCTTTTTTCTGACACATCAGTCTGTCGCCATCAAGGGCAAACTCGTCCATAAATTATCACATGGCAAAAAAAGTGGTAGAAACAGAAAACCTTTTCCAATTGTGGTAGATTTCAAAGGGAATCGTCAGAAAGTGGTACATTTGCCAAGATTCCCTATATAATATTAGAATGAATATATTTTCCTTTTTCTATAGTATTCAATTATGGATATATTTTTTGTAAGATATGAAAACGGAAAATAAGATTATTTTTTAAAAAAATTAATATTGTTTGAACAATGAGTTAATTTATGTTAACAACCACAAAATGAGAGTGCATATAATTTAGTTATATCAAAAATCAAAATATCATAAATGAATCGCATCTAAAACGTAGATTATTTTGAATTACTAAAGAAAATTAGCTATTATTTTGAATTAATTTAGGAAATTATTTTTTCAAATATTGATTAATTGGTTGTTGAAATAGATATTTGTTTGAGCTAATTACGGAATTTACCAATTATTCACATAATCAAATATGTTATGAACATATATTTGGTATATAATAATACCAAATTCAATCCGTGTGTGGAGTCTATATTTTCATTTTAAAATCCATATGAAAATATTGCGGCACAATCTATTATTTATTATTTTCAAAATTGCTTGCAGAATCAAATTTTCAAATATTTAGAAGTGTCAAACCTTATTTAACTCATCTCATCATAAAATCTTAAAATGCGGAAATTCAAATTTTGGTATATGCAGAAAAAAAATTACTTTTTTTTTATTATATAGATGATATAATGATTTATTTATTTATAGAAATAGATTGTTAAAAATGCCCCTTTTTCAATACCCTTTTTCAAAAATGCCCCCTTTGAGAGTCCATTTTTAAGTTTGCCCTCTTTTAATTTTTAATGACCATTTTAGCCTTATTTGAAACAAAATTAGGTCCACAAAATACAAAATATTTTTTGGCGGGAAAAGTGATCCCGCAATTTTCCCGCCAAAACACTTGTAAAAACCTTTAAAATACATTGTAAAATTTTCCCATAAAAATTTTTCCCGCCAAAAAAATTTCTTTGCGGGAAAAGTGATTCCGCAATTTTTTTGGCGGGAAAAATTTACAAGGTATTTTAAAGGTTTTACAGAGTATTTACAAGTGTTTTGTAAGGTTTTACAATGTATTTTAAAAGGTTTTACAAGGTACTTATAAGGTTTTATAAGGTATTTATAACTTGTAAAACCTTATAAAAAACTTGTAAAACCTTATAACTTGTAAAACCTTATAAAATAGCTTATAAAATCTTATAATATCTTATAAATACCTTATAAATACTTTTAAAATACATTGTAAAACCTTATGAATACCCTGTAAAAAACTTTTAAAATACCCTGTAAATTTTTCCCGCCAAAAATTTTCCCACCAAAAATTTAACGCCAAAAATATTGCGGAATCACTTTTCCCGCAAAAATATTTTTTTGGCGGGAAAATTTTTTACGGAAAAATTTTACAAGGTATTTTAAAGGTTTTACAAGTTTTTACAAGTGTTTTGGCGGAAAAAATTGCGGGATCACTTTTCCCGCCAAAAAATATTTTGTATTTTGTGGACCTAATTTTATTATATTTCCTTATATATTTGTGATATCTTTTATTAAAAGAAGGGTAATTTAGTCATTTTGTACATAAAAAAAGTATTTTTAAAAATGGACAGCCAAAGGGAGCATTTTTGAAAAGGGTATTGAAAAAGGGGCATTTTTGTGAGTCTAAGATGAGAGGTGAAGTATAATGATTAATAACAAATTAATATGGTAAGTTAGATATCAAATCTTATATGTTCATTTTGATTGGTCATTTTTTTTAAAAAAATTAATAATAGATTTTCGTTTTTATAATTAAATTAAATTAATTAAATTGCATAAAATAGTATTTGACTTGTTTATCCTTAATGAGTGGAATTAATTTACTCTATAAAATTTTATTTCCAATAGCATTATTAAGTAAATTCTTACAAAGGGGAAGGTTAATTAAAGGTAATCCATAAATTGTACTCCCCAAATAATAGTATAGGATTAGGATATGTATAAATGGCGTTGAGTAACAAATTTCAAATTCAATTAAAGAAAAAAAAAAAAGCACTAAACCACCAGCTTCCCAATTCAGTAGGGAGAACAAAACACTGATTCTCAGAAATTTCAGAATTCAAGTTCCTTTATCTCATCTTTCGGCCAATCCTCAGCGAGATACGACCAGGAGTAGGGACATCGATCTTTGCAAATCCTACAATCTTGAGAACATCTGATAAATTTTTCAAGCTTTTGAGTGGCGGTCGTTATAACATAACCGCCTATAGATTTCGCCATAGGAAGCAAATCATGCGGGAGTTTGCAATGTAAAACATTAAGAATCGTGAGGTTTCGAAGGCCGATGATTAAGCGGTAAACTGCTAGGTTACTAACCAAAGAGCACCGTAAACTCAACCTCTTGAGGCTATGGAGGTAACGCACCATTTCAATGGCCTTGTAATCTTCCAAATGACCCAAATATTTTAAGTTGGTTAGGTTACTACAACTCTCTCCCACAGCCTGAAACTCAAATGTCCCGGTGAAAGAGTGTTCATGAGCGATGATCAGTGTTTTAAGATTCTTCCATTGACTGAAAGCAAACCGCATTGAATTCTTGGTTTGATAGCACCAGATTGGTAAAGCAAGTCTCTCTATATTTGGCATCCTGAGAAACAAAAAAAAACAAAAAACGTATGAGAGCGTGGCACACCATGCAAGAAAATCTGGTTAGATGATTGATGAGGTTTACTTCTCAGCAGCGAACTTGAGACCATTTTCTTGTAAATAGGAATTGAAGTTAAAGAACAAATTCTTCGGGGTCATGCGGCTCAACTTGCTGATCTCAATCAATAGATTCATGAGACTTATGCCGCCTTGTACTTCAAAAAAGTCATGAAAGAACCGGGAGATGATCTTAGTCAAAAGATTCTTAGAAAGGCCTTCATCGTCGTCAACCGGGTGCTTGTAATAGAAGATTGGTCGTACTTTACTCTTAAAGACAAAACTGTTGGAGATATCTAATTCTTGAAGCTTGGTGAGGTCGACCGTGTTCCACAAAGTACTTTTGTGAGAGGCAAGGAACCAAGAGATGCATACACGTGAAGCTCCCATGGTAATGTCCATCAAGTCGAGCTTATTGAAGATAAGTTCAAGAATGTCTCTGTTTACATCTGCCCATTTTGAAACTTCTCCTAAGCTATCCAAATTCTCCATCACGTTACAACTGCATACAGTAAAATAAAATAAAAAATTAAAAGCGGTTGAAAATCATTGTACATAGATGGATTCTCGAATTTACATAAAGCTTGTACAAGAGAAAGAGAGTACTTTTCATTATCAAACAAAAGAAGAATAAGTCAATAAGCCCAAAATATTGTAGTGTCTTACAAAATAATGCTACAGCAATTCCATTATTACATACAACACCAAAACTGCAACTCTACTTCTACTATCTTTTGCTTAATCTTGTGTTTTAAAAAAAAAGAAGTAAACAAGCTATATATGGTGGTACAAAACTCGCTATTTGGTCGTGATTTGAGATTCAATTATCAGCAACTTCTCTACTTAGAAAAGGTATTATAGACTCCTTTCTCCGAAAACAATAAACAAACAGAGCACCCATTCAAGCAAAGCATCATAGAAGGCAATATAATCAAACGAATATAATAAATTAATAGTAATAATTCATCATCTATAGCAAGGAGATCGAATTAAAAGAACTACTTTGCTTAGGTCTTACGTCATGTTCGTGGAGAGTTCTGGCTAAGAGGGATTACTAGGGTTTTTTCGTTTTGCGAGAAAGCTAACTGTACTAGGGTTTTTTCTTTTTCCTTTTTAATAAAGTTAAAAATACCGAAAATATCCCACACTTCCGAGTTATTAATAACCATACTATATGGGCCTGGACCGCCTGGTGCCTCTCTACTTCAACTTATAAAGTGCAACAGGGGAGACGTAGAGGTATTTAGGGTTTCTCTAAACAAGAGTGAGCGGTCAGGATCATGGCAACAAGTCAATCCAAGAAGAGTAAAATAGAGAACAATTCTCAGTCTCTTGAAATCTCAAAAGAGAAGAACTTCAATAACGTTCCTTTGGACCTAGCGAGGGAGATATTTATGAGATTGCCAGTGAAATCCGTAGCTAGGTTTCTCCTACTCTCAGAGGATTGGGCGGAAATGATCCAATGAGCGATGATCAGTGTTTTAAGATTCTTCCATTGACTGAACATGAGAGCCATTGAGACTGGTAAGAAAAGCTTCTCTATCTTTTTCATCCTGGGAAAAAAAGGTATGAGATACTACCGCGCGCAAATCTGACTTTAAGATTCATTAGATTTACCTCTCAGCAGCAAACATGAGATCCTTCTCTTGCATATTGGAATGAAAGTTAAAGAACATATGTTTGGGGACCATGCCGCTCAATTTAGTGATCTCAAACAAAAGATTTCTGAGACTTATGCCTTATACTATTTTGCAAAATACACGGACCGGTCATATTGGTTGGTTTCAGTTCAAAGGTAAATCCGGTGAGTTTGATGAATTATTAGCTTAAAAATTACTTTCAATTTTGCTAAATCCCAATTGTTTTGTAAAAAAAAAAATAGCATTCATATGAGGTGGTAAGGTTCCTCTATACTCTTAAATCTCATATATTTTTTCTTTTTGTGTTCTCATGACACAAGGACGAACAAAAACTATCAAATGTTGTCGGGGAGCAAGTGAGATAATATTCTGTACCACATTTGATTTTGTGCATTTTTGAGAGAATGGTTTGCAATAATATGCCAAACCATTTTAAACCAGCAACCGTTAGTAAAACCAGCAAGAACGAGTAAGTTAAGACAATTCAAACAAAGAAGAATCAAATAAAAACAGCAAGAACAAGTAAGTTAAAATCGTTTAAACAAGCAAGAATCAAATTAAAACAACAAGAACAAGCAAGTGTTTTGACATCAAGAACAAGCAAGAATAAATACAAACACCGAGAACGAGAAAGTTATAACTATTAAAACAAGCAAGAATAATTAAAAACAACAAGAACAAGCAAGTTAAAATCATTAAAAAAAGCAAGAATCAAATTTTACAAGGGACCGATGATAAAGTGACCGATGATAAAGTGTGGTTCAATTAGCACTTATCTAACACCACTTCGTAATAACCATTGATGAACAAAGATTCCATAAAGATAAAATTAAAGAAGAGCTCTGTTTTGATTCATTCGCTGCCGCCATGGAAACACTAATTAATTTTTTTCGTCATGATCATCCTTTGACCCCTTCATCTGGGTTTGCTTTCAGATGTATTTGGTGTAAAACGGGTGGATACATCAATAACGGCTACCATTGTTTCGAATGTGATATTTGGTTCCACAAGGAGTGTGGTAATGGTAAAATTATAATGAAAATCAATCACACTTCTCATCCCGAACATCATCTCATACAAACCATCGTACCGAACTGGGACACGTTTTGGTGTAATGTGTGTAAAAGACGAATCAACGATACGTGGGCTTACAAGTGTTATGAGTGTTCCACATATGAACACTTCAGTCTACATCTCTCTTGTGCAAGAGAACCACCATCGCTTACTATCAAACATCTTCAAGCCCATGAACATCCGCTTATGTTCTTCCCAATTTCAAGAAACCGGTTGCATCTTTGTGAAGTATGTAAAGAAAAAGTCGTTGCCAAATCAGCTTATAGATGTTTTAAGTGCAAGGTGGTCATTCATGTGAAATGTGTAAATCCACCAGAAGTAAACCATCCTTGTCACCCTAAGCACCCTCTCAAGTTGCTCACATCTAAAACCCCTGATTACATTGATAATACATGTCTCATTTGTGGTTTGGAATTGGAAGGCATGCTTTATCATTGTTCCATATGTAACTTCAGTGTGTGCTTGGGTTGTGCAAGCATTCCACCACCTGTTGAATTTGAACATCGAAAAACTCATAAGCACAAACTCACTCTTATGGCAAGAAGAATCTCATTTACTTGCAATGCTTGTGGGATGCAAGGCAATCAAAGCCCATATTTTTGTCTCCAATGTGATTTTATGGTCCACCGAAGTTGCATCGGTTTACCCCGTGTTATAAAAATCAATCGCCACGATCATCGCATTTCTCATATACAACGACTCAGTTTTGGAGATTGGGTATGCAGGGTTTGTCTTCAAAGTGTTAACCGGTTCTACGGAGTTTATTCTTGTTCCGTGTGCATTAACTATGTTGTTCATTTACAATGTGCAACAAGAAACGATGTATGGGATGGGATAGAACTTGAAGGGATACCTGAAGTAACCGAAGATATAACACCGTTTAAGGAGGTGGGTGATAACCTGATAAATCATTTCAGTCATGAAAAACATAATCTAAAACTAAGTAAAGATGGTACAACTCATGATGGAAGCATTCGTTGCGGAGCATGCATGCGTCCTGTCTTCTGTGATCTAGTTTATAGTTGTGAGAAATGTGATTTTGTTCTCCATAAAACATGTGCAAATTTTCCTCGAAAAAAACAGCATATGCTCCACAACAAGTCATTTACGTTAAATGTTGGTAACATGAACTCCCCCAAGGTTCTTCCTTGTAGTGCTTGTGGCGAATTCTTCAATGGTTTCAGGTACGAGTCTGGTAATGTAGTTCTTGACGTAGGATGCATTTTGATTTCTGAGTTGTTATCCCATAAAAACCATGAACACCCTTTACATTACAACAACAAAAATATTGGCAAGTGTGATGCGTGTCATGGATCGATAGAATCAGGAGCGTTTTCTTGTGATTCATGTGACTATAACTTGGATTTTCGTTGTGCAAGTTTACCTGAAACAGTAAAGCACATATGCGATCAGCATCCACTATCCCTATCTTGCAAAAAAATTGCAAGTGGGAAATGTTGGTGTGATATATGTGAAGAAGAGATGGATCCAAATGAGTTCTTCTATACTTGCAATGATTGTGAGGTTGCTCTGCATGTTAAGTGCGTTCTTGGAGATTTTTCCCGTCTCAAACCAGGACGAGTAGTTGAACTCCGAGAAGAAAGCTTTGTAGTTATTCCAAACAATCATAGTTTTCGACCAATCTGTACAAGCTGTGGATTCCGATGCAGGGCCCCTTTCGTTCTTAAGGAACCTGGTTGGGATATGTTCCTTTGTTCCAAAAGATGTTTCTATGCGCACTTAGTAGCTCTGAGAGCTGCTAGGATATTCAAGGATATGGGTAAAGAGAAGACTGAAGCTTGATCATGCATCATATCAAAAAGTCAAGATCACTCAATTAAAAGATGAATTAATATCATGAAATATCCAAGTTTAATTTCATTGATTTCTCAATGGCTATTTAAAAATTAATGTTTAGATTACTGAGTTTGGTCTGATGTTATTTTACAGAATTATATAGATATGTATGTATGTTAATTAAGTCAATGGGTGTATGATTTATTTTCAGCTTGAAAAATCACAACGTTTACTTTCTTTGGTTATTTGCGTAAGATATCTATATAGGTGTGTGTTGTCTTAATAAAATAAAAAAAATTCCAAATTTAACTCTATTTTCTTTTCTCTCGTTAAAGCTATGTTTCAAGTTTCAACAAGTCATTCACAAACCAACTTATTATGATCACAAACAAAACTTGTGATTTATTTTCTTGTGTTACCAAGAAGCCCATCATTATATTGAAAAGCAATAGCTTCTAATACGATATCAGGGTCTCATTTATTTAAGGGCCAATTGAAGCACAAAGATAAGCAATAAATTCCTACAAAATGTTCAAGCGAGAACATAGACTGTGGCAACAACAACACATCAAGGGAGAAAATTATGGTTTCTGGCGATTGAAAATGAAAACCCTCTCAATGACAAGAGAACTGTGGGCGGTGGTTGAGAAAGGTGTTCCACCAACCAATACAAACGAGAAGACATCCGTAGTGGTGAAATTGAAAATTCAATGGAAGGAAGTATCAATAAAAGATATGATGGCCGAAACTGCAACTTCAACGGTACGTGTTCGGCATTTCCTCATATAGCACTAACAATCCCTTCGAAAAGTGTGTGGGATGCAATGGATCGATTCTGAATTTAAAAAACTCTGTATGTACAATTCATAAAACTTCAATTGTTAAAAAGATAGTATGAAAATATGGAAGATGAATGAAGGTGAAAACATCAAGATTTTCATAGGAAAATTACTTGATTTGAGAAATCAATTAAGGGTTCATGGAGAAGAGTTAACGGACTATCAAATCGTCAAGACAATTCTCATATCTCTCCGAGCTAGGTTTGACAGCATAGTGGTTGTGATGGAGCAAACAAAAATACTTAACTTCCCTTTCGATGACAGAGTTAATATGAACTGTTCAAGCACATGAACATCATGTTTCTTCACGGAACAAGGACATGTATGAAGGTGCGTTCAATGCTCGAACAAGAGGAGGGAATTCTTGTTTGAAACCAGAAAATGGCAAAAAGTGGTGTGGTATTTGTGAGAAACACAACTACACATAAGCCGAATGTTGGAAGAAACATAGAAAGGTATATGAGCAAAAGAGTTCAAAGAACAAGAAAAAAGGTTACAACTATGAACTTTTTTGACATTTCTCAAGAGATTGTCATTCGAAGAAATATGAACTAGCGAAGATGGGTCTTGAGGTTGAAGATATGATGGAGTTCAAATGTTATTTAGTGCATGTGAAGAGTCAGCAAAAATCAAGGAAGAAGATTTCTGATTGGTGGATAGTGGTTGCACAAACCACAACACGACGAAGGACTAGACAAAAGCATTATCGTTCTAACAAAAGTAAAAAAAAACTTGGGCCACAAGACTAGACGACAAAAGCATTAATGTTTGAACCAAAGTTGGAAACGGAGAAGTCTTAGTGACAGCCGAGAAAAGAGATATCACTATCAAGAGTGATGAATAATGTCTTTCTAGTTCTTGGATTAGCGAATAATTTGCTTAGTGTTATCGCGGGGAACTCAATTTCAACAATAAATCACGGGTTGAAATAAATTATAACCTTGCTTAGTTCTTACGTCACGTGGAGAGCTCTGCCAAATAAGAAATTTAGTCACGAGTTCCTTTTGTGAAAAAAGTTAACTAGGGTTTTCTTTTTAATTAAAATACCAAACGTATCCATCACTTCTGATTTATCTCAACCGTGAAGACCCGAACCGGTTGTGCAAGATCCACTTTCCCACAGGGGAGACGTGGAGTTATTTAGGGTTTCTCTAATCAAGAGTGAGCGGTCAGGACCATGACGACAAGTCAATCAAAGAAGAGCAAAATAGAGAACAATTCTCAGTCTCTTGAAATCTCGAAAGAGAAGAACTTCGTTGACGTTCCTTTGGACGTTGCGATGGAGATATTTATCAGATTGCCAGTGAAATCCGTAGCTAGGTTTCTCCTACTCTCAAAGGTTTGGGCCGAAATAATCCGAAGTCGACATTTCATCGCGTCTTTCCAGGTTAGGTCTTCGTTGCAGCCTCGTCTACTAGTCGTGTTTATTGATTTAGATAGACAACGGAACTGCGAAAATTGGTACTTCTTCTCGGTGTCTTCATCAACCACGTCTTATCTATCACGTGTTACATGTCCTTCTCCAGATTATGTGTACTATACTCATTATGTTAATGGCTTGATAAGCCTTGGATATGGTCCAGAGAAATGCATAGCTAACCCTAGCTCCGGTACATCCACAGTTTTAGGTAGAGTCCAAACCAGTAGTACGGTCGCACATAGTTTTTTCGGGTATGATCCGGTTAATGATGAATACAAACTATTGGTATTGTGCATGAAGGAAAAAATGCAACGTCATGGCGGTAGAACTCGAATATTACAACTATCATCTCAACATCAAGTAGTCACATTGGGTGTTGAAAAGAAACAATGGAGAATGATTGATTATAGAACTCCTCACGGTCCTGTGCTTAACAGTGTGTGCATAGATGGAGTTATATATTATGTTGCTTTTACGGGGGCTGATTTGTCACAGCTGAGCTTAATGAGATTCGATTTGGGGTCTGAAAAGTTGGATCTTTTTA
This sequence comes from Arabidopsis arenosa, assembly GCA_905216605.1. Lineage (NCBI taxonomy): Eukaryota > Viridiplantae > Streptophyta > Magnoliopsida > Brassicales > Brassicaceae > Arabidopsis > Arabidopsis arenosa. The sequence continues at coordinate 16,228,500 of LR999456.1, forward strand.
CTAGTTTATCCGCGGACTTTCGAACCGAATTTCTCCATGGTTCCACATTAATGAGCTACAAGGGAAAAGTAGCCTTAGCCACTAAAACTTCAAGTTATAATTTTGAAGTGTGGGTTTTGGATCAGCAAGCCGAAACTCATGGATGGTTGAAGAAAAGTTTCAGTATCAAAGGTAAGAAGTTGCTATATCCTGGTTTATTTATCAAAGGCACTACTCATACAGGTGAGTTTATTTTGGCACCACGGTTCTATTCTAATAACTTTTATGTTATCTATTACAATCCCGACACGAAATTTTTTAGAAAAACCAAGGTTCAAGTACACGCAGACTATGAGTTTAAGCATCGGGAAACAAAAGCAATGGTTTTTTCGGATTATGTAGAGAGTGTTAGGTTGTTGTAGGAGATACATTTTCATGCTTTGATACCTATAATACTTGAAATGTTTTTTTTTTTTTTTCTATAATCAAGAGTGATCCGGGCTTTTACTACTTAGCTAATCCCTTCATGGTGAGAGTAACCGTCGAGTAACCATTTACCAAGTTTTCTAATAGGTTCATGTCATTATTTCGACTGGCCAAGTAAAGTAAATATAATACTTGAAATGATTGGTTTGATAGACTTATTTTTGGGATATTTTGTCACTTTATTTGAAATCTAGTCGTATTTGTCTATATCTCATATTTCAATTTTCAACTATTATATTCTCTGTTTTAGGTACCTATAAATTTAGAGTTTGTACTTTTTAATATATCTAGAAAGAGTAATGCAATCTGACTAAATAAAATTTTATGTTTAGTCACAAAAAAAAAATGTTGTCCATAACAGCCGATTTGTCTGTAGTACATTAATACAATCAGAATTCAAGAATCCAATCATTTTGTTCAAAGACATCAACAAAATCTTTCTAAAAAGATATATCAGAATTCAAGTTCTTTAATCTCATCGCCAATTCCTTTTGTAAAAAGGATGCGTCCCAAACACGGTAGGTCCATCTTTGCAGACCTTGCAATCGTTTCCTAAACATACGATGAATTTCTCAAGCTTCTCAGTGGCAACTTGCACAAGATTGTCATTATGTATCGTTTTGGAGGCCTGTGATTAGCGAGAAAACTGCGGTAATGGTGACGTAAGAGCATCGCAAACTTAACCTCTTAAGGCTCTGGAGGTGTAGCACGATTTCATCAGCATAGTGTTCATGCAAATTACCCAAATATTTCAAGTTGGTAAGGTTACTACAGTTCTTTGTTTTATGTAGAAACCCAATTCATAACAGCTTGAAAACCGAGATTTCCTTTTAATATTTTATTTTATTTACTTCAGTTGGGTTTTCCATTTACACTGATTTATTTAGAAATAGTTGTTAGTTTCAAAATAATACGTAAAGGGAAATCTGAAATTTAGATCTACGATTATTACATAGTTTGGCCGCTAAAAAACGGATTATAATTGTACGATGTAATAAGTAGTACTCCCAAAGACATTCACGAACTCATCTTACAACACAGTATTGGTAACACAATACTAATGAGCTTTTATTTGTCTTATAATGCCTCTTTCCTTGCTTAAGCAGTAACTCCCAACAGTTTCTTCAGGTCCTTCTGCAATTGCGAAACAACGATTTAACAAGCAATTAGAAACTTTGTGGCTCTAAATCAAACTAAAGTGTTTGATGATTATATGTGATAGAGACATTATTACCTCAATGCTGAGAGGAGAAGTAGTTGGCGCGTAACGGTCGACGACATTTCCATCTTTGTTAACCAAGAACTTAGCGAAGTTCCACTTGATGCCGTCTCCAAAAAGCCCGCCTTTGCTTGATTTCAGAAACTTGTAGATTGGGGCAGCTTTGTCACCGTTCACATCAACCTGTATTACATAGTGCAAAGGTAAAAGAATCAAGTCCAAGTAGAGATCTGAAAATGATTCACTGATACTAATAGAGCTTGAATTCTTGATTGTAGTTTGAAACACAGAGTCATCCCATTTTGAACGAAAAAGTTTTTTGTTTAACTACATGATCCAAAAATGGTTCAATGATACTATTAGAGCTTGCAACATTCTCACATATCATGTCTGAATGAATTTGAGATAGTGGACAATTGAAAAGTGCTACCTCATCTCGAGGGTTTACTCGAGAAATGCGAAAAACTACAAACTCGAAACTAAATAACTTCTTCATTCAAAATGGGATTACTCTTGTTTCAAACTAAAACGAAGAACTAATATAGCCCAAGATGGTAAAATAAGACTGAATTAGAAAGAATCACAGAACAAGAAAAGTTGTTACCTTGTCGAAAATCGGGTACTCAGCCTTGAAACGGGTACAAGCAAACTGAACAATCTCTTCATTAGTACCAGGCTCTTGATTCCCAAACTGGTTACACGGGAACGCAAGAATCTCAAACCCTGAACCAAACATTGCAACCATTAACAACAACAAACACAATCATAAACCATGATCACAAACAACTAGTAAAATTGTATACCATGGCCTTTGTACTTCTCATAAAGCTGTGCAAGCTCCGTATAGTTCGAATTAGTCAAGCCACTGCACGAAAATTCAAAACACCAAAGAAAGTAAGTCACTAACCAATGAACCTAAGATCACAAAATCAAAGCATACAAAAATTGAAAATTTTACCATTGAGAAGCAACGTTCACAATCAAAAGAACCTTCCCCTTGTAGATACTTAGATCAACATCGTTTCCCTTAGCATCCTGATTCAATTCAGGACTCAAAATCGTTCAAAATCAGATCACAAATTCAATCAACAAACACAAATTTCCAATCTAATCAAAGAAATTCAAAATTAAATTCAAATTTCCATATAAAATGCTTTGTTCCCTGACTCGATGTACGAACCTAGGACCAGAACCTCTTTAGTTATTCGGAAAAAAAAATCGAACCTTGACGGTGAAATCGTAGATAGATTTGGGTTCGGAAGAAGTAGCCATTGAATGTTCCGATCTAGAAAGTTTAGCACCCGTTGTAGAGATTGGAAGAGAGATAATCCGATGAGAATTGAAAAGTTGTTTCGCAGAATCGAATCGTTTTGATGAAGATGATGATGATGATGATAAACTTCGAAGGAGAGGATTGGTTCTTCTTATATAGAGAAGTCGAATTGAGGATCGAAGCATTTGCAAAAGAGAAGATTCGTTTCTCACAGAATTTAGATATTTATTTTGTTGGAGTCAAAATATCATTTAGCTTCTTGATCCGTGTTCAGTGGTTGGAGAATGGAATAGACACGTGGATGTTTGAGAGGAAGCCACGTTGGGAGACTCGTCGGACCACTCGGTGTGATTACGTCATCAGTTGCGTTTATTCTGGCGGTCGTAATGTGAACGCAACTGTGTTTTGGATAGTTTCTCATATTGGGCCTAAATTTGGCCCATAAATTATTTTATTTTTTTAGCTAAATTTATTAGATTTATTAATATCAAATGGGAATTATAAAACTAGTATACAAAACCTAAAAAAAAAAATTATTGCATAAACAGATATATGTATCATATATTCATATAATAAGAAATATGTATTTTGAAAAATGAATTTAACGATGTTTTTCATAGATAAACTTTATTCGTCATGAAAGTCATTATTTTTTTTATATAATTCTTTTTTATGTGAATTGTAAGCGTAAATCGCATTTTTTAGTTGAAATTTATATTGCACACCGCATAACAAAACCGATATTTTTGTCTATAAATTCTTTTATCATCAAATAAGAGTGAAATTAAAATATGCTTCACAATTTGAATTTGGAGTTCTCTAGCTAATGGAATTTAGAAGCTCACAAAAAGACAAACTTTTCACTGACTATAACAAGAAGACAAACGTTAGACGAATTTCGTTTCTAGTTTTATACCAAATTGGGAAATCTTGGACCCATTAATCATTTTCTCTGATTTTTTTATGAGCTATTCTTGAAAAGGAAACGCACTAATGAGTATCATATATCAATCCAAAATCTTAGAACGTTTTCAAATGAACAAACAGTAGATAAAATAAATCCAGATTCCAAATAATAACATTATATAAAGCTATATCCGACAATGACATGTAAGGGATTAAAAGCTAAAGCATACTATCCGTTCGAGCAGGTAACCGGCGGAAGAAGTTAACCGGAACAGAAGGAAGCCGGTGCCGGAACCTCGGATGCCTCATCGTGAAGAAACCAGCCAACGCTACAACAATCTGAATTGGTGTTATGAAGAAAACAATGGCTGCAAGAAAGCAGAATATAACAAATATTGCGGTCGCTCGTGGATCTCTCCAGCTTAAAAGTGCTTGAAAACGTTCTCCTTGTGTTGCAAGGTCTCCAATCACAGTCTGAATCCTCCCGGCCACGCTCCTAAGCCGGTCGTACCTTAACCGCACCATGTCGGGGTTTCTAGTGGTTGGAAACGTGTCAAACTCTTCATCAAGCTCGTCTGGGTGGACCGCCTCGGCTTGAGAGATTTTCGTATTCATGTGTGGTGGATAACGCGGTCTAAACCGGTAGTTCCAGAGCCCGATCAAAAACATGTAGAGAAACATGGTTGGTAAGATCAGTTCCGGGAGACAAACAAGCATCAGAAACAGAACATGAACAAGAACGGTCGTGATTGGGTTTCTCCACGAGCAAATGTCCGAGAACCATTTCCCAACCGCGATAACGCCAGAGAAAACCGTCATCATCCGGAAGAAATTAGCTTTGCTCTTACGCATACTCCACAAATGTGAATCCGTGTCCGACATAAACTCAATAATCTCCTTCCGTAGAGGAGGCTCTGCTCTACCTAACCGCGCAGCCACTATATTGACTGCCTGGTGTCGAAGCATGTCCTGCTGCATAACTGAAAACGGTCTTACATAATGCATTTTTGGCAAAAGCGGTTTTGAGTATTGGTAAAGCATGTTTGCGAACGAGATGCATGTGAACCTCACGGCCATATGCAACTCGCCCATTTTCTTCACCCCAGTAGGGTGAAGAACGAGCAGTGGATAAGAATGTGTGTAGATACGTCCAGTCTCTAAAGTAGACAACCTTATACGGATCTTACCAATCTTCACATCTCTATTTCCTTTTTCCCCGAGCTGTCCGTTATCAAACACACCAACGGTTAAAACCGTCGCTGGATCAAATACTTCCCACGTATACTGCTCGTTATACTTGGGACACAAGTTATCCACCATAGTCCTCGTTCTAACCCACTTTTGGCCATATTTTCCAACACAAAAAGTGTCAGAGGTTCCTCTGCCTTCTCTAGTTTTCATTGGGTGTAGTCCAACAGCGTTTAAGATCCCGAGTTCAAGAACTCCAATCGGTTGTCTCCAGAGCGGTCTCGCGGATGGGCGGAGATCGCTGCTATAGTGTGTCGACTCATCCAAAACATGGTAGCCTCCTTCAAGACAAACTCGGAGGTGAATCCTCATAGAGAATTTTTCTCTCTTGAGCTGATCCACATCTACAATAACTGGTTTCTCCAGATTATACCTATCAAAACACATTTCTATCAAAACGTTTAAATTTTATATATTATGAAACTAGTATCATAAGTAGAAGCATTACCATCGTGCATGTATCATATGGTCATCAGCTCGCTTCTCTACCGTGTTCAAAGGAATGTAAGTACGGCCAACTATCTCGTCCTTTCCTGGAGCAACCCGGTCCTCGACGGTGAGAACCAAATGGTCTTCAAAAGGCTCCGCAACAACAAACAAAAAGTCTTCGTTCCATACCGCACCAAGGGTTCGAGCTTGGCACGGTCTGGTCTTCATGAGTTGGTTTCCTAGCTGCGCTTTGACGTAAACATCAGGGAACCTAGTTTTGTCTGTTGGAATCAAGTCTTGTGCTTCGATCACGTTCACACGCACGTACCACAGACGAGGCGCATGATAGACCTATATATTTTTAAACAAAACAACACAAAAAGAATCAAATTATTTGGTTATAGCAACGTGACATCAATAAATATTTTAAACTCTCACAGTTCACAAGTAAACAGGTCAAGAAAAAAAATCGAAGTCATCGTACCTTTGAGCGGAGAACGGCGGAGATAGCTGGAGAACAATCAACAGGCATTGCAGCATCAGAATGCCAAGCATCAGAGAAAGCTTCATCGGCTTGTGTACCGATCCAAACAGCGAGCATTAGCTCACCTTTGATCTTCTCACCTTTCTTGTCCTCTAATCTATACCATTGCGGAGCAAGAGGACTATCAGGAGGCACACGAAGAGGGACATCGTTAATGTCAAACCGAACAAACCCGACATAATCATCTTTTAAAAGATCTTTGTCCTTAACCACTACTTCCAACACCGAGGCTTGCATTCGCTCTTTCGCGAATGCAAACACTTGGTTCCATTCTGGATGCTGTCTCTTCTCAAAATGTCTTGTGATTCCTTTGTAGTTCCCTACTTTCACCTACAAAAACAAAAAGTTTTAGAAACAAATTCTTTATCTGAATAAAATGTTTTATAAAACATTACTTAATTAATTACCTCCACGAATGGATCAACACTTCCTGTTATATCCATTATAGGAAGCTCACGAGCTTTGACAACGCGGACATATAGGAAATACATTCTCTCTACAAGATCATAAGTACTGGTAGCGGTTTTGTCCTTGTGGATAACGCGCCCACCAACGACTCTTCCACCACCGAGATGCGGGCTTGTTTCCTTAAGCGCGAAATCTGCAGGCTGAGCTGAAGCAATGGAATGCGCATGCACTAGCTTCGAAGGCGGTGCTGGTTCGGGTCTCATCTCGTTTACTTGGTGCTTTGGCACGTAATGGTGATGATGTTCGTTATGATGATCTTGTTCAGCGGCTAAGGAAGAGGATTGGTTATGCCCTTGTGGATGTTGTTGTTGATGTTCTTGAGCACTGTTTGGGAGATTGTAAAATACATGTCGTTTGTCGGATCTATGTTCTACCTTCATTGCTGAAATTGTCACAAAAACAAAATCAAATCCAAGTAAATCACGCTTTTGTTGCTCTAAACAATCATCACAAATAGAAATGAGCATATAAAATCAAACTAAACCAAACAATTTTTTTAAAATTTAAATTGAGCTAATATTTATTTTTGTTTATTATAACGGCATTGTTTTCATTATTCTCTATGCAAAATAAACCGGATCGAAATCGAACAAAACTCGAATTGAATAAACCGAAAATCATTCAAAAAAAACAATTGAGGTTTGGCAAAACTGGACCGAAATATTTTGGTTTCAATTAGACTCTCAACTCCTAAAAAACCAAAATATCCTATCCGAATCGAACCAAAAATATCATATGTCCACCCTAAATAAAAATGGTATATATATGAAAAAAACACAAAACAAATGGTATCAAAGCTGATCGGTTAATACCTCTTGGGATCGCCGGATCTAGATTATCTAGATGATCATTAGAAGCAGCAGAGGATTTTAAAGAAGCCTCATCGGTTATGTAAACTTTCAAGCCGAGTTCACCTCTCACTCGAGAGAAGATCCCACGTCTCTCCATGGGAAAGTGAAGAACAACAGCATCAGAATGAGGAACAAAAGATGTCCCTGAAAGAGATACCTTGCCAAGGAAGGAACGTCCATTAGTAGATCTGTTGTGACTATAAGCTTGAGCTTCAAGATTGAGATAGTGAAGACGAGATGGATCTGAGATGTTGAAGAAGAAACTCTCATTCCAAACCGGGTTTAAGTCTCGATCTTTGATCGTTGTTCGGTGCTTCTGACCATCGAAGTAAAGCTCAACGTAAGCATTCGATGTTCCTTGCCCATCTTTTGGGAAGAGATTGTGTGCTCCGATCACGTCCACGCCGAGTTTTAGATTGCTCATCATCATGATCGTCGATCTTGTCTTGTTCGATCAAATCGAACACTTAAAAGTGAAGAGAGACTTAGAGCAGAATCAAGCTCACAACTTCAATTTTGATAAAAGGGTCTTGAAATTATATACTACTATACATATTATAATATTTATTTGCACATGCATATGCATTCATTGGTATATGTATAGGTTGTGGAGAAACTTAAATAATTTTGGAAAGACCAACTTAGATTTCAAGTAAGGGTAGACAGAGTTTCTTGGGATTTTCTTAAATGTTTCTCATCTTGAAAAATTAAAAGAAAAATCAGAACCGACCTTAATGTATACATGTACAATAATGCATATTTATGTTATAAATAAATATGATATGGTGTGCCTTAACATATTGACATGAGTTATAACTAGGATATGGTGTACCTCAACTAGGACCTCAACCCATAATTATTTTTTTCTTTAAAAGTAAAAAAAAATACTACAAAAACCAAATCTATTGTACAGAGTTATAAATGTGAATATAAGAAATAAGGTCAACTCTTTACCTTCTTTGTGTTGATTGGATGAGATGGATTCAGGAAAAGTAATGAAAAACCACATATTATCATCTTCACACATAAATGCAGACGCGTATAAAAGAGATCAAGATTTCATGCATGCATATTGGTTATACATATTTAAATAATTAAATTGATCCATTATCTAAGGTAAAGATCCTAGAAAAACGCTTATGTCACATGAGTTTGTTTGACTTATAAATTGAGCACATAGCTCTTATTTATTTCTAAAGATCTAAATTTCCACCAATAGAAAAACTAGGTCTCCGCAGTAAGTGATATGACTATTAAATGCTATATACATTTATACGAAATACATGTGTGCATGTATTTATACGTACACGTATTTTTAGAAGTGGATCAAAGGTACAAAATCTATGCTACTTAACATACTAGAATAAACTAATTTAAATTTTTCATTCGTCATTTTTACAAATAAAAAGATAAAATTTGGCCCGAGTTATGTCGAGGTCTCAGTCAAAATTAATAATTTAGTTATCAACCCTAGTCATGAATCCATAAATTTTGGACAAACAAATTGCAAAGGTAAGAATTAACATCGTAAAAATAAGAAAATTAACATCGTAAGAAGTTTTTTGGAGATTAGTTAGCTGTTTAGTTAAAATATAAAATGGTTTTTAGTGAAGAAATAGTCAACTATCATATGAAGATTTAAGATTTAATCAGTAATCATTATACAATTTGTATTCAATTATATTTCTAGCTTAATTTGGATTATCCGCTGATCTCATCTCATCTCTGCACATGTTCTCTTTCTCACCTGTTTTCTAGTCTTCTAGAGAGAAGTCAACGTAAAAAAAGTAAAAAACACATGGGCTAAAGGCATGTGATAGTTTTATTTATTTAGACAAGCAATGCACGACGTTTTTTGTGCAATAAAACAGCGTGACGTTCTCTTTTTTAGCTCCATAACACCGTGCTGTCTTTGAGTGAACGTCTACGTCTTCTCGAATCTGCAATTCCCTGAAATTGGGCAAATTGAAATTCCCAATCCTAAACCCTAATCTCAAATTTGAGAAATTAGGTTTTGTTTTCTTCCTTTCTTTGTCACAATTACTTACATTTTTGGGGATTTAGTAGTCTCCTTTGTATTTTTTAACCTAAAAATCTCAATTCTTGTGTTTCTGATGCTTGAGGTTTATAATCAAAACTGTAATTGAAAACTTCAATCTCGAAGCTTTTTTCATAGTAAAGTTTCAGTCTTTTGCAATTTCTACTATGTTCTTAGTGATTTGTGACAAAATTTAAACTTGACTTCTCTTTCAAGATAACTTTTTTAGGTAGACAAAATCTGTAAATTGAGCATAAAGTTACCAAATTTGAAGTTATTTTGGATGAATGAGGATATGGTTTTTTTCTGATAAGTGATAATGAAGTTTCTTTGAATGTTCTTGTTTAGTGATGGAAGCAAATAGAGAGAAGTATGCTGCTGATATATCTTCCATAAAGGAAGCTCATGAGCGTATTAAGCCGTATATACATAGAACTCCGGTGTTAACATCTGAATCGTTGAATTTAATCTCCGGAAGAAGCTTGTTCTTTAAGTGTGAGTGCTTTCAGAAAGGGTGAGGGGACTTAGTACTAATGCTTGATTCAGTGAAGATTCTCTCATTGTTCTCATTTTTAGTTTTCTGTTTATTGTGGAAAAAGGGGAGCATTCAAATTCCGTGGAGCGTGCAACGCTGTTTTGTCGCTTGATCATGAACAAGCAGCCAAAGGAGTTGTAACACACAGCAGGTTTTGTAAGATTTTGTTTCCATACTATGAAAGATTAATGGTTTATTGTTTACTGATTTCATTTGTTGTTATAGATAATGATAGACTTAATAGTGTTTGGATAGTTGATGATATTCCGCAATTGTCTTCGCTTGTTAATCCCTTAGTTACTGTTGGAAGATCAATGCTATATTTTCGACTAATTTCATTTGTGCTTATTGGTATTGATAGACTTAAACAGTGATTGAGTAGTTGATGATATTCTGTTGTTGACTTATTGTGTTCACTTGATTGTCTCTTACCGATTTACTGTTGATTTTGTTGTACCAGTGGTAACCATGCTGCTGCGTTGTCTTTGGCTGCGAAGCTTCAGGGAATCCCGGCATATATTGTTGTACCGAAAGGTGCTCCAAAGTGCAAAGTTGATAATGTGATCCGGTATGGTGGTAAGGTTATATGGAGTGAATCAACAATGTCTTCTAGAGAGACAGTAGCTGCAAAGGTTTTGCAGGAAACAGGTTCAGTTCTGATCCACCCTTATAATGATGGACGCATTATAAGGTATTTTGCTTTCTCGATGTTGGTATTTCAAATGTATGTTACTCACAAAAGCCTTATTTTGCTAGAAATATAGAACTTTGAATCTCTTGAGTGGCTCATTAACACAATAGGGAACTAAATCCTCCAAAATTTAAGTTATTTCAATTTTCTTAGGCAAAAGTGCATATTAGGAATAACACTATGCGGGAGGAAGCATCTCTGTTTTAATATGGCCTTCTTTGTTCTTTGATGAGATAACTCTTATTTTTCTGCCATAAATGCATTATGGGTGAAACTGACCTTAGAGTTATCTTGTAACAGCGGTCAGGGTACAATTGCATTGGAACTGCTCGAGCAGATCCAAGAGATTGACACTATAGTTGTGCCGATAAGCGGGGGTGGTTTGATATCTGGTGTGGCTCTTGCTGCCAAATCAATTAAGCCTAGCATTCGGATTATAGCCGCTGAACCAAAGGGAGCCGATGATGCGGCTAAGTCTAAGGTTGCGGGTAAAATCATCACTTTACCTGTGACCAATACAATTGCGGATGGCCTTCGAGCTTCTCTTGGAGATTTAACCTGGTAATCTACTTCTTACTCGTATAGGAATCATGTCTCTATGGTGCAGATATAGAACGCAAAAGGGTTCAAAATCTTTATCATTACTTGTTTTTTCTATTAGGCCGGTTGTGAGAGATCTAGTAGATGATGTGATAACTTTGGAAGATTGCGAAATAATCGAAGCCATGAGAATGTGCTATGAGATACTGAAGGTCTCTGTGGAACCAAGTGGGGCTATTGGCCTAGCAGCAGTATTATCAAACAGTTTCCGTAACAATCCTTCTTGGCGTGATTGCAAAAACATAGGAATTGTACTCTCAGGAGGTAATGTTGATTTGGGCTCTCTATGGGATTCATTTAAGAGTTCAAAGTAAACACCTTTGCTTATTGCATTTGTTTCAATACTTCCTTAGATATCAATGAGAATGGTTGTATGCTCCACTGCTTCATTATTATCCATTAAGTTATTGATCTTATGATTACATGCGTACGCATATCTACGTACCCACTTACACACATACAAGAGAGACGAGTCTCTTCTCGTCTCTTAATTATTTATTGCTCCTTTGTAACCAAATAACTATATGGGTCAATCGGGAGCTGCTCAGACCCGTAGCACCGAGCTTAGCTCCTAAGGACAAAACACGACCCTGTAGTTAGTGGAACTACAAGTGAAAGTGCTTGTCGGGTCGTCTTGTGGATAGCTGTAGGCGTCGGGACACCTCTGTTTGAAGAATCTTGAGAACCCAGTGCTGCTACATGAACCTTGCCCATTCGTACAGCAGTACTGGTTCGTCTTATAAACTGTGCACGGGTTGTTGCAACCGCCCGGGGCTCTCAATTCGTTCGGGCACTGGCCTTTTATGTCCGCATTGCATATTATGCGGTGGCAATTCGAGCTTGTTGGGCTGGAAACAATACACACCAACAAAAAATTATCACTAAGTTATCAACGACAGAGAAATTGCTTTTGTGAAACTCTCATATTTATGAAAAGATTATACATGGTGATCTTCTTACCTAAACTCCATAGGAATGTTAAATCCATCGACAAGTGAGATGTCGTAGAAGTCTAAGTTATTGTATTGGTTCAAAGCGTACTCAGCCAACGTGTTTGGAGGCTGGCCCCAACCAGTACATTGAAGTCCACCACTGCAGTCACCGGTTTCGCATCGGCTACGGCCCGAGGAGTCAAAGTTACAGTTGGTCCGACCCCAAATACGTGCCATTTTAGTGCCGGCAGCGACATCTAGCCTCCATGACTGGCCCGCATCAAGACGCCGGCCACCTCCGGGGCTTGCGGCAGCCCACACGGTGTAACTACATCGGTTTAGGATGTCAAATGTGGCAGCCGTCGCGGTCGAGATGAGGAAAATGATGGAGAACATGAACGTAGAGTATGAGATGTTTGCCATTTTTTGTTGGTTCTTCTACTACTTTTGTTTGTGTGTGTGTGTGTGTGTGATCTTTTGTTAATGTTTCTTATGGGTTTTATAGGGATAAGGGGTTATTTCGGTAATTTGGAACCTATGTGAGAAATTTCAAACAGTATGATATTTAACCAACGTGGATTTTTCATTTCATGGATTTGGAGGCATTATATTTAGCCGACTTGACCATACTTTTGTCGGGATTATTACAAGATTTGTCCCTTTTGGGCTACCATTTTTTATTTTTGCCATTTAGTTGATGGGTTTTTAGATTTGCCATTATCAGCAATGTGAAATGACGCTCTTGCCCTACACTAAACTGTTTGTTTGATCACACTCTTCTGAAACGTTTTCTCCGTATGAACCCAGACTTTTTTTTTTTAATATGAATCCAGATTTTTAAAAACTAAACCCTAGATCCAACTGCATAAACCCAAATGGAAAAGAAACAGTAGGGCCAACAAATAAAATATGGGTAAATTAGCAGAGCCGGAGACATCACAAAAGAACTCATCACCAATCCGAGGTCAACAACATCGCTTTTCACCGATCAAGCGACAACCCGTCACCAATGACCAACAGCGGAAAGTGATCTTCTTCGATGCCGAGGCTCCGAAAGCCGGAGAAAAACCGAAGACGACGAACTCTCTTTTCTCTCTCTCCAATTCTGGTTTTTGTCGAAAATAATTGTTTTTGTTTTTTAATCGTAAATCACAGAGTTATATGAATAGGGCAAAATCGTCATTTTGATTCACTAGAAATGGCAAATTTGAAATGCCACGTGAGAAATGGCTAGATGTACAAAGGCCATCGAAAAAAGTCCATAGCTCGTAATTAACTCTACTTTTGTCTGAGTCCGAATACAAAGACTTCACTAGTTTTTTTTTTTTTTTGGCTCAACATCAACTTTCCATTAACCAAGTCGAAATTACACATCGTTCGACCACAACAAATTTCACCCAAATATAATGACTCAGTCTAGTATCACCCTGAAACACTAGCGGATCCAACGCTACCCGACGTAAGTCATGTATTTTTTCAACCACTGCGAGATGAAACACACCACAACACGGTGTTGAATCATCTCTTAAACCACCTAAAAAGACTCTAATGACACGAGAACAATTACTTACACGGAGAAGACCTAAATCTAATCTGAATTACAAAACAGCCCAAACTATTAATCCCTTATGATCGGAATGTAGAGCTTGTCCCAATAGTATCACCACCCTGAGGCGCATTATCAGAAAGAGTTGGTTCCCCGGCTTTCATTGTTCCGGTCTTAAACCAAAAACGGACAACACATCCGACTGAACCGACAAGGAGACGCAAAACATACCAACAAAGCCATAGACCTCTCCGAATTATCTAAGCAATACTCGTAATACTAATCGTCTTAGGATTAGAGTGGAGCACGAATTAGTATACCTTCACCTCCCAGTGCATTTCCGGATTAGCCCTATCGCCTTTGCCTTGTTGCCTTGCTTCTTCGCCGGACTGACCCGAGATTAGAAGAGACTGTCGGGAAATCCGGCTTGAGGGAAACCTCAGATCTCGACCACCGGCTTCCTCAGAATCATCTCCAACCTCCGGTAGACTCTAAGACTCGCCTCACCCATTGTACTTCGGACGGTTAGGATCTCTGGCGGGAGGAACAAGGGAAGCGGAAGGGCTCGATTTGGCTCCCCAGATCCGATACCAGGAAGCTTCGAACCATCGCCAGTCCCAAAACGAAAAGAGAGCCGAGATCTCCTTCTGTATCGTCCTCCACCGCACCATCTCGTCACTGCCGTTGAAACCCTCCTTTACGCCGCCGGAGACAAGGAGGTGAAGGCACCCTACAAAAATCGACACAAAAGAAAAGAAAGAACCGAAAAAGAGTAAAGAGAGGAAGAAGCCCTCTCACGGCACCGGCCGGAGCCGGTAACCGGAGAGGCAAAACGAAATCTGGGTTTAGGGTTGGTTGCGGCGGCGTCGAGCTAGAGAGAAACTAGGTTTTTTATTGGGAGCGGTGTTATAAGACTTCACTAGTTAGATGTAAGAGCACCTCCATTTATAGCCTCTTAACTAAAAAACGCTAAGAAACTCTTCAGAAACTCACTTTACATTTGTCCTTTATCCTCTTATAATTGGTTATATTTGTTTTTATAATTTAGAAATTAATTATACTACAAATTAAATTATATTAAAAATATTGGTCTAGTATTTGCAAGAGCCTTACTTGAGTCTCTTAGAGCAACCCCAATAGAGGTCTCTTACATGGGTTTCTTGTAATAAAAAAAAAACTAAAAATATTAGAAAAGCATGAAAGAGAATGAAATGGGTTTCTTAGTTAAGAAACTTAAAAAAACTCATAAAAAACTTTTGTGCCACTTGTATTTGTATTAATGGTTCAATTGTTTTAAGAAAATTAAAATTTAATTATATATCTAAAATGTATTTAAATATTATTAATTTTTTGTTAAGAGACACATTTGAGTTTTTTAATGGTTGGGGGTGCTCTTACCAATAGAGACACTTCTGAGTCAATTTGTGCTCCAACGCAAAACGACATATCTTTATTGGTGCCAATTATCTTAAAAATATTGACTAACGCAAAAGTCTTTTTCCTAGATTGGTGTGTAGAATTAGGATAAACTACTGGTGATTTTCTTTTCTTTTTCTTAAGCAAGAAAATTTTGTAAATACCCCCTTTTATAGTTTCTGCTGTGTTCGTGGTGATTCGTGACAAAAAAACATAAGTTAAATAAGTAAATTCCGTTGAATTGACCATAAGTTATCATATTCAAAGTCATTTTAAAAGTTGATGTGTGGTAGTGAAGTTTTTTTTTTGAATGTTTTCCTTTAGAAATGGAAGCAAATAGAGAGGGTGAGGGTTTGTCCAAAAAAAAAAAGAGAGGGTGAGGGTACTTATTAGTACTAATGCTTTATTCAGTGAGGGTTTTCTCATTCTCCTCACAGTTGATCATATTCTTATTAAATAAATATATACATTTGAAAAATATACAATATTAAACTTAGAAACACGAAGTATATTAGTAAAAATATTTCCTTGTATTATCTCTCAACAAAAGAGAAAGACAACAAAACAATAAATTAGATCATTTGTATATGTAGAAAATAAATGGTAAAAGATTATATATTAGTTGTAGGCGTTGACCATAAATTTGGAGTCAATATGAGTGATTTAATAGAGAGGGGCGCGTAGGACACTTCTTGTCGATGGATCTTAATAACCACAAAATTCAAAGATTTTTTTCTGCAAAAAGTCCCCTAAATTTAAAGAGGTGTGAGAAACCAATTGCATTCCGATAGAGTTTCCCTACTATTAACTTTGGTATTTGCTGATATATGCATGGAATCTGGTCAGCGAGTCGAGGGTTTTCTATAAGTTTTTTTTTACCCTACTTATTTATGTTGTATTCTGAAACTTTGTGGCACAAATGAGTTTCCTCTCACTAGTTCTCTTTTTTTTTTTTTTTTTTTTTTAAATTTTAATAGTGAGAACCTTATTGAGAACTCCTCCTCTTTAAAAGCATCTTCATCATGTACATACCCATTTGGATATGTAAGTAATATAATAATATTATTTTTATATGATTTAATTATTTAATAAATTATATATTAGTTTGGATATCCATAGGTTTTTTTCTCCACTCTTTCATCCGTTTTCTATTTTTTTAATATATTTTATGGGGAGCCAGGAGAATTACCCTTAATATTTCAAATAATAGAAGTTCCAATTTTTGCCCAAAAAAAAAAAAAAAAAATGCACTAAAAGTCATGGTGCACACAAGCTAGTATCAATCTATTGTTTCTTAACAACAATCACATCTTGGTCCGACTTTGATATCAATAATTTTTGATGGTCAGGTTCGAATAGTATACAATCTACCTAAATTAATTTATCTATCTCGAGGTTATTTATTTATTTTAATCCGAGAATTCGCCGAACTAAACTGAAACTAATTCTCGGATTCCATAGAAATTCAGATTTTCTTAGCTGTTTTTTTCTAAGCACATAAAAGAAATTTATCCCTGACCTAAATTCACATGAAGATTCCACACCTCAAACAAGAGCCACGAAATCATCATAATTTGGTTATGGAGTAATATTCCATAGACATTATCATTAGTGATTTTTATGATAATATCTATGAACAACTATGTTTTATATAACTATATTTTTAGATAACTAATTTTCTGGAATATAAATCATTTGTTATCTTAGTTGAACTGCTGGTCGCTTGCAAGGATTAGACATATAGTACACAAACATACAAATCAAATTTATGATACTTATTTCTTTGAAATCTCATTATATTTATGATCAATTTCCTAAAATCAGTAAAAGTAATGTGCTTATAAGAATAAATATTTGAAATCTCATTCTATAAGACTACATCTGTTAAAATTCTTAGAATAAAACACGAGTATAATTATACTCAAATATTTATTCTTATAAGCTCATTACTTTTTCAAATTTTTGTATTTTCATTTTACAAATAAAAACAATATATTACAACTATAAATATAATTATTATCCAAATAAATTAATATTAAGTATCTTCTGATGTTATTTTGAACTTTAACGTTCTTTTTATTGGAAATTAGTATATGTAAAATTTTAATTGATAAATAACAAAATCTAATTGACAAATAACATACGTGAAGTTAATTTATGTAGATTTCTTTTTTTCGTTAGCTTTTTTTATTTGGTTAAGAAAAATTAAAATCAAATTTGTCTAAGATATAGACATGAAAATTAGTATATGTATATTTTTTTAATAATTAGTTTTCTATTTCCTTAAGAAAAAAAAAGTTAAATTCTTTCTGACACGTGTCAAAATTTGAACGATAGATTTGACATGTGTCATGATCATACGGGTTACTAACTTTGAAAACCAAGCTTTATATAACAAGATATATGTATTGCAAACATTATATATCAAACTTATATATATAATGTATAATCTCATTTAACCTAATAACATAATTGATTTGCCATCTCTACAGATCTTCAACTACCGAAATGTGACTATCTTTCGTAGAGGTTGGGGAAATGCAAACTCAACTCTGTCTTTACTAAAAGTTGTTGTAAACTTGTAGTGTAGTGGTAGAGTCCTTTGCCCTTGCATTTAAGATGCCAGTTTGAATTCAATCCTAACAACATTTGTGATTTTTTAGTCGCAGTTGTGTTTATAAATTGACTAAAAAGATCTGATATGTGCATTATAATTAGGAAAAATAAATAAAAGTAAATTTTACTCTAACATTTAAATAAGTGGAAATTTAGTCTTTGATAACAAAAAACAAATTCCTTTAGTGGGTCCAGATAAATTTGGTAAAGTTATTTTCTACTATTTGGCTTATCAGTCACAGCTAATTAGCTTTATAAAGCTTTCTTGCTTTAGGCATAAAATTATTTTGAACCGGTTTTAAGAAAATATAAACTGGACTGTTGATAAAAGAAAACAAAATTGCTGTTAAAATAAATAAAAATCATAAATTGGAACATTTTATATGTAAAATTTTAGGTCTACTAAAGGTATTGTATATTCTGTGGTATATACTTTTACGTCTAATCTTTAATTGATCCATTGGAGACCGATTAGTAATGTTAAATACTCAACTACACCTAAAAGTCTACTTCCTGATGCTAAAATTATTTAGTTTCACTAAACGTGTTTCTCCTAAAAGCCGCCACGAATTGGTCTACATGATTTTTCACACGCAATTAGACATTGAATTGTCTTAGGATCTATAGTTTATTAGCTAGTTTATTCAACTTTTTTTTTTTTTTTGAATCTAATGTTAAATTATATTCAAGAAAAAAATAAATTTGTTTACACTTCAGTGCATACTGTTTTTAAAACAAAAAAGAAAAGACAAAAGACTGAGATCATTATAAAACTTTTGACTTGAAAAGTTGTGATCTGTTAAATTTTCTGTTTCTGTATATGTATATTTTCGTATTTCAAATTGAATCCATTCGCAATCTCAAACCAACACTAGAACAATCAATGAGCTCATTAGATTCCAATGTAAAATCTAGCAAACAAAATTTAAGATGTTTTCTTTATAGTTTTTTTTATATTTTCGACAAATCAAATATATTATATTATAAAAAGTGTTATAAACTAAATAAACAATTCCAATACAACCGTTGACGCAAATAGAGGTAATTGTATATAATTTCGATAAAAGAGTGGAAGTGACCAAGCTTTCCAATCGGAAATTTTAGACCATCTTCATTGGTCATCCCATGAGGGTGTCTTTAAATATAAAAATAAGGAAAATAAATAAATGAAGGTGTCTTTAAATGTGTGAATAGGTAAAATGAATGTCTCTAGGAAAACACTTTGTATCCCTAAAATAGGAGTGTCTTTAAATTTAATATTAATTTATTTTTAAAACATCCATAAAAGTATGACCAATAAGAATGGTATAACAGGAATCTGTTACGTTTCTCGTTCATACACTTGTAGTTGGATATCCTCTAATAGATGAAACTCCAAAATTTATATCGCATGACTTTGATTAAAAGAAGAAAATTACATGTTGCTGTAATGGATTTTAAATCATAAGATCTAATACTCTATAACATATACATGTTTTTTCATAGTCTATTAGCAAATACTAGAACACAAAGTTTTCTTTATAGTAATCCTAAATTTTCTTTTTTCTTAACTTGATTTTCAAAGACTTATCAATCACAAAAAGTGACAAAGTTATATTCTGTTATGTAAAAATGTTCTTGGCAGAAAGAATGTTTTAATTTTCTAAATAATATATATCATATTTATTTCAACCATATAGTAAAAATAAAAAAAATGATTTTCATTGTATCCTACTAGCATTCGACTTTCACTATTATTTTGCTATGTTTTACTGTTCTGGTATATAACAAGATATGATGATACCTAAAAAATGTTTTTTTTTTGTTTGCTTGTATGCGTTAACCAACCTATTTCTTGAATATTTATTAAAACGCATTTAGTTTTAGAGAAATTTTAAAATCCTATAGCAAAACGGAAATACAAATATAATTTTTTGTAAAATAAAGATCCCCATCAAACCAAGTTCAACCGAAACTGTTATTTTTAGATTGATTGACCGGAAAGCGAGAAATATGTCCAACTTAAACACACATTCACAGATACATACAGTAGATACCAGTCTATTAATTCTCTTCTGTGACCATCTTGATCGGGAGCTGGTGGGATCCAGTAGCAGCGACCCTAGCTCTAGGACAAAACACGACCCTGTAGTTAGTGTTGGTGCAAGTGAAAGTGCTGGCGGGTCGTCTTGTGGATAGCTGTAGGCGTCAGGACATCTCTGTTTGAAGAATCTTGAGAAACCAGTGCTGGTACATGAACCTTGCCCGTTCGTACAACAATACTCATTCGTCTTAAAAACCGTGCACGGGTTGTTGCAACCACCCGGGGCTTTCAACTCATTCGGACACTGTCCATTTATGTCTGCGGTACATAATATCCGATGGCAGTTCGAGCTAGTTGGGCTGGAAATAGCAGACCAATAAATAAAAAGGCAAATTATTGTCGCGTCTAAAAACGTAAAATGTGTTTAGAAATAATGAACTATAATGGTTTACTTTTTTTTTCTTTTTTTTTGCCTAGCAGAAACAATGGTTTTAACGCCTGTTTATTATGTTAAATGTCAATATCGAGATTTTTACGTTTAGGGGTCCGAATTTATGAAATAAAGAAAAAAAAACTTAGTAGACTTTATGAAAAGATTATGGTGATATTCTTACCTAAACTCCATAGGAATGTTAAATCCATCGACAAGGGAGATGTCGTAGAAGTCTAAGTTGTTGAATTGGTTCAAAGCGTATTCAGCCAACGTGTTTGGTGGCTGTCCCCAACCAGTACATTGAAGTCCACCACTGCAGTCACCAGTTTGGCATCGGCCACGGCCCGAGGAGTCAAAGTTACAGTTGGTCCGACCCCAAATCCGTGCCATTTTAGTGCCGGCAGCGACATCTAGCCTCCATGACTGGCCGGCATCTAAACGTCGGCCACCTCCGGGGCTTGCGGCAGCCCACACGGTGTAACTACATTGGTTCAGGATTTCGAATGTGGCAGCCGTCGCTGTCGAGATGAGGAAAATGATGGAGAACATGAACGTCGAGTGTGAGATGTTTGCCATTTTTGTTGGTTCTTCTACTACTTTTGTTTGTGTGTGTGATCTTTTGTTAATGTTCCTTATGATTTTTATAGGGATAAGGGTTTATTTCGGTAATTTGGAACCTATGTGAGAAATTTCAAACAGTACGATTTTTAACTAACGTTGATTTTTCATTTCATGGATTTGGAGGCATTATATGTAGCCGACTTGACCATACTTTTCTCTAAGTCCGAATACAAAGACTTCACTAAGTTATCATATTCAGAGTCATTTTGAAAGTTGATGTGTGGTAGTGAAGTTTTTTTTTTTAATGTTTTCCTTTAGAAATGGAAGCAAATAGAGAGATTGAGGGTACTTATTAGTACTAATGCTTTATTCAGTGAGGGTTTTCTCATTCTCCTCACGGTTGATCATATTCTTATTAAATAAAAAATATACATTTGAAAAATATACGATACTCCCTCCGTTTCATAATATAAGGCGTTTTGGAAAAAGTTTTTTATTTCACAATATTATAAGTCGTTTTCGAGTTTCGATGCAAATTATATATTATTTTAATATTTTATGATTATTTATATTATGAAGTCTCTTTTATGATTGGTTAAACTTTTTAAAAGTAGATCTTCTTAATTGGCCTGTTTTTATCTAAAACGACTGATATTATGAAACGGAAACACGAAGTATATTAGTATAAAAATTTCCTTGTTTTATCTCTCAACAAAAGAGAAAGACAACAAAACAATAAATTAGATCATTTGTATCTGTAGATTATATATTAGTTGTAGGCGTTGACCATAAATTTGGAGTCAATATGAGTGATTTAATAGAGAGGGGCGCGTAGGACACTTCTTGTCGATGGATCTTAATCACCACAAAATTCACATATTTTTTTGTGCAAAAAAGTCCCCTAAATTTATTGAGGTGTGAGAAACCAATTGCATTCCGATAGAGTTTCCCTATTGTTAACTTTGGTATTTGCTGATATATGCATCGAATCTGGTCAGCCAGTCGAGGGTTTTTCTATAAGTTTTTATTTACCCATTTGGATATCTAAGTAATATAGTAATACTATTTTTTATATAATTTATTTACTTACTAAATTATATATTAGCTTGAACTAATAAAAGAAAGACACCTGTAAATATAATATTTATAGTTTTTTTTCTCCGTTCTTTCATCCTTTTTCTATTTTTTATTTTATTTTATGGGGAGCCAATAGAACTACCCTTTTTTTTTTTGTTAAAGGCTTTCATTAATAACAAAAAGAAAAGTATACAAGGAAGCAAGAAATTACGATCAGAACTAGCAACAAGTGCTAAGAGAAAGAAGGATTCAGAACAAAGAAACCTGAATAAAAAAGAGAAAAACAGATCCTAATTTCTGTCTTTTTCCAAAACCTTAGATGATCCAGCATTGAAGAATTGAGATCCCATGCTTAAAGCCCAGCTGATTCAATGCATTACACTTGTTTTCCAAAGTGGAAATAATGTGCTTTGCTACTATAACCGGAGAAAGAGAGAGACCATCATGGAAACACCGATTTCGTTCCCGCCATAGTTCATAGATTGCTCCCTGCCAACCTTGAAGGAGAGCAAGTTTCTTGTACTTGGATCCTGAAATTGTTGATAGCCAAAAAAGGACATGATCCCATAAAATTGGAGGAGACGAGAACCCAAGCCTTTGAGTAATCAATCTCCAAACTTCAGCAGAGAAAACACAGTAAAAAAACAGATGGTTCCGTGATTCCTGGGCCATACCACAAAGGAGACAATCCAACTCAACATCAAACCCCCAAGATGACAAACGATCAAGAGTAGGATTACGATTGAGCATAAACAGCCATGAGGAGATAGCATGTCTTGGAATGGCAGCCTTATGCCACAAAAGAGGAGCCCAAAAACGTTTTGGATTTGAAATCCGAATAGCATTCCACACAGCTTTTGAAGAGAAAGACTTGTAAGGAAGACCATCGATTGCCCAAATCGGAGTATCATTTGTTGATGACATGGTAATGGTAGATATGAAAGAGTGGAGAAGAACTTATCGCTCTGTTCTAGCGCTAGGGAGAGACCAACCATTCGCAATTCGAAGTTCAGCTACAGTTGAAAACAATAGAACTACCCTTAATATTTCAAATAATAGAAGTTCCAATTTAGGAATGTGGCGCAGCGTAAGGACTTAGATAGGTAGCTCAATCAAGAGAATAGGGATTTCTCTTGAGACCTACTTCGCTCAATCAAGAGATTAGAAGCAATCACTTGAGACCGACTTCTTGTTTTGATGAATTGAATCAAATCAACACAAGGAATGAGAAAACTCTCTTTTATTAGTTTATCAAAAGCTGCTGAAAACCTTAACCAAAAGAATGCTTATATAGCTTCTAAACCTAGGTCACAACCGACGTAGGAGAAGTAATTAAAAAGACTTAAACACCCTAAGAAGTCTTTCTTAAGTAACAAGAAAAAGGAAAATAGCCAAAACACTTAAAGGAAAATAGGATAAAGAAATGTAACCAAACGGCTACGTTTGGTTTGTCGCCAAAGCTATCACGATGCTGCTGCATCAGGACTCCCATGGTGAGAAGGATTCGACCCCGAATCTGGCAGGACTTCAGGAGGAACAAATGGAGACAAGTATCGAACATTAAACACATCAGAAGTGTTGATGTCAGAAGGTAGGCGAAGGCGATATGCGTTGTCGTTAATACGTTCCAAAACTTCAAGAGGTCCAATCTTCTTAGCTTTTAACTTATTGTAGGCTCTTGCTGGCATTCGATCTTTAGTGAGTACTGCCCATACTAGATCACCTGCATTAAAAACAAGACGTCGACGATGCGTGTCGGCAGAAGCTTTATACTTCGCCGTAGCAGAGTCTAAGTGAGCTTTTGTGTTAGCATGTACTTGCGCTAATTCAGCCACAAAATCTTCAGCAACACCATGAAATCGAGTACGATCAGGTAATGAAGAAAGATCCACTGGTCCGCGTGGTGTCAAGCCATATACAACATGGAAAGGGCAAAAACCAGAACTTCTATTGATGGCATGATTATGAGCAAACTCTGCTTGAGGTAGTTTTGAATCCCACGACCTAATAGCTTCACCAACCAAACACCGCAAAAGATTTCCCAACGATCGATTAACCACTTCTGTTTGGCCATCCGATTGAGGGTGATAAGCAGAACTCATATCCAAACTAGTATCAAGTAACTTCCAAAGAGAGCGCCAAAAATGACCAAGAAAGCGAGAATCTCGATCCGATACAATGGAACACGGTAAACCATGTAAACGATACACTTCTCGAAAGAAAAGTATGGCCACTTGGACTGCGTCAGTAGTCTTCTTACACGGTATAAAATGAGCCATTTTGGAAAACCGGTCAACCACCACAAATATGGAATCAAATCCCCGTTGAGTACGAGGAAGACCCAAGACAAAATCCATACTTATGTCCGTCCAAGGTTGTGTAGGAACAGGAAGTGGCATGTATAAGCCGGCATTTGATGCATGACCTTTAGATTTTTGGCACGTAACACATCTCTCTACAAACCTCTCAACATCACGTCTAAGAGAAGGCCAAAAATAAGAAGACGTCACTAGTTGTAACGTCCGATCTCGACCCACATGACCTTCATTATGCAGTTCCGAGATGAGCTGCAAGCGTAGACTACAATCAGGTATACATAAACGGGAATCTTTGAAGAGGAAGCCATCATGAAGCGTATAATCCCGTGATGAACCAGCCTGGACTTCTTGAAGAATGCGACTAAAGAAAGGGTCTGTTGGATATAGATCGCTGAAAGTACTAAGGCCTGGAACAGAGACGTTTAACACAGCAAGGAGTGCGTGGCGTCTACTCAAAGCATCCGCAACACGGTTACTAGCTCCAGATGTGTGCTTGATGACAAAAGTAAATTGTTGCAAATATCCAATCCACGAAGCATGTCTAGCCGACACCTTATCTTGCGTACTTAAATGTTTAAGTGCATCATGATCTGTATAAAGAACAAACTCCTTGTGAAATAAATAATGTCGCCAATGCTTAATTGCTTGAACAATAGCATAAAATTCCAAGTCGTAAGTGCTATAACGTGAACGAGAGCCAGACAATTTTTCACTAAAAAAAGCAATGGGGCGTTGTCGCTGACTTAAAACAGCACCAATGCCTGTCTTCGATGCATCACAATGTAACTCAAAAACCAAAGAGAAATCCGGGAGAGCCAAAATTGGAGCCTCACTCAACTTCTTTTTAATCACCTCAAATGCCGCAGAAGCAGTCAGAGTCCATACGAAAGAGCCTTCTTTGATACAATCAGTGATAGGTGCCATTAGACTACTGAATTGTGGCACAAATCGACGGTAAAAAGAAGCTAGGCCATGAAAGCTACGAGTGTCAGTGAGCGTTTTTGGTTCAGGCCAAGACTTAATGGCGGAAACTTTTCCCGGATCCACAGCTAAACCCTCGGCCGAGACTATATAACCAAGAAATTGGACTTCCGGTGAACCGAATTCACATTTCTTAATTGTAGCATAGAACTTGTCACGACGCAGGACAACAAGGACCTCACGCAAATGCTGTAGGTGATCCTTAAGAGACACACTAAAGATCAAGATGTCGTCAAAGTAAACAACCACAAATTTGCCGATAAAAGGTCGTAGGGCTTCATTCATAACACGCATAAAAGTGCTAGGTGCATTTGATAAGCCGAAAGGCATTACTAACCATTCAAAAAGACCCTCACGAGTTTTAAACGCCGTCTTCCACTCATCTCCAGGGCGGATTCTTATTTGGTGATAACCACTTTTCAAATCCAATTTGGAAAACACACTGGCCGTTCCAATCTGATCAAGTAAATCGTCTAGACGTGGGATTGGAAAGCGATAGCGGACTGTAATCTTGTTTATAGCACGACTGTCAACACACATGCGCCATGAACCGTCTTTCTTTGGAATAAGTAAAGCCGGAACTGCACAAGGACTAAGACTTTCACGCAAAAAACCCTTAGACACCAATTCTTCAACTTGTCGTCGAAGCTCCTCATGTTCACTTGGACTCATACGATAGTGGGAGCGATTGGTAAGAGATGCATCAGGTGTAAAATCAATGCGATGCTGAATATCTCTCAACGGTGGTAAACCTACGGGAAGATCTTCTGGAAACACGTCAGAGAACTCATGAATCACATCTTGAAATGCAACCGGAATAACACGTTCTGTTTTAACATGCGCAAGAGTCGGTAGCATGACAAGAACAAGACCCACATCCCGCATTTCAGCTTCAAAGTGATGCTTCTGTAGAAGTAAAATTGAGCTAGATGTGGTTGAGACTGGAGCAGGTAACGACGGCTTCAACGTAAAGTGACGATCTTGAAAAGTGAAGCTGTAGGTGTTAAGAAAACCATCATGTGAAACCTTACGATCAAACTCCCATGGTCTACCCAACAATAAGTGGCAAACATCCATAGGTACCACATCACAATAAAGCTGGTCTTTATAAGCTTCACCAATTGAAAACGCCACAAGTGCCCGCCGAGTAACATTCACGTCATTTCCCTTTTGTAGCCAAGCCAACTTGTAAGGAACAGGATGTGGCTCATCGGAAATACTCAATTTCTTAACCGCTGACTCTGCAATAACATTCTCACAACTACCCGAATCAATTATGAAAGTACAAACCTTACCACCAATAGTGCATCGCGAATGAAAAAGATTATGGCGTTGTGGAGGCTCAGATTGGCTACGTGGTGCCAAACAAGAACGTCTTAACATCAATAGTGGACCTGAATCTGCTTCCAATTCCTCGACAAGAACATCATCTGTGTCATCCTCATCGTATATCACTTCTACGTCACGCCCAGTATTGTCAAGCAATAATCCACGTCGATTACGCGTCGGGCAGGCTGATTGGCGATGGCCCAATTCACCGCAAGAAAAACATCTCAAAGTCCCTGATCGTGATTGACGATTTGTGTCTATAGGTGACGTAGCGGAAGCTTCTAGGGATAGATTACGAAAGTAATCTCGAGTATCAATGGATCTCAAGCAGGACAATCGTAGCTCGGAATTCTAATGTTATCGGATATCAATGGATTCACGATAAACAAAGACTTCAAAGACTTCGTTTGAGAATACTCTTCTCAGTGCTTATCAAAAGCTCTTTAATTTTATTAATAAAAAACAACCAAGTAATACAAGAAGCCTAAGACGGCTATTTATAATAAAAGCTCAAAACCCTAAAACATAAAATATTCTAGAATAAAATTAGTTAACTAAATAAAGTATAATAATAAATGATATTTGAAATATTTCCAAATATCTTGCTACATCAGGTCACTCGGGGTAGAGAAAGATTCGTCCTCGAATCTTAACACCCTTTGTTGCTTCCATCTTTTCTTTCTTTTTCTCCATTGATAAAATCCTTCAAACGTATATAAATAATTTTGCATCTCGCCAAAATCATTAATTTTCCAACCGAAATATGCCATGAGTGCTATGTTGAGTCGTTGATGGTCTCGAATCATAGGCTCCTTCACGTCATGAGGAGGTATTTTTATTGGGCCTGCTTTAACAAAAGAAGCCCAAACCCTTGTATGCTTCTCCACGTCCATGTCATCGGCTTGATGAATTAAATGGGGATCTTTCATGGATGTGAAGATAATTTGATTAACAACACGTCTCATCACCTTCATCCTTTGAACGTAGATGAGTTCTTCAATATATGCATCGTATACATCATGAGTTAGATCTTTATCTTCGTGAATTAGATCTTCATCATTGTATACGTCGAAAATTGGATCACCAATAATTTCCTTGTACTCTTCATACAAGTCTTCTGTAAAAGTAAACGGATATTCATCCGTGTGATAGTGACACCCAAGCGACATGATAAACAAAGAACCGATTCGGCTCTGATACCAACTGACGTAGCGGAAGCTTCTAGGGATAGATTACGAAAGTAATCTCGAGTATCAATGGATCTCAAGCAGGACAATCGTAGCTCGGAATTCTAATGTTATCGGATATCAATGGATTCACGATAAACAAAGACTTCAAAGACTTCGTTTGAGAATACTCTTCTCAGTGCTTATCAAAAGCTCTTTAATTTTATTAATAAAAAACAACCAAGTAATACAAGAAGCCTAAGACGGCTATTTATAATAAAAGCTCAAAACCCTAAAACATAAAATATTCTAGAATAAAATTAGTTAACTAAATAAAGTATAATAATAAATGATATTTGAAATATTTCCAAATATCTTGCTACATCAATAGGAACAATGGTTGTTTCAGTTTTTGTAGGTGTCGGTTCTGCGTTTGGTGAAGGAAGCAAAGTGGTGCGAGGTGTACGTGAAGACGAAGCACTCCAGCCCGAGAAATTGCCTCTTGTTTGTGCTTCAACAGTAAGAGCTTGTTGATGAGCTTCAGCAAGAGAAAGAGGGTGAAAGAGATTCAGTGTATGCTGAATTTGTTGACGTAGTCCCCCTATAAATCTAGCTATCAACTGTTGCTCTGAATCTTGTAGCTCTACACGATTGAGCATCAAGAAAAACTCAGTCCCATATTCTTCAACCGAACGGTTCCCCTGTCTCAAGTTCTGCAACTTCTGAAATAATACTTGATCATAATTGAATGGCAAAAATTTTTGGCGCATATGCTTTCGAAGCTTGTCCCATGAGATGATCTTTGACTTTCCTTGGCGTGCTCTTGTTGATTTGAACTTTGACCACCACGCTGCCGCACGACTACGAAAACGAATTGCAATCAATGGCACACAACGATCTAAGGGTACACGTTTGAATTCCAAAATTTCTTCGACCGTGCCAAACCAATCAAGTAACTCTTCCGGCGATGAACTACCATGAAACTCTGGGATTTCGCACTTAAAACTTGATTCCCACTTTCTATCATCATTATGTTCGACTACTCTCTGATTAAGATGATTTTCACGGTCCTCTCCGAAAGGATTCTCGTCAACGTCACTTCTCTCCTCATCATCCTCTCCGTGTCTTTGTTCCACTGCTGGAACTTCTCGTCGCAAATTTACTCCCTGGAGAGCTGTTGCAAGACTCTGAACTTGAGCTCGAAGCTCTGCTATGGCTTGGCGAGTAAGCTCTGCTTCAGTTGGTTGAACATCTTTCTTGGCTCGTGGCATCGTTATGGAACGTCGCGTGGCTCTGATACCAACCTGGCGCAGCGTAAGGACTTAGATAGGTAGCTCAATCAAGAGAATAGGGATTTCTCTTGAGAAATACTTCGCTCAATCAAGAGATTAGAAGCAATCACTTGAGACCGACTTCTTGTTTTGATGAATTGAATCAAATCAACACAAGGAATGAGAAAACTCTCTTTTATTAGTTTATCAAAAGCTGCTGAAAACCTTAACCAAAAGAATGCTTATATAGCTTCTAAACCTAGGTCACAACCGACGTAGGAGAAGTAATTAAAAAGACTTAAACACCCTAAGAAGTCTTTCTTAAGTAACAAGAAAAAGGAAAATAGCCAAAACACTTAAAGGAAAATAGGATAAAGAAATGTAACCAAACGGCTACGTTTGGTTTGTCGCCAAAGCTATCACGATGCTGCTGCATCAGAATGCACTAAAAGTCATGGTGCACACAAGCTAGTATCAATCTATTGTTTCTTAACAACACATCTTGGTCCGACTTTGATATCAATAATCTTTGATGGTCAGGTTCGCATAGTATACAATCTACCTAAATTAATTCATCTATCTCGAGGTTATTTATTTATTTTAACCCGAAAATTCACCGAACTAAACTGAAACTAATTCTCGGATTCCATAAAAATTCAGATTTTTTTAGCTGTTTCTTCTTAACACAGAAAAAAATTTTATCCTTGACCTAAATTCACTTGAAGATTCCACACCTCAAACAAGAGCCACGAAATCATCATAATTTGGTTATGGAGTAATATTCCATAGACTTTATCATTAGTGATTTTTATGATAATATCTATGAACAACTATTTTTTATAGTTATATTTTTAGATAACTAATTTTCTGGAATATAAATCATTTGTTATCTTAGTTGAACTGCTGGTCGCTTGCAAGGGTTAGACATATAGTACACAAACATACGAATCAAAGTTATGATACTACCCTTTTATTTATGATCAATTCCCTAAAATCAGTAAAAGTAATGAGCTTATAAGAATAAATATTTGAAATCTCATTCTATAAGACTACATCTGTTAAAATTCTTATAATAAAACATAAGTACAATTATACTCAAATATTTATTCTTATAAGCTCATTACTGTTTCAAATTTTTTTTTTTTTTTTTTTTGGACAAACTGAGATTTCATTCAAATTAGAAGAGTTTTGCCTCTATGAGAAGAGGAAACAAAAGGCTACTAAGAGCCAAACAAATCAAGCTAACGACTAAAACGTTAGTCGAACAATTAAAAAAGCTTAAACAAAAGCAATAACTCAAAGAGAGACATAAGGATAGAGGGGAGCTAACAAGCTCAACCCAAGAGGCAACCAATCCAAGACAACCGACTTCAGCACCATCCTTTGCTTCCAAGGAGGCCTTCAAGCCACGAACTTCCGCTAGCAACGTGAATGTGACATTATGACGGACAAATCCATCGAAGAGGGGAACTTCAATGACGATCGAAAACCACCGACCCATATCACATAGAGATGAGAGAGTGAGCCTAGCTTCACCAAAGAAGATCTTCTTCCCTACAATAAATCTCTTTCCACCAAAAGGGGCATTTGAGAGGATATAAAACTCCATAAAGGAGTAAACATGACAAAGAATGTCAAACCACAACCAAGGAAAACTAACCATGGAAGCCTTGTATACTACCATTGCATTCATAAAGGCAAATGTGACCAAAACAGGAACACAAATCCATCGAATGAGGCTAACGATTCCATTATCTAACCAACAAATCAAATAGATTGTAGGGACAGAGCTTAAAAATCCAGAATCAAACCTGGTAGGGACGTTAGCCGGATCAAAACCGGAATAAAACCTGCATACTGCAGTAAAGGAGTGCCTAAGGGCAAAGGGAATAACCCAAAAGGATCCAACGGAAGGTGACAAGGCACCCGACGAAGCCACCAAAGGGAAAGAGCTCAGATCTAAAAACTTAGAAATCTGACTTGACGGAGACAAAGAGGGGACGAAACAAACCGACAAGGACCACGAGACCACACCGGCGGAGGTCTGTACTAGCGAGGGATCGGGAGGGTCTGGAGGTTCTGGCGGATCCGGTGGAGAAGGAGAAATCAGCGACAGAGCCGATGCCGGTGGACGCCTCAGATCCTTTGGAAACGAAGGAGAAGGTCGCAGAGACGCCGTAGTCGGAGGTCGAGCCATTTGAACAGAAAAAGGAACCACGCCACTAGAAGCGGAAGCACTCCGGAGAGAAGCCGGAAAACACGCCGGAAAGGACTCCGGTAACTGATGAGAATGGCCTGAAAGAGTAAGAGCCGTCGCCGATTAGGAGAGGAGAACGCCGGAGGAGCTTCGCAGGTGAAGAAAAGCCATCTCCTAAATCAAGCTAACGGCGCCTCGAAAAGCGTGTCTGAGAGAGAACTTCTCTAGGGCGAACTCGTTTTACTGTTTCAAATTTTTATATTTTCATTTTACAAATAAAATCAATGGCTCCGATTGGTAACCAATTTTGAGGAAAAGAATGAGTAGGAATATCATGTTCTTTTTGTTCCTCATTTTTTTTTACCATTTATAAGGAATTTTTGTTCCATTTTCAGACATGTGGGTCCTACATTTTTCATCTTCGTTCCTCACAAAAAAAAGAATGATAGAACAAAATTGTTCCTCCCCAAAATTGTAGAGGAACAACAAGGAACAAAAATTTAAAATTCGTTTTTAATTTTTAAATAATTTTTAAATAGTTTTTTTGATAATATTTACATTTTTATACATAAATAATTCCTATATTTTTATTATATATTTATGAATAAAAAAACTTTTATCAAAACTTTAATTTAAATGAATCTTATGACTTTGTTTTAAATTAGTATTTATACTAAAATAAATAAATAAATGCTTTCAAGTGAAATTTATATTATTTTAAAATAAAATATTTGAATTTATACTATATTTCGTTTCAAATTAAAATAAGACATTAATTTTAAATAAAATTATAAACTAAATAAAATACATAATTTTTAATAATTATTATGTTAAATATTTGTTCAATTTTTTTGTTACCATTTACCATAATCATTTGTTCAATTCTTATGTTCCTTTTGGTTCCTGGTTTTGATCATTTTCCTTTCCTTTTTTTTCCTGTTCCTATTGTTCTTTTTTTTCCTGTTCCTATTGTTCTTTTTTTTGTCACCAATCGGAGCCAATATATCTAAAACCTCTTCCCTAAACCGTCGCCGACTAAAAATCTGTTTCTTCCGCCGTCCGGATATTTCCGGTAAAGCCGTCCGGTTAATTCCGGCAAAGCCGTCCGGTTGTTGCAACCGGTTTCAGTCCGACAACCACCGGCTTATTATGCGATGGTTGGGTCGGCTATCATTTCCGTCATCAACCGTTTCCTTTTTACGGTGATGGACGGCTTGAGTCCGGCATGTGTCGGCTCCTTCGGCGACATCATGGCCGGTTTTCGTCTAGGGTTTCACTGATTCGTCTCTGTGATTCGTCTAGCTCCGGTTTATCTTTTGATTTGGTTTTTGTTGTTTGTGAAGTTGCTTCTTCTCGAAGGTTCCGACAGCTTCCTTTGCCTTGGAGAATTCACTTCGATTCGAGTCTCTGTTGGTGCATCAAAAAATTGGGATTTTGGATCTGTTTTTCGAACCATCCTTTGACTTGATTTGTTGGAAAGCTGCAGGTTTTTGAAGCAATATCTCAGTCTTCGTTTTGTGACATAATGAATAAAGAAGAAGATGTTTCTTTTAGCAGTTAAGGATGCTTTTGTTGCCTTAGAATTAGTTTGGGCACGGTGGTTTTGAAGGTTCTGTGACGTTTTTCAGTGTACCGGAGAAGATGTTCCGGTGACTCCATTTTGCTGGCGTCATTACTCAGGCCACTTTGATGACTCACCTTTTCTTTGGCTGATTGTGCAACACGTGGATTCATCCTTATCTCTTTGTTATCGCTTTTGATATTTTATTTTAGTTTGGCTTTTTAATCATGGTTAAGCTTCTAGTCTAGATTGTTTTAGTTTTATACTTTTATCTGTTTAGTTGTTTTATATTCAGAGTAGAAGATATCACCCTGCTCGGATGTTAAGATGGTGAGCAAGAAGCAATCATACTACAAGCATATGTTGGAAGCTATAAGACCAACTCTAAACCTTTGAGTTTTGATGTTTGGTCTTATTGAGATTAGTTATGATGTTGCTGTTAACAAGCTACCATTTCACAACTTTCTCTTAAGTGGCAGAATGTGTTGTACTTTACTTGTATTTGGTTGATTGTAAAATTTGTTGTTGTATCTTGTACTTGCCTCTCCAACATGGGTTCTCCATTGATGGATGATGCTGTTTGGATGTTATATATACAAAGACACCCTTTGGAAAAAAAAAAAAAAAAATCAATATATTACAACGAATATAATTATTGTCCAAATAAATTAATGTTAAGTAACTTATGATGTTATTTTGAACTTTAACGTTCTTTTTATTTGAAATTAGTATATTTAAAATTTTAATTGATATATAACAATATCTAATTGACAAATAACATACGTCAAATTAACTTATTTAGATTTCTTTTTTTTGTTAGTTTTTTTATCTGGTTATGGAAAATTAAAATCAAATTTTTCTAAGATATAGACATGAAAATTAGTATATGTATTTTTTTCAATAATTAGTTTTCTATTTACTTAACAAAAAAAGTTAAATTTTTTTCTGACACGTGTCAAAATCTGAACGATAGACTTGACATGTGTCATGATCATGCGGGTTACTAACTTTGAAAACTAAGCTTTATATAACAAGATATATGTATTGCAAACATTATATATCAAACTTATATATATATAGTGTATAATCTCATTTAACCTAATAACATAATTGATTTGCCATCTCTACAGATCTTCAACTACGGGGAATGCCAACTCAACTCTGTCTTTACTAAAAGTTGTTGTAAACTTGTAGTGTAGTGGTAGAGTCCTTAATCCTTTGCCATTGCATTTAAGATGCCAGTTTGAATTCAATCCTAACAACATTTGTGATTTTTTAGTCGGTTGTGTTTATAAATGGACTAAATAGATCTGATATGTGCATTATAATTAGGAGGGTCTGTTCGTTTCATCATCTACCATTTCCATCCAAATGGTCCATTTAAATGTTCCATCCAAATGCTCCATCTGAATGTTGTTCGTTTTAATTTTTGGATGTTCATTTGGATGGAACATTTGAATGAATTTTTGTTTTTTTGTTTAATTTTTACAAATCTTTATCTCCATCTAGATGACTTTAACAAAAAATGACTAAAATACCCATACTTTAATTTACTTATATTTTAAATCTTAATCTAAGCTATATTAATTTAATTATTGCTCTAAAATATATTTTCATCAAAATAAATTTTAAATTATTATTTTAACATATAAATTAAGTTTACGGTTTTGACGAAAAAGATAATTTTACTGTTTAGACGGAAAACATAATTTTGAGATTTTTGGCGGGAAAACATAATTTTGCGATTTTTGGCGGGAAAATGTTATTTTGCAGTTTTGGCGGGAAAACATGATTTTGCGATTTTGGTGAGAAAAAATGATTCCACAATTTTGGCGGAAAAACATGATTTTGCGATTTTGGCGGGAAAATATGATTCCGCAATTTAGGCGGGAAAACATAATTTTTTAGTGGAAAATTAAGTTTTGTGATTTTGGCGGAAAAATATGATTTTACGGTTTTGGCGAGAAAACACAATTCCTCAATTTTTTCGGTTTTGGCGGGAAGACAGAATTCCGTAATTTTCCCGCCAAAATCGTGATTTTATAGTTTTGGCAGAAAAATGTGATTTTGCAGTTTTGGCGAGAAAATATGATTTTGCGGTTTTGATGAATTCCATAATTTTCTATCAAAAATCACGATTTCACTTTTTGGCGGGAAAAAACACAATTCCGCGATTTTATGATTTTGACGAAAAATGATAATCATTGATTTCACGATTTTTAGAGATTTTATTTGGTTCAAATATGTAATTTTTAGAATATAAAATGAAAAATCTATGGAAAATAAATATTATTTGATTTATGATTATAAATGAGGGTATATTTGTATTTGTTATTTTTGACTGAATCATCTCCATCCAAATGCTCCAATCATGTTCATCAAGATGAGTTTGACAAATTTGCCTAAAATTACAAACTCATTCAGATGATCCATCCAACTAATTCATCCAAATGATCTGTTAAATTGTAAAAAACGAACATCATTTTTCATCTCCATCCAAATGATCCATCTGAATGGAGAAACGAACAGGACCTAGGAGAAATAAATTAAATAAAAGTAAATTTTACTCTAACATTTAAATCAGTGGAAATTTAGTCTTTGATAACAAAAAAGAAATTCCTTTAGTGGGTCCAGATAAATTTGGTAAAGTTATTTTCTACTATTTGGCTTATCAGTCAGAGCTAAAGGTTTCTTGCTTTAGGCATAAAATTATTTTGAACCGGTTTTAAGAAAATATAAACTGGACTGTTGATAAAAGAAAACAAAATTGCTGTTAAAATAAATAAAAATCATAAATTAGAAATGAAAGATATTTTAATGGATAAATGTCCATATATACTTTTCTAGAAAAAGTTTGGTGAAATAGGTTTTTTGAAAAATCAATATCCATAATTACCCTCATATTTTCGAAAATATAATTAACAAAATAAAGAAAAAATTATTTCCTAATTAATTTACAAAATTCAGATAACTTTGTGGCTTTTGGAAACCCTCTACTTGAATTGGAGACTTCTCCCACATAAAACCCTTTTTATTTTTTCCCTCATAATCATTTATCTCATCGTAAAAGAGTTTATGCGAAACCTTTTGTCGCCGCACTCCTCCTCCGTTCCCTCCTCCGGTGACTTTTTGATTGCATTGAATTTGCACTTAGATGTCTAACATTGGATTACGTGGAACATTGGATTATGTTTGGTTTTTGTTATGACTATTTTATGTTTCTTATTAATCGAATATCATTTTTAGTTTACTATGGTTCTTACGTGAATATCATTACGTTTCCTGTTTACTAAAATTAATGATTTTTTTAGTTTACTATGGTTCTTACGTTAATATCATTACGTTTCCGGTTTACTAAAATTAATTGGTTTGGGTAATGTTAAATTGGTCTTGTAACATATGCTGTATATACTTAATTTAGTAATAAGTTAATCCAAAACTCAAAGCAAAACCACGAATATAGAGTAGTAGGGAATCCAATTTTGAAAACAAAAATTCAAACAGAGTACTAGGGAATTCAAATCTGAAAATAAAAAATGCGAAAATAATCATATTAGAATATGTATTCTAACCATCCTCAGATCGTAATCTAAACAATAAAAACGTAATATTTAATAAATATTCAGTTTCCTTTTGAAAGATTCACTTTCTATATTTAGGAATTCTAAAAAATTTCAGAAATTGAAATCTATATTATATTAGAAAATGGATTCTAAAATAATAATACGTTTTCTAACAATTTCAGAACATGTTATAAATCGTAGAATGGATTTTCTGACTAAAATTAGAACATGAAGAAAAGCGTAGAATACATGTTCTAAGGATTTTTGGAAATTGTATTCCGGTCTTCTGAATTTGTTAGAACATGTATCTAATCTAAAAGTCGTAGAACATGTACAAAAGTTTAGAATACAAACTCTGATTTTCGTAGAACATGTACAAAAGTTTAGAATATAAATTCTGATATACGTAGAACGCTAGAAAACGTATTCTAATAATTTTAGACGAAACTTTATCCATAAAAAAATCAACTTTTTTTCAACTAAATCATCAATTTTTTTTTACAAATCATCTATAATCTTGTATATCTACATGTTTTTTTTGGTAAAATCATTCAAAAAATGCTTAAAATAGAGAGTAGGGGTATTTTAGTCTAAAGTGACATTCTCAAAAAAAAAATGTATATGGTCAAACTTTTTTTTAGAGCTCCTTTATTTCTAATTTTCCCTAAAATTTTAGGTTCCCTCTACTAAAGGTATTGTATATTCTGTGGTATATACTTTTACGTCTAATCTTTAATTGATCCATTGGAGACCGATTAGTAATGTTAAATACTCAACTACACCTAAAAGTCTACTTCCTGATGCTAAAAATATTTAGTTTCACTAAACGTGTTTCTCCTAAAAGCCGCCACGAATTGGTCTACATGATTTTTCACACGCAATTAGACATTGAATTGTCTTAGGATCTATAGTTTATTAGCCAGTTTATTCAACTTTATCAATCATTATAAAACTTTTGACTTGAAAAGTTGTGATCTGTTAAATTTTCTGTTTCTCTATATGTATTTTTTCGTATTTTTAATTGAATACATTCGCAATCTGAAACCAACACTAGAACAATCAATGAGCTGAGTAGATTCCAATGTAAAATCTAGCAAACAAAATTTAAGATGTTTTCTTTATAATCTTTTTTATATTTTCGACAAATCAAATATATTATATTATAAAAAAATTTATAAAGTAAATAAACAATTCCAATACAACCGCGCGTTGACGCAAATACAGGTAATTGTATACAATTTCGATAAAAGAGTGGAAGTGACCAAGCTTTTCAATCAGAAGTTTTAGACCATCTTCATTGGTCATCCCATGAGAGTGTCTTTAAATATAAAAATAATAAAAGAAAATAAATGAAGGTGTCTTTAAATGTATGAATAGGTAAGATTAATGTCTCTAGGAAAACACTTTGTATCCCTAAAATAGGAGTGTCTTTATTTTTAATATTAATTTAATTTTAAATATCCATAAAAGTCTGAGCAATAAAAATGGTAGTACAGGCTAACAGATAGAATCTATTACGTTCCTCGTTCATACACTCGTAGTTGGATATCCTCTAATAGATGAAACTCCAAAATTTATATCGCATAACTTTGATTAAAAGAAGAAAATTACATGTTGCTGTAATGGATTTTAAATCATTAGATCTAAAACTCTATAACATATACATGTTTTTTTTATAGTCTATTAGCAAATACTAGAACACAAAGTTTTCTTTGTAGTAATCCTAAATTTTCTTTTTTCTTAACTTGATTTTTGGAGACTTATCAATCACAAAAAGTGACAAAGTTATATTCTGTTATGTAAAAATGTTCTTTGGCAGAAAGAATGTTTTAATTTTCTAAATAATATATATCATATTTATTTCAACCATATAGTAAAAATAAAAAAAATGATTTTCATTGTATCCTACTAGCATTCGACTTTCACTATTATTTTGCTATGTTTTACTGTTCTGGTATATAACAAGATATGATGATACCTAAAAAATGTTTTTTTTTTGTTTGCTTGTATGCGTTAACCAACCTATTTCTTGAATATTTATTAAAACGCATTTAGTTTTAGAGAAATTTTAAAATCCTATAGCAAAACGGAAATACAAATATAATTTTTTGTAAAATAAAGATCCCCATCAAACCAAGTTCAACCGAAACTGTTATTTTTAGATTGATTGACCGGAAAGCGAGAAATATGTCCAACTTAAACACACATTCACAGATACATACAGTAGATACCAGTCTATTAATTCTCTTCTGTGACCATCTTGATCGGGAGCTGGTGGGATCCAGTAGCAGCGACCCTAGCTCTAGGACAAAACACGACCCTGTAGTTAGTGTTGGTGCAAGTGAAAGTGCTGGTCGGGTCGTCTTGTGGATAGCTGTAGGCGTCAGGACATCTCTGTTTGAAGAATCTTGAGAAACCAGTGCTGGTACATGAACCTTGCCCGTTCGTACAACAATACTCATTCGTCTTAAAAACCGTGCACGGGTTGTTGCAACCACCCGGGGCTTTCAACTCATTCGGACACTGTCCATTTATGTCTGCGGTACATAATATCCGATGGCAGTTCGAGCTAGTTGGGCTGGAAATAGCAGACCAATAAAAAAAAAGGCAAATTATTGTCGCGTCTAAAAACGTAAAATGTGTTTAGAAATAATGAACTATAATGGTTTACTTTTTTTTTCTTTTTTTTTGCCTAGCAGAAACAATGGTTTTAACGCCTGTTTATTATGTTAAATGTCAATATCGAGATTTTTACGTTTAGGGGTCCGAATTTATGAAATAAAGAAAAAAAAACTTAGTAGACTTTATGAAAAGATTATGGTGATATTCTTACCTAAACTCCATAGGAATGTTAAATCCATCGACAAGGGAGATGTCGTAGAAGTCTAAGTTGTTGAATTGGTTCAAAGCGTATTCAGCCAACGTGTTTGGTGGCTGTCCCCAACCAGTACATTGAAGTCCACCACTGCAGTCACCAGTTTGGCATCGGCCACGGCCCGAGGAGTCAAAGTTACAGTTGGTCCGACCCCAAATCCGTGCCATTTTAGTGCCGGCAGCGACATCTAGCCTCCATGACTGGCCGGCATCTAAACGTCGGCCACCTCCGGGGCTTGCGGCAGCCCACACGGTGTAACTACATTGGTTCAGGATTTCGAATGTAGCGGCTGTCGCGGTGGAGATGAGAAAAAGTGCTGAGAATATGAAAGTAGAGACCGAGAGGTTTGCCATTTTTTTTAGTTCTATTACTTTTGTGTATATGTGATCTTTTGGTAATATTTATTATGGATTTTATATAGAAGTAAAGGGTTACCTGTTAGTTTGATTATTTTGTTATTTAATTAGTATTTGCATTTTTGAAGTTATCTAGATGATGAATGTTAATTTGCTTTTATCATTTTGATAGGTAGGGGCGGCTTGACTATGTTTGATGACTCGCGCTAACTTGCGCCAAAGTCTTGTTTCTAGATTGGGATGTTGAATTAGGATATACTCTACAAGTGACTTTCCTGTTTTATTATAGTTAAATACTAAAAAACAAATAGAAATTAATTTTAGACACGACCTTATTAAGTTGTAACTGAAATAGGTTCAAAGAGCAATGTTAACGATAGGCTTGGACGTTCGGGTATCCGTTCGGTTCTAATTAGGTTCTGGTTCTTTCGGTTATAGAGTTTAGGATCCATTCGATTATTTTTTTCGGATATTTTTAGGTATTTTGGATATTTTTGGGTATTTTTGAATATTTTCGAGTATTTTTTAGATATTTTAAGTATTATTTTATATATTTTCCAAATATTTATTGGTATTTCAAGTATTTTTGGTTATTCGATCTAAAAATAACTAATATTTTTATATATAAACTCATATTTCGGGTATTTTTGGGTATCAGAAATATTTTGGTTCGGTTCGGTTCCGGTTCTGGTTATTTCGGTTCTAAAATTATGATCCAATTGAATATCTTAAAATTTTGGTTCGGTTCTAGTTCGGTTTTTTTTGCTTCGGTTCCGGTTCGGTTCTTATGCTTCGGTTATTTTGCCGAGGCCTAGTTAATTTTAATCTATTTTTTTCGTTGGTCGGAGTTGTAATTATCTTAGAGATATCTGCCTCTTTTCGTTTGGACAAAGAAAAAGACATAATTATTAATTTAAAATAAATTTATTTTTGCTTTCATTCATTAACTTGAAGTGTGCTAGAGACTTATTATTATCTCTTTTTTGGAGTTTGGTCAAAATTGACTGAGACTGATCGAGATTACAAATCAAGATTGAATTGGATTACGAACTGAAGTCGACATGAGATTATGAACTAATGTGTCAGATTTGGTAAATGGTATCAAACTTAATTTTTGGAGTTTTTAATTGGATATGGATAAGAGAAGCAAGACATTGATAGAACAAGTCTGACGATCTTCAATTCACTTAGGTTAAAAGAGATTGCAACAAACGAGCTGATACTCTTACAAAACAGAGAATTCCTCAAGATTTGTCTTTCTTTATCATTTTTTTTTATCCATGTGTAATTTCACAAGTCTTACACTCTGACTATGTTGCTTCCTTTTAATTTAATAAAGCATAAATGTCCACACTATTAAGTATTTCATTCTTGCACGAAATAATGATCATGCGTGGTGCACACTATTTAAAGTAATTGTCTATTGGAGAAAAAAAAGGATGAAA
The DNA here is from genome assembly GCA_905216605.1 of Arabidopsis arenosa. NCBI lineage: Eukaryota > Viridiplantae > Streptophyta > Magnoliopsida > Brassicales > Brassicaceae > Arabidopsis > Arabidopsis arenosa. Next base: position 16,269,433 of record LR999456.1, read on the forward strand.
TTTCGATGTCAATTATTTTTTTTCGTTAAATAGGATAAATATTATTTGCGATCACCGTGCATTTCTTATTGGTCAATCTCGATTACCCTAAATCTGGTCGTCCAAATTTTTGTATTTTTCAAGTTTCGACGACTGCCATGTATATTGATGTGGACATTTTACTTACTTTTTTTAGCAAAGACATATTTTATATCATCAACCATTAATATGTACCAACTGATCCATACTAGATCTTAGCCAAACTGAACTATTCATGTTTCAAAAACGGTTAGAGAAGAGGACAAAACCCTCTTACAAAGCCGATCAACGGTCCTTAGTGTAGAGAAACATCTTGAGTGTGTATAGATTTACTATTTAAGTTGTAAATACTTGGAATTGGGACTTGAAGTTATATCACAAGGTTGGTCCAGATGTCCAACAACCGAAAATATGGTCCAGCCCATAGCCAAATTACGAGTTGCTTCGTATCCTTAGCCAAATTACTGGCATTTTGAATATAAAAAGTGAAATATAATACTTAATAATTACGTATCATAATTTTCCCTAAAACAGAGAGATTAGTTTGAACAAAACAAAATACTTAATAATTTTATCCATCACTTTTTCGAATAATCATTATCATGTGTACAATGATATTTTGGAACTTTTTCATAAAACTTCTTGAATGATGATATTCATACTCGATGAACATAACAATGGCATCTATTGGCAACCTTACATGATGCCTGGTGGTGTATATGGATTCTTGCCAGACAACATTAATGTGAACATTTTATTTGACTTTTGATAAATAGTTGTGATAAATAGTTGTTAGAGATATTAATGAAAATTTTGGCCAAAACAAAAAAAGGAGATTAATGGAATCAAATTAAAATACTTAATTACTTTATTCATCTATGTTTTCTTAACAATTAATATCGAGTTTACATTAGTGGTATTTCCAAAATCTTTTTCAAATATGATACTCGTATAGAAGAAGTATCACGGGCGCATCTATTGGCAATAGTACATCCTCGCTTATATGGATTCGCTGGTATGCGCTTATAATATGCGGCGGTAGGAAATCTTGGATTACAACCATTACCTAAATCTCTTCTGATAGTGAATATATTTTCTTTGCGCATCAATGCTACTTATAAACACGCATATTGTCACAAACGTAACCTCTTTTTTTTTAATCATAATTTTAAGGTTTGGATGTGATTATATTTGGTGGAGAGATTGGAAAAGCCAATTCGTATATATAGTGCAAGAGGATAAGTTATAGTTTCACTAGCTTTAATACAAAAGTCAAATTTTGATTTTGGTTGAGTTCCAATTTAGATAGTTAAATTAAATATAAAAACCGAATTGGTGTTACAGTTTCCGTTTCAGTTTTTTTTTCTTCAATATATACATTAATTAATTTTGAAACATTTGAAAATATTGAGGTTTTAACGATCATTTTTTTGTTTGGTTTAATTTCAATCAGTTTTTGTTTTGTTTAAAAACAATATCAGTCTCCTAATGCTAGTATTAATTCTCAAAATTTGGTTATGTTTAAATTTTAAAATTATTTATAATATTATAAAGTGTTATTTTCTAATTATTTATTTGACCCGGAATTTTTTATTTTGACCCGACTCATTGGCCAATCACAGCTCTCGGATCCTTTTAAATAAGACTTGCCAAAAAAAAAAATCAAGTAATTAGACTCAATATTCGCTTAGTTACTATCCTAATCTACCAAATCCTAACCATATCTAAATGACCCGCATTAAACGTTAGATCTATACTTATGAGACTTTCCTAAAACATTACCAAAGATTTCGGAGTATATAGTATATTCCTACAGTTATTACTAAGAATATTTAGTTATAACAAATGTATTTACCGGATTCAACATCTTTCCTATATAGATGCTAACAGATTCGTTAGATATACTTCTTATTATTATTATGCTAACAATTGTACATTCAATATCTTTCCTATTATTATGGATCGCAATCAATAATACATATTCTGATAATAAAACAGATTTGTTAATCACATCCAATTTAAATGCTAAATATATTCAGCAAATATCTTTTGTTTCCTAATAAAACTGAACAATATAACATTTACATTCAATAGCAACGAGAACAATTGGAAATGTTGCATAACTAAACGATTTTACTCTTATTTTCTATAGCATCTATGTAGCATATTCCATAGATTTTCGATTTTAAAGATTTTTAAAAGCATATTTCCATTTACAACTGAAATTAATTTTCGTAGATATCTTAATTTCATTGATTTTTGAAATTAATTCCATAACAACCTTAATTATTATTCATTTAGTTTTCTAATTCTAGGCAATTATAATTAATTCAAAGAGATTTTGCTTGCTCACAAAAGATTTTACGCAAATGTATCACAGCTAAACCTAATCGTATATGTCCTCTATATATATCCATTTCATATCCAAGAGAAAACATCACTTCTAAACACGATCAAAATAATTCTCCAAATACCTTCAATTCTTTTCATCCTAAAATTACCTCTTTTTTCATTTTCCATTTGTATGGTTCTTTGTGACATCAACAAAGATTTGACTGGCGATGCCGTCTCAAAAGTCTTAGAATCTGAAAGCAAAAAAGAATTCAGAGAGATACTATAGAATTAGTTTTAGCGGATGAAAGGTGGTTCAATCGATCTCTAACTAACTCTTTTACTATCATTCTTTATCTGCTATTTCTCAAAAAAATTTGACTTCTCGGTTTTGTTTTTCTGAATTGTTTCTTCTCTATTTTGTATATTTGAATTGTCAGGTTGATAGGATTGCAACAACGTATAAACAACGCCAAACCAATGATAACTCCCTCAAGTACGTTTTCAATCAGCAAATAGAATGGACTCATCAACCTATGTCAATCATCAAAACAAACATCAGGACCAATCTTTTTTTTTTGGTCAAACATCAAGACCAATTAAACTAAACACTTTATTCTAAAAGAAGCATCAAGTAAGCTTACTTGGAGAGGGCAAGCACGTATACTATCTTCTTCCAAAGATTTAACCTCTTTATCAAGTTTAGCCATCAAATCAGCTTTCAAAACTACACCATCATAAAAAATAAAATAAAAAACAATTCCATTACATGATCTTTCTCAAACAAACAATTGAACGCAAAGTTATTTCTTAATCTACTCATATCCCTAATTATTTCTAAGCAATTAATTAGCAATACTAATAAGCTAATGAAGTCACAGTCACATCAACATATCAATACACGAAAAAAATTTCAAAGAACAACTACAAAATTGAGATTTCTGATTTCCACATAGCAACCTTTTGACACTGAGACACATACTTAGTATCGAAAACCCTAAATCTGGAGATGTGATACTCAAATGTCTAATCACTGAGAAATTCGATTACCAATTGTTACAGTAATTCCCTAATTTAGCGAGGAATTGGAAACCCTAAGATTCGAAATCATGAAACGAAAAGGGGAAAGAGTAAGAACTGACCACGCATAGCTTCGTCTTTTCGCTCTTGCATAGAAGGAATATCCGGTGTAAAATGGAAATCGTCTTCACATAGCTGTCAGTTCGAGGAGAGGATGAAGATGGAGCCCGTCCTCAATTCCTCAGGTTCATTAATTTTTTTTTTCTCTGCGTTTTTTTTGTCACGATAGATGTTGTTTTTTTTTAAAACAATTTTGTTGGGTTTCTAATATTTGGGTTTCTATTTTACTTATTGGGCTTTGTATATTAAGTTTATCTTAACTAGATTAAAATTTCATAATACAAATAATTATTAGACAAAATTATACTGTTAACATAAATACAACTTATTATACTGTAAACATAAATACGGTTAACATAAACCAAATAATTAGGATATCAACCATATAAATAAAAGAGAAAATACTATTATACTTGACAATATCATAAACTTAATTTCATTTTAAAACACACAATAAATTCTCCAAATAATTATCTATCAACACAAACAACAACCAAAACTATACACAACTAATTCTCCATTTATTAAAAAAAATAACAAAAATATTTAACCCGCGGTATACCGCGGGTCATATCCTAGTTTCTAACTCAATAGATATAAATTTCGTAACTCGGTCCGGTTCATTATGTCGTTTGGCCTTACCAATGTGAATTTTCATTCTTATAAACGTAAACGTAAAAACAAGAACCGATATAATCATAATCTCAGAGATATAAAAAATAAATAAAAAATTGTCATGCCCTCGCTGGTGGGGCGAGTTACCTAGTATTATATAAATAACAAAAAAAAAAAATTACGAGCTGAATTTAAGAATCAGTTATAATGTAAGTTTATCATAATATCTAATATTTTCCGTAATTTTAGAAAAAAATATATATTTAAATAACTGGTTCAAAAATTTAAAAACCAATTATAATTTTTTTCTTTGGTCGGGAAACCGTTATAATTAATTATTTGGTTTATAGTGTAAAGTTATTTACATTGTTTTTTGTTACAAAAGCTCAAATATTTTAATGGTTGACAATTTTTATTACTAGGATTTTCTTATCAATTTATTATTATTTTTTTCTAGACTAATAAACAAGTCAAGTATAATAATTTAGTAAAAATATTTGAGTCATATTATTTGCAAAATTAAAAAAGAAAATTCTAGGACAGAATGATAAATTTAGTAATCTCATTAAGTTTTACATCTATGGGACTTTTAAATTGGCAGAAAAAAATGTAGAATTTGATGAAATTAAATATAAGAAAATGAGACCTTTGCATTTTTTTTTTTGGTAGAAAAATGAGACCTTTGCATTAGGAAAGTCAAAAGTGAGTTATGAGGTCAAAAGTTGTAGGTGCTTTACACGTGTTCTGTTTAATGTCGACCTTATATGTTGTAAATGGGCTTATTGGGCTCCAAAATGGGGTACTGATTTTGCCTCACAGGCTTAATAAGATCGGTTAGTTGCCGACAAATATTAAAAAGTAATAGCCGTTTGCGTTTTCCCCCTCAGTATCCCATTTATTAAGGCCGATCGAGAGAAATTAGGGTTCTAACATTCCAAAAAAGCTCGGATCTTGTTTCCAAAAAAGCTCGGATCTTTGTTTCCAAAAAGCTCGGATCTTGTTTCATTTTGTCTCGCACAATGGATAAATCGCAGAAAAAGCCTAACAAAATCTCAGGTAAATCCCGTGTATCAAGGAATTAAAGAATCGTTTGTTGATTGTTTTTTTTGGTAGAAAAGAATCGTTGATTGTTGGGATTTAGTCTCGCGATTTTGATAATATTGTACAAATAATGGTCTGATTTTAATCCCGTATATTAAGGAATTAAAGAATGGTGCGTGATTGTAGGGATTTAGCAAATAATTCGTCAGATTTCAATCTTAATTTAGTCCTTGTTGTTTTTGCTGAGTCAGACTCGAATAAACCGCATTACTCGGAGGTAGCGGCTGGTCTTATGGCGAAGATGGGGTATGACCAGTCTCAAGGACTGGGAAAGAATTCCCAAGGCATAAAAGAGCCGATACAAGCCCTTATACGTCCTAAGGGATTGGGACTTGGGTATGTGGATGATGATATGCTCGTGCCTCTTCTTGCACCTGCACCTGAACCAGAAGTGGTGCCTGATCTTTTACCTGATATAGCTTCACCTAAAGTTGTAGCTGAAGCAAAAGGGCCTCCCAACGATGATGAGAGATTAGAGATTATCCAAGCAGAAGCACGCAAGGCTTGGGAAGAGTTAGTTTCTACTGTGCGAGGTAGAGAGTTTTGGGGACCCGAACCCTTAAAGCAGGAGACTCCCGCTGAAGATGATGTTCTTATCAATAACCATACCATGGTTTGGGGTTCATATTGGAAAGATCACAAATGGGGGTTTGGTTGTTGTAAAAATTTCACTAAGGAGAGTTTCTGTCAACCTCCTGAGTGTAACTCTGACTTCCCTGCTTCTACTTTCAGTCATGAGTTTACCCATCAAATACAGGTATCACTTTGTGTTTATAGCTTTGTTTATATAATAAGATAGATAGTGTTTGAACTGTCCTTCCTATGCTGGTGCAGATTGGTGCAAACACACAAATGAGAAAAAGAAGGAGGAAGAGCAGAGGTGTTAAGAAAGAGCAAGAAACACAGATTGTTGCCACAGCCTGTGCAAGGTTTTCACCTGACGGAATGCATCTTGCTTCTTGTTGCTCGTTTGATGCTTTCATAAAGGTTAGCTGTTCTGGACTCTACTTTTAAAAGTCTTAAAAGCGATCAGACTCTAAAGAAATAAAACATTGCATTGCAGATTTGGGATTACTCAACTGGAATCTTGAAGATGTCTTTCCAAGACCAAACTGAAGTAAACTCTTGTGTTCACCTTTTTTTAAAACGTTGTGTTATAGCACAGGACAGGGGTCTTATTAGCTGTGTTAAATTCTGACAGGATGATCATCTCCTCTGTATTGAGTTTAGTCAAGATTCCAAAAGGCTTGCTTCTGGTTCAAAAAATGGTAACATCAAGCTCTACAATACAATAACCCGTGAGCTTCTACTCACTTTGGAACATGCTCATTCCAAAGGAGTGACATCCCTACATTTCTCTATGGATGGAAAAGAGCTACTAAGCAGCTCATTGGACCACAAAGCGAGGTTCATTTCCTTCACTTCTTTAACGTTTTTATTCTTTTTTGAATCAACTTTATCTTTGATATTTTGTTTTATATATGGTAGAATACATGATTTGGGCACTTTGGAAATGACGAAAGAGTTCTCAGGGCATAGTGATTCCGTTAATTGTGCAATCTACTTCTCAACCGACAGAATACTCACAGCCTCACAAGATTGCACAGTAAAAGTAAGTTAAGTGACTGCAAAATATCATCTGTAGAGAAACTTAATCTTAGTCTTTTCTTTTTTTTTGTTTATTTGAATATTTGCAGGTGTGGGATCCAAAAACAACCACGTGTCTAATGACAATTGAACCAGCACTTTCTTTGAACGTATGTACTCTTTCACTAAAACTTTATCGTATGTTATTTTTTTTTCATGTGTGGCTAAGTCTCAGCCAAATATGTTTCTTGCAGAAGAAAAGAGCCCCTGTCAACTCTATTCATATGTTGCCCACAGAGTTAGGAAAAGTCCTTGTTTGCAGCAAGACTTCATCACTCTCAATCATTGACTGCTTTCAAGGAAAGCTTGTGAGGACCTTAACAGCTTCCAAGGTTCAAGGAAGTGCATTCATTGCCGCATGTGTATCTCAGAAAGGAAACTTCATATATGCAGTTGGTGAAGACGGCATGGTCTATTGTTTTGATTATAAGACGGGGGAATTGAAGCATCGGCTAGAGGTGAAAGGAGTAAGTGTATGTGAAGTATCACACCATCCATGTAGAAATTTAATTGTCACCTGCAGCAAAACAAGCTCCTTAAAGCTTTGGAGTGGGTGGAGGAGGTGATGAATGGATGACACGTGATGGAGATTGTTTGTAAAGAGGTGATGAATGGATCGCTGATGATAGGGAGATGATGTTTTTTTGTGTGTATTCTTTTTTCTTGAAATTCTAGTGGTTAAACGTGTCAGCTCATTCTGATTTTTGTCAAAAACTTTATTCATTTCATTCTTTTTTCTCTTTTTCTTGAAATTCTAGTGGTTAAACGTGTATAGAGCTTTTGTTAAACGTGTCAACCCATTCTGATTTTTGTCAAAAACTTTATTCATTTCTTTTAATAAAGTTGTAGGTGTTAAGAATAAGATGCATTGTATCTAACATCTCAAACCTACAATGAATCTATGTAACACTGGGTACACATATCTTGGACACCACACTTTCTTTTTATGCTCATGGTCACTGGAGACGCCAGAGGCTTCACCACAGGATTGACAAAGAGGGTCTGTTTGAAAACCTCTCTTAGACATTTGGGTGGCTATGAACTACCAGAAAGTTCCTGAGCTTTGGCGGCACATTAAACTTCCATACTGCTCGGAAGAGTGCTCTCACTCTTTTTCTCACTGACTTCATTGCTTTTTTCTCAGCCTTCTTCTCTTCAAAACATCTTGGCTTCAATTCCTTATCCATCTTTGGCATCAATCAACAAAACATCAAGTTCGGCTTTCCCCAACCAAAATCAGCCTCTCTTACACCAGCTATTACTCATCCACTGGTCCATCTGATTTCCTCTTCCAAATGCTTTCCCAAACATAGCTCCTTGATCATTACACTCTATGGATAAAATTTCTGACAGAGATTTCTTCAGCTTAAAGGATGAAGCAGACCCCAAAAGGTTCTGAGGATATCAAGGAGAGAGAGAGAAGACGGTTTGGTTGTTTCTCTTGCAATGATCTCAACTTTCTTCTCCATTATTACCCACCCACAAAATCTTCTCAACTTTCTGGTGACAGACACCCTTAATATCACTTCACTTGAGTGAAGATCCTTGATGAGATAAAGGTAAAGATTCCTGCAACACCCATACTATTATTATTGACTATGAAAAGCAAATAAAGAATAAGGGCTGAGTCCTCCAGAGGCTTGCATCAAAGAATGCGTGGAACTCTGCAGCCGTCAAACCAAATCATAAACCTCAGCGAGCTTGTTGAGGGTGATAATAGGAGCATCATTATTTGTGAGTGAACTCATTTTAGAGAGCGCATCTATCTTCTTGGAGTACCTGTCAAGAACAAACGCCAGCTCTATGCTTTAGAGTTCCCAATGATTCTTCAAAGGTATATGTATGGGGATATTCAATCAGAATTACTGAGAGCAGAAGATAGATGCAGAGAACAGAGTCAAGAAAACATGAACTCGGTCAAAGCAGATAGGATATGCCAAAGAGATTGAAAAATTAATGTTCCTCTTTGCTTCTGCACACAGCTATAGCCTTCTCTTATCTTTCAGATACCATAACTAGTTTTTTAACCTCAACTCCTACTGTTTCATTCAAAGCTCTTACCTCTTGAATGTTGAAACTGCCTCTCATTGTAACCATAGAAATCAGATGTGTTTATGGATTAGTACGTGCTCACAAAATCGTCAAACGGCGTCTTCTCGCATTCCACTAGCAGAAGATCATGTTACGCAGACCCAACATTCGATGATAGTTGATCAAAAGGTATGACTGAGGAGATGACAGTCATGGAGGTAGTTCCTTGTACCTTTTTCTCCCCGTGAACTCTCATTGCGTTTTAGGTTTTTATTGCCAATATCGGTGATGCTAAGGCTGTTTTGGCACGATCCTCTACTCCCAGTGAGATGGGGAATCATATAGAAACATGTAATCCACTCAAAGGAATTCTTTTGACAAGAGAGCACAAAGCAATTTATCCACAGGAGCGTTCTCGCAGTCAAAAGGTAAGATTAGCCTATGATGAGCCAGACAGTGATCTCCTAGAGTACACCATGCTCTGTTAATAACTAAGTTTCGCAGTCAGGTGGTGTTATAAGCTCAAATGGACGGTTACAAGGGCGTCTTGATGTTTCTAGGGCTTTTGGTGATCGTCAATTCAACAAGGTAATGATTCTTTGCCTTCCTGGAAGTTCTTGAAAACCTATATCAGTTCAACTCCAAACATTAATCTTCATGGTTCTAACATAAGTCATTGAATCCAGTTTGGTGTCAATCGACACTTTCATCAGCATCACCGGCGCTTCTGACACCGTCGCCCTTCAGAAACTCGAGGTGATTCGAAATTTACTCATCTCGATTCATGTTTCTCTTTGTCCTTCTTCGCGATTCCTTATGATTCATGTTTGAATTCGAAGTTTTTAGAATCGGTAATGTGAAAGTGAAAGTTCGATGAGACGACGATCGTTTGTGTAATCGGATGCTTTTTCCTTTACTCGTTATGATGTTTGATGTTTTGGGGTTGAAATTGAAGTTGATTTTCAGAATTTTAGGTCATTAGATGGTCTGATTGAGTTTCTACAAGGGTTTTTGTTCTTACATTGCTTTTTAGCTCAACGATATCTCCTGAATTCTCGCGTTTATTACTTGTTCATTGATGATTGTATGATTTTCTCCAATGTTGACAGAAATAGGAAACTTTGGTTGCCTTATATCCGTCTGAATATCAATATAAGTGTATTTCGTGGTAGTATCATAACTGATTCCAGTCTTATCTGCTTTTGATTACTGCAGGAACATCGTGGTGATCTTAATCAAGCGGTGAATGCATATTTCAGCGAAGGAGATCGAAATGTGTATGAACATCTATCTCACTGATGATTATTTATTTTTGTTCTCTCTTGCAAATTTATCATTTTGTCCTGTGTGGTATGTATGTTGTTATGCTCTATGTGCAGAGTACGTGAAGCGCCGATTAATGCTTCTTATGATGATGATGAAATGGATATAGATGATGTGATTCCGGCTCCACAATCTCCTCTATCTATGTTCAATGCAGCTAGAACAATGGGCCGTCCTTTTTCACTTTTGGATTCGGACTTTGCTAGACGTGTATTTGATAGCGATCCTCTTATGCCACGCCTTCCGTTTGTTAGTCATCCCAGAGAGGTTAGACAGATACCAATCGAGGTTAAGGATAGCAGTGGACCATCAGGACGATCTAGTGATGCTCCTACTATTGAGGATGTGACAGAAACAACACATGTTCAGGCTCCAGCTACCCAAGGAACTGTTATTATAGACGAAGAGAGTGATGATGATATTCCTTTTGCACCAATGGGACGAAGTAGGCAAGACAGACCTGCTGGTTCTGAAGCCAATAATAATCAAGATTACAATGATATAGAAGAAGAAATGATCAGAGCTGCCATTGAGGCCTCAAAGAAGGAGGCTGAGGTAAGCTTCTCTAAGAGAATGGGCAGTATTGGGGTTTGTCTTGTGTTTTTTTTTTGGCTTAATGAAGTAGCTAAATTTATGTGCTTTTATATTGTTTTATAGGGATCAAATAACCCTTTGCTTGAAGAAAGGCCACCTCACGTGGAAGATGATGATGACATAGCAAAAGCTGTTTACAATGTCACTGAAGGTCTGGTTGTCTCCTCTCTTTTATTTTTGCTACCATCTTCCTTTTGATCTCTTTTAACATAAGTTAGTGCAGTCAGCAGAGGAAGAAGTTTTGCGCAATCAAGGGCTTATGCCCTCAACCTCAGAAATAGGAACTTCTGAAATGGCTGTTGCTCAAGGACCTCAGGATACCCAAGCCCTGAACGGAAGGTTTGTTGATTCTTCTCTGTAAAGCTTTGCTACTGTGTTATCTCTGAGCTTAATATCTGCAGTTTCAAAAACTTCTGTCAAGCATTTTGTCAACTGATATTTGTCAAAAAATCAAGGTCTAACAAATTGTCTTTTGTATTGTCTAGATTGGCAGCACCTAGCTCACCATTTGATGATGACTCTGATGATGTTGATGAGCAACCTCTTGTTAGACACAGGCCAAGACGTGCAGCATCTGGATCTCTGGCTCCACCTAACGCTGATCGTTCCCGGAGTGAGAGTCCTGAAGAAGAAGGTGCAAGTACTAATCCAGCGGAGCGTGGCAGTGGGTTTCCTTCTGAGGTATCCGTTAAATCTGTTTTGTTAATTACAGTGAAAGCAGACTAGAATTCCAGTATTACTTATAAGAATCCTTGAGTAGCTAGTCCTTGCCATTGCTAATACTCTATTGTGTATGCTCAAGTGGGGAGGCATTTCGTCTGAGGAACATGATGAAGCTGTCATGCTCGAGGCAGCCATGTTTGGTGGCATTCCTGAAACTGGATATAATCATCGTCCATATATACCTCCTCAGCCGTGGGCACAACCCCGTCCACCCTCACCTTCGCTGACAGCTCAGAGGTTAATACGGGAACAGCAGGTTAGGCACCTCTTACTAGCTGCCTGACTAAATCCCTTTATTGTATTGAGGGTTATGGGTGATGATAATATACGTAAGCTGCTACATCGTGCAGGATGATGAGTATCTTGCATCCCTGCAAGCTGACCGAGATAAAGAAATGAAATCCATAAGAGATGCTGAGGCACGTCAGCTAGATGAAGAAACTGCTAGAAAGGCTTTTCTGGAGGAAGAAAAGAAAAAAGAGGAAGAAGTTCAAAGAAAACTCGAGGAGGAACAGGTGCCGCTTCTGTTTTCATATATAAACTCTCTTTCTAAATCCGCGTTGAAACAGAGTTTTTTGTAAATTTTTTGACTGCGGATTGATACCGAGATTCCTTCTAGTAGATAGAGAAAGATCAGCCTAAACACATGCAACTTTGAAACCCCTTGCCTGCTTTAGAAAAATGGATATCTATACCATACAACGATTAAGTAAAATAATCTGGTTTACCGTTGCTGTGTTGGGTGGTCTCTGTACCATACAATGATTATGAAAAATAATCTGGTTTAAACACAATTGTTAGTGAAAGCAGTTCTCTTGTAACTGATCACGGTTTTTTTCCTCTGAATTTTGTTGCAGGAGCTAGAAAGGCAACTAGATGCAAAAGAAGCGTCTCTACCTAAGGAGCCCCAAGCAGATGAAGAGAATGCCATTACCCTTCTAATCCGGATGCCGGATGGCACACGCCGTGGCCGCCGGTTCCTTAAATCCGACAAACTCCAAGTCAGTTTTCCCAAAAGTCCATTTCACTTTGATTTTGCATTACTTAAATTATATCCGTCAATGACCGTTAGTTGCGCTGTATTGCAGTCTCTTTTCAACTTTATAGACATTGCCAGAGTGGTCAAACCCAACACTTACAGACTGGTAAATCTTCTCCCTCTCTATAAATAGATCTCTCTCTTTTGTCGAATAGAACCCTGCTTATAGGAAGTTATGAGTGCCGGTTCCAATTTCTGAATGAGGTCAATGACCCAGTGTGGTTTAGACTCTAGACTCGATCCATCCTGGCCCTGTGGCTAGGCCAGCCAGCGGTTAGCTGTGCCATAATGTAAAGCAAAAATGATATGCTTAACCGGTTTGGTCCAAAATCAGTCAGGATCTGTCAAGGTCTGAAGTTTTGGTGTGGTGAAACAGGTGAGGCCATATCCGAGGAAAGCGTTTGGGGATGGAGAAAGTGAGTCAACTCTGAACGATCTTGGATTGACCAGCAAACAAGAAGCACTGTTCCTTGAGCTTATCTGAGCAAGTTTAAAGTTCTTAAATATAAGACTCTTTAATTTTTAAGTTATTACTTCTTTCTATACAAGAATAGTAATTGTTGGTGCGATTATAATCTATAAAACCGTTTTCAGTTGTACATACAGTATACATTACTGCCTAATCTCTGGCTCTCTCGTTCTCTAGTATAATTTTTATCATCTTCGATTTTCTTATAATTTGGTGTTTTGTGAATCAAGAAGCTTTGTGTCTGCAGACCAAAAGCAAACAGAAATGATATTACCATGTTCAAGCAATAGCTCATGATTTTGTTCATCAAAAAGTAGCGGTAACAACTTGCACTATATCATATGGCTTGGAAAGTCTAAGTACAAACATGACACCACTCAACCTTCCCATAAATCTCCTGTTCCTTGCGTGACTTGCGTTATTCAAGCACAATCTCAGCAGACCAAATCATCATCTACTTAGTGCCTATACCACGCACATTCTTCTCCCGCGAAACCATGAATTGATCAGCAAGATACATACATGAGTCTTTTGGTTGATTATTCTACAAGCGATCGAAGGTATTTGTACTCTAGAGAGTTGAAACTCTTTTAAGTGCTTGAAGTAGCCAAATCTGATGTTTGTGAATTAAAAAGCTAACAGTTTTTTACGTGGATGTAATGTGGTCAATCAAGCAGAGATGATAACAAAACATAACTGAGAACAAGTCCAAAACAGAGTACTTGTAAAGGAGAGAAACAGAGCAACGTCATATGCATTATATAGAAAATCCATTATCATATATAACCCAAAAGAAGTAAAAAAAAATAAAAAATCATTCAATCAAAATTGAAAACAGTGATAATAATCTAAGGTTCATTCATCAAAGAGTGACAGCATTAAATTGTAACAAAGAACATGACTTGGGGACTGTAAGCACAACATTACACCACTCAATCTTCCCACAGATCTCTTGTGTATTGTGTCTTTCAAGCGCAATCTCAGCACACCAAATCATCTTTTGTTAGAGCCTATAGCACGCACTTTCTTCTCCCACAAAACCGCAATTTTTCCACCACAATCCACCAATCTAATATATCTAGAACGTTAAGTTTTGGTAATTTAGGTAATGTTTTCAAACCCTTCAAAAATCTCCACAATCGTCCCTCGGTGTCATAACATATGATCCTTCTGGAAAGTACAGTATAGACTACATTATCTATCATGCAAGAAGAAGAATTGCGAACCCAGCGCAAACACTTCTCCAATCCTACTACATCCCATATTTGTTCTTTAGGCTTGTAAACCGTACTTTTATACCCAAACAGGTAAAGTTTTTCGCCAAGAACTAAACTTCTTGTTATATAACTCCCACGTAACTCCTCGCTAGGGATTGGAACATGCTCCCATATTTGGATTTTGGGATCGAAAAACTCGATCAAATTCGAGGGATCGGCAACATTCTTGCGGTCCACGACATATATTTTTCCATCAAGAACACTTACGAGTGGGCACTTTCGGGACATCTGCATGCTTGGAGCTTCGTGCCAGGTGTGAGACCGACAGTCCAAGATGAAGACCCTAGACGAGACCGCACCATCGATGTGGCCGCCGATCATGTAGATATTAGAACCAATTGTGGTACCCAAGGTACTAGTCAACCCAAACTGAGGACAATCGTTGCGAATTGGGACTGAGACCATAAACTTTTCACTTGACTTGTTTTCTTCTTTCCTAGTGCGATTCTTTAGGATTTTATATGTGTATTGTGTCTTTCAAGCGCAATCTCAGCACACCAAATCATCTTTTTGTTAGAGCCTATAGCACGCACTTTCTTCTCCCACAAAACTCGCATACCATAACACGATCTCCTGAAGATTGAAATTGGAACTAAGGAACCGAAGTTATTACAAAGCAATCCCAAAGTACCCATTTTCTTATAGTAACCTTTCACATGGAAAAAAGAGAGAGAGAGAGAGAGAAGATGATAGAGTTACCCTAAGGTTCCAAACAGATGATAGAGTTACGCTAACTCGCTAAGGTTCCTCAAATCTAAATTTGTTGTAGCTCATGAAGTGTGTTTGGTTGAATAAATAGAGGAACAGAGGCATTCATCATTCTAAATACCCAGAAACAGAATTGAAAGCATAGATAGACTTTAAAAATATTAATCGACAAGAAGATGAACTAGACGACACTTGCGAGCAGAAAAGGCATGAAAAGATTAAGTGAAAGAGGCAGTTTAACGCGAAGCAGAGCCTGATGAAGCAAAATATCAATACGAGCACAAGAGTAATTGCAAATTAGATAAATGACACACACACAAAAGAAAGCAACTTATATGTGATTTTAAATGAATAAATAGTTTAGACAAAGGAGATTCAGACATAGGTAAAACCAGCATATAACAAGTTAAGACCTACACATGAATGTGAGAGGACAGCAGCGGACCACTCAATCTTGCCCCAAAGCTCGCATTCCTCGGGTCTCGTGTGTTTCAGCAGGGAAATCTCGGCACACCAAAGCTCCAAAGTCAGCGGCGCTTTCCAGAAGATGAAAATCCTCCAAGCAGAGTTGCAGCAGAGTTTGCAGATATCATAACCAGAGAGCTCTTCTAAACCCTTGACTTGCTTCCAATCCAACTCATCTGGCAAACACCAAAGTATCCTCCCGCGGGTATCACCGCAGAAAAAGAATGACGACCCAAAGCAACACCAATCGGTTCTGTACTGTGGCTCAGAATCTGTTTTCCCGGTTGCCACAAACACACATTTACCTGGTGAAAGGGACAAGTTGTCACCATCCTCATCCACCACGTAAACCTCCTTCTTGTCTGTCACCACACTCCACTGGATGTTGAGGGGCATCTTGGGCGTAAACACAAACAAGAAATCCCAAGTCTTGGTCTCGATATCGAACACCTCTGCCCAGTTTGAGGAATCAGCGACATCCCAGCATCCCCCAAACACGTGTATCTTCCCGTTTGCCATGCTTGCCGATGCTCCGCTTCGAGCCATCTTCATGGGCGGAAATCGGTTCACTGTGTGCTTGACACAATCGAAAAACGTGACTTCCGAAGTGGGTTTTCCGTTCACGAGTCCACCTATAACATAGATTCCCCAATGTCTCGCCACGATACAGGATCCTGCTTCCGGCGCCGGATACAATCTCGAAAAGACCCGTTTCAGCCGACGTTGCACGGGGTGGAGGATGAACCACTGCGGGCTTGGATCTGGAAACATGTGCAAATATACGTACAGAGATGGCTCCGTGCAACCCATCCGCCATCTCAAGTGTCCGAGAGCATGGGACGCTACCAGATTCCGGTGTTCCTTGGAGGCGATAGCTACGGCAGCCAGATCCAATCTCGACAATTGAGCCAGGCAGCTCATAGCCACCGCATCTGGCAACCACAATAACCCACACACCTTCCTCGCCAATTCCAATTCACTACATCCCCGAATCTCAAATCTTCCTTTCATTGATTTATTACCGGAGGGATCAATTTCCCTTCTACCGCTAGGGCTTTTCGTGACAAGATCCAGACACAAACTGTATACCAAAGCGTCCGTATTAACTACTTATATTTCGCAACTCTTATCTTGTAATCTCAATCGATAAGAGTTTAGAAATATTATCATGAAAAGGAAAATTCTAAGATGGAAAAAAAAAAATTAGTTTTACTTTCCTAAAAAATAAAAAGGAAAATTGCATAAAAGAACCGTTTTTTGAAATTAAATACGAGTAATAATCACGATAAAAGAACCGTTTTCTCTCTCAAGAGCGATCAACCAGGCGATTCGATGTGATGCACTTACTTTGTCATCGCTACGATTCTCTTCAAGCGGTTACAATAATTTCAATTTTGACAATCGATTACACTATTGTGTGATTGACTCAAAAATTGACGTCTCCAAGTTGAGACAGATTTCTCAAACCCAGATCTGGGATCCGGGATTGTCAAGTGCAGAAATTGAAGATGGTGAAGTGAAATCACGATCAGATCATATCAATACAGTGTGTCGATCGACACAAGTCGAGAGCAGAGACAATCAGCACGATCGGTGTTTTCTTCTTCTCGGCTTTGGTGTTAGTGGAGGATGTGAATAGGATGAGAATCAGAAGATCAAATCAACAACACGTATGGGTTTACGGTACAATCACAAAAAATCATATCTCTTTTTTCAGAAGAGTTCCAAAATCTATGGTCTTGCGATGTAACGGATGGATCGCAGACTTTGACTTTCGAAAGCGTAAAAGAATGTTCATCGATAAAAACAGATGTTTCCCAAGCTAGAAAGCCACACAAGATTGACGGATAAGACGAGAGCAACTAAGCATATGATTCGGATTGCGGCGCCAAAACTTTTTTGCTCTTTCATTACAAAAATATTTGATTGTATTCATATCCTTATGTGTAACATTACAATCTTTGGTTCATATTAATAAAGTTATGATTTGGTGGGAAAAAAAAAAAAAAGGAAAATTGCAATGTATTAAATTGTAAAAAGAAAAAAAAATCGTTAAAAAAAGTTAGTGTTAGTCTGAAAAAAAAAAAAGTTAGTTTTAGTTTTATAATAAATAAATAAAAAATTAGTGTTAGTCTGAAAAAAAAGTTGCAATATGTTAAATCGTAGAAAGGAAAAAATCGTTAAAAAGAATTAGTGTTAGTCTCAAATTTTCTTAAACTGTGAAAAAAAAATTCTAAAATACAAAAAAATGGTTAGTTTTAGTTTTCTAATAAAATAAGTTTTATTTTCCTAACAAATAAAAACGAAAAATACGAAATGTTAAATCGTAAAAAGAAAATATTATCTACAAAAAGGAAAAAAATCGTTAAAAACAATTAGTGTTAGTCTGGAAAAAAAAAAGAGTTATGGTAAATGAAAGTAACTATTAATCTGAAGAAAAAAAAAGAGTCGGTTTTAGTTTCCTAATAAAAAGAAAAATTTGCAATTTGTTAAATCGTGAAAAGGAAAAAATCGTTAAAAAAAAAGTTAGTGTTAGTCTAACAAAAAAAAAGAAGTTAGTTTTACTTTTCTAATAAAGTTAGTTTTAGTTTCCTAACAAATAAAAATAAAAATAAAAATTTACAAAAAGTTAAATCGTAAAAAAGGAAAATTCTATCTACCCAAATCGTAGTTAATTTATGTATAAATAGTCATCTAATCCATTATTTCACATCATAACTAACCCCTACATTTTTTTGCTTTGATATTTACGATTTAATTATGGCATGGTATTTTATTGAAATATTAATGGTGTTTAGTTTTATGTCTTGTAGGTTGGATTTGTAAAAATTATGACGTGAATCGATCAAAATTTTTGGATATTGTTCAATTGATCAACATGTCCTAATATATATTGTAAGCATAATATTTTTTTTGTTTTTCTTTATGAATCTATTAGTTTTTTTAGTGTTCCAATTTTTACGTCGATAATCTATAAGAAAATATTGGAAAGATTAATTTGATATTTTAGTGTGATAAATTCTCATTGAATCTTGGTATTAATATTTATTAATGATCAAAAGGTCCATCAATAATTAGTAAAGAGTTGAGTTTATATTGTGAATGTTTAATGGTTGGTATCTGCGCTTCCAAACTGTGAATAAGGTAGTATCGAAGTCTATTTTTTGGTTATTTGTTGTGTTTAAATTATTTTTGGTGATTTTTAGCTACCACCGATTGATAATTTCTCCATCTTAACTAGCGCTTCATTTTTGCTATTATGTTATTTTTAATAACAAATATTTCGTGCTGTGTAACTTGTAATGATAACACACTATATGTGCTGGTGGATATTATTAACTAGCGCTTCACTCGTGCTATTATGTTTGTTTTTATAGCAAACATTTTGTGATGTCTAACTTGTAATGATAACACATTATATGTGCTGGTGGATATTGTTTCGTGACATTTTGTTAATGCTTGTTAATGCTGCTGTAATGTATATTATTATGTGCTATAAAGAAAAAAACGCAAGTACATTTCTTCACCAAACCAAGTCATAAAGAAACCGAGGCAGCTCTAGTAGATCTCCAACTCATACCATTTAACAACCAACGCCATTCCTTGTCTTCTTTTACAGTTGCTTCAAGCTATAAACTAACTTTGATTAAGGAAAAAATGAATTAAAACCAAATTCTTGTCTTCTTTTACCTCCTTTGTCTTAATCCCAGTCTCTGGTGTCTGCAACATCACGAAAAACCAACACTTTTAATAAAAAAAACCACACATCTCAAACAAAGCTGAAGCAGATTGGTCTAATGTCTCAACCTTTCTAATACTCACTTCAATTGGAAAGGACAAACAAACAAAAAGACTTAACAATCTACCGATTCATTTAATTTCGGATGTTTTAAAATCTACCTTGAAGAGGATATGATCGAGATTAAGCTGGACATCTTTCAAGGAATCACGAACATAACGACGCGCCGAAGCTTCGTCAATATTAACCTCCTTGAGTCGCCCAAGCTCCTCATTGTCTAGCTTCGCATCGGAGCCATCGATCTCTTCTTTCGCCACACCAAACTTCCTTTATCTACAAACCCCAAAGGTGATGTTTGTTGATGTTTGTCTCAGGCGAAGCTTGGGTTTTTACTGTCAAACAAATAAACAATTGTTAGATTCAGTTGAACAAAACTCTTATAATGGTATCAAAAGATACAAATAAACAATTTTCTTTCAAATAAACAAATAAACTCTTATAATGGTACCTTCGACAGACCATTCTTCTTCTTCGTCTTCTTCTTTGGTTCTCTCGGATTCGAGTCGGAGATGGCAATGAATTTTAGGTTTGAAGAAGTAGAAGAAGTAGTGTTACAAGAGGAAGAGTTTGTTACGAAGAAGATAACAGAATTTCGTTTATTTCACTTGATTAATCTGAACATTACAGACTCGATTATATATCAAGATAATCCCGGTTTAATCCGGTTTACAGACTCAATTATGGTTTATGATAAACCATACTCTAATAGCCTCCCTCAAGATGGATAGTATATAGAATGAAGTGCCATCTTGCCAATAAGAGTCTTGAAATGAGCTGGAAACAGAGGCTTGGTGAACACGTCTCAATTTGTTGATCTGTTTTGACATGAAGAGTCTTAATCAAGCCACTGATGACCTTGTCTCGAACAATGTGGCAGTCCAGTTCCACATGTTTTGTGCGTTCATGAAACACAGCATTATTAGCAATATGAATAGCTGTTGTTGAATCACAGAAGAATGGTACCGATTTGGTTTGAGGCGCCTGAAACTCTGAGAAGGTTAACAAGCCAAGCTACCTCTCTTACTGCAAACTCCATAGCTCGATACTCAGACTCAGCTGAAGAATGTGATGCAGTCGGTTGTTTCTTAGACTTCCAAGAGATTAATGATTCTCCCAGAAACATACAAAAACCAGAGGTAGACCTTCTTGAATCACGACATGATGCCCAATCCGCATCAGTATAAGCCTGTAGGATCAGGTTACAGTCTGCAGAATAAAAGAGACCAGTACCAATCGTACCTTTGACATAATGCAAGACTTTGCAGGCTGCTTGCATGTGAGATTCCTTAGGAGCTGCAGTAAATTGACAAAGTCTGTTCACTGCATATGTAATATCAGGCCCTGTGATTGTAAGATACATCATTTTCCCCACTAAGCTTCTGTAAGCTGCAGGGTCTTTCATCGGTGGTTCATCTCCATCTGAAACCAATTTCAGACTTGGCTCCATAGGTATACTGGATGGTTTACATGCTAGTAAACATGTTTCTTCAAGTAAACCCAACGCATATTTCCGTTGACAAACAGAGATTCCTGAAGCATTGCGAGCTATCTCCAAGCCCAGGAAATACTTGACCGAGCCTAAATCTCGTAGCTTAAAAGCTTTCTGCAAATCCTCTTTGAGCTGACTGACTTCTGTATCATCATTACTGGCAATGATAATGTCATCAACATATACAAGCACTGCAACATACTTCCCATTCACATTTCTCACAAACAAAGTGTGATCAGCCTGTGATTTTTGAAATCCCAGAGACATTAATGTGGTACTGAATTTAAGAAACCACTGTCTTGAGGCTTGTTTTAAACCGTATAGTGACTTTTTCAACTTACAAACTGCATTAGGTGGAAGAGCTTCACCATCCTTTGCAGTGTATCCAGGTGGAAGAGTCATATATATTTCCTCTTCTAGATCACCATTTAGAAAAGCATTTGAGATGTCCAACTGATGTAAACTCCACTTCTTTGCTGATGCAACTGCTAATAAGGTCTTGACTGTTGTCATTTTTGCAACAGGTGAAAAAGTATCAACAAAGTCAACTCCCTCTTGCTGTGTATAACCTTTGGCAACCAACCGTGCCTTGTAACGCTCTAAACTTCCATCAGCGTTTAACTTGACTTTATAAACCCAGCGACAACCTAGAGAATGCTTACCTGAGGGTAAAGAACAAATCTCCCACGTTGCAGTACCCTCCAAGGCTTTTAATTCTTCATTCATTGCGTTTAACCAATCATCTGATTTTCTGGCTTGAGTAAAAGATGTCGGCTCTGCATATTTAGTAACAGAACAAATGTAGGCTCTATATGGTGGGGATAAACCATCATAGCTCAGAAAATCAGAAATAGGATGCTGAACCCCATTAGTAGATAGATTACAGTAATAGTCTTGTAGATAAGCTGGAGTTTTACTTGTTCTGCGATCACCTTTTTGAGAAATAGTGTTATTAATAGGAGTAGAACTGCTAGTTGTATCAGTCACAACTGTAGGAGTCTCACTCACAACTACAGGTATATCAGTAGAATCAACAGTATTATCCTCAACAATAGCTTCTGCAGAAGGTGAAAAGAAATCTTGCAGAACAGTAGACTCACCTTTAGCAAATGGAAATATATCCTCATGAAACACCACATTGCGTGATATATATATGGCATTGGTTTCCAAATCCAGAAGTCTATAACCTTTAACCCCTGGTGGATATCCAAGAAATACACACGCCTTAGCTCTTGGTTGAAATTTGTTCCTGTTTTTAGTAGACGTTGAGCTATAACAAAGACAGCCAAACACACGTAATCCACTGAAATCAGGAACCTTATGAGTAAGAACTTCAAATGGAGACTTATCTTTAAGAAGAGGTGTAGGTAGTCGATTGATCAGGAAGACTGCAGTCAAAACACACTCTCCCCAATATTCAATAGGAACTTGAGCTTGAAACATAAGAGATCTTGCAACATTTAATATGTGCTGATGTTTTCTTTCCACTACTGAGTTCTGCTCTGGTGTTTCTGGACAAGAAAATTAATGTAAGATACCTTTAGCTTTGAATAGCTCCACAAACTTCAACTCTGGAGCATTGTCTGATCTCACACCTTTAACTTGTGTTTTATACTGAGTCTCCACCATCTTCAGAAAATCTGGAAAGATAGTCAACACTTCACTTTTATTCTTCAAGAGATACAACCAAGTAACCCGTGTATGATCATCTACTATGGTCAAGAAATACCGATATCCATCTGGTGTAGGCACATTAAATAGACCCCAGATATCAATATGAACAAGATCAAAAGCAGATTCACAAACATTATTCTTTGAGGGAAACAGGAGATGCTTCTGTTTTGCAAGAGGACAAACATTGCAATGAAAAGATCTTTTATTTCTTTGATTGAATCCAAGTACATCAGTAACTATAGTGGAAGTAGCTACAGACGGATGACCTAGTCTACTATGCCAAAGACTAGAGTCAACAACAATATTTGTAGAAAAAGTTCTCTTCTGGTCTGTTGAATCTTTAATACTCTGCACATCCAGAACATATAAGTTGGAGATTTGTTCACCTTTACCAATCATCAGCCCCTTGATATGATCCTGTATTATGCAAGAATCCTCATCAAATGTTACTCTGTACCCCAAATCATTTGTCAGCTGACTGATACTCAGAAGATTCAGTCGAAAATCCGGAATATAAAGCACATTATTCAAGATGAGAAACTCATTCAACTGAACTGTACCTATACATGTGATCTTAACTCCAAAACCAGTAGGTAAGGTTACAGAATTATTCATTGTTTCAGACAAATTCAGAAACAAACTCTTATCATGACAAACATGATGAGTTGCTCCACTGTCTATTATCCAAGATTCAGAGGATAAAACATTTCCAGTAGCTCTTAAAACACCAACAAAACCAATAGTAGAAGAAGAGAAAGCTATACCAGGTAAAGCAGTGATAGTAGCACCAGAAGTAGAAGCAACTGAAGGTGTCTGAATCTGAGAATTGAAGTATGCAACAACTCCATTAATCTGATCTTTAGTAAGAACCTTAGTCAAACCATTAATAAGATCATTTGTAGTAGTCTCTGTCATAGCCAACTGAGCAACAACCGGCTTAATAGCTGTGACCTAGGAAGCACGGAAGCTTTGTCGGAGGTCCGCTTCCCGCTTCAGAATCTTAGTCGGAATCGGAAGCTCTCGGAAACTTTCGGAATCTCGCTTCCATAGCACTTCCAAAAAAATCATTTTGGAAGCTCGTTGGAAGCTTACGATTCCATTTTGGAAGCTTGCGATTCTATTTAAAAAAATTATTGTCACAAAATAAATATGAAAGATGAAATTATTCTTGATAGTTTTATAATACAACAAACGAAAAACCAAAACTAATTTGCATACTATATTTTTGTATTTTATTTTTGAAAAGATCATACTTAGAAAATGACAACGGCATGAATCATTTATTTGGGAGATGTTGGAACGATTAATTGAATTAAATTAATTTCGAGAAACTTGAGTTCGATGATGTTTTTACCAGTAAAAAAAAATCTAAAACAATTTTATTTGATGGAATTAGAAAAATGAGAATGAAGAGACTTTGAACTATTTGACTTTTTTTTATTTAGTGTACACTATATGATTTTTAAATATAGTTGAGGCAATTTTTATATGATATAATGTTTAGTTTTTTATTACATATATATGTATATATATATATATATATATATATGTTAATTTTTATATACGTTTCCAACACGTACCCATTTTCTATAATTTCTATAAAAATCGATTCCACGATTCCAAACGCTTCGCTTCCACGTACCCGCTTCTGATTCCATGCAACCTAGGCTGTGACATTCTTTTCTGAAGAAGAGCCCTTGTCTGACTGATTCTTGTGTTTATGTTTAAAGCCTAACGGGTAGCCATGGATCTTGTAACAACGGTCAATGGTATGTCCTGTGTATCCACAATGAGTGCAAATGATTTTCTGTGGTTTGGCATTGTTGTATGTAGCATTGACAGACGGTTGAATTGAATCTGGTGCAGAAACATGGAAAGCAACAGCATTGGTTGGAACCGGTGTAAAACTCCTCTGACTGTGATCTTGATCCAAAAGATTGTAAACCTCAGCCAAGGATGGAACATGTTTCTTCATTATGATTTGAGTCCTTATGACAGAATAGGATTCATTCAAGCCTGCCAAAAACTTAATCACACGAGCATGATCTGCTTTCTTATCCACAGCCTTGCAACAATCACAATGTTTACACAAAGTCACACAATCAGAACCATCAAGTTCATTCCACAAAGTTCTCAAAGTCGTATAGTAAGTAGCAAGATCCATAGTACCCTGTTGCAGAGACCAAATATGTTGAGATAAATGATATGATCTCGGAAGATTAGTAATACGATAACGAGTCAATAGATCATTCCATATCTCTGATGCATCATCAAAACGAAGAATACTTTTGTAGATCGGTTTCGAAATTGAGTTCAATAGCCAAGACTTCACTAAACTGTTACATCGGGACCAAATCCGGAATAAACGATCCGATTCAGGCGGTCGTGGGACAGATCCATCAATGAAAACAAACTTATTCTTTGCGTCTAAAGCAATCTTGATCGCAATTTGCCAATCATCATAATTTGTTCCATCAAACACTTCAGAGATAATAGAAACTCCAGGATTATCACTATGCGTAAGATAATAAGGCGAATGTATACTGTCATGTGATTCAACAACTGGTTTACGAGTACGAGTACGAGAACGAGGTTCAGGCGAACCTTCTGGTGAAGAATCATCGCGATTTGCCGATTTGCGAGCTGAAACAGGTACGCGAATCGTGCGACGAGTGAGTTTACGTCCTGGCGCCATCGGAGAAGCTCCAAATTCACGACGGAGGAAGTTTTTGTTGAAATTTTGATCGATACAACAATCTCTCGGCAAACAAACCGAAGAAATTGATCGAAAATAAGAAGAAAAGAATCAAATCTAGGTCAAGAATCGTATGAATGATTCACCATTCATGCTCTGATACCATGTTACAAGAGGAAGAGTTTGTTACGAAGAAGATAACAGAATTTCGTTTATTTCACTTGATTAATCTGAACATTACAGACTCGATTATATATCAAGATAATCCCGGTTTAATCCGGTTTACAGACTCAATTATGGTTTATGATAAACCATACTCTAATAAGTAGGATGCGAGAATTTTTTCCTGAATCAGCCAAGAGAAGACCTAATCTGAATTAATTTTGTTCTGAATTTTGTTCTCAGTCGAGGCGATGAAAAGATGAAAGGATGAAGAGAGCAGACGCCAAAGCCTTTGTTGGGCGATGAACGGATGAGATTTCATTAAACAACAGCCACCAAAGCCTTATGAAAGGATGAGATTTCGCCACGTCATGTATCCGAGTATTACTTATTGATTGGTTTAGGTAAATTGATCATGTATTAGATCCGATGAATGGCTGAGATCTCGCCACATCAGCAATCCGAGTGAAACATGATGATTGGCTAATTTTGTTTATAGACATAAAAATGTGTTTTAACTATTTATATAATTTTTTAAAAATTATATATTGAAGAATTAATATGTTTATGAGTTATTTACATGATTATATAATTTTCACAATTAAAAAAAAAATATTTTGCAACGTTTTTAGAAATTTGAAGGTAACACATATGATTGCCTTAGAATACATGTACACTAATCTTCTTATTGTGTAAATCATATTGTTGAAACACATTAATGATGTTATAATTAATAAAATGAAAGAATTCATTTATGTTATAATAGTATACTTTATATCATTAATATTAGCTACTATTTAAAACACTAAACCCTAAACCCTAAAACTAAACCCTAAACCCTAAATCCTAAACCCTAAACCCTAAACTATTTTTAAAAATGAATTTTATTTATGTTATTATTTGTTATAATTAATATTATTACTATTTCAAACAAATATAATCCAAAAACCTAAACCATACATTTCATACCCTAAACCCTATACCCTAAACCCTAAACCCTATACCCTAAACTCTTTAAAATTATAATTTTGTTATTATTTATATAATTATTAATATTATAATTAAATATTTATGTCTTTTTGAGATATTTGGTTATATTTGTTTATATTTCATTTTTTTTTTAACTTTTTTTTTCCAAAATTCGAAAATCATTTAAAAAATCTTAAAAATCTTAAAAATCATTTAACTTGAAACCTAAAGTACATGCCTTAAAATAATTAATTCAATTTTTTCCAATTAAAATGTTTTAAGTATGTGTTTTTGTGTTTAATATATTTTTGCCAAGAGATAACATATAATTAGTAACATGAGAAAACAAAGTCAAGTGCATGTAATAAAAGAAAACACAAAGTGTTCATTTATAAATCCGTATTTTTTTTATAAATACGTTATTTTTTATAAATACAGTCTATTTTTATAAATAAAATAAACTCTAAATCGAAAATAAAAATCTATAATGAAAATAGAAATTATTTTAATTACCAACAAAATAGTCTTACACATGAAAATAAACAAAAAAATTGTCTTAAAGTTTCTAAACATAATAAACCTAATTGTGATACAGAGGTCTCTGGTGGTGTCTTTGCCTGTGTCTGTGCATGTGATAATTTTGAAACGATTTTGGAACTTGCTGTCAAAGAATCATCAATCACTGTCCTCTGTCAACTACAACCAAAAAAATAAATCATCAAGATCAGTGTTTTGAAGTCATGACCAATATGTGATTTAAGAACTATAGTACAGTACCTAAGAGAAGATGTTCAATTAAATATGGACAGTACTGTCATGTATAATGTGAGATGACCCTAATCAAATTAGATTTAGCAACTCTTACTGGCCACTGTATACAAGGCAAGAAAAGTAAAACTCAAGTCGATAAGCAACAAGTTCAATGTGGAACCATGAGTATCAGTCTTTATAGCATACTTAAGGCTGCTAAAAAGTCCACTCCTTTCAATTGTTTTTAGAAGCTATTAGCACCAATGTTACATCGACTAGAGCTATGGACTGGTAACTTACGGGGACATGAGAGTCACAGGCGTTTCTCTTGGCGTCAGTTGCTGAGAAGACTGTGTATACAAGGACGAATGTGCCAATGATCTCAGCTCCAAGACCACTTCACTTGTTGCTTTATCTTCTTTATCTCTCTTGAATCAGATACAAATGGAATGAGTTCACGCAAAGAAGCTAAAACTAATCTCAATTTTGTCAAAGATTATATAGCTTTATGGTCTCATCTCTCCACCTGATTGCAGTAAAAAAGGCATATACATATGTACTCTTATCATTTGCATATGTGATTTGTCATACCGTTCTGCATAATAACCAAAATCAAATTAGTCCAATTCTGTTAGGAAACTGAACAACAAAAGAAAAAATATAAACATATACTCAATGAGATTCTTATCTTGGAAGCCTAACACATGCTTTGTCAATATTACACCAATACGACCATAGCTCCACACCACCAATTATACAATTTGTGATAATAAGTTCAAAGGATCACACTCAAATAACTCACATCCATCAACACACTAGAAAGAAAGTAAAGAAACAAAGAGTAGTAACAACAAGAGAGGTATCAATTAATTGGCCATTGGTCAAAGTTGTTTATAAGAGAGATGTCATATTACTTATTTACTTACATCTGAGCACAAGAAAAGCTTCACAAAGTTCTGTGCAAGTTGCCAGAGAGTTTCTCCTTCTTGTGGTCTTAAAACAGCAAAAAAAAGGTTAGACTAGTTTAGCTTCCAGCTATTATCACCAACACAAATCCTATCCTGGAAAATGTTAATAACTAGAGCATTCTTAGGCAAGAATCACTTGCAAGGACCTGTTCTCATTTGTATCGAATACTCACATCATACACAAAATGTATAACAAAAAGTAAAGAAATAATATCTTACACAAGTAAAAGAACAAGGTAGGAACAGACAAGAAGTTTGAAGATTAGGAATCAAGATTCTGCAAACAAAAGAACGACATGGATTATCAGAATCATTACAACATAACTCATCTTTAATTGAACAGCTACAAAGCCGTAAATACCTTGTAGTTCTTGTACTGAACAGCTACAGAGCGGCAACTACAGATCCACAAATCCAACTACACATCAGAAAAAGAAACATGAGACATCAATAATCATGAGAGCAGTGGCAGCGACCGGTAAGGACTAGAGACAAGAGCTAGGAAACCAAATTAGCATATACGAGAGCAATAAACTTTTTCACACTAAGCATTATCTCAAGATACAGAAAAAATAGAGTCTAAACTCAGACAAAAAAATCAATCGAAAACACTGATTGAAAGTCGAACACCCAAGCTCACATAAGAAAGAAACATGATTCAAATCAACAAACAAAAATCCAAAACCCAATTACTTCAAAAACAACAAAAACAGATGAAACACAAACTGAATCATTGAGAATAACGAACACCCATACATATATTTTACCTTTATGTATCAAAATCGAACACCCATACTTATGAACAATTGAACAATGTTTTGTTATAATATTGATGAGAGGAGGAAGAAACAGAGTAAGAGACCATTGTCTCTTCTCTTTCTAAACAAGACAAGAAGTAAAACTGAAACTTTTATATATCTCCGACACTTGTTATTTACATCAAGACTAACTTTGGTTTATATATGGAAAACAAATAGCTAGGACACAACAATACAGTGACTTGTGTCTCTTCATACTTGTGACTCGTGAGTGAAACAACACAGACCGAAACATCACAACTCATGAAACGTTGCAACTTAGAAAACTCAATTATTGACTAACATCCAAAAAGAAATAAGACAATATGTTCCCATATCAAAAACGACAATACCAATTATCATATCGTACATAAGAACAAGAGCATGAGTAAAGTGATAAACAGCTAATTCCCATTATCTTTCATTAAAAAATTCCACAAACTTCAAACCGGTTCACCCTCCAAACAATATAGCATATAGCACTTTTTTATTTCAAACAATATAGGTGAATAACCTATTTACGGCGGTGGTAGTGTTGATAATGTGATGGTGGTGGTTAGGCCTGGGCGTTCGGATATTCGGGTCGGGTTCGGGTCGGGTTTTTCGGGTTCGGGTTTTTCGGGTTTAGAAAACTAAGACCCGTTCGGGTATATTAAAACTTCGGGTTCGGATCGGGTTCGGGTCGGGTATTTCGGGTTCGGATTCAGGTTTACCCGAAGTATCCAAATATTTAAAAATTTGTATCCGATTCTATGAAAAGTATTGAAAATACTCAGAAAATCTATAAATTTTAAGTATTTTATACCCTAATCTAACCAAAAGTAGCTAAAACATCCGAAAATATCTTAGCATCCGAATAATTTAGACACTTAGACTATTACAAGTATAAATATTACTAATATATTATAGCTATGTATTTATATTTCGGATATGTTCGGGTACTTGTTCAGGTTCGAGTTCGGGTCGGGTTCGGGTTCGGGTTTTCGGGTTGAGAAGTTTAGAACCCGTTCGGGTATTTTAAAACTTCGGGTTCGGGTTCGGGTCGGGTTTTTCAGGTCTGGTTTGGTTCTTCGGGTTCGGGTATTATGCCCAGGCCTATTGGTGGTGATGATAACGTGGGTACTAATGACATATAATGGTTGTATTTGAGATGATAAAGAAAGAAATTGATGATAGAGAGAAAGAAAGAAAAAGACAAAAAATACATAGAAAAGAGATGACATGTGAACAAAAGGGTAAATTAGTATATATTATATGTTATACGTAGAATATTGTAGTCAACTTTTTTTTAGGTTAGTTACTAAATTATTAAAAATTTTATGGTTATACAGCCTAATTTCTCTAAATTGGAACATTTTATATGTAAAATTTTAGGTTCCCTCTACTAAAGGTATTGTATATTCTGTGGTATATACTTTTACGTCTAATCTTTAATTGATCCATTGGAGACCGATTAGTAATGTTAAATACTCAAGTACACCTAAAAGTCTACTTCCTGATGCTAAAATTATTTAGTTTCACTAATCGTGGTTCTCCTAAAAGCCGCCACGAATTGGTCTACATGATATTTCACACGCAATTAGACTGAATTGTCTTAGGATCTATAGTTTATTAGCTAGTTTATTCAACTTTATCAATCATTATAAAACTTTTGACTTGAAAAGTTGTGATCTGTTAAATTTTCTGTTTCTTTATATGTATATTTTCGTATTTCAAATTGAATCCATTCGCAATCTCAAACCAACACTAGAACAATCAATGAGCTCATTAGATTCCAATGTAAAATCTAGCAAACAAACTTTAAGATGTTTTCTTTATAGTCTTTTTTATATTTTCGACAAATCAAATATATTATATTATAAAAAGTGTTATAAAGTAAATAAACAATTCCAATACAACCGTTGACGCAAATAGAGATAATTGTATATAATTTCGATAAAAGAGTGGAAGTGACCAAGCTTTCCAATCGAAAATTTTAGACCATGTTCATTGGTCATCCCATGAGGGAGTCTTTAAATATAAAAAATAAGAAAAATAAATAAATGAAGGCGTCTTTAAATGTGTGAATATGTAAAATTAATGTCTCTAGGAAAACACTTAATATCTCTAAAATAGGAGTGTCTTTGAATTTAATATTAATTTATTTTTAAAACACCCATAAAGGTATGACCAATAAAGATGGTATTACATGCTAACAAATAGAATCTATTACGTTCTTCGCTCATACACTCGTAGTTGGCTATCCTCTAATAGATGAAACTCCAAAATTTATATCGCATGACTTTGATTAAAAGAAGAAAATTACATGTTGCTGTAATGGATTTTAAATCATTAGATCTAAAACTCTATAACATATACATGTTTTTTTATAGTCTATTAGCAAATACTAGAACACAAAGTTTTCTTTGTACTAATCCTAAATTTTCTTTTTTCTTAACTTGATTTTTGGAGACTTATCAATCACAAAAAGTGACAAAGTTATATTCTGTTATGTAAAAATGTTCTTTGGCAGAAAGAATGTTTTAATTTTCTAAATAATATATATCATATTTATTTCAACCATATATTAAAAATAAAAGAAATGATTTTCATTGTATCGTACCTGCAGCATTGGACTTTCACTATTATTTTGCTATGTTTCACTGTTCTGGTATATAACAAGATGACACCTAAAAATGTTTTTTTTTTTTTTTTTTGTGTTTGCTTGTATGTGTTAAGTGTTAACCAACCTCAACCTATTTCTTGTATCTATACTATTAATTGGGAAGGATTACATGAAAAATAACCTTACAAAGTGTAAATAATTACAAGAGAATGCCATTACAATTAAAATTTCAAAGACAAAATAAAAATTTGCGTGGAGGGGTAATATTGTAAATTTACCGCATATGGGACGCGGATCCTGGATCTTAAAGTCGGGTCCTTTCTTTTGAAACAAATCTGACCCGAATATATCTGTTAAAATATCTATTGGGCTTACGAAAAATTAGGCCCATCCTGTTAAGACTTCTACTACAATATTTCGAATCTGCAGTAGATAATACCAAATAAAATCATTAGCTACACAAATCAAACAATACCATAACTATTATTCCGGATCAATTATACTACTCTGTATATTGCCTTAACTAACAAATCTCATAATTTACACTTCCTAAAATACAAATTACACCCAAATCTCGCAAAAATCTTACCATATCACCGCAAACAATTCATTCCAATGTAAAAATATATATTGTAGACGGCAAATTAAAAGCAAAACTTATTAATTCCTATTTCCCTATATTAATTTGAAAGATACTGTATTGTAACTTATTCGCTAATTAGACACAAATCTCGCAAAGATCTTTCCATATCAACACAAACTATCAATGCCAATTTAAAAACATTTCTTTAAATGCAAAACTCAATCATTTGTATTTCTCTATATTAAAAGATATAGAATTTCTAACTTATTCTATTTCCCTTATTAGTTGGTATTAAAAATCACACAATCTCTTCAATATCCAGATTCAGTTCGATATTGATATACCAAACAAGTAAATCTCCCTAAATCAAGCATATACCTCTAAGATCCTAATCCCAAATTATCTTATACGGCCTATATTCTCTAAAACCTAATAAAACTAAAGGCTCCATACGAGTACTATAAATATAGGGACGTGCAGTAGACAGAACTCACCTTTCAAAGCATTACCATTACCACTACACTATTTCTCTAAGAAAATGGCAGCTGTGCAAGCATTCACCCCTCTTGCTGACATTAAGCCCTTCAAAACACCTTGGAAAATTCAAGTTAAGATTGTGCATTCGTGGACACAATACACTCAATTCACAGGGGAAACAGTTGAAATGGTTCTTGCTGATACAGCTGTAAGTATAAGAACTATCATTTTTCAATCAAATAAACGTTTATCAATCATCAATATCAATGATTATTAACATGAGTTCTTTTTATCTGTTGGCAGGGTACTTTGATTCATGCTACTGTTAAGAAGCCACAAGTGAGCAAACTCCAAAGGCTCATAGTTTCTGGAGAATGGCGTATTATCGAGCATTTTACACTAACCAAATCAACAGGAAAGTATCGAGCCACGAAACATGGTTTCAAGATGTCCATGATGGAAAAAACTGTGATAAGTCGCACTCCTGCTGTTTCTGATGACATTTATTTGGATCTGGCAAACTTTCCAGATATCCTGAATGAAGCAGGATTGAGTGAAAACATCTTAATTGGTACTATATCTATCTTACTTTCCATTGTATATTTTCTTTTTCTATTATAATAGGAACTTCTTCATGAAAATCTAATTTATTACTCTCTTATTTTGCAGATGTACTTGGACAAGTTGTTAGTTTCAATGAAATGAAAATTCATGATGTTAACAACAAGATCACAAAGAGACTTGAGTGTGAACTCAGAGACACAAAGTAAGTTTAGTCAATATCTACCTTTTTTATTTAATCTTACATACATCTAAACTTAAAACTTTCTCACAATTTTTGTTATATTGTAGTGATGAAAGACTGAAATGCACTCTTTGGGGGAGATTTGTTGAGGCAATGTATAATGCATGTCAAAATGCAGGGACTGAGAGAGTGATTTGCTTGCTTCGGCTTGCAAAGATCAACTCATTTAAAGGTATAGAATGTTGTTACTGGATTCTGAATGCATTACTTTGAAATCGAAATGAAATCAGAACATATGTGTTTAACACTAATATCATGCTGTTTTTAGGTGAAAGAGCTGTTTCAAATTCATTTGATATGTCTCTATTGGAAATCAATGCTAACTACCCTGCTGTTCTTGAGTTTGTGGCCAAGTAAGAGATATGTCTAAACGTCACTTTTTTTTTTGCTAATATATAACTGTGAATCCTATTTATATTATCTAAAGTTGATTTCATTTTCTTTTATTTGTTAAAAATAGTTTACCACCTGATGTTGTGCCACTGACTATCGAAGACTCGAAGGCAAAACAAGTGAATGCAGAACAGAGAAAAAAGGATTACTATGATCGTTTTCCAAGGAAAACCATCTCTGGACTCTTTTGTTTTTCTGAGGTATTTGTATTTGATAATATTCTTTTTTTCTAGCAACTATTCAATTCTCTGTCTATACTACTAATTATCTATTTTTTTGTTTAGACTGGAAAGTGCAACATAATTTGTACCATAATGAATATCGACACAGACTATTCTTGGTATTTCTTTAGTTGCCTCAAGTGTACCAAAACTGCCTATAAGATTCCAAAGGTTGAAAATGAGATTGTCAAGAAAGGTAAGAAAGAAATGTTTTGGTGTCCAACATGTAAGGAAGACACTCCTAAGGTGATACCAAGGTAAGACTTTGAGATTTGCTAATATATATCTACATTTGTCAGATAATAACTATGTATCTAATCTACTTTCCTGTTCCTTTGATATGTAGGTATCTTTTAAACGTTGGAGTGATGGATAACACTGGGGACACTAAATGTCTTATCTTTGATAAAAGTGCACAAGAGATAATCGGTGTGTCTGCAGCGGATTTGCTGGAAGGGAAGTGGGATGAGGTAAACAAATTTGTTGTTAATATGTATATAGACCATAATATTCAAATCTCTTATATACTTTTTTCAATCTATCATAACAGATTCAGGATCCTACAAACTTGCCTCAGCAAATCAGAGAGTTGGTTGGAAAGACTTTCCAGTTTCTGGTGACTGTTGGAAAGGAAAACATCAATGAAACTGATGATACCTACAAGGTTTCAACCGTTTGGCTGGGTAATGAATCTGACAATCTAGATACTGTTGAAGATTCTGACCAGCAGACTGACCAACGTAATGACCTCTCTATTGATCAGGTAATGTTAGTAGGTGCAACCAAAATCAATCTATCAAAAAGTTATTCAAGTTTATCACTAAAGGGCTGGATCGTGTTTCAATTAAATAGTGAGTACCATCAGTTATACTCAAGCCAGGGAATAAATTATGCATACTTATAACTATGTAATTTAATGACTTTGTTATATGAAAGAATTATCTATTATATATTGACTATCATGATTTTCTGCATTGACAGGAAGGACTTGCTCTGACCAATAGTAGTGAAACCACTGACCCTTTAGGTCCTACATCATCCACTCCTTCATCTAAGCGTAGTATGGATGCTGTTTCTGAGGACATTGAAGGTCAGGGTTCTACTACTAAAAAGGCATGTGTCTCTTCCATTCTTGGTGACATTGAGAAGGAAGAGATTGAAGGTGGCAAGAATTAAGTTGTGCTGGCTGGGAATAATGTAGGGAGCTTGGTTGTAGCAATTAGTTTTCTATTTTTTTCTTTTGTTCAAGTTTCAAAACTTCTTTATTTATTTCCTTTAGCTATTTGCTATTTAGTTTTCAGATATTTTCAGATCAAGCAATAAAGTCTAAGCTTCTCCTTATACTAAACTCTTTGCAAAATATAAACTAACTTGTGCTTAAACTAAAGATCACAAAACAGAGAGAGAAAATATACTAACCTGTGATTTGTACTGATGAATCTTGATATATAAGCCCCATTTTAGTAGCTAAAACTGCAGACAAAAGAAAACACATGTTAGTATATAACAAACAGAGACTAAGATAAAATATACTAATCTGTAGATATCTATACTATTAATGGTTAACTTAATTAATAGTATAGATATAAGTACATATATTTTAAATGGCATATCTGCAAGTATTTTAAATTAATTTTAATCAAGCTTTAAAAATCTATCTCATCTTCTAAATCGTTAACAAATTGGAATAGTATAGCAGTTGAGATAAATCAGTTTTAAAAGATTTCATTGTTGTATTATAACAACTGTTTTCAATACCAAAGCTGGCATATTTAACCTATTAATATACAAGATTCTAACAATAAAAATAAGAATCAATCAAGTAAATATTATTATGAATATGGAAAACAAAATATATTCTGTAATCTTTACAGTTTAATGCTATCACACTAAATCAGGATGAGCCGATTTCTTTATAATCATTACATAACCATTTAACACCTTCAATCCTAATCTACAGCTACTCGGCACATTTGCAAAGAAACATCTATAAGGTCAGTCTTTTAAGCTCTTTCAACATTGAACATGTTCATATACAAATGACATAATTGGAATTAATTTTGCTCACAAATCAATTTTGTTTTTCAGGATGAAGAGAAGAAAAAATGAAACAGTAAAAGAAAATAACAATGTATTGCAGACACCTAACACAAAGCGTTCTAGATCTCTGCTGAATGATGAAAACATAAATCCAAATCTACAGAGCCAACAAGATAGGAGTGATGTTCAAGTAAAAGGGATTTTTAATCGATTGAGATCTGGAATAGGTAACATACCAGCCCAGCTGTGTGATTCTGAAGCCTTGCAGACAGTAACTGGTCCTTCTTCTTCTGCAGCCATACAAAAAGAAACACAAGGTATGTAAACATTTATATTCCAACAATATAGCATCTACATATGATATGCTATATAATAAATAACCATACTGGTTTATGATTTGAGTCTACAGTTACTTATAATACGAGTGTAAGATCAGCCAAAAAAACAG
Organism: Arabidopsis arenosa; assembly: GCA_905216605.1. Lineage (NCBI taxonomy): Eukaryota > Viridiplantae > Streptophyta > Magnoliopsida > Brassicales > Brassicaceae > Arabidopsis > Arabidopsis arenosa. Next base: position 16,305,789 of record LR999456.1, read on the forward strand.
CAAGGACACAGAGAAGACCTTTTCAAGATGTGCAGAACCTGACAAATTCATCACAGCTTCACAGCGAGGTTCACCAAACTCCACTTAATCCACATAAGCCACCAGAAAAAAAGGGGAAAAAGTGGAGTCCTCCATCTGTTAACAGCAAACAAGGTATACATGCCTCTCAATAATATGAAACTATTACATAAAAAGTATTAATAGATCAACACTGATGGAGTAATGTTGATTTCATGAAGCTACTAAGGGTATTATACTTACCAATTCAAGAAACACTCTGAGGTTCCCAAAGTCTTTGGCAAAGGAGAAAAAAACATCTCACAAGAGTTATGATCCAACAATAGAAGAAGACTCTGATGAGATCCTGAATTCAAAGGAAGAAACATATATAAATATGAGTAAGTAAAAATCATTATGATATATTTTCTAAACTCAATAAAGCATTCACTAATAAGGGAAAAAAATATTATAGGGGATTTGGGTGAAACACGTGAACAGGTTTACGAGTGTAGTAGTCCAGATGAAAATGATTCAGAAACATCAGAAGATTATGAAAGCATAGACGATATCCCAATCGAAGTCAAACAAAGATATGAGTTTTTATCTATGTTAGATGAAAGTTTGACCAAAGCTTTTGGAGAAAGAAAAACTCCTAATGTTTCTAGCAGAAAGAACAAAAACACAGGTACTACATCATTGGTTTAGTTCTAAATCTTTTCTTAAACAAACTTTACCTATGCTAAACTATCTTTATGTTATTGTAGAGTATCTAGATCATGGAGATCCTGTCTACTCATGTTCCTACTGCGGTGCTATTATGTGGTATGGAGAACGCATCAACAGACATAAGAAAGTTCGTAAACCAATTTTTACTCAATGTTGTTTGCAAGGATCTGTGAAACTGCCTTTCCTCCATAATCAACCAGAACTGTTATTTGCTTTGCTAACCAATGATGATGACATGAGTAGACACTTTAGAGAGAACATCAGAGCATATAACATGATTTTTTCGTTTACTTCTCTTGGGGGTAAATGTGATAATTCTGTAACAGCGGGAAGAGGTCCTAATATGTTTCAGATTCAAGGAGAGAATTACCACCAGATAGGAAGTTTGATACCTGGAGAAGGTGAATTTCCTAAGTTTAGTCAGCTATATATAGTTGACACCGAGAATGAAGTTGAAAACAGAGCAGGAATTTTAAGGTACATTTTCTAACTCAAAACAAGCAATTATAGTATCCAGAATATGTGTTTTTTTCTGTAAGTATTACTGTCGTTGCTGACTAAATTTATATTTCAGCAAAGGAAAATCTGCTGGGAAATATAAGAAGAAGCCAGAGCTGAGAAAAGATATAATTGAGGCGATAATAAAGCTGCTAAATGAAGTTAATCCATACGTTGCTCATTTTAGACAAGCTCGTGATAGGTTTAATACCAATCCTGAGGAGAGCTTTCACATGAAAATAGTGAGTGACCGTGTCAGAGATGGAAGAACATATGCAGTGCCAACAGCTTCAGAGGTCGCAGCGCTGATTCCAGGTGATTTTCATGTTGGTATGCCAAGTCGTGACATTATTATTGAAGAAAAATCTGGGTATTTACAAAGAATCAGTGAAATAGAACCATGTTATCTTGCTCTACAATACCCTTTGTTGTTTCCAAAGGGTGAAGATGGTTATAGGACAGGTATTTTGAAAGGGAATAACCATGGTAAAAAGAAAAACAAGCCCGAAGGAACTGAGGAGAATGATTGCATAAGTTTGCGTCAATGGTATGCGTATCGTATACAAGAGAGAAAGAATGAACAAAGTATCCTGCTAAGGTCAAAACGGTTGTACCAGCAGTTCTTGGTTGATGCTTATACCACCATTGAAGCTAATAGGCTCAAATATATTAAACTGAATCAGTCAAGTTTACGAGCTTCTAACTATGACTCAGTTAAAGAGGCGGCAACAGCAGGAAAGACAGATATGAATGAAGAAGGAAAAGCATTTTATCTACCAGCTACTTTTGTTGGTGGGCCAAGATACATGAAGAACATGTACATGGATGCAATGTCTACATGTAATCATTATGGATTTCCTGACCTATTCATTACGTTCACATGCAATCCAAAATGGCCTGAGCTGGTAAGATTCTGTACTGAAAGAAATTGTAATTCCGATGATAGGCCAGAGATCATAAGCAGAATGTTCAAAATGAAGCTGAATTCTCTAATGGATGATTTAACGAAGAAACATATATTGGGGAAGACTGTTTCATGTAAGTGATTTATTTTATATGTAAAGTTTACAGTCTACAATTTAAGTATCTGTTTCTGTTATTTTTTTTAAATGTCGTTTACCTAATATTATTATCTCATGTTGTTCTCGCAGCAATGTATACAATTGAGTTCCAGAAAAGAGGTCTTCCTCATGCACATATATTGATATGGATGCATCCAAGTTCTAAGTTTCCAAAACCAGAAGACATTGATAAAATCATTTCTGCGGAAATTCCTGACAAGAATAAAGAACCGGAACTTTATGAGGTCGTTAAAGACATGATGATTCATGGACCATGTGGCGTCATCAACCAGAGTTCACCATGTATGGTTGAAGGCAAATGTTCTAAGTTTTTCCCAAAAAAACTTAGAGAACATACTAAGGTTGATAAAGAAGGTTTCCCTTTGTACAGAAGAAGAAAGACAAAGCTGTTTGTGGAGAAGTGTGGATTTAAGTGTGACAACGGATATGTTATACCCTATAACAAGAAGTTGTTGCTTCGCTACAGAGCTCATATTAATGTTGAGTGGTGTAACCAAACTGGCTCTATCAAGTACTTATTCAAGTATATCACTAAAGGGATGGATAGAGTTTCAGTAGTTGTTGAGCCTAATGAAAAGTCTTCAAAGACTACAACTACTACAGAGAAGTCTGATAGTTCAAACAGTGGAGGCACAAGTAAAAATGAAATACAAGACTTCTTTAATTGCAGGTATAAAATTGTTTTAATTTTTGGTAAATAGTTTATGATAACTCATTTCTAACTAATACATGTTTTATGATATTGTATCAGATATGTATCAGCATGTGAAGCTGGATGGAGAATCTTGAAAAATCCTATACATTATAGGTCAACGTCTGTTCAAAGATTATCCTTCCATCTACCAGGCAAACAACTATTATATTTTAAAGCTGATGATGAGGTGAAAACAGTTTTGAAAAAATCAGAATTACAGAATTCGATGTTTCTTGCTTGGTTTGAATTGAACAAGCGGTGTCCTAAAGCGAAAGATCTCACATATACTCAGATTCCGGAATATTATACTTGGGATGGTAAAACAAGAACTTTCAATATGAGGAAGCGACCAGGGAAAACAATCGGAAGGATTAATTATGTCCCACTTATTTATGAGGAAGGTTATTATTTAAGAGTGCTTCTAAATCATCAAACTGGACCTGAAAGTTTCGAAGACATCAAAACAGTTAATGGCGTGGTGTACAAATCGTTCAAGGAGGCATGTTATGCTCTGGGTTTGCTAGACGATGACCAGGAGTATATTGATACAATAAAGACAACCAGTTTTTGGGCTACTGGGAACTACTTGCGTTGTATGTTTGTTGTAATGCTCCAGTCTACCAGCTTATCTCAACCAGAAGTTGTTTGGGAAAAAACATGGGAACTTCTATCAGAAGACATCGAAAGAAAAAGGAGAGAGTACTTTAAAAGACCAGGTAATTTTTGTAATATATTACAGTCTCTTTGGTTGGTTTAAAGAGTTGTTATTTTCAAATTAACAGTAGACAATGTCATGATTTTTAAATATTTTTGTTGACACAGAACTAACACTTACGGACGAGCAAAAACAGATGTTGGCTTTAAAAGAAATCAACAGCATCTTACGAAGCAATGGAACATCTCTAACAGCTTTCAGAACAATGCCTCAGTTACCTGATGAGGAAATTGATGATAGTAATGTCTTGATACTTGACGAAAAAAACTACGATCGCAATGAACAGAAGGAAAAGCTTGAAGAATCGTTGCAGAAAATGACAGATGAGCAGAAGAGTGTTTATTCAGAGATCATCGATGCTGTTGATAATGACAAGGGAGGTGTATTCTTTGTCTATGGCTTTGGTGGAACTGGTAAAACTTTTATATATACGACACTCTCAGCTTCTGTAAGATCTAGAGGTTCTATTGTGCTAAATGTTGCTTCCAGCGGCATTGCTTCTCTATTGTTACCTGGTGGGAGAACAGCGCACTCTCGGTTTGGTATTCCAATAAATCCAGACGACTTCACTGTATGTAATATTGAGAAAGGTTCAAATCAGGCAGAATTAATAGAAGAAGCGTCTTTGATAATTTGGGATGAAGCTCCAATGATGAGTAAGCATTGTTTTGAATCTATGGATAGGAGTTTCAAAGACATTATTAAAGGTGGTGGAAACAAACCGTTTGGTGGCAAAGTAGTTGTTTTTGGTGGAGATTTCAGACAGGTACTACCTGTGATACATGGTGCTTCGAGAGCAGAAATTTGTATGGCTGCACTTAATGCTTCTTATCTTTGGAATCATTGCAAAGTTCTGAAGCTCACGAAAAATATGAGGCTACTTTCAAAGGATTTGAGTCCAAGTGAGGCTAAGGATATAAAAGAATTTTCAGAGTGGATTTTAGCAGTTGGTGATGGTAAGATAGCACAGCCTAATGATGGAGAAGTGATGATAGAAATTCCAGAAGAGTTTTTGATCACAAACGCTGATAATCCAATTGAGGCAATAAGCAGAGAAGTTTATGGAGATCCTAAGTTATTGAAAGATGAAACCGATCCTGTATTTTTCCAACAAAGGGCTATTTTATGTCCTACCAATGAAGATGTGGGTATTGTCAACGATTATATGCTTGATCAACTCGAAGGTTAGTCTCCACTACTCTTAATGTTTTAGGCATTTCATTGAAATTTGATGTATTATAAAGACATTTTAAATTGTATGTAGGTGATGAACAACTATACCTAAGCTCAGATTCTGTTGATCCTTCTGACATTGGAGGTACAAATAATCCCGTGTTGACATCAGAGTTTTTGAACGGTCTAAAGATATCTGGATTGCCAAATCATGGTATAAGGTTGAAAGTTGGTTGTCCTGTGATGTTACTACGAAATTTAGATCCAAGAGGAGGCCTAATGAATGGTACTAGACTGCAAATAACACAAATGGGTGATAAAGTAATTGAGGCTGTCATTATTACAGGTGATAGAGTCGGAGATAAAGTCCTCCTTCCCAGGATATTGATATCTCCATCTGATACTAAACTTCCTTTTAAAATGCGTCGAAGACAACTTCCAATAGCAGTTGCTTTTGCTATGACCATTAATAAAAGTCAGGGACAATCTTTGAATAAGGTTGGCATCTATCTACCAAGGCCATGCTTTTCTCATGGCCAACTCTATGTAGCTATCTCAAGGGTTACTTCTAAAAAAGGACTGAAGATACTCATAGTGGACAAAGAAGGAAAGCCGCAGAAGGAAACGTTGAATGTGGTGTTCAAGGAAGTATTTCAGAACCTATAAGGCTAAACATTGCAAGAGACAATTGGTTTAAGAGGTAACAACCAATAACAACTGATTATTATCGTGACAGATTACACTTTACTAATTTCTTATTGGTTGTCTGAACAGGTAGAAGCTGCTATGGAAATGGAAATTTGGTAGTAATCTCTTCAATCTACGACTTCCATTGAAGAGATTATTTTACCAAACTTGGTCTGTTATTCTCTCGATTCTCTTTTTACACAAATTCATAAAGTTCTATTATTAATATCAGCATAACTTTGTTTTACAATAGTTTTCATTTACATTTACAATATATTATTTACAAATAGGTAAACTATTACAAGTTTACTAATTCAAAAATTATATACAGAATCTAAATATTCTGTTAATTCATATAAACAAGTAGTATTACTTTAATATCTTATCAACCAATTGCAGAATTTAACATACATGTCAACAGAATATTTAGTAAAATCATTTTAGAATTTCAATTGACACATGACGATAAGTGCATATTTAAGTGTGGATCTAAATTTATCAAAATCAATTTATAACAAGATAAACAACTAACAGTAGCTAAATATTAGGATTAGATTACACCAAAGTTGAATCATTTAGACCTCACTAACCTTTCTCAGTGCTTTCAGAATCTGGACTGGCTTTAAACGACATCAAATTTGCCTTCTTTAAAGATGTTGCCTGGTCTGTAAACATAGAATTATCTATCATCAGTAGCATATATAATTGTTACAAACAAATAGCAAAATGATGTTAAATAAAGATTAACAATAGCTAAATATTTTTACTCTTTATTCATGAAAACATAAATATATACCAATATAAAGTTTATAGTTTTAATTTTTATTATATACCAATATAACATATAGAATATTTAAGTACATATTTACTTATTTTTCTATTATATAAAAAATCAATCATGAATAACAAAAACTAAAGATACTTCCATATTTGACAGTTTATAGAATCTAGACAAATCTAAATCGTTGCGTGTATCTTGAAAAATGAAAACTGTCTACTTTTACAATAATTAGCAATGATTCGCATCAGCCTTTTCAAATTTCATATATTTAATATCTACTATTAACGATTCAGTTTCCTTTACAGTACCAATATATCTATATATATGCGTTGAGAGATTTTAGGTTTACAGAGATAACAGTTTCTTCCCTGTTGAAAGCAAAACAAAATCTTTTAAGAAACTATGGAGAAAATGCACCTTCTCTCTGATTTGCGAAGAACCTCTACAAAGTGGAGGGTTTATGTTAAGATAATGAGTATCTGGCATCATAATCCTCCCTTCAATGGTGATCTAACTACAATGATTCTTGCAGATGAGAAGGTTTGTTTTTAATTCTATTGTTCTATTATACAACTTTTTAAATACATGTTCTAGGGTTGAAAAACTACTTATCTAATTTGTTTGTTTTCTTTGTATAGGGCAATTTTATGGACGCAACAATTCCACAAGGTCACTACCTTTGGAACTTTCAGCCAAGACTCAGACAAGACGTTTGGTACTACATGTCTGACTTTCAAGTCATCATACCTCCAAACCCAGTCAGATATTCAACTCTGCCACTTCAGGTTAGGTTTATGAGACAAACAACCATGTGGCCTGTTAGATCTAAGTCCTGGAGCAATTTTTGGAACTTTGTTTGGCCTGATGCTGTCAGAAATGCTCATGAAGATGATAAAAACTCTGTTTCTGGTAATAATTTGTGAAATCAAATGTTTTATACTAAAATTTATTCTATATGCAGACTTATATGACAATTTTTCTGTTATACGTGATTAGATGCTATGGGAGTTATTTCTGCTGTTTCCAACATAGGAAGGTTTCCATATGTGTGTCGCAGAGGGGAAACAGACTATGAAGCTCGCTATGTCTGCTTCAAAATTGTTAACAATGTGTAAGTTTAGTTTCCCCTCTGTTAAAGAATTTCAATGGCTGTTCTTAACTTACTTTAAGAAATTGGATTGACTATTCTTTTTGTTTGGAAATTAAACTTTTAATCTAGGGGGGAGACAATAAAATGCGTAGCTGTGGGAAAGTGGTGTGAGTTCTTTGTGAACACTTGGTCTCAGAAAATTAGCGGAATAAACTACAACTATGATAAGATTGTTGCAGTCTTGCGTTTCTGGAGAATATCTTCTTACTGTGGTAGGGTCTTATTATAGTTTTATGAACTGACTTTACAATTTTATTAGTTAATATTGACTGAATCTTTTTTGAAATTCTATAGGAAACAATGTTTTAATGAGTGAATATGGCTGTTCACGTCTATACATTGATCCAATCTTTTATGAACTTGACATTCCAAGTTATCTGTAAGTTAAAATTTCTCTTATAATTGTGTTATATTTTGGTTAAGATTCATAGCCTAGGTAAACATTAAGCATATGTTTTTTGCAGGCGATCATTCGACGATGGATCAAGTGACGAAGAGGATGTGATGATGGAGATGGTTGCTGAGAACTAACAGGTGAAGGAAGGAGGGATTGGATGTGCAAGGATTATCAGTTTCTCTTAGTTTATGTTGTTTTTTTTTTAAATTTTCAGAGGGGATGAACTCTGTTCTCAAGAGATTAACTCTGTCTTTTTCAAAATTTCCTTTTGGTATGAAAAACTCCTTTTGTAATAATTTCTATTTGTTTCTTTTGCATTTAATATTCTACTCTATTTGTTTCTTTTGCATTTAATCTCTATTTTACTCTATTTCCATATGAAGTTTGTTTAGCAGCCAACCTAAATTTAAGAGTTGTTTTCTAACAACTATATTGTAATCATAAATGTTAAGCTAAGGTATATATCTAACTATTATATATTGTATATAATTAGTTAGCATTGACATTGATATAAATTTTCATATCAGAATGTTTCGAGAATATACCTTATGTAATTGGTTTAAGATCCTAAATCATCAGTCAATCTTGATTGCATGATTTCTTTCCTTAATCTGCACATATAGTAACAATAGTTAGCTTTTAAATATATGATTCTCATCATATTATTACTTATGAAATATAATGTGCTGTTTTTTGTAATTACACATATCTTGAACCTATGCAATAGTAATAATCGTATGAACAACTTATCTTTCTAAATCATCTTCTTTTGGCAACATCATCATCTATGTTATATTATCTGAAATCAATTTAAGAACGACATGATGTTAATATATTTCAGGAAACAAAATCGATTGTTCAAATCTATATACAAACCAATTTTGAAATCTTTACAATCATAGCTCTGAAGATTTATGTAGATAGATTTAATTACTTTGTTAAATTCCAAAAATACAGTAAAATTACTTTGTCAAATTTATTGGGTTTTAAACTTACTCAGAAGCTTGGGTTCTTCACAGTCATCTCCCAATGAATCTATTCAAACAGATAATTGCACAAACTGATAATTGCACAAACTGGAAATCAAATCGACGAATTGGAAAAAATAAAAAGTTCTCTAAAATTGAATAAATCAAAAGCTTACCTGTTTCTATAAGTCGGAATCAGTGGTAGAAACTTGATAAAAGCAACGATAAAGCTCGATCTATGTAGTATTACGTTTTCTATTTTCAGATCGAAGATTAGAATGATTTTTTTCTAGGTTTGTTGATTCATCTCACCGACAATGATTGTTGGGTTGAGATGTATCTGTCCAAAAAAAAACAAAAAAAAAAAACAGTGATATATCAAATGGATCAGCGAAATATTAAGGCCCAATTGACAGGTCTATAGCTTTTTATTGGATCACAGATTTATTAACGGAATAAAAAATGGCCCAATAGATTTTTTTTTGGCCCAAACATAAAACTTAATTATATCTATATCAAATTACAAACACAAATTACATAAAATATTTATACATAAATTCAAAATTTAAAACCAATTTAACACAAAACAAATTGCTTTAGGAAATTTATTTTAAACATTGGAAAATTGAAAAAACATTTATATTTCAAAAATTACTCTATCTATTTTATTATCTGATACCAAAATGTTTTCTTATAAAATTCACATATTTACATACAACAAAAACACATATTTCTTGAAAACATCTCTTATGCAACACAATAATTTTATTTCACCAAACAAATCATTTTATAATTTAAGAAATAAAAATATACAATATAAATCAAAATAATAATTTTGTTTCACAAATATTACAACCAATTTTGCAACTTTCTCAATAATTCAACAAAACCAAACCAAGATATCCAATCATTCACCAATCAAAATTACATAATTCTTACTAATTATTCTTTCTAATCTTTTTAACCAATCAAACAAAAAACCCCGTACATACGTTATACAACACTATATGTTAAACCCGTTTTCACTATATGTTATACAACAAATATTCAACCCGCATATTTTAAAATATAAAAGCCCGCACGTATGTGCGGGTCCGGACCTAGTATTTATTAAAACGCATGTAGTTTTTAGAGAAATTTTAAAATCCTATAGCAAAACTGAAATACAAACATAATTTTTTGTAAAATAAACACGGAAGCATTAAAGATCCCGATCAAACCAAGTTCAACCGAAACTGTTATTTTTAGATTGATTGACCGGAAAGCGAGAAATAAGTCCAACTTATACGTGGGTCGACCAAGGTAATTATTATTGCACGCCTTTATTATTATCCATTGAGCGTTGATGGTCTCGTAGATAAGATCACACACGTAAACACTCACAACTCACTCACAAACACTCATACACACATACAGTAGTCACAGTCTATCAATTATCTTCTGTGACCATCTTGATCGGGAGCTGGTGGGATCCAGTAGCAGCGACGCTAGCTCTAGGACAAAACACGACCCTGTAGTTAGTGTTGGTGCAAGTGAAAGTGCTGGTCGGGTCGTCTTGTGGATAGCTGTACGCGTCAGGACATCTCTGTTTGAAGAATCTTGAGTACTCAGTGTCGCTACATGATCCCTGACCGTTCGTACAACAGTATTCGTTCGTATGAAATACCGTACACGGGTTGTTGCATCCGCCTGGGGCTTTCAGTACGTTCGGGCACTGTCCGTTTATGTCTGCGGTACATAATATCCGATGGCAGTTCGAGCTAGTTGGGCTGGAAATAGCAGGCCAATAAAAAAAAAGGCAAATTATTGTCGCGTCTAAAAACGTAAAATGTGTTTAGAAATAATGAACTATAATGGTTTACTCTTTTTTTTTTTTTTGCCTCGCAGAAACAATGGTTTTAACGCTTGTTTATTATGTTAAATGTCAATATCGAGATTTTTACGTTTAGGGGTCCAAATTTATGAATAAAGAAAAAAAAACTTAGTAGACTTTATGAAAATATTATGGTGATATTCTTACCTAAACTCCATAGGAATGTTAAATCCATCGACAAGGGAGATGTCGTAGAAGTCTAAGTTGTTGAATTGGTTCAAAGCGTATTCAGCCAACGTGTTTGGTGGCTGTCCCCAACCAGTACATTGAAGTCCACCACTGCAGTCACCAGTTTGGCATCGGCCACGGCCTGAGGAGTCAAAGTTGCAGTTGGTCCGACCCCAAATCCGTGCCATTTTAGTGCCGGCAGCGACATCTAACCTCCATGATTGGCCGGCATCTAGACGTCGGCCACCTCCGGGGCTTGCGGCAGCCCACACGGTGTAACTACATTGGTTCAGGATTTCGAATGTAGCGGCTGTCGTGGTGGAGATGAGAAAAAGTGCTGAGAATATGAAAGTAGAGACCGAGAGGTTTTTTTGGATCACTTTTCCCGCCAAAAAATATTTTGTATTTTGTGGACCTAATTTTGTTATATTTCCTTATATATTTGTGATATATTTTATTAAAAGAAGGGTAATTTAGTCATTTTGTACATAAAAAGGGGTATTTTTAAAAATGGACAGCCAAAGGGGGCATTTTTGAAAAGGGGTATTGAAAAAGGGGCATTTTTGTGAGTCTCCCATTGAAGTATGAGTGTTAGGTTTCATTCTAATTTTCTATTATACCTAAATTAATTTTCTTGAACCATATGATTCGTTTTTTTTAATCTTAAGGACCAAATTTTTTTTAACGAAATTCTTTTTTAATTTTAAAAAATACTTAAACCTCAAATTTTAAATAAAATAAACAGTATAACGATTTTTATATAATTATCTATTGGATCACAAAAAGTAAATATAATAATACATATATTAAAAATAAATTATAAAATTTATTCGAGATAAGAAAAAGGTTAGAAATATATATTTAATAAATGTATTACAATAATTTATCTTATTAAATATTGCATAATTAAAAAAATTACATAAAGATATTAGAAAATAATCAAACATCTAAAGTTGTAGATAATGGAAATGGATCTTTTTAACTTTATTATCTTGTTGTGCTATGATTGGAATTGATATATTTAACTCTCCATCACCAATAAACCTGAATTTGTTATAACCATCAATACTTTTAGTATACATATGTGAATTTAAACTAAAAATATGAAAATTAAAGAATAAATAAGTATATTTTAGTATGGCTTTAGAAGTATACAAAAATGAAAACAACGTTAGATATATATAATACATTCTAAAGTAAATTTAAAATCAAATTATTGATTTTTAATCCATATAAGAACATAAAAAATAGACACATAAATATAGTAGAAGAAGATGAGAGAATGATTACCTATAAGATGATTATCTAAAATAGACAATGAAGATGCATCTATCAAAAAAAAAAAAAAAACTAATGTAAGAACACAAAACAAAAAAATATTTAAGATTTGAGCTATAGTAGAAGAGGATGAGAGGATGAGAGAATGAGAAATGATTATTTATAAGATGAAAAGTGAGATAAGTTACAATTAAAATAAATAAATTATGGGAGTTACACTTCTAATTTATTATGTGTTGAATACAATTAAGTGGAAAAATATAATTAACATATAATTTTAATGATTTCAGTTTTTATATTAAAGTGTGAGTTAAATGTGTTTTATTTATGATTTAATTAGAAATAAAAATTTAAGTTACATTTCCAAATGGACCAATAAGAAGAGAGTGAAACCTTACTTTTATATGTATGATTTATTATGGATTTTATATAGAAGTAAAGGGTTACGTGTTAGTTTGATTATTTTGTTATTTAATTAGTATTTGCATTTTTGAAGTTATCTAGATGATGAATGTTAATCTCATATGCTTTTATCATTTTGATAGGTTGGGGCGGCTTGACTATGTTTGATGACTTGCGCTAACTTGCGCAAAAGTCTTGTTTCTAGTTTGGGGTGTAGAATTAGGATATACTACATGTGACTTTCTTGTTTTATTATAGTTAAATACTATAAAACATATCAAAATTAATTTTAGACACGACCTTATTAAGTTGTAACTGAAATACAAGGTTCAAAGAGCAATGTTAACGAGGTTAGTTTTGTTATCATGCCTTAAATATATGCCTTTCTAAAATTAATTTTAATCTATTCTTTTTCGTTGGTCGGAGTTGTAATTATTAATTTAAAATAGATTTATTTTTGCTTTCATTCATTAACTTGAAGTGTGCTAGAGACTTATTATTATTAGAGATCTCTTTTTTTGGAGTTTGGTCAAAATTGACTGAGACTGATCGAGATTACAAATCAAGATTGAATTGGATTACGAACTGAAGTCGACATGAGATTATGAACTAATGTGTCAGATTTGGTAAATGGTATCAAACTTAATTTTTGGAGTTTTCAATTGGATATGAATAAGAGAAGCAAGACATTGATAGAACAAGTCTGACGATCTTCAATTCACTTAGGTTAAAAGAGATTGCAACAAACGAGCTGATACTCTTACAAAACAGAGAATTCCTCAAGATTTGTCTTTCTTTTATCATTTTTTTTATCCATGTGTAATTTCACAAGTCTTACACTCTGACTATGTTGCTTCCTTTTAATTTAATAAAGCATAAATGTCCACACCTATATTAAGTATTTCATTCTTGCACGAAATAACGATCATGCGTGGTGCACACTATTTAAATTGGAGAAAAAAAAGGATGAAATTTCGATGTCAATATTTTGTTTTTTGTTAAATAGGATAAATATTATTTGAGATTACCGTGCATTTCTTATTGGTCAATCTCGATTACCCTAAATCTTGTCGTCCAAATTTTTGTAGTTTTCAAGTTTCGACGACTGCCATATATATTGATGTGGACATTTTACTTACTTTTTTTTTTATCAAAGACATATTTTATATCATCAACCATTAATATGTACCTACTGATCCATACTAGACCTTAGCCAAACTGAACTATTCATGTTTCAAAAACGGTTAGAGAAGAGGACAAAACCCTCTTACCAAGCCGATCAACGGTCCTTAGTGTAGAGAACATCTTGAGTGTGTATAGATTTACTATTTAAGTTGTAAATACTTGGACCTTGGGACTTGAAGTTATCTCACAAGATTGGTCCAGATGTCCAACAACCGAAAATATGGTCCAGCCCATAGCCAAATTACGAGTTGCTTCGTATCCTTAGCCAAATTACGTACCATGGCATTTTGAATATAAAAAGTGAAAGTTAATACTTAATAATTACGTATCATAATTTTCCCTAAAGCAGAGAGATTAGTTTGAACAAAACAAAATACTTAATAATTTTATCCATCACTTTTTTGAATAATCATTATCATGTGTACAATGATATTTTGGAACTTTTTCATAAAACTTCTTGAATGATGATATTCATACTCGATGAACATAACAATGGCATCTATTGGCAACCGTACATGATGCCTGGTGGTGTAGATGGATTCTTGCCAGACAACATTAATGTGACCATTTGATTTTTTGCCATGTCAATGAAATTTCTTTTGATAAATAGTTGTTAGAGAGATTAATGGAAATTTCTTATAAACACGCATAATAAAATCAGAATTGTCACAAACTTAACCTCTTTTGTTTTTATCATAATTTTAAGGTTTGGATGTAATTACTAATTATATTTGGTGGAGAGATTGGAAAAGCCAATTCGTATATACAGTGCAAGAGGATAAGTTATAGTTTCACTAGCTTTAATACAAAAGTCAAATTTTGATTTTGGTTGAGTTCCAATTTAAATAGTTAAATTAAATATAAAAACCGAATTGGTGTTACAGTTTCCGTTTCAGTTTTTTTTTTCTTCAATATATACATTAATTATTTTTGAAACATTTGAAAATATTGAGGTTTTAACAATCATCTTTTTGTTTGGTTTAATTTCAATCAGTTTTTGCTTTGTTTTAAAACAATATCAGTCTCCTAATGCTAGTATTACTTCTCAAAATTTTGTTATGTTTAAAATTGTAAAATTATTTATAATTTTGTAAAGTGTTATTTTCTAATTATTTATAAACTTTAACATATAAAACTCTTACAGATCGGATTTGAATATCTCTGGATATCATGATATTTTGACGGAAATCCAAAGTCTGGATATTCGGAATCCACGAATTTAGATATGATTATCGTAATAAATAATAGTGAGATGTGTGTATTTTCACCTCAAAGTTTTATCTTAGAGACCAACGAAAAAACTGCAAGTGCACAATTAGTCTTATATAGTATTTTAGGTTCGATCCCACATAGGACCGACAAATTCGCTAGAGAAAAAAAAACCAAGACAAAATAAAAAATGGTTTTTATTTGGGGTTTTATGGTGAACAAAAATGCAAATAAACGATGTAAATAATGTTGGAAAACATGGAATTCTTAGGGTATCATGGATGGAATCATTCTAGGAGATTAGACAAATCATTCTTTATTATATGCGTTCTCAATGCAAGTTAGAGAATGTTTGTGATTTTAAACATGTAACTAGATCATGATTCCTGCTATACATCACATGTTAAATTTTATTTAGTACAAAATTTTATATATTATATATTTTAAAATAAGTTTTTGATATATTATAGTAGTAAATGAAATTATTGTTTTGTCAGTCCCTAAGATATGGAAATATAAAGTAATTTATTTGTTTAAAATTAATATTGTTTGAACAATGAGTTTATTTACGTTAACAACCACGAAATGAGATTGCATATAATTCGGTTAGATAAAAAATTAGAATATCATAAATGACATGCATCTAAAATGTAGATTATTTTGAGTTAATTGAAGAAGTTATCTATTATTTTGAGTTAATTTAGGAAGTCCCTTTATCAATTTGTAATTCTTTGGTTGTTGAAATGGAGAATTGTTTGAGTTAATTACATAATTTAGCAATTATTCGCATAATATAATATAAACATATTTTGGGTATATAATAATACCAAATTCAACCCGTTGATGGAGTCTATATTTTCATTTTAGAATCCCAATGAAAAAATTGCTTGCACTATCCATCAATCGTTATTTTCAAAACTGCTTGCAGAATCAAATTTTCAAATATTTAGAAATGTCAAATCTTATTTAAATCATCGCATCATATAATTTTAACATGCCTTTTTTATAAGGGTCATAACTCTTTAGATCATATAATACAATATATTTAACTCGCCATTTGCTATAAATATTTTAAATATCTGTTTAAGCAAACGATCAAATTAGAGTATTTATAACTTTTTTTAACTTTTTGAGCTATTAAATATTTATGATATTCTTTAAACATATAAAGTTAAACTATTTTTAAATATTCCAAATTAAAATATTTGATTTTCATTGTAGTATATAGAATTATATTGAATATAAATATTTAAACTTCGACTGATTACTCTATCCGAATTTTTGTTGAATTTGTTTTTGTTTTAAAAAATTATTATTCAAGTCTGAATTTTTGATCCGTTACTATTTTTTTCATAGATTGAACAATTTACATTTGTTTTTAAAATTCAAATCATGGCATATGCGAAAAAAAATAAATTATTTTTTATTATATGGTTGATTTGATGATTTATATGTTTCACAAATACGAACCTATTGGAGTTTATTTTATAAATATGATTTTAAAACAACAAATAATAAAACATTTTTGCTTACAAAAGAGAATAAACAATAATGGTATATATTGGCCCTAAAAGTAGCTTGTAGAATGTGAGCTAATCAGTTTAAGCTATCAAAACTTGTTATTGTTTGTGGTTTAAAAGTAACATATATACCTCTTGAGCCTTCACTATGAAGCAGGTGCCACCAGGGGCGGAGGCAAAGCTTATGGAGTGGGGTCAATTGACCCCAATAAAATTTAATAACTCTTTATGTTTTTTGATAAAATGTGAGATTGACCCCACTGAAAATTTTACATTAGCCCCTATAAATCTAACTTATACCCATGCTTTACTTAAAAAAAATATCCAAAACCCACATTCTTGAGCTAAAAAATATGTTTAATCCTTGTAAATTGAACCCAAAACAATAATACAGTAATTTAGGTCTCGTAAACCTCTTAAAATTTGGGCTTATAATTATAGAAAAGTTGCTTAAGAAATATTATATTTTGTGATTTTTTGTTTTATAAAATTTTGACCCCAATAAAAATTGGTTCTAGCTCCGCCACTGGGTGCCACTTAAACACAGTAACGCGCGGCAGTCCCTCTATCTAGCTTATGGCGACATGATAATACTATTGTAAACAAAATTGTAAGATCTTTTATTTACAATTAGTGTCAGATATATGTCCGACTTAATATTGTATTGCCCGACTAATATGAGAAAATATCCTAGCAATATATATCACGTTAAGATTCCCATATATCTCTATGTCTGAATAGTTTGTTCACTCACTATTGAGATTGAATCCTGGAGAATTTCAATTTTGCAGCCTCACTCCAAAAATATATTGTTATTTTGACTCTTAATCATCAGCCAAAATAACATGTCTCAAAAAAAAAAAAAAAAAAAAAAAAAAAAAAAAAAGAAATAAAGAAATAAATAACATGTCTCTATATTGTTTTTCATGATCACTAATTCACTATGTATATATTCAAGAATTTTATTTTTGTAGTGATATACAAAAATATGAATTGCAGGGTATAGTTTCAATTATCCCAAGTAGACTTTATCTTGCAAGAGAAATTTAGTCAACTAGAAAGAAAAAATATTAAGAATTATTAGTCATACCAACCATATTTTAAGATTATAACGTGGAAGAAAAAAATGTATAAAATGATAAATTGATGAGAGTAAAGAACACAAAAGTGTTTAGGAAGAATTATAATAGACTCTCATAAGAATAATTGTACAAGATACATTCTCTTATATAGAGATGAGATTTCCTAATCTAAGATAAATATAAATGTAAATAATATATTTAGAGATAATGTTAAACTTCCTAAACTTAAGATAAGATAACTTCTAGATCCTTCATGATTTCCATAATCTTGGGCGATCATCTCAACCGTCGATCTCGGTCGATCTCCGGTTCTCCCAATACCCCCCGGCAAGCTCATACGTGGTAACACGTGTGAGATTGGACAAATCTTCAGAATAGCGGCTTTATACCCAGCCGTCGGGTCATCATCGACGTTTATACCCGGTCGTAGGGTTCAAATCGGCTACAAAACCCAGCCGTTAGGTCATCGACGTTTATACCCGATCGTAGGGTTCAAATCGGCTACAAAACCCAGCCGTTAGGTCATCGACGTTTATACCCGATCGTAGGGTTCAAGTAATAAAAATAACACCCGCGATTGCGAGATTCAGATGTAGCTCGCGATGGCGAGACTAAAAAAAAAAACAACTCACGAGGGCGAGTAGTTTAATCAAAAGGAGAAGTTAAACTCGCGAGGGCGAGAAAACATCATTGTTCCCGAAACAGATTTTTTTTTTTTTTTTTTTCTTTGCGGAAGCTAACGTAACGGATCCAAAATCCACAGAAAGGATCTTGGCTCTGATACCATGATAAATTGATGAGGGTAAAGAACACAAAAGTGTTTAGGAAGAATTATAATAGACTCTCATAAGAATAATTGTACAAGATACATTCTCTTATATAGAGATGAGATTTCCTAATCTAAGATAAATATAAATGTAAATAATATATTTAGAGATAATGTTAAACTTCCTAAACTTTTTTTTTTTTTTTTTTTTTTTTTTTTTTTTTTTAAACTTCCTAAACTTAAGATAAGATAACTTCTAGATCCTTCATGATTTCCATAATCTTGGGCGATCATCTCAACCGTCGATCTCGGTCGATCTCCGGTTCTCCCAATATAAAATTCTAACAAACTTTCGCTGAAACTTCATGTAAATCTTTAATGTATATCTTTAAGAAAACAAGACTTCACATATATTAATCAATCTCTTCAATTATTTTTGGAACACTCAAAATTTTGATGAAAGAGCTTAAAGATCACGTTGTAGTGATCACCTATGGACCATCGGAGGGTTCAGTAACGGCGTCGCCTGTCTCTCAACAGACGCCGTCTTTGTTTGCATACTCTATAACGCCTTCAACATCAAGATTCAGCTCACGGCGAGCATCAGTTCATGTCATCGGTTTGGTTCTCCGGTTTATAACTTTGGTTCTATGTTTCGTTTCTGCTCTTTCGTTGGCAGTGAATGTTCATCGGCCTTCGAAGAGACATCTGACACAGAACTCCTCGAGTTTTGCTTCATATCCTGAACTATTGTAAGAAACTAAGAACCTTATCTTCTTTAATTCATTGTTTAATACTGATATTTTATATAGAAAATGATGTTTTGTTATTTCCAAGCAAATCTGGAATTGGATTATCGTTGTTCACTAACTAAAAAAATGAGGGATACTGAAAAAAGGTCTTAAAAAATAGAATAAAAAGTTAGGCTGAATTCTGTTAAATTAAAGAAATAGACAGTATCGTTTAGGTTTTAGGTATAGATTAAGGTTTTGCGGGTTATGATTTAGGATTCAGGTTTAGAGTTTAGTTTTTCACATTAGGATTTAAGATTTAGAATTGAAAGTTAGATTTTAGATTGTTTTTTTTTTACATCTAATGATTTTTTGTTCATTTTGTTAGTTTATATAAATGTAATCATTTTACTAAATTGGATATTGAATATAGGCTATTTCTAGTAACTTCCCCAGAACATAAGGGATAAAGGTGTATAGTATACAGTATTAATTATCTTTAATATGCATGAAATTGAATATTTTTGAAACTTTATATATGAACCAAAAAATATGGTGTCGGAAATAAAAATCCATTAACGTCGTTTAACAAAACGCATGAATTAACATACCAATTAGCATAAAGAAAAATTGTTGAAAAAAGTTTGGATGATTTTGTTTTAATTAAACTCAATCTAAATATACAATTCTTAAAAACATTAAAATATATGAAGAAAAAAACTATATGCAGGTATTGTTTTGGAGTAGCAGTGGCAGGATTCGTGTATACATGTTTGCAAACATTCAAAGGAGTTTGTGATATTACTCACAGAGGAATTTTAATCTCTGAGCCTCTTTCGGATTACATCAGCTTCATATTTGACCAGGTACATTTTACATTATTATTGATTAATTTCTATAAGTCCATATATAGTCAATTGTTAACACTTAACATCAAAAACAAATTGAGCTAATACTTTTTTTTTTTTTTTTTTTTTTGATTGAGCTAATTTTATTTGTGTATACGAAACCTAATCAGGCTATATGTTACCTACTAGTATCATCTTCTTCGGTGGCAATTGCGTGGATCCAACATATAAACGAGGATGCGATAAAAACACTAAGAAATAATTCCATAATTTCAGTTTCAATGTCATTCTCTGCTTTTCTTGTTTTGACACTCTCTGGCCTTTTGTCAGGTTATAAACTTTGCAAGAGATTTATGTGGTAATTAAATCTTGTAAAGGGTTTTTATATTCAAGTCATGTTTAATACTTTAATTCGTAAAGTAATGTAAATACTGTATATGTGATATTATTTGTTTGTTGGAATGGAAATTTATTTAACAAAATTTATTTGTTTTACCGGCAATGTTGATTTGTACATGCATGACCATTGTACAATACAAACTTAAATTAGTTAAATTAGATTTCCTCGTATAGTGTCCAAAAGTGTCATTGGTAAAGGATTCATCAAATTTGACAGAAAAGATTTTTTTTTTTATATCAAAAGGAAATTGCAAGTGTTGCAATTGCAAAGTAGACAGAGGAAGTATCACTAAAATAGTAATGGCCTAATGGGTCTATTTTTTTTTTTTTTTTTTTCATCAAACACCATTTTTATTAAGATATCGGAAAGAGACTCTCCGCTAGGGAGAGCCAATCAGGAACCGACGAGCTTACATGGGAAAAGAGACTGTTTCGAGATCGAGCCTGTTTAGCTAAACAATCTGCTCGAGTATTTGAACTACGAGGAAGGAATCTAATACTAAAAGAAGGGAAAAAACAAACGAGTGACCGGAAATATGTCATTTCTGCTGCGAAGGTTGGCCAAGCGTCTTGGTTGTCAAGGAGCGATATCATGTCCGAGCAATCAGATGCGAAGGCGCAAGTAGTAATGCCTAGCAAAATCAAACAATCCATTGCCCAAAGCAAAGAATCAATCTCCGCGTGGAGTGGTGAGAGGCTTCGTCTCGAACTCTTTAAGCCAAGTTGGAGAATACGGTCTTGGTCGACTAAAACCCAACCATGTCCACGCGGGCCTAATGGGTCTATGACTGAAGTTTTTTTTTTTTTTTTACATGAATGAAGAGTTACTAAACCAAGTAAAATCATGCATATTTTGATCGTGTTCATAATTCATTTTCATTGTCTTCTAAAAAAGATTATAAAAATGTTGAGGACATCATTATTCTTTTATTTTCCTGAAAAAGCAATATGCGGTTTTCAATAGTATTTTTTAAGACAAGCCGCACAATTTTTAGAGTAAATTATATAAATTATTTTTGATAAATTTAACTTTTTTGTTAATTTGATAAATTTAACTTTCACATAAAAAATAATATATCACAAAAGGATCATCTAGCTGACTAGCTGGTAATAGTTAGATAGATGCAGCATTTTTGGCAATTTAAATCAGGATAATGACATAAGAGTAGCATTATACTTTAACACTAACCACAGACTATATTTTGCTAAGATGTTTGTTTCCTTTTTATGTTTACAATAAAGGAATCTCAAAATTTGAATTCATATTAATGTAACATAAACATAAGAAAAGTAATTAAAAAGAGTCAACTCAGAATAATGAATTCGAGTCTATCACTTTATTCCACTCTCATTAACTACCAAAAATGTTATAGTAATCTATTTAGCGTTTCACATATTCACAGGGTCAAAAAGGGTAATAACAAAAAGAAGAAAGACGAGAAACTTCTGGAAAAAGGTAAGGAAGCCACATACGCTCTTCTCGCACATTCCTATACTCTTTCCTTCTTGTGGTCCCCTTTCACTTTTTTAAATTCCAATTTTACCCTTTTCTTCTTCTTCGATCTCTTTTTTTCTTTTTATTTTTTGTTGTTGTCTTCTGGAACTTCCGATCTGTCGTCTCTCCCCATCTCTCTCTCCTCTCTCTTTCTTATCACTACGTTTCTCCCAGAACATTCTAGAACTTCACAACACAATCTCTCTCTCTCTCTCTCTCTAGCTTCGTGATCATCGTGTGTGTGTGTTTCAATCACGGGTTCTGTCTGGATTGTGACAATCTCTGTCTGTCTTGGTTGGTGTAGAAAAAAGATTACGTCAAAAAAATTTGGATTTGGTTTGTGAAAGACGTCTCCTTTCTCTTCTCTGTCTAGTTTCTGTATTGTGATCTCATGATTCCAACTTTCTTCAAAGCTCATTTCCATTGGTAGATTTCTTCATTTTCCCAATCTTAATCTTAATTTGGGTATTGGGATTAAGAAAAGCTTAGATTTTTGAGGTGTGTCAGTGTCTGTGGATCTAAAACTCATGCCGGGGGAACAAACCGGAGAAACTCCGACGGTGGCCGGAGTTGGAGGCGGTGGAGCTGGTTGTAGTGCCGGGAATAGTGGTGGAAGTAGTGGATGTGGTGCTGGCGGCGGCGGTGGTGGAGGAGGAGATTCGCAGAGGTCAATTCCAACGCCGTTTTTGACGAAAACGTATCAGCTTGTGGAAGATCCGGTTTACGACGAATTGATATCGTGGAACGAAGATGGAACAACTTTTATTGTGTGGCGACCAGCTGAATTCGCTAGAGATCTTCTTCCGAAGTACTTCAAACACAACAATTTCTCTAGTTTTGTTCGTCAGCTCAATACTTACGTGAGTCTCACTTTAAGTTTGAATCGAAATTTTTTAGTTATTGATTTTTAGTAGTGGCTCTTATTTTGGTTTATTAATGGTTTTAGGGATTTCGAAAAGTAGTTCCAGATCGTTGGGAGTTTTCTAATGACTGTTTTAAGAGAGGTGAGAAGATTCTGCTTCGGGATATTCAACGGCGGAAAATCTCTCAGCCTGCTATGGCCGCAGCCGCTGCAGCAGCGGCGGCAGCAGTAGTGGCTTCGGCAGTTACGGTAGCAGCGGTTCCTGTTGTAGCTCACGCTGTTTCTCCGTCGAACTCTGGAGAAGAACAGGTTATATCGTCTAATTCCTCGCCTGCGGCTGCAGCCGCTGCTATAGGAGGAGTGGTTGGTGGTTCTTTGCAGAGGACAACGAGCTGCACCACTGCACCAGAGCTGGTTGAGGAGAATGAGCGATTGAGGAAAGATAATGAGCGATTGAGGAGAGAGTTGACAAAGTTTAAAGGATTGTATGCGAATATCTACACATTAATGGCGAATTTCACACCGGGTCGAGAAGATTGTGCGCATTTGTTAGCAGAAGGGAAACCTTTAGATCTTTTACCGGAGAGACAAGGGATGAGTGAAGCCATGGCAATGGCTTCTAGAATAGAGACAGGGATTGGTTTGAATCTTGATGAGGATTTGACTCCGAGGTTGTTTGGGGTTTCTATTGGGGTTAAGCGAGCTAGGAGAGAAGAAGAATTGGGTGCTGCAGGGGAAGAGGATGATGATAGACGAGAAGCGGTTGCCCAAGAGGGAGAACAAAGTTCTGATGTTAAGGCAGAGCCCATGGAGGAGAATAACTCCGCTAACCATAATGGGTCGTGGCTTGAACTCGGAAAATGAAAACACTTACCGGTTCAGAGGATTTGTTGTATATGCAAGAAACTGATACTGATCCCCATTGAATAGGCAAGCCATTGTACTGTCCCAGACGGAAAATGGGGATATGTTTGGTCATAAGAACAATGGCTCTGAGAACAAAGGTTCATTGAGTTAGGGTACAAAGGTATCTAAAAACACAGGTTCTACCATCCTGAGTTGTTCCTGATTTCAGATGTTGCCTCCTGAATCTTCTTCTTGATGGAACTGAAACTATTCTGGCTTGTTGTACTCCAGTGGGTGGATGTGCTTCTCACGATTTCGGATAAAGCAGGCAGATTCGATGTTACATCTTCATACTCTGCAACAAAGAGCACGAATCAATGGTATTTTAAAGAGTTATGGCAATGTTGATACAGAATCATTATGTTCTTTTTAGTTCAAAACAATTGTAGCTCTCTGACTTGTAATGATCTTAATGAAATTTATATTTCTATTTCTTATTTAAAGATAGTCCAAGTCCTCTAGTGGTCGTATGTATGTGTTTTTTACCTGATGACATAGGAAGCTCGTACTGGCGCTTTAAGAACTTGGAGGCGTTACGGTCTTTCTTGTGGCAAAGAACTCTAACAAGAGTTTGTGCATCCTCCAAGCGCCGCTGCTCTGAACTCACTCCCATGTTGATGAGCTCGCTCGCAGTCATTAGCATCTGAATAAGCATATCGCTCTGCCACAGAGAACGGACATAACCCATAAAACGTTAGTATCTCAGATTTTCTAAGAAACGAACTAAGTTTGCAACTTGCAAGTGAACAATATATATTTACCTCGAGAGAGAACAAGTCGAGGATCTCTTTCGCCTGTTTTGCTTCTTGCTCAACTAGTGAACGAGGAAGACCCTCTCCGTCGGCAATGAAGAATTCCTAAGAAGGGACGCACGCCAGAGGTTAAGTGCATATATTGGAACTGCCTTATCCATGGATCAAGGACCAGGTTCTCATAAGCAAAGTGGCCGAACCTCAAAATCAAAGTAGTATAATCTTGTTTCTAGTTTTTTTAATGTTGTCTTTATCTGAAACTAATTGAATATCTAATTCCAGCATAATAGTATTGAATTCCAAAATAAAAATATAAGTTACTTACTTTCAAAATACCGAGATCCTCTTCCATCAAGGTGATGTCTGAATCCGAAAATGCACGGGTTGGCCCTCCATCAAGTAGCACTCGAACATAAGCTTCCTATGTGAGAGAAGCATATAATTTTGGTGGGTACAAAAGAGGTTGGAGTTAGTTAACTTGTTTATATATGCAAAAGGGAAAAGAGGTGTTACCAGAGCGGATCGGCAGATGCTTAAAACCACCATATCCCGTGAGTCCTCATAACTCAAACTGCATACAGTATCAAGGACCTGTGCATTGCATTTCTTAGTGTAAGTTAATGCTTAGTAGAACACGGGGTCAATCGGAGAAAGAGATGATTTTGGTTTACAGAATCAATGTGAGGGAGTATTCTTTCCAGACGGGCGCCTTCGACTGTGCCATTGTACAACTGTATTAGGAACATGTCTCTCAGATCCCAGAAAATCGCTCTTGCCCCTGACAAAAAGCAACAATAAATACAGAAAACAGAGCTAAACCGACTTGTTTGTCCTTGATAACACAAAAGTCTTTAGAGTAACACAATCCATCCAATATTCTCACTCATCCATGAGGATTAACAAATTAAAGAGGAATGCGTACTTTTGCCAAAAGAACTGAAACATGAATAATATGTATGGCTTATTCACAAGTATCTCAGATAACGACAGAAAATTTGCTAATGCATCTTATGTACGTCTTCAAATAGTATTAAAATGCTAATCCATCTTGTTTGTGGATAAGAAGATTATGCAATCAGAAAATTTGAATCTCGACACTTATTTAGCTTGCAGAGAACTGGTTCAAGTTTCGACAGATTTTTCAGTTCTCTCAAATTTAAAGTGCTGCAGATGAACACGAGACTTTGTATTAGCTTACCAATTAGGTCACGGGTTTTGGTTATGCAATTGGCATTGGTGTCCCTGAGGCTGTCATAGGTGGTAGCAAAGAGCTCATCAACAGCTTCACTATGCGTCAAAGAATTCTCCACTTCAACTTCATCAGTCTCGATTTCTGAAAGTAAAATCATGCAATGCACACCCAATACTAGAAAACCACCAAAAATGAAGAGAAAAACGTATAATCTCAAGTGAATGAGCGTACCTGATCTCTTGTTGAGAGAGGCTTCAACAAGTGTCAAAGATTTCCTTATGCCTACTTCTGTTGCACTGATTTGTTTCTGGATATACTGATCCATGGACACAAAAATAGATTAAAAAAAGAAGAAGCTATTGTTTAGTTTTAATAGGAATATATGAAGGTTTAGCTTGGAAGAACACACTTACACAGAGTGTATTCAATATTATGCAGAGTTTCGGTATTGTCAGTTCATCCAATTTCTTAACTATTTTATTATCTGGCTCACTAAACTCGAGCGACTTCCTCTTCATTACTGGCATTACATTTTCTGTGAATCGAGTTAAAGGAGGAGCTGACGGATACAGAAACTTCTTGTCAACTGCGGATAGAGGCGTATTGTTAATATATTACAGTATGCTTCTGAAAAGTCGCTTAATTTAAATAAGTATTCAAAAATGTTTTCATTTCACCTTTGGATTTGGACAAGCGATTCTATATATACTAATAGACTATAATGTAAATCTATCCCATACAAAGAAACACAACAATAAAACATGCATGTTGCATGCAAACTACCAGACACATATAAGCCTGCTCAAGCATGTGTCTCTGGATATTGACATAAGAGAAAATAATTTTATATAGCAAATTCCATGGTTATGCAAGAACACGACTCTGTAGCAACTGTTAAAAAGATAAAGAGTTGGTCAATACCTAGTTGATCGAAAACTCTCTGAAGATAAGTATCCAAGCTATGGTAAATTAATGAGAGAAGAGCTTGGAGATGTGTGATATCAACAGGTAGATGCAAACCAAATAACTGAGACACAGTCTGCAGAGCAAGTGCAATGAGAAAGTAAGACGGCATAAATTGTGTGCAACACTAAAAAGCAAAGGTGGAAGTATCATACTAGAAGTAAAGTAAGAACTTACAAAAAAAACTAACATCAAAATTCAGAGGCAACCGAAACTGAAGACAAAAGTTTGTGCATACTGAACCCGTTTATTATTTCTAAGCCTGCTATTAAGCTCCTACAGTTTGCACACTATTTGGCATAATGGTGTCATGAAATTATATACCTCTTCTATGATCCTGAATATTTCAACGATTGATGCAGCATGTCTTTGCTGAACTGATAGAGGCTCCCACTCCTGCTCATAAAAAGGCAATATAATTAAATTCTTGTTCGATCCTTTGGACAATAAACTTTCATGCATCATAGTTTGGATTTGTTTGATTGTGAAAAGTGATGGAAGGTCAAACTATATAGGATACAACTTTTTGTGTGCTTCAAAGATTTGTCAATACGGATCACACGAGTTTTAAAGTGATCCATCAAAATAAGTTCCCCTTATGGCCGAAATTTAATGTCTATCTACTTTCAACAGCAATCAACATGTGAATATTTTGCCAAGAATATATATATAACCTCAATTTCAAAAGCTCGCCTAGTCCATTGTAAGATATGATCATGTTGAGATATAAGCCAGTCCAGCATTACTGGTTTGACAACCTTTTCTATCTGCATTCAAACAAATGGATAGTCTCTTATATGACTTAGTTGACATGTTAAATTGAATTAGGAAACCATAAAACTGAGAAGTGATATAATTTTTTTCTGAAATCCAATCCATATAAGAACTATCTATTCAATGACCTCGTAATTCTTCAACTTGTGAAGGTAAGGTTTGCGCAACTTGGATTTGCTATGGCAATTATACAGTTGAGTTAACTCTTCCTGTAAAATATAAGAAGCAGGGACTACTTTTCTAACATCACCAGAGAGGGATGAAACTCCTTCAAGGAAAGGCGTCTGCTCCAGTAGAACAAGATCAATTGTAAATATAGATACCAGTGACAAAAAATTTCTTTAAGTATTGAAAATGCTTAGGGACAAACCAGTCTTTCTCCATAAAACCGATGTAGCAGCATGGCCGAGATCATCATACATTCGGGTAACCATTTGGAGAATACTGGGACAAACTCATTGATTTCTGCTTTTGCGATGACGCTCAGTTCATTTGCAAGCAGAGCTAGAGCATGCGTACGCTCACCATGAGATTTCACGTAAGCAAAATGTGCAGCCTAGGAGGATAAAATATCGAATTTAAGTATATCTTTACATCATATGGTAGAGCGATAAAAGAAGTGGCTTATATAGTATAGCAATACAAGTAACCAAGACAAACTCACCCTGGCACATGCACCTTTGATAGAGTTCTGAACATAGGATTGTATCTTATCACTAACATCATCACCCAAGGTATCCAGCTTGATAAGCTGCAAGAGAAAAACGATATCTATCATCGAAGATCACCCAGTATTCCTCCATATCGAAAGCTCACATTAGATAATTATATGCAGTTCCTTTCTTTATATCCAACTAGGAACTTTTCTAATAACAGCCAAACACTATATACATAAAACATAGTCATGCCAGAAAAATATCTTGTACTGCGGAAAAGCACATTAAAGTTATGCAAATGATCAAAATGAAAAAGCTTGTTTGAAACTGCTAGTAGGGGGTCTCATGAGGAGAATTTTGGGATGAAGCGTTTTCCCAAGAATGTTAAATTAAACTGATATTCATAAGTCAACAAATATAAAATATTAACATATAAATAGGAGAAGGCAAAAGAAAAGTTTGTTGCTAAATGGAAAATAACGATTTAGCGAAGATCAGAAACACCAACCTCAGTTCTGGTACTGTCAGCTGGAGGAAGTCCAACTGTTGATGCCAATTTGACAAGCATTCCAAAATCACGAGGTTTCTGAGGAGACATAGAAGATAAAAAAAATTATTTAAAGAAACGATGCTTATTATGTCCTGATGGAGTTGCAAAAACAGATTCGAGAAATTTACAACAGAAATGAAATAAGTATATCATTTGAGCAGTTAGGAAGTAGCAAAAATCCCATGATCTTGGTTACTAGAAAAAAAAAAGGAACAATTTACGGCACAAGGATATGCTACCAAGAAAACCATATAAGAACTTTGGCCAGGAATTTTGAAAAGAATATGCAGAATTAAGTAATTATAAGGTCATTATCATAGATCTGGGAACTGACCTTACCAAAGTGTAGATGGTAGTCCTGAAGTTTATCATCACACCAAGCACTAACTGAAGTGAAAATAGCCTTCACGAGACCTAAGTGTATGTCAGTTCCAATGGTTTGCCTTGAACATACTAGATGACTTAAATAAAAATCTTCCTTCGAGTTGCCACTTTCAGCGGAAGTAACTTTCTGCAACTCCTGAATTGCGCTCCCTAGAAGAGATGGTTCACCTGTGCACACAAACTTCCCAGGAAAGGAGCACATGTGATGGCTACGTTAAACTCTTGTCTGGGACAAATTATATATGCAACATACATGCATCGTGCAGTGAGGATCAGACAACATATAAGAAAACTCAACCTGGCATTGTACTTAAACTATTGCGTAGTAGCAAGGGTTAGAGCTTAAGCCTGTTTTATCCAACTGTGAGTTTAGGAGCCCTAAATTTTAGCTTCCTTAAACAAGATTATTCTATACATATATATATGTGTGGGTATGTGCGCTAGTGTGATTGAGTATTTAGACCTCTGAATTTTAACACGAAACAGACTGACTTTATTGGTGATATGTTATGTGTACTCAATGGTACATAGATCTCTAACAAGCCAGCTTTTTGCACATAGTGATCAGTTAGATAAAGCAGATTTCTGAAGAATAAGTGATAAGACGTACCTGTTGAAAAAGAACCCATCCATATATTGCATTATGTAGATTCTCAGTTATGCCCAATGTCGACCAAATTGATTTCATATGGAAAAGCATTGATGAGGCATCCTGATATGTGTATGACGTCAGGGAAAAATATGCATGACACAAATGATAAGAAGAAAAACAAGGACTATGAAAATCTACCTCTATGACTTGACCCTCATCAAGAGTATCAAATACACCAAATAATAATTTCTCATAGAGTCTAATGTTCAAATGGTAGATAGCAGTCCAGTAATAAGTTTCTTCTTCAATACCACAACGGCCTGGTAGTGATGACAACTTTGAAGCGACCTGCTTTATAGACGATAGAACCTCAATCCGTAGCGAAGCAGACACTACAACATCCCATTCCTATGCCAGCCAAAAATAGTTTAGATTCAAGAAAGAGAAGTCTGTTAAGTCATATCACTAGATGAGAACTTGCTGGCTACGAAGCATCCGGATCACCTTTGAGTCTCTAATCGTTGCAAGGCATTTTCTCATAGTTGCTCGTTCATTTTTCTCCAGACTAGGTGAGAAACAGAGGACTTCTTCAAGTAGGTTAGCCTACATTGACGATAGAAAAAGACACCTAATTCAATGGTTGTAACAATAAAGTCGAGCACATTTTCGTTGCATTTCACATATTTTAAATATGCATGTCAACATGTTTAAGGACAGCAGGATGCTGCAGAAGTAAACAAAATTTGCAAGCCAACCAAAATCACAAAAGCTGCAGGTGCGTAATAAAGCAGGTTATGTTTTAACTTAAGCTTTGGTACAAAAGCTATGCCTATACGCCTATGTGCCAATCAATCCCATCTTTTTCTCATCCAGACTTGCATGATACTATCATATAATCTACGTCAAACCATGAACCCAAGAAATGGTTCAAAGAGTTGCATAAGGGCAATAAGAAAAAACAATACTGTAGCTCATTAACCTGTCTAGTCTTCCACTTCATGTAGAGTTTTTCATTAGGAAAATCTGATTTGAATATTCCAACCAAAAGCCCCAATGCTAACTGTGGAAGATCAATTTGTTCACCTGTCCTTAATGTAGCCAACTGTACCAGATTTCTCCGTATGCATGTATCCATCTTTGATGAAATCTAAAAAGTAGAAACAGTAAGATTAACACAAGTGATGCAAATGAAGTTAAGTTGAAATATAGAACTGCTAATTCTTTTGGTTTTAACAAAATGCTAGCTAATAGTATAACCAGAAGACCTTTCTCTTCTCCTTCTATGTTAGATAACTAGTGGTTTCTTTGGACGAATCATAACTAATAATTTTGAAGCTTGCCTGCATCTGGACACGGATCATGTTGATGACCTCTGAGTGTGTATTAGAGATCTGAGGCTGTAGATGTGGTTTATCTTTTCTTTTCAAACTTAACATTAGTCTTGAGCTTTTTTCTATTTTTCTTCTCTGAGTAGGATACGCCTCAACACTGTTTGTAAGAACCCGTAAGAAACTAAGAATATGAGAGACACCACACAGATATATCCGGAAAAAGACTGCAAGGCTGCATCATAAACAACACAGAATACACATTTATGAAGGAGAAAAGAGAGTGAGTACCTTGAAAGCAACATAGAAGCAATCATTAATTCATATGCTGCTTCTCGTAAATCATCATCCGATAACCCTTCAAAATCCCTAACATCATGTATCAGTTCACTCGAAAGATGGTAAACCAAAATAATCAAGATTCACGAAGACAAAAATAGTAATCTAGGACAGAAAATTCAGAAAACAATTGCCTAACTAAATACCTGTTCTCAAGGGTGGCAAGCCAAGAGGAATGATTTTGATAGGTTTCACGGGTTTGATGTCAGGTGTTTCCTCTTTAAATACATAGTTGTCTCTAGATGAAGAAGTATTAGAAGAATCTATGTGGCATGACATGTCTGGGCCATTGTTACTGGATTTTTCCATGTTAACTGGAGGAGGAGGCATACGATGAGGAGGAGAACCTGCTATATCTGGACTCGATACAAGAAAAAAGGAATCTCTAGACTCAGAGTGTATCTGCAAATTCAAATCATCAAAACTAATCATCTTCAGGGGTTTTTATCAATAAAGGTATTAGTGTTTACGTCTAAAACAAAAGCTACATTTGTAAGGAGGATGTATTGCAAAAAATTTGACTTCCAATTGTCAAAACTGGAGACTTTACACTAATATTACAATCTGAAAGTGTTTACTCAAGCTATAATTCCCATCGAGTCAAAAACACAATCAAGAAAAGCTTTAACTGTATCAAACTTAAACACAGATGCCATTCAGACAACAAATTTTCTTAGCTCAGTTATGCATTTAAAGAAACCAACAAACACGGATCCTTACTGTTACAGGGTATGATGACTCAAAATTGTATTTCTCTGTGCCCTTGGATACATCAACTACACCACCTGCGTTCGTGTTCACAAAATGGAGTGATTCAGCAATAGTAATAATAGATAGATAACAGATTCTTCTGATAGATTGGCAAATCGAAACAACCAAGCAGAGAGCCAATTTTTCTCATTACCCTAACTGTGAAGAATCCTTTAATCCTCAACAAAATTAAGAAATCAGACGAAAAAGAATCCACAAATCTATGAACTAGTGTTGGAAAAGCTGATAAATCCATTAAACAGTAGTGCAAACTCAGAGATAGATACTGATACTAACTAAGGGTTCTTTTTGTCAGCGTAAACTCACCGGATTTCACGCAATCCAAAACATAATCGGCGCTGAGAGCATCCAAATCAGCGGGAGAAAGAGAAGTAGAAGAACCAGAAGGGGAACGAAGCTCCTTTACCAAACCCGACGACATAAGAAACTCCATGAGCTTGCGGCGATCGTTCCGGTAACGCTGCAACATAGAATTCATCTTCGCCTCCAAACAATCCCGTTCCAATCAAAGAGCGTGAAATCGCCTTTGACCTATAACTTAAATTTTGAAATCGAGGAAGAAGAATGGAGCTGAAGAGAGGCTTTTTTCAGCGTGTACTTTGTTGTCCCCTCTCCATGGAAGAAGGTGGGAGCTTTGGGTTTTTGGGGGAAGCGCGGAAAAAGCACGAGGACTGATCACAGAAAAGACCAAAATAACCTTACAAAGATCCTTTTCATATTCTGACATGAATCTGACTTTTCTCTCTCTTTTTGGCAAGTCCTTAAATGTTTTGAATTATTCAATCGTAACGGAACAATTAATTTCTTGTTAGCGACGTCGTTTTGACGACTAACGGCGTTAAACTGTGACCATTTTCTTTGTTTATGACCATACACAAAGCTTTGTTGTTTCCACGTTCCACACCAAGAAAAAATAAAATCAAAAAGCAGGTCTAATCCAAGGATTAATTCCTACTTTCACTAAGCAATAAGCATTGTAATAGAAAATAAAAAATCACAGGAAAAAGAGATATGGACTAGATTTTCTAACTACACAACACTAAATCACGAATCAGAGTTTACATATATCTGAAAATTTCTGGTGGGATGGTTTGGGTTGATCATAGAACCAGAACAAGATTTTACTAGACTTCGTTTGCGTTCTTCAAGATGTTAAACTTGCAGAGCGGGCATCGAGAGTTTATGTGAAGCCATTTATCGATGCAAGCGCAATGAAAGTGATGGTTACAAGGGAGTTCTCTTAGTTCAACTCCATCTTCATATTCACAGAGACAAATGCAGCATTCCTTCAGAATCATAAGAAGCCATGTGTTATCAATCTACACACTTTGAAAATGTACAACTGTATAAGAATGTGGAAATGGGAGTGTACCGCGTCTTCTGGAGAAAGTGAGCGTTCAATAGGTGAATCTGTTCCACATTCTGTCATTATTCCCCGTGCTTTGCCTGAGAGCTTTTCATCATTGCCAATTTTGGTAAATCTGAATTTCGGCATTTGATCTATGTCGTTCTTCGATGCTCCCTCCTGTTTTTACATCACAAGATAATAAATGTAGATCATGCTTTGAAGCTGGATTTACTAATTCTATGTAGATGAAAGAACATTTTGTTACGGGAAAAGAGCTTACCTGGTCGGCAACAGCATATAGAATTGCAATTATACATGGAAGACAACAGCAAACAGCAAGGCCGATAACACAAGCCAGTGCAACACAGAACACAACAAAGAAAACATCGAAACCGAGAAAAATGATACACAGCCTGCAAGTCAAAAACATCAAAGTACAAGTTGTTTAAATAACTCCCACAAAGATACAACTTCAATGAGACTCTAAAAAAGAAGCATACCAATAGAGCTGAGGAGAGTCACCAGATAGTGTTTGGCCTCCTGCAGATACCCAATAGAATCCAATTATCCACCAGATGAATGAGAACATTGTGTTTGCTGATTCTAGATGCTTCGCGGGATTACTGAGACCATCAACATTGTGGATATGGAAGCAAATGAATATTTCAGAGACAGGAAACTCAGACACACAATAAACAAGGATCAAAATAACCTAAACTATCTAACTCTGTAACAAGATCAATTGCAACAATGTTCCACATCAAGCTTGAACTTCTAACATTACAAGAACATAAGCTTGATATCAATATTCACCAATCTGAAAAAAGTCACACAAAAAGTTCCATTGATTCACAGATACAATAAGCATCAACTAACATTAACCTAAAAACCTAGATTCCACATTCCAAATCTATATACAATGAACACAATTTCATCTCCAGCTTCTTCCAATTCTAAATTAGAAACACTGATTTCAGATCAATCTAATCCTCCAATAAGAACCAGAATTGTTAAAACGAAATCAGATACTGTACCTAGTCTCTCCTCTATCCTCCAATTGCGCTAACGAAACATATTGCTGCTGCGAAGAATTCGTAAACCCAGGACCACCACCATCCTCCGACGAAGATCGGTGACGTCGCCTTCTCCTCCGCCTATACTCAACACAAACACAAGCCATATGTAACCAACACTGAATCCCATAACCAACAACCCAAACTCTCAACGGCATATTAGGCTTCTCGTCACGGCTAAGAATCAAAACAGCAACACCGATCGCAACAAAAGCTAGATTCCACAAAATGTCAAGAAACACCACAGGTTTAGAATACGCCCAATCACTTTGTCTCTCTTCCAATTGCTCAGCAGCGGTTTCTCTAACGAGCATCGATGGTTCACGCATCATTCTCCGGCTACCAGCGTGACGGAGGAACCTCGCTGCTTCTCTTAGACCTTGTCGTCTAGCGGATCGATGAATTGGATTTGATTCTTCATCTACGCTTATGGTTCTTGTAACAGTGGGAAGAAGAAATGGTGTAGTGTCGATGATTCCGTCGGAATTTGCTCTACCGACGCGAGAAGAAGGTAGAGATGTTGAATCCGATTCTGTCGTTGTTGATGATGACATTGTATACGTTTTTTATGATTCTCAATTTCGATTGATTAATGCCATACAAAGGGATTTACGATTTGTTCTTAGAAAGGGTTTGGAGTTTTTTGGACGTACAAAAATTTTGCAGAAAGGTGAAAGAGAGAGAGACGATAACGTGAGGAAAAATTGAAAAAGCATATTTTTTGGAGATGTTTAGACTTTATTAACAGTTTTGCCATTCTTTAACTAATGTGGTAACTACAGTGGCGCTTGTTTCATACCGTTTTGGTTCAGTAGAGTAGGTGAACCAATGTCTAATGGATAAAAGGTACCGACGTTAATTAAAACATGGGCCTTACATTTATCCAGCCCACTACGATATGGGCTTTAATGAAGCTCAGATATGGCTTCTCCTTCTCCTTCTTCTTCTTCGACGCCTCAATGTTTCGTGTTTAAATCGTATCATCTACAATGGCGGCAAAATCCCAGAAAACCCTCGTTCTGTTAGCGAATCTAATCAAGGTTCCTCCGTTAAAAGCTTTCTCTCTTTTAAATTCTACAAATTTTCATGGATTTCAACACACACACGAATCCATTTCAATCATTCTTCGTCTCCTTCTCTCTGGAAACTTATTCTCTCACGCTCAATCACTTCTTCTTCAAGTAATCTCCGGTAAAATCCACTCCCAATTCTTCACTTCATCCTCTCTATTACACTATTTAACAGAATCAGAAACATCAAAAACCAAGTTTCGACTTTACGAAGTAATCATCAATACCTATGTTCAATCTCAATCTCTTACTTCAACGAAATGGTCAATAAGGGTTTAGTTCCTGGATCGAATTGCTTCAACAATCTATTAACTTTCGTTGTTGGGTCTTCGTCCTCTTGTTTCAATCAATGGTGGAGTTTCTTCAACGAGAGTAAAAGCAAAGTTGATTTGGATGTGTACAGCTTTGGGATTGTGATTAAAGGTTGTTGTGAAGCTGGTGAGATTGAGAAAAGCTTTGATCTTCTTGTTGAATTAAGAGAGTTTGGGTTTTCTCCAAATGTTGTTATCTATACGATTTTGATTGATGGGTGTTGCAAGAAAGGAGAAATCGAAAAGGCGAAAGATTTGTTTTTCGAAATGGAAAAGTTTGGATTGGTAGCTAATGAGCGTACTTATACGGTTTTGATTCATGGGTTATTCAGAAATGGGATTACGAAACAAGGGTTTGAGATGTACGAGAAGATGAAGGACGATGGAGTTTTACCTAATCTGTATACTTATAACTGTGTGATGAATCAGTTTTGTAAAGATGGGAGAACAAAAGATGCGTTTAAAGTGTTCGACGAAATGCGTGAGAGAGGAGTTTCGTGTAACATTGTTACTTATAATACTTTGATTGGTGGGTTATGTAGAGAGATGAAGGCGAATGACGCGAATAAGGTTATGGATCAAATGAAAGGCGATGGAATTAACCCGAATCTGATTACGTATAACACTTTGATTGATGGGTTTTGTAGTGTGGGTAAATTAGGGAAGGCGTTGAGTTTATGCAGAGATTTGAAGTCAAGAGGTTTGTCTCCGTCTTTGGTTACGTATAATGTTCTTGTTTTCGGGTTCTGTAGAAAAGGAGATACTTCAGGAGCAGCTAAGATGGTTAAGGAGATGGAAGAGAGAGGGATTAAGCCGTCGAAAGTAACATACACGATTCTTATCGACACATTTGCTCGTTCAGATAACATGGAGACAGCAATTCAGCTTCGATCTTCAATGGAGGAACTAGGATTAGTCCCGGATGTTCATACATATAGTGTACTGATTCACGGGTTTTGTATCAAAGGTCAAATGAATGAAGCGTCGAGGCTTTTTAAGTCGATGGTCGAAAAGATGTTAGAACCAAACGAGGTGATTTACAATACAATGATTCTTGGGTATTGTAAGGAAGGTAGTTCGTATAGAGCATTGAGGTTGTTCAGGGATATGGAAGAGAAAGAGTTGGCTCCAAATGTTGCTAGCTATAGTTATTTGATTCGAGTTCTTTGTAAA
Source organism: Arabidopsis arenosa (assembly GCA_905216605.1). Taxonomy (NCBI): domain Eukaryota; kingdom Viridiplantae; phylum Streptophyta; class Magnoliopsida; order Brassicales; family Brassicaceae; genus Arabidopsis; species Arabidopsis arenosa. Next base: position 16,342,660 of record LR999456.1, read on the forward strand.
GAAAGAAAATTGAAAGAAGCAGAAGATTTGGTTGAGAAGATGATTGATTCAGGGATTGATCCATCTGATTCAATCTGTAATTTGATCTCTAGAGCCAAAACTGATTCACCTGTAGCTCAAATAATTGATGCGAGCAGTTTTAATCTGAATTAATGTACACAGTTGGTGTGAAAATTGTTTGAATTATCTTCTATACATAAGTTTTCTTTTCATTAGATATTGCAATTGTCCTTCAACATTTTCAATATGATAACTTTAGATAATTAGGCCTGGGCAAAAACTCGAAACCCAAAATCTAAACCCGTACCCGAACCAAAAAACCCGATCTGAATTCCGTTAAGTGTAAAATACCCAAATGGGGGATGGTGCCTTGGTACTTTGGTAGTACTTGAAAAACATCCTAGATTATAGGTAATTCATATATTTTTGAGTGTTTAAGGGGAGTTTAGGTAGTTTTATTACCGGATTTTTTCAGGTAATTCATATAGTTTCGAGTATTTTTGTAGAGTTTGGGTAGTTTTTTTCTCGGGATTTTAGAGTAATTCAAATATTTTCAATTACTTTCGGCTACTTTCAAGCAGTTTGAGTTGGTTTTTATCGGTTTTTTTTTTAGATATTTTCGAGTACTTTTAAACAAAAAAATTTCCGGATAGTTTGAAATGAACCGGACCGGAGAGAAACCGAATCCGAACCGAACTCGACTCGAATATATAAAATATTGAATATATAAAATCCAGCCCTTTATCATGTTGTTGGCAAAGTTTCTAAAATTTGTCAGTTTCAAACTATAAATCATAGCCGTTATATCTTACAAACGTATAAAATATTCTCCCAAAACATTTATTTCATGAAACCAAAAGAAAAAATTCGTATTGGCATATATTTGTAGAAACAAAAAATGTATCACGATTCACGAGTGTATTATGAAACCAAACTAAATATTCCGAAGCATATTCCTCCGTTATTAACAATTTAAGATTTGGTCATAAAGAAATTACAAACTTCCTAATAATCTCGAATTAATTGCGTTTACTAATTTTTAAACTCCTGTTGAATCCCAAAAATTTACAAACCCTCATAATCAATCATATATATATATGGGTATGTGTGAGTACTTGGAGAAAATAACCAACAAAATATTTAAAAGAAAAGTCATTGTCGAAAAATGTTTTGGGTGAAGCTTTTTGTTTTAGTGGCTTTGGTGTTAACAAGTTGTGTTGCGAAGCCTGCTGCAATTAGAGAGTTATCTGAAGAAGAAGATTTGGAATTAGAGAGACAACTTAAGCTTTTAAATAAACCACCGGTTAAGACCGTCGAGGTTAGAACTGTGTTTTTTTTCCTCATTATTTCTAACAGAGGCATTCATCATTCTAAATACCCAGAAACAGAATTGAAAGCATAGATAGACTTTAAAAATATTAATCGACAAGAAGATGAACTAGACGACACTTGCGAGCAGAAAAGGAAAACCCAAAATAGTCGCATGAAAAGATTAAGTGAAAGAGGCAGTTTAACGCGAAGCAGAGCCTGATGAAGCAAAATATCAATACAATACTTGACGAGCACAAGAGTAATTGCAAATTAGATAAATCACACACACACACAAAAGAAAGCAACTTATATGTGATTTAAAATGAATAAATAGTTTAGACAAAGGATATTCAGACATAGGTAAAACCAGCATATAACAAGTTAAGACCAACACATGAATGTGAGAGGACAGCACCGGACCACTCAATCTTGGCCCAAAGCTCGCATTCCTCGGGTCTTGTGTGTTTCAGCAGGGAAATCTCGGCACACCAAAGCTCCAAAGTCAGCGGCGCTTTCCAGAAGATGAAAATCCTCCAAGCAGAGTTGCAGCAGAGTTTGCAGATATCATAACCAGAGAGCTCTTCTAAACCCTTGACTTGCTTCCAATCCAAGTCATCTGGCAAACACCAAAGTATCCTCCCGCGGGTATCACCGCAGAAAAAGAATGACGACCCAAAGCAACACCAATCGGTTCTGTACTGTGGCTCAGAATCTGTTTTCCCGGTTGCCACCAACACACATTTACCTGGTGAAAGGGACAAGTTGTCACCATCCTCATCCACCACGTAAACCTCCTTCTTGTCTGTCACCACACTCCACTGGATGTTGAGGGGCATCTTGGGCGTAAACACAAACAAGAAATCCCAAGTCTTGGTCTCGATATCGAACACCTCTGCCCAGTTTGAGGAATCAGCGACATCCCAGCATCCCCCAAACACGTGTATCTTCCCGTTTGCCATGCTTGCCGATGCTCCGCTTCGAGCCATCTTCATGGGCGGAAATCGGTTCACTGTGTGCTTGACACAATCGAAAAACGTGACTTCCGAAGTGGGTTTTCCGTTCACGAGTCCACCTATAACATAGATTCCCCAATGTCTCGCCACGATACAGGATCCTGCTTCCGGCGCCGGATACAATCTCGAAAAGACCCGTTTCAGCCGACGTTGCACGGGGTGGAGGATGAACCACTGCGGGCTTGGATCTGGAAACATGTGCAAATATACGTACAGAGATGGCTCCGTGCAACCCATCCGCCATCTCAAGTGTCCGAGAGCATGGGACGCTACCAGATTCCGGTGTTCCTTGGAGGCGATAGCTACGGCAGCCAGATCCAATCTCGACAATTGAGCCAGGCAGCTCATAGCCACCGCATCTGGCAACCACAATAACCCACACACCTTCCTCGTCAATTCCAATCCCCGAATCTCAAATCTTCCTTTCATTGATTTCCCTTCTACCGCTAGGGCTTTTCGTGACAAGATCCAGACACAAACTGTATACCAAAGCGTCCGTATTAACTACTTATATTTCCTCTCTACTTGAATTCGCAACTCTTATCTTGTAATCTCAATCGATAAGAGTTTAGAAATATTATCATGAAAAGGAAAATTCTAAGATGGAAAAAAAAAAAAAATTAGTTTTACTTTCCTAAAAAATCAAAAGGAAAATTGCATAAAATACCGTTTTTTGAAATTAAATAATAATCACGATAAAAGAACCGTGAGCGATCAACCAGGCTATTCTTCAAACACCCGTTTTTTTCCCGCCAAAAAACGTAATTTCACGTTTTCTCGCCAAAAACGTTATTTCCGGTTTTCCCGCCAAAAACATGTTTTCCCGTCAAAAACATGTTTTCCCGCCAAAAACGTGATTCCACGTCTTTCCGCCAAAAACGTGATTCCGTGTTTTTCCGCAAAAAATGCGAATTTCTTTTTTTCCCAAAAAAATGTGAATTTCATGTTTTACTGCCAAAAACGGAAAATTTGTTGTATATTTTTAATTATTACATATTAAAATTTGTTAATTAGATATAATAAAAATAATTGAGGATATATTGGTAAATATACCTATAACTCACACTTGCCGCACCCTAATCGTAGGTTTAAATTCCGTTTGTGCAACGATTAGAGTAAGAGTAAATTACAAGAACCTAATCGCTTGCTAACCACACTTGAATCACATCACACTCTAATCGTTTTGCCATTCGATGGTGACATGCGATTAGGGCCATTACATCACACCCGAATCGGGTTGCCATTCGGGACCCTAGTCCCACAACCGCAACCGCAACCGCTGCGTTTAAACCAGTCAAGCCCTGAGACCTCGATAACTCGGAGCCAAATTTTATCTTTTTATTTGTAAAAATGACGAATGAAAAAATTAAATTAGTTTATTCTAGTATATTAATAATAATATACAATCTAAACAGGAGAGCCACACAATTTAACAATCTCGAGAGAAGAAGAAGCCATTTTTGTTTCTCTTTCAGTTGCCGGAAAGAATCATGATCCAGGCGTCGCCGCTGAGTATATATATAGGAGGAAGGAAGGAAGCTGTGTTTTATAGTTTTAGGAATTTCAGACGGCAAAATTCTATTTGTTTGGAATTTTCTCGGGGAAAAAATTGGAGAAATGGTGTCAATATTCGAGCAAGTGGTGGCGAGACAACGGTGAAAGTTATCACCTTTAAATCTTTACAGCGTATTTTAGCAGGGATACGTCGTGTTTTACTAAAATGCGCTAACGCTGTCATGGTATGTGTGGCTACTAAGGGCCTGACTGGTTTAAACGCAGCGGTTGCGGTTGCGGTTGCGGGAGTTTACGGAAGCGGGCGGTTGCGGCTTCAAGCGTTACCCAGCGTTTTGAACGACTGGTTTAGCGTTTGAAAATGGATGCGTTTGCGGGAGTTTATGACTGGTAAACTAGCGGGTGCGGTAGCAGTTAAATAAAAAAATGACCAAAATAAATAAAAAATATTACAAAAAAATAAAATAAAAACACCAATATATTATTGAAATTGCATAAAAGAACCGTTTTTTGAAATTAAATAATAATCACGATAAAAGAACCGTTTTCTCTCTCAAGAGCGATCAACCAGGCGATTCTTCAAACACCCGTTTTTTTCTCCGATCTTCGCTTCCGCCCGGCGCTGGCTTCTCTGGCGTCGGTCGGCCTCGTTTTCCTTTCTTCGTTTCTTAGTTTTTTTGTTTTTACTTCGTTTCTCAATCCAACCATGAGTTATCAATCTCAATTCGTCTTCACTTTTAATGGTGATGGTTTCTATCCTCTTCGCCAGCGACGTGGCTTCCATGTAAGAGAGTCAACTGTAATTTCAGTACCTTTAGTGATCACGTTTCTCAAATATTGAATATATGGTCTACTTTTGCATTCAAAACCAAATAAAGGTCTAGAAAAAAAAAATTGCCCCATATATTTTTAACATTTTTTTTTTACCAAGATTATGTTGTGCTGGGCTCAAATATCTTTACTATAGAATATGTTAAGTACTTTTATATATGCCATGATCAAACGTTAAATCAAACCTAATTTTAATAGTTAATGAAACAAAGATTCAAAAATATGAGTTTAAAAGTAAAAAAATTACGTTTCATTTGTTCCTTTTCTGGTCAATTACGTTCGATTTTATATTATACATGGATATCAAAGTGAAAGGTTTCTAGGTCTTATATATTTCGATATTTTTCTTAAAAAGAAAATTCTAACTCTTGTTACGGTTTTCTTAATTTCAGAAAATATGCATTTATCTACAGATTTCAAACTTGATTAATGGGTAATAAAACGATAGTTCGTAATGCCTAACTAGTATACACATTAAAAAAACAATCTGAACAAATCAGACTTGTTTTATAGTTCCGATGTAATAGTTGGAAGCTGCTAATAGAGATCTGGAAATTACACTAATTAATACGTATATATTATAAAAAAATTGTTGTATATAATGGGAGGAAGAAATGGTGTTGTGTCGATGATTCCGTCGGAATTTGATCTACCGATGTGAGTAGGTAGAGATGATGAATCTGATTCTGTGGTTGTGTTCGTCGTCGTTGATGATGACGACATTATGAAGCTTTAGCGATTCTCAATTTTGATCGATTATTGCCATGGATTGAGATTTGTTCTTAAAAAAGGGTTTGGAGATTTTGCAGAAAAGTGTGTGTGTGAGAGAGAGATAAAAAACGATAACGTGAACCAGCCTAATAACAAAATAAACCAAATAGTAGTTCCTAAAACAGACTTGTTATGAAACCATACATCACAAAACCCTAATAATTATGTTTACCTATCTTCTTCTATGTCGTCCATACCAGGAAGCACTTCCCAGTTGCTCCTGCGTATGTATGGAATTTTCGGGTATTCTTTGATCTGACAGTTTCCATCAACATTTGTCTGGTCCTTGTTCTGTCTCTCTTCTTCTTCAATCAATGTTGCTACAAACGGTCCACACGGAGGATACATTGGGACATTGTTAGTTTGTGTATCAGCTACTGCAGCATAAGCTTGACTCTGAACTATCTCCCTTATAATTTGCATCTTTCGGATCTCGTCTTGGTTCATCTGATTACGATACTGTATTGAATCGGTGAAATCCATTTGCATCTGAGACGATGGTGTGATAATAGCTTGCATCCGAGGCAACTCATTAACAGTGTTATAATTCAGACTATTGGCTTGACTATATGAGTTTCTTTGCCATCCACCGTTAGCTCTGAACTGCGGTGCTATGTTAAAGTTTCCTTCTCCCACTCCCACGCCACCAATTCCTATCAAAGTAACGGTTTTTTCGTTCTTTTAAGTCTCTCACTCAAATAAAAAATGATTAGCGTAAGGTCCAAAGTAAAGTACCTTGAGAATAGTGATGATGCTGAAGGCCATAGTTGACATGAAAGCCAACTGTCTGGCTGTGGATGATGTGAGATGAGTTGTTGTTTTCAAAGCCGATATCGAAGAAAAGAGATTCTTCTACCGGGAAAGGGACGTTATAGAGTTTGGACCAGAAGCTATCAGTCAGAAGCTTCTCCAAGTTCTTTTGCAGAACTCCGGGAGGAAAATGAATTGTATGTCTCCTGTTATAAAGAAAATGTAAGGTTTTGATTCACTTTAAACGTTACTCAAAGCAAAAAAAATGATCCAAGTTAAAGTAGGAAACCTGCAAGTAGAAGCCTGATTGTCGGTGAAATCGCGATCCAACTGTTTCCATTGAGTGTGTTTCCCTGCCTGTGGATTAGTCTCGATGAAGAATGTTGGACGTTTTCTCAACTGCACATAAACATTTCAAAGGTCATTAATCAATGCTCATAACTTGCAAAATGTATAAGAATGTTTAGTACCTCGATTTTGAGGATTCCAGTTTCATCACGTAAATTAATACTCTCTTCAAAAGATGAGACATCATTCCATTGAATCTCGATCTTACTCTTCAGCCTCGGCGTGTTAGTTTCTGGTTCTCCCAAGAGAAACTCCCATATAAGTTTCTTCTTTGCAAAATAGAATTTCGCCACAATATCATCAGGGTTTTCTGCAACGGGGTTCCATGTTCCAATTTTGATCATGGAGATTGGAAAATTCATAGCTTTTAGTTTCTCACCACGACACTTCTCTGTTTGTTGATGAGGACATGTATAGTGTCCATTGAGGTAAGTTTCAATCTTGTTGATAAGTTCTGGAGTCGTTGTTAGAAGCAAGTTTAGCCGTGGGACCTGAAAAACATTGAGAATAAATCATAACTGTGCATTCCAAATATTGAAGCCAAATATTTGCAGAAAATAAAACCAAACCAGATTAAACAAAAAATCAAAAATAGATCAGAATTATAGGAAATCAAAAAACAGATGGAGGTTTGACGTGAAAGCCTTATTTAGTTGAAGAAGAAGACGATGGATTAGAGCAATGGACTAATCAAGATTGATGTGGGATGTGGGGAATAATCAAGGAGTGAAGTTATAACCAGATTCAATATTATAAGTTATAACATTATAAAAAAAAAATTTATAAACATACACTTATATACATACTAGATATGGCCCGCCTAAACAAGTGAGTGTGAAAAATAAATATAAGTTTTTGATAATATTTGAATTATAAATAATAAACTGATAATATTTATTTATTTATATATTTGAAATCTAAGTTTTAAACTAAATTTCAATATAACACATTCTATTTTGCAATATAATTTAACTATTTATTTCATGATAATAACTGTTTAATTCTATACACTCCATCTTAATGGATAAGAGCTAAAATATTTAATTCTACATACTCCATCTTATTGTTTTAATTTTTCCTGATATTTAAATTTTAAATAGAAATCCACACATTTTTTGATATTAATGTTCAAACTCTCATCTCAATTTATCTATTCTATCTAAATACCCTTAAATCATGTAAGTTAATTTTTTTTAAAAAAACTAAATTATTACTATTATGTGAGTTAAACTTTAGATATTAGGAACTTGTCTTAAATGTCTTACTCGAACATGACTATACTTAATTCTCATTCATCTTTGATACTACTGAGTTTTTCCATGACAATCTTTATATATGCATCTCAACATTTTATGTATTTTGTTGACATCTATATTTTATAGTTATCTTAACAAAAAAGAAAAAACAATTCAACAAAATATACGAAAAACATATTTGAACGGATCCCTATTTAAAAAATATTATTACCAGTAATTGTAGTTATCCTTATTTAAAACTAATAATGTTTCTTTTTGATATTTCCTTTTTCGATGGGATTAAGAAATTTTCTATTTTTGTTTTTAAATATATTACATAATTAGATTTGACATGTGTTGATATCTTATTAATAAACTTCACACGTGGCACGATCCTATGAGTTATTAACTTTGAAAACCATACTTTATATAATAAGATTTCTAATTGTACACATGTCTTATAGTAAAAACATAGAGGGAATAAACGTAAATGATGAGATGAAACAAAAAAAAAAACATTTAAAAAACTGAAATTAAACTAAATTTATGTGGCGTCTAACCATTAAAACAAAAATTGAACTTTAATTCATAAAACCCTACAATTGTTTTGATATTGTCGTTATACCACTTTTTATTTTTCTCTCCCTTTGAGTTTCTTCCTCTTCTCTGTTTCTCTTTACAATTGTTCTTCAATCGTCACTTTTAAGTCGATATTCTGTACTCATGACATGTATTTTTCCTATTTAGTTGATAATTTATTCATGTTTATAATTAATATCTAGTTGAATTTGATCAGAAATTTAATTTTTATATTAAAAATGGATATTGATTTTTGATTGTTTTATGGATAATTTGTGTTTCATTGGCTATGTTTATGTTTATGTTTGAAACTGAATATGTTTGAGTTTGATTATGGTTTTAAGATTAAAGCCAAATATCTGATAAAACATATATAACAATATCTGAGAAATAACAATCAGAGAGATCCTACGTTGAAGAAGAAGATGACGAAGAAAGAACCCTAAAACCCTAACAGAGAGGAAAGAGCAGAGTACGATGCAGAAAAACAAAGAGAATTGAGAAGAGAAGACGATACCTCATCAACAAATCTGTTATTGCGGCCACCTTGAGATTCTTCTCGTGATCTCTTCATGGAAATACCTTTCTATTTTCTCTTTGTTGCTTTAGCTTTTCTTTACCACTGCATATTCAGATTTTTGCCTCGTAAAGAATATATATAGCACGTTTTTTTGGGTTACAATTATTTTAGATTCTGTTTAGGGTTTTTATTGTCTTTAGGTGCAATTAGGGCCCGTCAAAGTCCAGATAATAAATGGGTAATGTATGATATATCATCTTATCAGGGTATGACATTATTATTTTTAACTAATGTATGGTATTAAATTAACTATTAGTCAGATTTCATGAACCAGAGAGATTTGTTGTATTAGAAAGAACTTAATACAAATTTGTAACCAAAAAGCTAAAAACGGAGTAAATTCTAGTGTGCCACTTACGCCGCCAATTGGAAGAATTCTACCGGTTAGAGTGACTTGTCCAGTCATTGCAAGATCTTTCTTCACAGGCTTCTTCATGGCAAGTGATAGCAAGGAAGTGATCATGGTGCAACCTCCGCTTGGACAGTCATTTTTACTGGCACCTGTAACATGTAGATGAAGCTTGGAATCCGCAAAAGAACGGATTCTCGGGTTGTTTCTTGAGCAAGAATCTTCTGGCAACCGTGCTAGCGATCTGCACACTTTCTTTCATCACATTCCCAAGCTGACCCGTCATTACTTTGAGGCTGCCTTTGCCTTTCTCTTCTTCAATTACTTTCGTCTCTATGTACCCTATTTCTTTAGACGATAGGCCCACTGCAACCCCGACCGGGATCTGCTCATAGATCTTTCTTACTTTGGTCTCGAAATAAATCGGGTTGCCAACATAATCTGCAAGGTTCGTTTTGTCAATCGAAACCGTTTTAGCCGTTTCAATGTGTCGTATCGGATGTATCTTCTCGTACTAGTTTAAGAGCACTCTGTGCATATCAATACTAATTAGCAACATATAGTTTATCTCATGTCTCTTTTATTATATAGATTAGGTCACTTAGCTTAGGAGTTTGGAAAACGTTCCAAGTGTTCCATTAACTTTTGTAGCAAGTTACCTTGCGGTAAATCTTCTCAATATGCTTCTGGAGAGACCTAACTCCTACTTCTCTGCAGTAATTTTTTATCAAGAAACGAAGAGCCGCATCGCTTACATCAACCTGGTAACAGCGAAAAAAAAAAGCATGCAAAAATCCATATAGCATATATGAACACATTCAAACATCAGAAAATGATTTTGCGAGTTAGACCTCTTCAGGCTTAATGCCACAATCCTTTCGTTCGGTTTTCTCCAAATAGTCTCTAGTGATATGCATTTTCTCATCGAAGTGATACCCTGCAATAGTAATCATTCTATTTAACAGAGGAGTAGGAATCATGTCTATCAGACTATCACATTTGTTGTGCATACAAAGAAAACCTGTAACCAAACACTTGGATTAGATGAGAAATTTTTCATCAAGAAAATTAAAGAAACCTTTGATAGGTCAATGGAAACGTCAAGATAGTGATCCATAAAATTTGCATTCAACTCTGGATCAAGAAGCTCCAACAAGGCGTCGACCGTTTCACCGGTGATGTGTGTTCCAAGCTAAACAACCGAGGAAACTATAAACAACTATTGCAACTAGTAACATAAAATTCTTGAATATAATACAAACCAATCCATATAGTAATTACCTTATCAATCTCATCAATCAAAACAACAGGATTCTCTGTTAATTCCCACACTTTTTAGACATTGCACCATCTTTCCCGGCGTGGCATAGTAAAATGTTCGAGGAATCCCCTTAATAGAACACAATATATACGACATAAAGGACATGCATGATTTTTCTATATAAAAATTAAGAAACAATATATAGAGAGACCAAGCAATTGTGGAGTTTTTCAACGGCAATGTGTTGTATCATCGTTCCACGAAATGCGCCATTCTTTCTTATTTGCGCCACAAAATCAAAATTTGAAAAAGTCCACCTTGTAGACAAAGGTAAAATAATTTTAAAATGTTTTTGACCAATTTTCATTAAGAAAAGTAATCTTTATAAAATTTAAGTATTAAGAAGTATAAACACGATTTTTGGTGGAGTTGTGGCATGTAACTACTTACTGGTCACTTAAGGTCTGATTTATTGTTGTCTCTAAACGTGAAGACGATTCAACGAATCCAAATCCTCACCATGACTCGTTCTTCATGTATATTTGACTCTCGTATAAATCTAAAGAGACAAGTTTATGAAGATGTACGTTCCTTTGTTTACACTTGTAAGAAAACCCAAAACCAGTTACATGTCTCTGCTTCATCCCTGCATATAGTATAAAAGATTCAAATATATATATGGAGATTCTTTTCGTTCAATTTTTTTGAATCGGTCATGTTGGAATTAACCATTTAGTACACTTTTTTTCTTTTACAGTAGTACACCGCTTGAATTACTATGCTGAACTAAGAAGTGGCTTTGTACAATGACGGAGTATACAAGACTGTGTATACAAGGACGAATGTGCCAATGATCTCAGCTCCAAGACCACTTCACTTGTTGCTTTATCTTCTTTATCTCTCTTGAATCAGATACAAATGGAATGAGTTCACGCAAAGAAGCTAAAACTAATCTCAATTTTGTCAAAGATTATATAGCTTTATGGTCTCATCCCTCCACCTGATTGCAGTAAAAAAGGCATATACATATGTACTCTTATCATTTGCATATGTGATTTGTCATACCGTTCTGCATAATAACCAAAATCAAATTAGTCCAATTCTGTTAGGAAACTGAACAACAGAAGAAAAAATATAAACATATACTCAATGAGATTCTTATCTTGGAAGCCTAACACATGCTTTGTCAATATTACACCAATACGACCATAGCTCCACACCACCAATTATACAATTTGTGATAATAAGTTCAAAGGATCACACTCAAATAACTCACATGCATCAACACACTAGAAAGAAAGTAAAGAAACAAAGAGTAGTAACAACAAGAGAGGTATCAATTAATTGGCCATTGGTCAAAGTTGTTTATAAGAGAGATGTCATATTACTTATTTACTTACATCTGAGCACAAGAAAAGCTTCACAAAGTTCTGTGCAAGTTGCCAGAGAGTTTCTCCTTCTTGTGGTCTTAAAACAGCAAAAAAAAGGTTAGACTAGTTTAGCTTCCAGCTATTATCACCAACACAAATCCTATCCTGGAAAATGTTAATAACTAGAGCATTCTTAGGCAAGAATCACTTGCAAGGACCTGTTCTCATTTGTATCGAATACTCACATCAGACACAAAATGTATAACAAAAAGTAAAGAAATAATATCTTACACAAGTAAAAGAACAAGGTAGGAATGGACAAGAAGTTTGAAGATTAGGAATCAAGATTCTGCAAACAAAAGAACGACATGGATTATCAGAATCATTACAACATAACTCATCTTTAATTGAACAGCTACAAAGCCGTAAATACCTTGTAGTTCTTGTACTGAACAGCTACAGAGCGGCAACTACAGATCCACAAATCCAACTACACATCAGAAAAAGAAACATGAGACATCAATAATCATGAGAGCAGTGGCAGCGACCGGTAAGGACTAGAGACAAGAGCTAGGAAACCAAATTAGCATATACGAGAGCAATAAACTTTTTCACACTAAGCATTATCTCAAGATACAGAAAAAATAGAGTCTAAACTCAGACAAAAAAATCAATCGAAAACACTGATTGAAAGTCGAACACCCAAGCTCACATAAGAAAGAAACACGATTCAAATCAACAAACAAAAATCCAAAACCCAATTACTTCAAAAACAACAAAAACAGATGAAACACAAACTGAATCATTGAGAATAACGAACACCCATACATATATTTTACCTTTATGTATCAAAATCGAACACCCATACTTATGAACAATTGAACAATGTTTTGTTATAATATTGTTGAGAGGAGGAAGAAACAGAGTAAGAGACCATTGTCTCTTCTCTTTCTAAACAAGACAAGAAGTAAAACTGAAACTTTTATATATCTCCGACACTTGTTATTTACATCAAGACTAACTTTGGTTTATATATGGAAAACAAATAGACACAACAATACAGTGACTTGTGTCTCTTCATACTTAGTGACTCGTGAGTGAAACAACACAGACCGAAACATCACAACTCATGAAACGTTGCAACTTAGAAAACTCAATTATTGACTAACATCAAAAAAGAAAAAAGACAATATGTTCCCATATCAAAAACGACAATACCAATTATCATATCGTACATAAGAACAAGAGCATGAGTAAAGTAATAAACAGCTAATTCCCATTATCTTTCATTAGCAAATTCCACAAACTTCAAAGCTAAAAACAAAATCAAAACAAAGCAGTTTCTTGTGAATTGTTCAAACAGCTTGAGATGAGTTCCACGAGCAAGGCATGGATGGTGGCAACGAGCATTGGGTTCGTAGAAGCATTGAAATTTATAAACCCAGATATTACAGACACAAAATCAGATTGGGAACTTCAATGACTTACAAAGAAACATCAATTCCTAAAAATTAGTATCTTTGAGAAGATTGATTAGTTCATAACTAAAATTAAGAACTAGTAAATAGTCAAGAACTAAAATTACCCAATTGAATGTCGTATACCTTTCAGGTGGATGAGATCAGCTGGTTTCGAAGCTACTGAGACAAACAAGGAGAGAAACGGATCTATTGAGACAGAGAAGCTACTGAGTTCGAGGCTAATGAGCTTGAGATCGCCTGAGCTATTGAGACAGATACAGAGACGGAGTCGAAGAGAGATAGAGACGGAGAGAGACGGCAGCGGCGGAGAGATATGGCGACGGAGGAGAGAGACGGTGGCGGATCTGAGAAACAACCGCAGAGAAAGAAGGAGAAATACAGAGACGGATAGTGGAGAATCGATGGAGATTGTGGTGTTGATAATCGAAATTTCTTTAATGGGAATCGAGAGTTCATGCAATAATGGGTATTCAGATTTCACAATGGAATCAAACACTTTGAGATTGAATTGAAATTTTGGAGAAAGCTTTTTTTTCTTTTTTGTTGGAGGTAAGTTAAGATGAGAAATCGAGACTTTTTTGGTTGGGGGAGAAAAACCCAAAATTTTTGCCTCCAAAATAATACCTTTCCCCGTTATAATACTGAGTTAAGTTCCCGTTTAATGAAAACTATATCCTAGCGTTAATATAGTGCTGCGAAATACTTGCCATCCAATTTTGGAACTTTTAGTAGCAGTTCGTAAATTAGCGCTACAAAGGAGTGCTACCGAAGCTCATATTTCTTGTAGTGGATGGGAGGAAGAAATGGTGTTGTGTCGATGATTCCGTCGGAATTTGATCTACCGATGTGAGTAGGTAGAGATGATGAATCTGATTCTGTGGTTGTGTTCGTCGTCGTTGATGATGACGACATTATGAAGCTTTAGCGATTCTCAATTTTGATCGATTATTGCCATGGATTGAGATTTGTTCTTAAAAAAGGGTTTGGAGATTTTGCAGAAAAGTGTATGTGTGTGAGAGAGAGATAAAAAACGATAACGTGAACCAGCCTAATAACAAAATAAACCAAATAGTAGTTCCTAAAACAGACTTGTTATGAAACCATACATCACAAAACCCTAATAATTATGTTTACCTATCTTCTTCTATGTCGTCCATACCAGGAAGCACTTCCCAGTTGCTCCTGCGTATGTATGGAATTTTCGGGTATTCTTTGATCTGACAGTTTCCATCAACATTTGTCTGGTCCTTGTTCTGTCTCTCTTCTTCTTCAATCAATGTTGCTACAAACGGTCCACACGGAGGATACATTGGGACATTGTTAGTTTGTGTATCAGCTACTGCAGCATAAGCTTGACTCTGAACTATCTCCCTTATAATTTGCATCTTTCGGATCTCGTCTTGGTTCATCTGATTACGATACTGTATTGAATCGGTGAAATCCATTTGCATCTGAGACGATGGTGTGATAATAGCTTGCATCCGAGGCAACTCATTAACAGTGTTATAATTCAGACTATTGGCTTGACTATATGAGTTTCTTTGCCATCCACCGTTAGCTCTGAACTGCGGTGCTATGTTAAAGTTTCCTTCTCCCACTCCCACGCCACCAATTCCTATCAAAGTAACGGTTTTTTCGTTCTTTTAAGTCTCTCACTCAAATAAAAAATGAGTAGCGTAAGGTCCAAAGTAAAGTACCTTGAGAATAGTGATGATGCTGAAGGCCATAGTTGACATGAAAGCCAACTGTCTGGCTGTGGATGATGTGAGATGAGTTGTTTTTTTCAAAGCCGATATCGAAGAAAAGAGATTCTTCTACCGGGAAAGGGACGTTATAGAGTTTGGACCAGAAGCTATCAGTCAGAAGCTTCTCCAAGTTCTTTTGCAGAACTCCGGGAGGAAAATGAATTGTATGTCTCCTGTTATAAAGAAAATGTAAGGTTTTGATTCACTTTAAACGTTACTCAAAGCAAAAAAAATGATCCAAGTTAAAGTAGGAAACCTGCAAGTAGAAGCCTGATTGTCGGTGAAATCGTGATCCAACTGTTTCCATTGAGTGTGTTTCCCTGCCTGTGGATTAGTCTCGATGAAGAATGTTGGACGTTTTCTCAACTGCACATAAACATTTCAAAGGTCATTAATCAAGGCTCATAACTTGCAAAATGTATAAGAATGTTTAGTACCTCGATTTTGAGGATTCCAGTTTCATCACGTAAATTAATACTCTCTTCAAAAGATGAGACATCATTCCATTGAATCTCGATCTTACTCTTCAGCCTCGGAGTGTTAGTTTCTGGTTCTCCCAAGAGAAACTCCCATATAAGTTTCTTCTTTGCAAAATAGAATTTCGCCACAATATCATCAGGGTTTTCTGCAACGGGGTTCCATGTTCCAATTTTGATCATGGAGATTGGAAAATTCATAGCTTTTAGTTTCTCACCACGACACTTCTCTGTTTGTTGATGAGGACATGTATAGTGTCCATTGAGGTAAGTTTCAATCTTGTTGATAAGTTCTGGAGTCGTTGTTAGAAGCAAGTTTAGCCGTGGGACCTGAAAAAACATTGAGAATAAATCATAACTGTGCATTCCAAATATTGAAACCAAATATTTGCAGAAAATAAAACCAAACCAGATTAAACAAAAAATCAAAAATAGATCAGAATTATAGGAAATCAAAAAACAGATGGAGGTTTGACGAGAAAGCCTTATTTCGTTGAAGAAGAAGACGATGGATTAGAGCAATGGACTAATCAAGATTGATGTGGGATGTGGGGAATAATCAAGGAGTGAAGTTATAACCAGATTCAATATTATAAGTTATAACATTATAAAAAAAAAATTTATAAACATACACTTATATACATACTAGATATGACCCGCCTAAACAAGTGAGTGTGAAAAATAAATATAAGTTTTTGATAATATTTGAATTATAAATAATAAACTGATAATATTTATTTATTTATATATTTGAAATCTAAGTTTTAAACTAAATTTCAATATAACACATTCTATTTTGCAATATAATTTAACTATTTATTTCATGATAATAACTGTTTAATTCTATACACTCCATCTTAATGGATAAGAGCTAAAATATTTAATTCTACATACTCCATCTTATTGTTTTAATTTTTTCTGATATTTAAATTTTAAATAGAAATCCACACATTTTTTGATATTAATGTTCTAACTCTCATCTCAATTTATCTATTCTATCTAAATACCCTTAAATCATGTAAGTTAATTTTTTTTTTTAAAACTAAATTATTACTATTATGTGAGTTAAACTTTAGATATTAGGAACTTGTCTTAAATGTCTTACTCGAACATGACTATACTTAATTCTCATTCATCTTTGATATTACTGAGTTTTTCCATGACAATCTTTATATATGCATCTCAACATTTTATGTATTTTGTTGACATCTATATTTTATAGTTATCTTAACAAAAAAGAAAAAACAATTCAACAAAATATACGAAAAACATATTTGAACGGATCCCTATTTAAAAAATATTATTACCAGTAATTGTAGTATCTTATTTAAAACTAATAATGTTTCTTTTTGATATTTCCTTTTTCGATGGGATTAAGAAATTTTCTATTTTTGTTTTTAAATATATTACATAATTAGATTTGACATGCATGTGTTGATATCTTATTAATAAACTTCACACGTGGCACGATCCTACGAGTTATTAACTTTGAAAACCATACTTTATATAATAAGATTTCTAATTGTACACATGTCTTATAGTAAAAACATAGAGGGAATAAACGTAAATGATGAGATGAAACAAAAAAAAAACATTTTAAAAACTGAAATTAAACTAAATTTATGTGGCGTCTAACCATTAAAACAAAAATTGAACTTTAATTCATAAAACCCTACAATTGTTTTGATATTGTCGTTATACCACTTTTTATTTTTCTCTCCCTTTGAGTTTCTTCCTCTTCTCTGTTTCTCTTTACAATTGTTCTTCAATCGTCACTTTTAAGTCGATATTCTGTACTCATGACATGTATTTTTCCTATTTAGTTGATAATTTATTCATGTTTATAATTAATATCTAGTTGAATTTGATCAGAAATTTAATTTTTATATTAAAAATGGATATTGATTTTTGATTGTTTTATGGATAATTTGTGTTTCATTGGCTATGTTTATGTTTATGTTTGAAACTGAATATGTTTGAGTTTGATTATGGTTTTAAGATTAAAGCCAAATATCTGATAAAACATATATAACAATATCTGAGAAATAACAATCAGAGAGATCCTACGTTGAAGAAGAAGATGACGAAGAAAGAACCCTAAAACCCTAACAGAGAGGAAAGAGCAGAGTACGATGCAGAAAAACAAAGAGAATTGAGAAGAGAAGACGATACCTCATCAACAAATCTGTTATTGCGGCCACCTTGAGATTCTTCTCGTGATCTCTTCATGGAAATACCTTTCTATTTTCTCTTTGTTGCTTTAGCTTTTCTTTACCACTGCATATTCAGATTTTTGCCTCGTAAAGAATATATATAGCACGTTTTTTTGGGTTACAATTATTTTAGATTCTGTTTAGGGTTTTTATTGTCTTTAGGTGCAATTAGGGCCCGTCAAAGTCCAGATAATAAATGGGTAATGTATGATATATCATCTTATCAGGGTATGACATTATTATTTTTAACTAATGTATGGTATTAAATTAACTATTAGTCAGATTTCATGAACCAGAGAGATTTGTTGTATTAGAAAGAACTTAATACAAATTTGTAACCAAAAAGCTAAAAACGGAGTAAATTCTAGTGTGCCACTTACGCCGCCAATTGGAAGAATTCTACCGGTTAGAGTGACTTGTCCAGTCATTGGAAGATCTTTCTTCACAGGCTTCTTCATGGCAAGTGATAGCAAGGAAGTGATCATGGTGCAGCCTCCGCTTGGACAGTCATTTTTACTGGCACCTGTAACATGTAGATGAAGCTTGGAATCCGCAAAAGAACGGGTTCTCGGGTTGTTTCTTGAGCAAGAATCTTCTGGCAACCGTGCTAGCGGTCTGCACACTTTCTTTTAATGGGCTATATACTATATGGGCTCAGCCCTTTACATGTTTTAATGTCGGTTAGCAGAGAATTAGGTCGAACATTATGCTTATGTTCTTGGCCGATATATAAGGCTGCACTTTGTAATACTTGAGACTTAAGAAATCAGATCTATACTATTGAAGGTTTCTTGACATGGTATCAGAGACATAACCTAACTACAAAAAGGTTGTTGCTCGATTCTGTGATCTCAAATTCCGCTAAAAAGATCACTCTGTTTTTTTTTTTTATTCTTAAAATCTCTTAATCACTTGACCTAATTTTCAACAAATCTCTTTCTGTTGAAAACTTCTTAAACGATGGCTACTGCGTCCTCCAGCTCATCAGCCTTGACAGAAGTAGTAACTCAGCCTCGTGTTGAAACAAGACGGAGAATATCGCCATATGATTTGACGTCTAGTGACAATCCGGGCACCTTGATCTCGAAGCCTCTCTTGCGTGGTCCTAACTACGATGAATGGGCGAACAATCTGCGTTTAGCTCTCAAGGCACGCAAGAAATTCGGTTTTGTAGACGGCACTATACCTCAACCACCGGAAGATGACACTGATTTTGAAGATTGGATCGCTAACAACGCACTTGTGATCTCCTGGATTCGTCTCACGATAGATGAGGGTCTGTCATCTTCCTTGTCTCATATCAACGATGCCAGCGAGCTATGGACACATGTCCAGAAGCGTTTCGGGGTGAAGAACGGACAGCGTGTTCAAAGATTAAAGACCGAATTAGCAAACTGTCGACAAAAGGGTCTTGCAATCGAGACATACTATGGCAAACTTACGCAACTTTGGGGCAGCTTAGCTGATTATCAACGGGCCAAAACAATGGAAGAAGTCAGAAAAGAGAGGGAAGAAGACAAATTGCATCAGTTCTTGATGGGTCTAGACGAAACCTTGTATGGAGCTGTCAAATCCAATCTGCTCTCTCGGATTCCATTACCAAGTCTTGAAGAAGCATACAACGCTTTAAGCATGGATGAAGAATCGAAAAATCTGAGCCGAGACAATGAAGAACGCACCGATGGAGTGAGTTTTGTGGTTCAGACTCGAAAATTTTTTGAGAACAGAGGTCCCTCTGTTTCGTGTAGCATATGTGGAAGAACTGGCCACATCTCTGAAAACTGTTTTCGAAAAATTGGGTATCCGGATTGGTGGGGAGAGAATTCAAAATCAAACTCAAACTTTCGAAACAAATCCGGGAACAATTCAGCAAAAGGAAACTCCAACTCCGGCAATGGTGGTCGGGGAACAACAACAACTTCTGTGGGATCAATAACTGGTAAAGGCTCCACATCTGCTCACATTAATCACGTCGCTGCTCCGGGTTCACATGCTACACCTAGCTTTGGAATCAATGCGGCTGTCACAACACAGAATTCTCCTTTGAGCTCCTCAGACCGGGTCGGAATAATTGGTATAAGTAACGAAGAATGGGATTCTTTGGTTCAAACACTTGCAAAACGCAAACTTCAGACCAACGATAATCACTCGGGTATGTTTTTCATTGAGTCATGGATTATTGATACAGGTGCATCTAACCACATGACAGGCACTCTTGAGTTTCTGTTTGACGTTCGCGATATGGCTCCTGTTCTTATAAAATTACCTGACGGACGTTTCACTACAAGTACCAAACAGGGTCGTGTTAAACTTGGTTCAGCTTTGAGTCTTCAAGCTGTATTTTTCGTTGATGGATTAAAGTGTCATCTCATCTCAGTCTCGCAATTGACTCGAGAACGCGGTTGTGTTTTTCAGATTACTGATCGGCTTTGTATTATCCAGGATCGCATCACCAAGACCCTGATTGGCGCGGGTGAGCAAGAAAATGGTCTTTATTTTTTAAGAGGAGTGGAAGCAGCTGCAGTTGTCAATTCGGTGCATTCATCATCTGCTGAAGTATGGCACTCTCGGTTGGGACATCCTTCCTCTAAGGCTCTAGATATGATTAAGCATTTGGATTTTAGTACTAAGTTTGATTCTACGACATGTGACGTTTGTATTCGTTCTAAACAGACAAGAGAGTCGTTTCCTTTAAGTTATAATAAGACGAGTGTTGCTTTTGAACTTATACATTGCGATCTTTGGGGTCCGTATCGCACATCCTCGATTTGTGGCTCTCGATATTTTCTTACAATACTTGATGATTATTCAAGAGCGGTTTGGATATACTTGTTAACTTCGAAACAAGAGGCTCCTACACAACTTAAGAATTTTCTAGCTCTTGTCAAACGCCAATTTTCGACTCAAGTAAAGACGGTTCGCAGCGATAACGGATCTGAATTCATTTGCCTAAGAGACTATTTTGATCAACATGGGATAATACACGAAACATCATGCGTCGGTACTCCACAACAAAATGGACGCGTTGAACGAAAGCATAGGCATATCTTAAACGTGGCTAGAGCTCTCCGGTTTCAAGCTAATCTTCCCATTGAATTTTGGGGCTATTGTGCCTTGACAGCCGGCTATCTCATTAACCGCACTCCAACTCAGATTCTTGGTGGTAAAAGTCCATTCGAACTCATCTATAATCGACTACCGCCAATGAACCATATTCGTGTATTCGGTTGTTTATGCTATGTTCACAATCAAAAACACCGTGGAGATAAATTTGCTCCTCGTAGTTCTAAAGCGGTTTTTCTTGGGTATCCATTTGGTAAAAAGGGTTGGCGGGTCTACAACCTTGAAACCGGAGTTGTTTCTGTCTCTCGTGATGTCATTTTTCGCGAATCAGTTTTCCCATATGCAATCGATCTCGATAACCCTTCGCCATCTTCGAACAGTCTCTGTGATTCAGATATCGTTGACACATTTTCAGAAAATTCAGACAGCTCTCCAGCAGCCATACACGATCAGCTGCCTGAGCCATCCTCACCACCGGTTCTCCCAGAAAATCTGCAATCTGATCATAGCTCCCATAACTCTCCAACAGACACGTTCACAACTACACAAGAACATGTCTCTGTTTCACCAAATCCGACTCCTGCAACAGATACGGGAAAACCTGCAACTGATTCAATCCCCGCCATTGATGAAGCCACTGTTGACACAACGACTTCGTCGTCTTCTACCACTGATGAAGACTCTGAACCCGAGAAATTGGGTTTTGGTTATCGAAAGAAACAGCCTCCGGTGAGGCTAGCTGACTACGTCACGTCACTTCTCTACACGCCGTCACCGTCGGCCACACCATATCCACTTGATAACTTTATCTCCAGCTCACAATTTTCTGAAAAATATCAAGCTTACCTTTTTGCTATTACTTCAGGAGTTGAGCCTAATACTTATCAAGAGGCTGTCCAAGATGAAAATTGGAGATATGCAGTTAAAGACGAGATTGAAGCTTTGGAAGAAAATGGTACTTGGACTGTCGAAGATCTTCCGCAAGGTAAAAAGGCGATTGGTTGTAAATGGGTTTTTCGACTCAAATTTAACTCTGATGGAACTCTTGAACGTCACAAAGCTCGCCTTGTAGTCCTTGGTAATAATCAAAAAGAAGGAATTGATTATTCTGAAACGTTTGCACCGGTCGCCAAGATGATCACGGTTCGCGCTTTCCTACAACAAGCAGCGTCTTTGGATTGGGAAGTTCATCAAATGGATGTTTACAACGCATTCTTACATGGTGACCTTAAGGAGGAAGTTTACATGAAATTTCCACCTGGATTTCGCACGGATGATAATACTAAAGTTTGCCGTCTTCGCAAGTCGCTTTACGGTTTAAAACAGGCTCCGCGTTGCTGGTTCGCTAAGCTCGGTTCTGCTATGAAGGATTATGGTTTTCAGCAAGACACCTCCGACTATTCCTTATTCATCTTAGCAAACGCAGACTCTCGGCTTCATGTGTTGGTTTATGTTGACGATCTCATCATCACGGGTAGCTCTATTCATCTTGTCAATGAATTTAAACACTACTTGAGTTCTTGTTTCCGCATGAAAAATTTAGGTATCTTGCGTTACTTCTTGGGCATTGAAGTGGCTCGTAGTCCCGCTGGGATTTATTTATGTCAACGCAAGTACGCTCTCGATATTATCGCAGAAACCGGTCTCATGGGAGTCAAACCTATTACGTTTCCCTTAGAGCAAGATCACAAGCTCTCGCTTGCTAAAGATGATGATTTCTCGGATCCTACACGCTACCGTCGACTTGTTGGTCGTCTCATTTACTTAGGTAATACGAGACCAGAACTTTCTTATGCCATTCACACCTTATCGCAATTCATGAATGTTCCTCAAAATGCTCATTGGAATGCTGCTCTTCGCGTGGTACGTTATTTAAAGAACAGTCCGGGTCAAGGTATCTTACTTCGTGCTAACACGCCTTTGATCTTAAATGCTTGGTGTGATTCGGATCATGGCGCGTGTCCTCTCACAAGCCGCTCTCTTACGGGATGGTTCATCCAACTCGGTGACTCACCACTGTCTTGGAAAACACGTAAGCATGATGTTGTCTCTCGTTCCTCAGCCGAAGCTGAATATCGGGCCATGGCTGACACCGTTAGTGAATTGCTATGGTTACGTGAGTTACTGCCGACGCTTGGTATCGAGGTTACAGCTCCTATCACTCTTCACTCCGACAGTTTATCCGCGATTATGCTTGCTGCTAATCCGGTGTTCCATGCTCGAACGAAACATGTTCGTCGTGATGTTCACTTCGTACGAGATGAGATTGTTCGTGGTGTCATCGCCACAAAACACGTCAATACAAAGAGTCAGTTAGCAGACATCATGACAAAGGCATTGGGACGTCAACAATTTGAAGATTTTCTTGTCAAGTTGGGTGTTTGTAACCTCCACACTCCACCTTGAGGGGGGGTAATGGGCTATATACTATATGGGCTCAGCCCTTTACATGTTTTAATGTCGGTTAGCAGAGAATTAGGTCGAACATTATGCTTATGTTCTTGGCCGATATATAAGGCTGCACTTTGTAATACTTGAGACTTAAGAAATCAGATCTATACTATTGAAGGTTTCTTGACATCTTTCATCACATTCCCAAGCTGACCCGTCATTACTTTGAGGCCCTTTGCCTTTCTCTTCTTCAATTACTTTCGTCCTATTTCTTTAGAAGATAGGCCCACTGCAACCCCGACCGGGATCTGCTCATAGATCTTTCTTACTTTGGTCTCGAAATAAATCGGGTTGCCAACATAATCTGCAAGGTTCGTTTTGTCAATCGAAACCTTTTTAGCCGTTTCAATGTGTCGTATCGGATGTATCTTCTCGTACTAGTTTAAGAGCACTCTATGCATATCAATACTAATTAGCAACATATAGTTAATCTATGGAGTATAGATTAGGTCACTTAGCTTAGGAGTTTGGAAAACGTTCCAAGTCTTCCATTAACTTTTGTAGCAAGTTACCTTGCGGTAAATCTTCTCCTTCTGGAGAGACCTAACTCCTACTTCTCTGCAGTAATTTTTTATCAAGAAACGAAGAGCCGCATCGCTTACATCAACCTGGTAACAGCGAAAAAAAAACCATGCAAAAATCCATATAGCATATATGAGCACATTCAAACATGAGAAAATGAAAGGTATCTGTTTTTGCGAGTTAGACCTCTTCAGGCTTAATGCCACAATCTTTTCGTACGGTTTTCTCCAAATAGTCTCTAGCGATATGGATTTTCTCATCGAAGTGATACCCTACAATAGTAATCACTTCCATTCTGTTTAACAGAGGAGTACTAGGAATCATGTCTATCACATTTGTTGTGCATACAAAGAAAACCTGTAACCAAACACTTGGATGAGAAAATTTTCATCAAGAAAAGAAACATTTGATAGGTCAATGGAAACGTCAAGATAGTGATCCATAAAATTTGCATTCAACTCTGGATCAAGAAGCTCCAACAAGGCGTCGACCGTTTCACCAGTGATGTGTGTTCCAAGGAAACTATAAACAACTATTGCAACTACTAACATAAAATTCTTGAATAATACAAACCAATCCATATAGTAATAACAATATATAGAGAGACCAACCTTGTGGAGTGCCTCTAAGTTTTTCAACGGCAATGTGTTCTATTATTCTTTCTTTTACATTAGATAAGCCATAATGATCCCTGTCAAGAATCTTTTCTGCACTCATGACATGACAATTCTCACCACTGCAAACAAAATTAATCAAATAATTTTCATGCTACTTTTTCAAGCACATGAGCATGATATATGAATTGAATCAAATCAGCAAAACCTTTAATTTCCCCAGGGAAATACGGTCAACCACTCAAGGTAGTTACGGGCGATAGCAAAGTCGTTACCGGTCTTAAACACCTCCAATTTCGTAAGTTCTTCATCAATAACTTGCAATACACGTTTTGGGATTTTTAGCTTATTAGGCTCAATCCTTTCCCTAAACTTTTGCTGCAGAGAGAACTATTGCTTTTAGATATTATGATCATGATATAATCTTACTTGAAGATAATCTTACGATGGTACTTACCACAAGAAGATTTATCATCTTTTTAATAAACTGGATTACTTGAAGGTTTTGTCAAACAAACAATAGACCTATTTTTTCATTTATCAACATACGCATATGTACGTACTAACGAAGATTTGGAGGGTAGCTGAAGGTGGACGATGGAAGATCTTGGCTTTAGATTAAAGGAGTTTGTTATTAACAACAAAACGTTTAATGATTAGGGTTTTGATTTCTGTACTCAGAGAAACAGAGATAAAATTATCATAATTAGTAGAAACGTATTACAAAATCGAATATCTTCTCATATTCATCCACCAAGTGAACATCAAGCCCTTCTTTCATGTTTTCCGCAAGCTCCTCAAAGTCTCTCCGATTTGCCTCTTCGGGAATATTATTGTTTTGATCTGACTCCGTTTTGCAGCTATAGTCTTCTCCTTAGATATATTGTGTATTAAAATTACAAGTAATTGGTAACTCGAAAAATAAAACAGAGTAATTGTAGTGTGTGTTACTTACAAGCTTCT
Organism: Arabidopsis arenosa; assembly: GCA_905216605.1. NCBI lineage: Eukaryota > Viridiplantae > Streptophyta > Magnoliopsida > Brassicales > Brassicaceae > Arabidopsis > Arabidopsis arenosa. Next base: position 16,368,098 of record LR999456.1, read on the forward strand.
TCATTGCAAGTGATAGGAACGAAGTGATCATGGTGCAGCCTGCACTTGGACCGTCTTTTGGTGTGGCTCCTTGAGGAACATGTAAATGAAGCTTGGAATTCGCAAAAAAGAGCTTCTCTGGTTCTTTCTCAAACATTATTTATCTAGCGACTGTGTGAGCAATCTCTGCGCTTTCTTTCATCACATCCCCAAGCTGACCCGTTATCAATCTCATCGATCAGAATAAGAGGATTTTCTGTTCCCACACTCTTTAGACATTGCACCATCTTTCCAGCCCAGGCATGGCACCAACATATGTTTGACAATGCCCCTAAACAGTGTTTATAGAGAATACGTATATGATTATTTATAAATATTTGAGTTATAGTTTTGCCATGTATAGTACATGTTTTTAATACATGTTTTGGAATTTTGTCGAAAAGAAGAGACTTTATATATAAGCTTCTAGTTGTTTTCCAGTCTCTGGAAAATCTATAATACAAATATAGAATCGAAAATATTCCTTTAGTAGTGGACTAGTAGTACTAACCAGAAAGTGAAGATCCGTCGTCTGTCTCCTGCATTGGGACACTTAATAATATACATATAAAAGAATCATCTATGACCTACTTTAATCTTGTTAATTTCTACTTGTTTTTCACCAATTCCAACGTCAACTCCAGACGTTTATGAACCTGGATCGAAGAAACCAACATGAGAAGCTGACTAAGAATGGAATATCAACCTGTTTGAGATGATCTCAGCATTAAAACGTAACACTAATAGACTAATCGTTAAACTGCTTAGACCATCTCCAATGGTTAAATTAAAATTTCACTATTTGTAAGTTAAGAAAAGTTATACAATATCATAACAAATTTTTACTCCATTGGTTAAGAAGCAAGGAGTTCTTAAGGAAAAAAAAAATTCAAATTGTTGCAAAACACTAACTTACAATACAAGTTACAAACTTTCTCTTCCAAAAGCTTCATGTTATCACATTTCTCTGCAACTCCACTTGTTTCTCCAGCACTTCAAGTGAGAGAAGCCAAGAATGAGAAGATACAAAAAGGCATCTGTGTCGATGATTCCGTCGGAATTTGATCTGCCGATGTAAGTAGGTAGAGATGATGAATCTGATGACATTATGAAGCTTTAGCGATTCTCAGTTTGATCGATTATTGCCATGGATTGAGATTTGTTCTTAAAAAAGGGTTTGGAGATTTTGGACGTACAAAATTTTGCAGAAAAGTATGTGTGTGAGAGAGAGATAAAGAAACGATAACGTGAACCGGTCTAATAACAAAATAAACCAAATAGTAGATCCGAAAACAGACTTGTCATGAAATCATACATAATTGATCCATAAATCAACAAAACCCTAATAATTATGTTGACCAATCTTCTTCTACGTCCATACCAGGAAGCACTTCCTAGTTGTTGTTGCGTATGTATGGAAATTTCTGGTACTCTTTGATGTGATAGTTTCCATCAACATTTGTTTGGTCCTTGTACTGTCTCTCCTCTTCTTCAATCAATGTTGCTGCAAACGATCCAACCGAAGGACACATTGGGACATTGTTAGTTTGTGTATCAGCTACTGCAGCATATGCTTGACTCTGACCTATCTCCCTTATGATTTGCATCTTTCGGATCTCATCTTGGTTCATCTGATTACGATACTGTGAACCGGTAAAATCCATTTGCATGTTATAATGCTCGTAAACCACTTGAGACGATGGTGGGATACCTTGCATCCCAAACAACTCATTAGCAGTGTTATAATTCAGACTATTGGCTTGACTATATGAGTTTCTTTGCCATCCACCGTTAGCCCTGAACTGCGGTGCTATGTTAAAGTTTCCTTCTCCCACTCCCACGCCACCAATTCCTATCAAAGTAATGGTTTTTTCTTTCTTTTAAGTCTCTCACTCAAATAAAAATTGATTAGCGTAAGGTCCAAGCTAAAGTACCTTGAGAATAATGATGATGTATGTACGAGAAGATGCAGGAAGATGGTGTTTTCCCTAATCTCTATACTTATAACTATGTGATGAATCAGCTTTGTAAAGATGGAAGAACAAAAGATGCGTTTAAAGTGTTCGACGAAATGCGTGACAGAGGAGTATCGTGTAATATTGTTACTTATAATACTTTGATTGGTGGGTTATGTAGAGAGATGAAGGCGAATGAAGCTAATAAGGTTATGGATCAAATGAAAGGCGATGGAATCAACCCGAATCTGATTACGTATAACATTTTGATTGATGGGTTTTGTGGTGTGGGAAAATTGGGGAAGGCGTTGAGTTTATGCAGAGATTTGAAGTCAAGAGGTCTGTCTCCGTCTCTTGTCACGTATAATATTCTAGTTTCCGGGTTCTGTAAGAAAGGGGATACTTCAGGAGCAGGTAAGGTGGTTAAGGAGATGGAAGAGAGAGGGATTAAACCGTCCAAAGTAACATACACGATACTTATCGACACATTTGCTCGTATGGATAACATGGAGAAAGCAATTCAGCTTCGATTATCAATGGAGGAACTAGGATTAGTCCCGGATGTTCATACCTATAGCGTATTGATTCACGGGTTTTGCATCAAAGGTCGAATGAATGAAGCATCGAGGCTTTTTAAGTCGATGGTCGAAAAGAAGTTTGAACCAAACGAGGTGATATACAATACAATGGTTCTCGGGTATTGCAAGGAAGGTAGTTCTTATAGAGCATTGAGGATGTTCAGGGAGATGGAAGAGAAAGAGTTGCCTCCAAATGTTGCTAGCTATAGATATATGATTGAAGTTCTTTGTAAAGAACGAAAATCGAAAGAAGCTGAGGGTTTGGTTGAGAAGATGATTGATTCAGGGATTGATCCATCTGATTCAATCCTTAATTTGATCTCTAGAGCCAAAAATGATTCACAAGTAAGCTCAAATTAATGATTAGAGCAGTTTTACTCTGAAATAAATTACATAAGTTTTCTGTAATATTTTCAATATGATATCTATGTCTTGTAGTTGGCAAAGTATCTAAAAACATAACGGTTATATTGTCTACAAACGTGTAATATATTCTGCAAAAAAAAACATTTATTTCATGAAACCAAACAAAAAAAAAAAATTAACACCAAAAAAGAAGAACATTTTTCGATTTTTTTTATCAAAAAGCCCAAAAATATTTGATTAGCATACATGCATTTGTAAAATCAAAAATGGTATCACGAGTATATTATGAAACCAAACTAAATATTCCAAAGCATATTCCTCCGTATTCAACAATTTAAGATTTGGTCATAAGGAAATTACAAACTTCCTAATAATTGCGTTTACTAATTTTCAAACGTCTTTTGAATCCCAAAAAAAACTTACAAACTCTCAGAATAAATCATATATAAGGGTGTGTGAGACTTGAAGAAAATAACCAACAGAAATATTGAAAAGTAAGCTCATTGTCGAAAAATGTTTTGCATGAAGCTTTTTGTTTTAGTGGCTTTGGTGCTAACAAGTTGTGTTGCAAATTCTGCATTTAAAGAGTTGTCTGAAGAAGAAGATTTGGAATTAGAGAGACAACTTAAAGTTATGAATAAATCTCCTGTTAAGACAATCGAGGTAGAGCTTTTTTCTAATTATTTTCAATAAATTTTGTATAATGTTTTATTTTTTTTAATATATATCTGTTACATTATTAATTTTTTAATGAATATATTAATGTTGAATTTGTTTTGCAGACCGAAGATGGACATATCTACGATTGTATAGATTTTTATAAACAACCAGCGTTTGATCATGCTCTCTTAAAAAACCATGATTTTCATCCAGAGGTAATGTTTTTTTCTTTCATAATAATTGTGTATTCATTTTTATTTTCTTAAATTAAAACTCGATTTCTTTTTTATTTTCTAGATGAAACCAAGCAAAGTGAATAGACCCGAAAAGGTTGAAATTGAAGAAGTACGTCGTGACAAGAAAACAAAATCTGTTACTTTAAAAGGAATTGGTTGTCCAAGAGGCACTGTCCCAATTAGGAGAACTACAAAAGAAGACCTTATAAGACTAAAAACATTCAATGGAATGTTTGACTCAAATATTCATCCTCAAACCAACTCCGAACCGGGTTTGCATGTGAGTAAATTCTCCAAATCTTATTATACTTTATAGTACATATTATATTATGAGTTACATTTAAATTTTACAAGTGTGGTATTCAATTAGTATGCAGGAGGTAGAGTCAGACCAGAATGGATAAAGAAGCACATAGGAGGAGCAGATGGTCATTTCACATTATACCAAACTCCATATGTTAACCAACTTCAATTTTCTTCCGGTTTGATAAAAGTATCCAACGGTTCAGATTTCATCAAGGCTGGTTGGACGGTATAACATAATATTCATAGCTGTGAAATGGTTAATACTATATATGTGTTTAATACTAGTTAATACGTAATGTTTTTTTTTTGGCCTTTTAATTACTTTTTACAGGTGAATCCGACGCTATATGGAGATAATCGTTGCCGGTTTTTTGCATATTTGCATGTAAGGGGTTATATATATATTTTTTGTCGTTTTGTTTTATGCATTTGTGAAATGCTGCCACTATTTACGTGAAAACTTTACATAAAATAAATTAATGTTTGTATCTAATTGTTATCGAAAATGGAAAATGTTCTTACAAAAAATGTTTCATCTATCATTTTTGCTTTATTTAAATGATATCAATTAAAATTATATTTTTAATGTATAGACACGTGAACAACACTGTTTCAACACGAACTGTCCCGGTTTTGTGATAGTGAATACCGATATTCCTCTCGATTATGCATTTCCCGAAGTTTCATTGACCGGAGTACATATGGTCGAAGCTAGATTTTACATTTTCAGAGTAAGTTAAAATATTAAAATAGTGTTTTTATATATATATATATATATAATATCATATTTTTACTATTTATTTCTAAACTTGTATTTTTCTTTTTGTATTTCAAGGATCCACTAAATGGAAACTGGTGGTTAAACATAGGAGATAAAGAAAAAACTATAGGTTTTTGGCCGTCTCGCATCTTCACTGATTTAGCATACAATGCAGACGATGTATTTTGGGGTGGCGAAATATTCACAATTCCAAACTCAAAGAGTAGTCCAATGGGCAATGGACTAAAAATTGTGCACGATGATCCGAAACTTTATGCATATGCTCGTGATGTCTCGGTAGTAGATGCCGATAGTCAGAAAATTATTGGTGTAGCTGGTGCCAATGAGGTCATATCTGATATTGGTTGGGATTATGTGAGACAAAATTATTTCTATGTAAATAAATATTGGGGACGAACTATAATGTTTGGTGGTCCTGCAAGAATTTTTGGAAAATAATAAAGATACAAAGTTATGCAAATGAAAATAAATAAAAAAAAATATATTGTGCTCCAACAAATTTGATATGAAATATTTGACCTTTGCCAAATAAAAGAAACTTATTTAAGATTTTAAAATTCACTTTTTTAACTTTTAACTAAAACATTGTTTTTTTTCTAGTGATAAATATTTGTTACAGAGATATATTAAAGTGAACAAAATAAAATACTTAATAACTTTCTTCATTTTTATTTTATCTTGTTTACACTGGTATTTCCAAAACTTTATCTAAAAATTTCTTCAAAGATGGTACTCTGTTTGGTCCACAATTCTCACGGCGGCATCGATTGATACACGAACATCCTCGTCTATATGGATTCTCTGGTGTGCGCTTATAACATGCAGGAGTTGGAAATCTTGGATCACAACCATTAGGATGTTTATGCACTGGAGGATATATAATATACCTTATGGCATCAGTGCTACTTATAAACACACCTACAAAAATCAAAACTGTCACAAACATAAACACTTGTACTTTCATAATTATTTAATTTTCTGGATTATTTTTTTGTTTGGTAGAAAGATTGGAGATGCCAATTCTTCTTTATAGTGCAAGAGATACGTTATATATAGTCATTGGCTTTAATACAAAAGTCCAATTTTGTCTTTGGTTGTGTATCAAATCAGATTCTTTTCTTTTTTTAATGGAAAGACAATAAAATTTGGGAGTTATGGTTTTTGTTTCGATTCAGACTTAGAAAAAAATAATAAATACGCATTCAATTTGAAATAAATTCAGAATGAAAAACTGAGATTTTTTCACGACTACTTTATGTTCGTTTGTTTCGGTTATGGTTATAAAAGATTTATGAAATAAATTTGAGTCATTTTGATTTTTTAGTCATAAATCTCTTAGGGGGTGTTATTCATTAATGGAGTTAAAGTCAATTCTTAAAGGTTTAGATTTGATTTCTGATATTGTTTTTAACAATCTGTTTGTGTGGAATTCAAAATCTCTGCAGTATATCTAGGATTATGATTCTAATTATTTACTCATGAAATCCAAAAATGTTTCATTTCAAATGATTTGATATACAAAGATTTTACAAGTCTTTTAGTTTTGAATAACACTGGATTTTAATGAAGCATTTTAAATCTTAGTTGAATAACACCAAACTTTAAAATCTATTAGAGTTAGATTTAGAATTATTAGGTTAATAACACTGGATTAGTGTTGGATTTCAATTCTATTAAAATCCATCATTGAATAACACCACCTTAGTCGGATTTCCAATGCTCCTTAAATTCTAAGTTTTTATCATAAATAAATGAACAGAAAGTTATTGGGCTTGGCACGTGTCTAAGCCCATGGCGAAACAAAAAGCTTTATCGTAATTTACTAATTTCCATTGTAACCTGCAAAAACGGTTATTGCATTGGTTTAATTCGGTTGAATTGTAATTTCCGGTTAAGCCCAATGGATTTTAAAGATTAAACAACCAAAGTAACCGTTGGAAAAAAACGAAGAAGCAGTTCTTCAAAAAAAACACAATTTTCAATTCGCGTCTCCGAGATAGAGAAACTTCTGATAAAAATGGTGAACCCGATTTTGCTGGCTTGTGTAATCGCCGGAATTGTCGTCGGAGTATTTAACGAAGTCGACGGAATTCAGATTTTATCGAAATCAAAACTCGAAAAGTGTGAGAAAACATCAGATTCTTCTGGTAATCTCAATTGTTCTACTAAGATCGTCTTGAATCTCGCTGTTCCCAGTGGATCCGTAAGACTTTTTTTTCTCTAAATTCACATTTATCTGTTTGTTCTCTATATATACTATTTGAATTTCATCAATTTTGGTTTTGTGATGAATTAAGAGTGGAGGAGAGGCTTCGATTGTGGCGGAGATTGTCGAGGTTGAAGATAATTCGAGTAGTAATATGCAAACCGTACGGATTCCACCGGTTATTACAGTGAATAAATCCGCAGCATATGCTCTTTATGATCTTACTTACATTAGGGTATGAATTTATATTAGTTATGAATTTAGTCTAGAGTTATTTGGTTGATCTGAGTTTTGACTCATTATGTCTTTTTAAACACGTTTTAGGATGTACCTTATAAACCTCAAGAGTATCATGTTACGACTCGAAAGTGTGAACCCGATGCTGGACCGGATATTGTACAAATATGTGAGAGGCAAGGATTTGTCTAAATTTCTTATGTTTCTTTCTTTGAACTATTTACTATGTTTCTTTGCGATTGTTTGTATAAAGATTTGACCCTCCCAATCTAATTGTACAGGTTGAGAGATGAGAAGGGTAATGTTTTGGAGCAGACTCAGCCGATTTGTTGTCCATGTGGACCGCAGCGAAGAATGCCTTCATCTTGTGGAGATATTTGTATGTGTTTTTTGGTTTAACATTCCCTTCTTTAGTTTCTTTTAAAGAATATTGTAGCTTAATCTGGACTCTCATTTCTTCTCTTGACTTTGATTAGTTGATAAGATGATAAAAGGCAAGGCAAATACTGCGCATTGCCTTCGTTTTCCAGGTGACTGGTACGGATCTTTACATGATGTTTACCATCTGCTTCAATCTTCAAGATGAAAACTATACTTTATCCTCTTCTTGTTGAATTTGGTCGTTTGATTTCTCCTTTGTAGGTTCCATGTTTTCAGCATTGGACAACGGTCACTAGGATTTAGCGTGCGAGTTGAGTTGAAAACAGGAACTAGAGTTTCAGTATGTTTACTTCACTAAATCCCCTTTTTTCTTCGGTTTTTAAGCTAGTTTTGTTCCGCATTACTCGGCCTTACGACTCTTCTTTTTTATCGAAGGAAGTGATCATTGGTCCTGAAAATAGGACAGCTACTGCAAATGATAATTTTCTCAAGGTTAATCTCATAGGAGACTTTGGTGGTTACACAAGTATTCCTTCTTTCGAGGACTTTTATCTTGTAATCCCAAGAGAGGTACCTGCTTATCCATTTGAACTCTTTTAACTTGCACCCCGCTGTAATGCTAAATGAATCTTCGGTTGAAAAAGGCGGCTGCAGCGGGACAACCAGGGAGTTTAGGTTTAAACTATTCAATGTGGATGCTGCTTGAGAGAGTGAGATTTACATTGGATGGCTTAGAATGTAATAAAATCGGTGTTGGTTATGAAGCTTTCAACACCCAACCAAATTTCTGCTCTTCACCATATTGGAGTTGCTTGCATAATCAACTATGGAACTTCCGTGAGGTTAATACTTATATGTTATAGCTTTCTAACACCTTACCGTGTCATTGTTTCACCGATAACAAGTCTATTTCAGGCAGATATTAACCGAATCAGCCGACACCAACTTCCTTTATATGGACTGGAAGGAAGATTTGAGAGGATTAATCAACATCCAGTTATGTTCCAGCTGTCCTAGTTTCTGAATCAATTGAACATGAGATTGTTGTCGGCTTATCGGATTTTCCCTTAAATGATACAGAACGCGGGGCCTCACTCGTTCTCCATTGGAGTCACGGAAACACTCAACACAAATCTAATGATAGAACTAAGAGCTGATGATATTGAATACGTTTTCCAGAGGTAAAAACGTCTTCAACATTATGGAAATGATGATTATAAAGTAGAGTAATTAACTTTTCTGTGGTTGCAGGAGCCCCGGTAAGATCATAAACATCGCTATACCGACATTCGAAGCGCTTACACAATTCGGAATTGCTGCAGTCACAATCAAGAATACCGGTGAAGTAGAAGCATCTTATAGCTTAACCGTAATATTCAAAACTGAATCTTATCTGATAGTTTGATAGAGAACAAAAATTTGCTCCTTATATTAATCGCATCTCGCTTCCTCCTGCGCAGTTCGATTGCTCCAAAGGCGTGGCTTTTGTTGAGGTAACTAACTCTCAGTTAATCTTCTTAGAAGAAACATCGTTTAGAGGAATGTTACAAACTGATGTTGTTTTCAGGAGCAATTCTTCATTATAAAACCAAAAGCGGTTACTACTCGATCTTTTAAGCTATACCCGACGAAAGATCAAGCTGCAAAGTATATATGCACAGGTGATTACTTATAAAAGACTCACCTTCTATTAACTTTCCCTGATTCCTTGCATCAAAAATGCTCTGTTTTCTTTGTGTGTAGCTATACTCAAGGACTCTCAGTTCAGCGAAGTAGACAGAGCCGAGTGTCAATTTAGTACAACGGCTACCGTACTCGACAATGGAACTCAGGTTCCTTCTAAAATGGAATTCAAACAGTTCTTGATAAATGTTGATGTTGATTATTAAGTGACCATTATCTTCAATCATGCAGGTTACTAATCCATTTCAAATTCCCGAGACTCATCCTAAAGGTTTCTTTGATTCGATTAGGATACTATGGACGAAAATCATCAATGGTTTAGTCGATTTCATCACCGGAGATACTTGCAGGTTACAACACACTTCTCCTAACTTAACTTCTTTTGAGTAATAGTAATAACTTGAAAAGTGAACTAATATCAATAATATGTGCAGAAACAAATGCTCGAGTTTCTTCGACTTCAGCTGCCACATTCAATACGTTTGCTTAAGCTGGATGGTTATGTTCGGCCTTCTCCTCGCTCTTTTCCCAACCAGTAAGCGTCTAACCCGCAATCGCAACCACAAAATCGCTAACAGAATACCTCGAACTAATGGTTTTGTTTGCAGCTTGTTTGCTTCTTTGGCTATTGCACCAAAAGGGACTCTTTGATCCATGCTACGACTGGTGGGAAGATCATTTTGATTTAGACCATCATAGGAGATTATTACCCACCAGAGAAACCGTCTCTAACCGCCATCATCATCATCACAAGCATCATCATGGTGTCAAAACCCATAATCATCATCGTCGAACACACCAGAGACACAAACATCATCATAGCCAAGACAACGACGTTATGCAGAAGATGATGCTTGAACATGACCACAGTGACTCTCACTACTACCACCAACTTCACCGTGTTCATAAAGATAGCAAGCAGAAGCAGCGTAGGCGAGCCAAGCACGGGATTGTCTTGCCACGTAATGTGCACGTGGAAAGACGGAGGAGACAAAGACTACGTGAGAGTTAATGAGTTAAAGAGTATGTGGAAGAAGCACATTTGTATATGATGGATATACAGTAAAACCTCTATAAATTAATAAAGTCAGAACCGATAAATTCTATTAATTTATAGAATTATTAATTTATCGATAAATTATATCTGAAAATTATTAATTTATAAAGAGATTTTATTAATTTTATAATTTTTTAAAATCATTATATCTGAAAAGCAATTTTTTTCTTTATAATCAAATCTTTCTAAAACAAATTATTAGTAGAAAAGCAATTATTAGTTTTAGATAATAACACAAACTTTTTTGATGTAGTAAAAATATTAAAATTGAAATCTATCAATATTTAATACAAATTTAAGAAAAACAAACAATATTAGAGTCATATTTCATTAAATATTTTACATATAATATTTATAAATATTGATAAGTATATATAATTATTAATTTATGATATTGATTGTACAATATGTTTACATAGGATTTTTTAAAAAGTTATTATCTTATTAATTTATCGATTTGTGTCATTTTTTACACTGGTCCCAAGAAAGAATTTATTAATTTATAGAAGTTATTAATTTATCTAATATTGATTTATTGATGTTTTACTGTATATTGAAATTGCAGATGTGGATTAAACCGAATCCAAATCTGATTTGTGAAGGAAACAGAGTTAAAAAAAAAAACTCTCTATTTTTGTGTTATAAATAGAGACACCAAATAGCCAACGTAGTTCACATTCAATTGCTTTTTTTTTTTTTTCTTTTACCGAAAAAATCTGGTTCGTGTCATTATCATCGTTACTTAGTTCCGCAGTTTTGTGCATAATTTTATTTTGGGTTGACCAAGGCAGAGAGAAAGATGGCGAGTGGTAGTTCTGTCGATGATATTAATAACGAGTTTGATCTGGTATGAAATTTCTTCTTTTTTACTCTGTAAATTCTTTTGTTACTTTGATCTATTTTGTTTAAAGTGTTTAATGAATTTACGTAAGAAAAGTTTATTTTTTCTTTTTTTACTTAACGATTCGATTAAATTAGGGTTTCTATACATTCTGTTTTTTTTAGCTTCTGGCTATAAGAATTTCCATTGGTTGTTATACTTAGTTGTTATTAATTTGTTTAGAAAAATAATAATGTACACGAGATAATTAGATCATGTTTATTATATTATATTGCAGGAGAAAATCCCAATTGAAGAAGTTTTCAAGGAGTTGCAATGCAGCAGAGAAGGTTTATCTGGAGAAGAAGGAGAAAGAAGACTCAATATCTTTGGACCAAACAAATTCATAGAGAAGAAGGTAAACTAAAACTTCCATGTAAGTGTTTTTTTTTGGTTTAAACGATAAGTAAAGTGACTAACTATATTTTGGTGGTTCCAATTAACAACAGGAACACATAACGCTCAGGTTCTTCAGTTTAATGTTTAAGCCTTTATCTTGGGTCATAGTAGCAGCTGCGTTCACAGCTATTGTGTTGGCTAACGGCGAAGGAAGACCACCGGGTTGGCCAGTATTTATCGGTATTGTATGTCTTTTGATAGTCAACACAATACTCTGCTATCTCGAAGAAGACAATGCCGGAAGTGCTGTTGCTGTTGTTATGGCTGGTCTTTCTCCCAAAACAAAGGTCCTCTTTGTATTCGATCCCTATATTCTTCTCTTTGCTTCATTGTTTTATACTAGATATACGACATGGACTGATGTTTTGTTCGCGTTCATAGGTAGTGTATACGCAGGTGGTTTAGTTATGTTATCTCTGAGATGAGTAGATATTTTAGCACCCTACTTGTTTTCATATTGGTTTCAAAATGTATATTTTGTAGCTCTTGTTTGCTTCATTGTGCTACTAGACATATGTCTAGATTGTTTGTTGGTATTGGCAATGTACCAATTAGTGTTTGATACAATCTTGAGGCTATAATTTTGGTTTTTTGTTTTTTCTTTTGAAGGTTTTGAGAGATGGAAAATGGTCAGAGCAAGAAGCTTCAATTCTTGTTCCTGGAGATATTGTGAGCATCAAGCTTGGTGATATCATTCCTTGTGATGCACGTCTTCTCGAAGGTGATGCTTTAAAAGTTGATGAATCTGCTCTTACCGGAGAATACCTTCCCATCACAAAATTTCCAGGAGAAGAAGTTTTTTCCGGTTCTACCTGCAAGCAAGGTGAGATTGAAGCGGTTGTGATCGCCACTGGAGTCCACACACTTTTCAGTAAAGCGGCGCATCTTGTTGACAGTAGAACAAATCAAGTTGGAGATTTCAAGAAATTTGTAATCGCATTAGGAAACTTATGCACAATCTCCATAGCCATCGGTATATCGATTGAGCTCATTGTGATGTACTCCATCCAGCGCAGAAACTACAGAGATGGAATCGACAATGTTTTGGTTCTTTTGATTGGTGGGATCCCCCTTGCAATGCCTACTGTTCTATCTGTGACAATGGCTATTGGTTCCCTTAGGTTGTATCAACAAGGAGCTATAATGAAACGAATAACCGCCATTGAAAAGATGGCCGGTATGGATGTTCTGTGCAGCGATAAAACCGGGACTCTGACTCTCAACAAGCTTAGTGTTGACAAGAATCTGATTGAGGTTTATGCTAAAGGCGTTGAGAAGGAAGAAGTTTTGCTTTTAGCTGCGAGAGCTTCAAGAACAGAGAATCAAGATGCTATTGATACTGCTATGGTTGGATCTCTTGCTGATCCAAAAGAGGTATATAGAAGAAATTTAAAAAACTCTGTTTTCCTCTGTTTTCTTTCTTGAAGAAAAAGGAATTTTTTCTTTGACAGGTAAAAGCTGGAATTAGAGAAGTTCACTTCTGTCAATTCAATCCAGTTGATAAGCGAACCGCTTTAACTTATATCGATGCTAACGGAAACTGGCATCGAGTAAGCAAAGGAGCTCCAGAGAAGGTAACTAGAACTGATTCTGTTTTTCTTCTAAGTCGAGTACTGTTCTCTATAACGATTAACCGTTAAATCGATTCATTAATAATTCAGGTTCTTGATCTTTGCAACGCAAGAGCTGATCTGAGGAAGAGTGTCCACTCTGCAATCGAAAAGTACGCTGAGTGTGGACTCAGGTCATTAGCTGTTGCAAGACAGGTGAGAAAAATAGTACATCTTGTACCAATTTAGGAAGAGGAAAAAAAGACAAAAAGATTTTATGTGAATTTTGTGTTTCTTTGTTACAGAATGTACCTGAGAAAACAAAAGAAAGCTCTGGTGATCCATGGGAATTTGTTGGTGTATTGCCATTGTTTGATCCTCCAAGACATGATAGTGCAGAAACCATTAAAAGAGCTTTAGACCTCGGTGTCAACGTGAAGATGATTACCGGTTTATATCTTTACTTTCTCTACTTTGGTGTATATGCAAAACACCGACTTTTATCTTCGATTTCTTCCTTACGTTTCATTTGCTTTATAGGTGATCAACTTGATATTGCGAAAGAGACGGGACGTAGACTTGGTATGGGAACAAACATGTACCCAATCACATCATTGCTCGGTAACCACAAAGACGATATCATCTCTTACCGTCCTGTTGATGAGTTGATTGACGAAGCTGATGGCTTTGCTTGTGTCTTCCCAGGTTTGTTTTTTATATCTCGGTTCCGAAATACATACTTGCTCTCTCTCTGTAACACTGTCTTTTTTCCTTTACCAAATATATTCAGAGCCCAAATACGATATTGTGAGTAAGTTGCAAGAGAGGCATATTTGTGGTATGATTGGTGATGGAGTGGATGACACTCCTGCATTAAAGAAAGCGGATATTGGTATCGCTTTTGCGGATGCTACTGAAGCTGCACGGGCCGCTTCTGATATCATTCTGACTGAGCCTGGACTCAGTGTTATCATTAACGCGGTTCTAACTAGTCGAGCCACTTTGCAACAAATGAAAAACTACACAGTGAGTGTGCATGCTATTCTTAAACTATACAGCGTTTTCACTTGTTCTGATGTTTACTGATGTAATCATGTAACAGATTTATGCAGTCTCAATAACCATCCGTGTTGTGGTAAGTTAATCAATCTTGAATGTTTTCTTTAATCTTTAGTACCATCAAATAATCTCTCTGTTTATATAATCTCTCTTTGTGCCTTTTTTTTACAGTTCGGATTTACGTTCATCGCTTTAATATGGAAGTTCGACTTTTCACCATTCATGGTTTTGGCGATTGCATTCTTAAACGATGGTGAGTTTTTACTCTTTAAAAACTTTCTCTATTTGCTCTAAAAGACCAACAATAATAAACATTATTAATAATTACTCCACAGGAGCCATCATGACTATCACAAAGGACAGAGTCACCAATCCTTCTCCTACACCAGTTAGGTTGAAACTCAAAGAGATCTTCGCAACCGGCGTTGTTTTTGGAAGCTACATGGCTTTAATAACTGTTGTGTTCTTTTGGGCTGCATATAGAACCGATTTCTTCGCGGTATGTATAAACAATCTATCTTCAAATCCACCATATAACACAAATACACAATCATAATAACAAAACTCTTGTTTTTTTTTTGTATATGTAGAGAACGTTCCACGTGAAAGACTTGAGAGGCAATGAAAAAGAGATGATGTCTGCTTTATACTTACAAGTGAGTATTATGAGCCAAGCTCTTTTCTTCGTCATTCGATCGAGAAGCTGGTTTTTTGTCGAACGGCCTGGAGTGTTCTTGCTTCACTCTTTCATGTTATCACAATGTGTAAGTATAGAAAACAATGATTCTGTTTCTTCTTTGTCTTCTTTTAAAATCTCTTCATTGATTTATAAACTTGACCTTGTAGCTTGCAACAATAATCGCGGCTTCCACAAGTTGGGAAACTGCGAGAATCGAAGGAATAGGATGGGGTTGGGCTGGAGTGATTTGGCTCTACAACATCATCTTCTTTTTTCCATTAGATATATTGAAATTCGCAATCCGTTACATACTAACAGGAAAAGATTGGAAATATCTCATTGACAACAAGGTACACTTACTTTTGAACTATTATAAACTCAGCTGGGGAATCATCACCAATCCATCATGCATCTTTGATCGGGTGATAAATGGTAAAGACTACTATACTTACTCACTCTTGGAAGAGTCAACTCCATCCCACGGCTGAGAGGGCGTTGCGCGGATTTAATACCATTTTGTGTTCTTAGTTAGTTTTATACTTTTTTGTTTAGTTCTTTCATTTTTTTTTGTTTAGAAAATTTTAGTTAAATAGAAATTAGCATTTGTAATCTTTACTGGCGGGTTTATTATGTCGTCTTCTAATTTTTTTTTTTTTTTGAAGTGTTTGCTTAAATTATTTATAGAGAAATTACTCAAAAAACCACATTTAACAAAAAAAAAAAAAAAACACCACTATTAGTTTTATTTTCCAAAAATACCACTAAAGTTTTGTTTTCCAAAAGTAGACCAAAACAACCACAAACACCAAAATTGATTTTCAAGAGTGTAGAATTTAAAATTTTTGGTACTATTTTAGATTTAGAGTATAGTTTTTAGGGGTAGGGTTTAGTGTTTAGTATTGAGTTTTTAGAGTATATTTTTTGAAAAATATACTTTAGTGGTATTTATGAAAAAAAAAACTCATTTGAGTGGTATTTATGAAAATTGTCCAAAATTATATGGATGAAATTAAACCCTTTCTTGCAAATTCTGATTAAAGTGGTTGACCATGATTTTTCTTATTTGATTCATCAATTATAACTAAAAAGTACAATTATAATAAACCTCAAATCTGGTGATGTGTAGGAAATACTCTTTTAAATTGTATTTATCAATATTAACTAACTAAATGTGTTCACTAGCTTAAATAATCATTCTAGAACAATAGAGAAGAAACTTCAAAGACTTTCCACATAAATCAATAAATCATCATCACATAAACCAAAAAAACAAAAGAGGAAAAAACCCAAAACTTTATCCCAGAAAAAAAAAAAAAAAAAAAAGACCTTAAAACGACGAGTTTCACCGATCCAATCTTTTGATTGCAATTTTCACAAAACCAACATCTTTTTCTTTTCCCCTTGCTCACTCCAAGTCTCCCAAAATTTTCACAATCAATCATTTCTTTGTTGCGAACCAAAAAGCTCGTGTGATTCTCCAATCTTCTTCTTCTCTCTTATGGCGACACCGAATCAGGAATCAATCGACACTTTCATCAGCATCACCGGCGCTTCTGACACCGTCGCTCTTCAGAAACTCGAGGTGATTCGAAATTTACTCATCTCGATTCTTGTTTTTCTTTGTCCTTCTTCACGATTCCTTATGATTCATGTTTGATTTCGAAGTTTTTAGAATCGGTAATGTGAAAGTGAAAGTTCGATGAGACGACGATCGTTTGTGTAATCGGATGCTTTTTCCTTTACTCGTTTTGATGTTTGATGTTTTGGGGTTGAAATTGAAGTTGATTTTCAGAATTTTAGGTCATTGGATGGTCTGATTGAGTTTCTAGAAGGGTTTTTGTTCTTACATTGCTTTTTAGCTCAACGATATCTCCTGAATTCTCGCGTTTATTACTTGTTCATTGATATGATTCTATGATTTTCTCCATTGTTGACATACATAGGACACTTTGGTTGCCTTATGATTACTGCAGGAACATCGTGGTGATCTTAATCAAGCGGTGAATGCATATTTCAGCGAAGGAGATCGAAATGTGTATGACCATCTATCTCACTGATGATTATTTATTTTTGTTCTCTGTTTTGCAAATTTATCATTTTTTTTATGTGTGGTATGTTGTTGTTATGCTCGTTGTGCAGAGTACGTGAAGCGCCGATTAATGCTTCTTATGATGATGATGAAATGGATATAGATGATGTGATTCCGGCTCCACAATCTCCTCTATCTATGTTCAATGCAGCTAGAACAATGGGCCGTCCTTTTTCACTTTTGGATTCGGACTTTGCTAGACGTGTATTTGATAGCGATCCTCTTATGTCGCGCCCTCCGTTTGTTAGTTATCCCAGGGAGGTTAGGCAGATACCAATAGAGGTTAAGGATAGCAGTGGGCCATCTGGACGATCTAGTGATGCTCCTACTATTGAGGATGTGACAGAAACAGCTCATGTTCAGGGTCCAGCAGCTACCCAAGGAACTGTTATTATAGATGAAGAGAGTGATGATGATATTCCTTTTGCACCAATGGGACGAAGTAGGCAAGACAGACCTGCTGGTTCTGAAGCCAATAATAATCAAGATTACAATGATATTGAAGAAGAAATGATCAGAGCTGCCATTGAGGCCTCAAAGAAGGAGGCTGAGGTAAGCTTCTCTGAGAGAATGGGCAGTATTTGAGTTTGTCTTAGTGAAGTAGCAAATTTATGAGCTTTTTTAATTTTTTTATAGGGATCAAGTAACCCTTTACTTGGAGAGAGGCCACCTCACATGGAAGATGATGATGATATAGCAAAAGCTGTTACGATGTCACTGAAGGTCTGTGGTTGTCTCCTCTCTTTTATTTTTGCTGCCATCTCCCTTTGATCACTTTTAACATAAATTAGTGCAGTCAGCGGAGGAAGAAGTTTTGCGCAGTCAAGGGTATAAGGCCTCAACCTCAGAAATAGGAGCTTCTGAAGTGACTGCTGCTCAAGGACCTCTGGATCCCCAAGCCCTGAACGGAAGGTTTGTTGGTCCTTCTCTGTAACACTTTGCTACTGTGTTATCCGAGCTTACTATCTGCAGTTGCAAAAACTTCTGTCAAGCAGTTTGTCTACTGGTGTTTGTCAAAATTTCTAACAGATTATCTTTTATATTGTCTAGATTGGCGGCACCTAGCTCACCATTTGATGATGACTCTGATGATGTTGATGTGCAACCTCTTGTTAGACACAGGCCAAGACGTGCAGCATCCGGATCGTTGGCTCCACCTAACGCTGATCGTTCCCGGAGTGGGAGTCCTGAAGAAGAACATGCAAGTATTAATCCAGCGGAGCGTGGCAGTGGGTTTCCTTCTGAGGTATCCGTGAAATCTGTTTTGTTAATTACACTGAAACCAGACTAGAATTCCAGTATTACTTATTGGTGATAATCCTAGAGTAGCTAGTCCTTGTCATTGCTAATACTCTATTATGTATGCTCTAGTGGGGAGGCATTTCATCTGAGGAACATGATGAAGCTGTCATGCTTGAGGCAGCCATGTTTGGTGGCATTCCTGAAACTGGATATAATCATCTTCCATTCTTACCTCCTCAGCCAAGGGCACAACCACGTCCACCCTCACCTTCACTGACAGCTCAGAGGTTGATACGGGAACAGCAGGTTAGGCAACACTTACTAGCTACTTGACTAAACCCCTCTACTTTATCGAGAGTTACGGGATATTATAACATTCTTGAGCTGTTACATCGAGCAGGATGATGAGTATGTTGCATCCCTGCAAGCTGACCGAGATAAAGAAATGAAATCCATAAGAGATGCTGAGGCACGTCAGATAGAGGAAGAAACTGCTAGAAAGGCTTTTCTGGAGGAAGAAAAGAAAAAAGAGGAAGAAGCTCAAAAAAAACTCGAGGAGGAACAGGTGCTGCTTCTGTTTTCATTTATATCTCTCTTTCTAAATCCGCGGTCAAACAAGTTTTCGTAAATTTCTTGACTGCGGATGATTATGGAGACTCCTGCTAGTAGCTAGAGAAAGATCATCCAAACCACATGCAGCTTTATTGCATCAGAAAATGTATCTCTATACCATACAATGATTGTGAAAATAGTCTGGTTTGTTTTGCTATGTAGGCTGGTTTTGCACAAGTTTTAGTGAAGGCCGTTCTCTTGTTATGATATTAAGTTTATTTTCCTCTGAATGTTGTTGCAGGAGCTAGAGAGGCAACTAGGTGCAAAAGAAGCGTCTTTACCTAAGGAGCCTCAAGCAGACGAAGAGAATGCCATTACCCTTCTAATCCGGATGCCAGATGGCACACGCCGTGGCCGCCGGTTCCTTAGATCTGACAAACTCCAAGTCGGTTTTCCCAAAAGTCCATTTCACTTTGGTTTTTCATTACTCAATTTATATCGGTAAATAACAGTTGGTTGCGCTCTTTTGCAGTCCCTTTTCAACTTTATAGACATTGCCAGAGTGGTGAAACCCAACACTTACAGACTGGTAAATATTCTACCTCTACAAATAAATAAATCTCTTCTGGCATATAGGATGTTATGAGTGCTGGTTCCAAATCAGGTCAATGACTCACTAGGGTTTAGACTCCAGACCCGATTCATCCCGGCGCTGTGGCCATGCTGGCTAGCCTAGCCAGCGGTTAACTACCGTAATGTAAAGCAAAAGTTATGCTTGACCGGTTTGGTCCTATACCAGACGGTTTAAAATCAGTCGAAATCTTTCAAGGTGACTAAGTTTTAGTGTGGTGAAACAGGTGAGGCCATATCCGAGGCATGCGTTTGGAGATGGGGAAAGTGAGTCGACCTTAAACGATCTTGGATTGACCAGCAAACAAGAAGCATTATTCCTTGAGCTTATCTGAGTAAGTTTAAGCTCTTAAATATAAGACTTATACATTTGTCTTCTGCTTAGAAACTCTTTAATTTTCAAGTTATTTTTATCTTTCTTTATACAAAAGAAAAGTATTTTGTTGGGGGTGGAGGATTATAGTTTATAAAACCGTCGTCGTTTAGTCGTTTCAGTTGTACATACAATACTGCCTTTGGTCTGTCTCTCTTATCTTTGTCTAGTTATAATGTTAATCAAAATCTTCAAATTTACTCTTTCAGCTTCTGATTTATAAAATCAAGTCTGTACTTGACAGTTTGGGAATAAGATGGGTAATACAACTCCCCACAAATTAAAAGAGTCACAAATTCGTTTTAAATGTTGATTCCCTAGAGTGATTATCGAAGGTTTTGTACTCTGGAGAGTCAAAACAGCTGTTCAAGTTCTGGTGTTTTTTTTTTTTTATGAATCAAGAAGCTTTGTTACAGTCTCACAGAGCAAAAAAACATAAAGTTATTCCAAGCCCAAAATTGAGCAAACCTTCATCAAATTTAACTACAAAAAGGAAAGAAAAAAACAATTCATTCAATCCAATTGAAAGCAAAATGATATTAAATCTAACCTGTTCATTCATCAAACAGTCATACTGACAGCATTAAACTCAAATATAGAACATGACTTGGGCAGTGTAAGCACCACATCACACCACTCAATCTTCCCATATATCTCTTGTGCATTGTGTCTTTCAAGCGTAATCTCAGCACACCAAATCCTCAGCTAAATCCCGATTAGAACATTGTGTCTTTCAAGCGCAATCGCAGTTTCTACTCTTTGCTTTGCGTACATTATATTGTGTAGGAATATTTGGTTACTTTTTCACCACAAATAGACTGATAGTTATTCCATCTCAAAATATACTAGAAACGCGGGTACGTCAAGTATTGAGTCTAATGAACTCATAGTTGCTTCTCAAAGAATGATTTTGACATGATTAGAAAATTTTACCTAACTTTAGAGTGTAATGATCACCGTGTATTCGAGTCCTTCACATTACCTGCTGGCTGCTGCAGTCCAAATGATATTTAATTCTATGAACTCTATATATCACTTTCGCTACTCAGCCTACTCTACAATATATAGTATGATAATTTTTTTACATGGCTTTGTTTGGGAGTCAAAAACAGAGTGAAGCAGAACAAACCCAAAATAGAGTTTTAAACGAGAGAAACAGAGCAAAGTCAGATGCATTATATAGAAAAAATGGTATTAATGAGTAATGTGTTCATTCATCAAACAGTAACAGCCATAAAATTCAATAAAGAACATGACTTAGGGACAGTAAGCACAACATCACACCACTCAATCTTCCCATAAATCTCTTGTGCATTGCGCCTTTCAAGCGCAATTTCAGCACACCAAATCATCTTCTTCTTAGGGTCTCCACCACGCACATTCTTCTCCCACAAAACCACAATCTTTCCACTATAACCCACCAATCTAATACATAGCCAATCCTTTGGTAATTTAGGTAGTTTTTTCAAACTCTTCAAAAATCTCCACGATCTTCCCACTGAGTCGTACCACCGGAGCACTCTAGATCTTCCATAAGAGTAGATGACGTTATCTACTACGCAAGATAAATGAGATGGAATCCAACGCAAAGGCATCTCCAATCCTACCACATCCCATTTATTTTCTTTGGGCTTGAAAACAAAATTTTTATCCCCAAACATGTAAAGCTTTCCGTCGAAAACTAAACATGTTGTAATATAACTACCACGTATCTCCGCGCTAGGGCTTGGCACATGCTCCCATGTTAAGGTTTTGTGATCGAAACACTGGATCAAATTCGAGTAATTAAGATCATTGCAGCCTTCCAATACATATATTTTCTCATCAAGAACCTTAATGACGGGTTTCTTTGGGGGCGTCTGCATGCTTGTAAGTTTGTGTAAGGTGTGAGACTGGCAATCCATGAAGAAGATCCTAGACGAGAACGCACCATTGCTGAGTACACCACTCATATAGATATTAGAACCAATTGCGGTACAAGTCAACTCAGACGGAGGAGTACTAACATATTGAGTTGGGACTGAGACCATGAGATTGTCACTTGACTTCTCCTCTTTCTCCATAGTGCGGTTCGTTAGGATTCTATCTGGTCTAAAACAGGAAGTGAACCATCGTGAGTTAAAGTTAGGGTTAGGGTTAGGGTTAGGGTTAGGGATTCGAGTTGGCCTTCGGCATAGAGTGAACCAACGTTTGTCAGATTCAGTACTGAAACGTAAGGTCAGATAAAGACAATTCTCGGTGTGTCCAAAGAGCGTTCGGATCTCATAAAGCTCAAGAGATGACACGAGAGAGCGGAATCTCTTGGAAACTAAGGAGAGAATCGGGTAGTACAATCTCGAGACACGGGCTAAGCAATTCAAAAGTAAATCATCAGGAATATAAGGCAAATCAATCGGTGAATTCATCATTAGTAGAAAACGCTTAGAGAGTAATATTCAAACTCGAAGAGCTTTGTCAACTACTTTATAGTACTGGAGAATATATAGTTCCTAAATCTAGTTTGTATCGAAACTCTTATCTTGTAATCAATCTATAGATTTAGATTATATATACTAGACTACTGGTCCTATTGTAATTAAGAAATCTTCAATATAAACAAGATCGATGTAGACGGTTAATGGTGAATTTATGATGCTTCCAGAAAAAAAGTTGTATTTTTTGAACTGCTTTTTTCCGAAGTTATGTTGGCCCGGGTAAAAATATCATATTCGAATTCCATATGGAAAATATTTTTATACAATAATGTTGAAAGCCAAACATTAGAAATATATTTTTTAAAGTCAATTTTAAAATCTTATCACTCTTCTCTCCCAAATTGTGTATAGCGTGACTTGGAAGACATACCTCATTAAGAAACATGGTGTACAATTTAGCGTGGAGTTCGAGATAATTGAGAGTATATCATCAAAAGTATGAGTATATATACCAGTGGTCAACAGAGCAACGTCAGATTGGAAAAGAAAGAATGGTGTTAATGACAAATGTGTTCATTCATCAAACAGTAACAGCATGAAAATGCAATAAAGAACATGACTTAGGGATCGTAAGCACAACATCACACCACTCAATCTTCCCATAAATCTCGTGAGCATTGCGTCTTTGAAGCGAAATCTCAGCACACCAAATCATCTTCTTGTTAGAACCGATAGCACGCACTTTCTTCTCCAACAAAAGCGCTATCTTTCCACCGTAATCCACCAATTTAACACAAGAAGTATGCTTTGATAACTTAGGTAGTTCTTTCAAACCCATCAAAAATCTCCACGATTCTACCTCGGAGTCGTACCATAGGAGCCTTCTGGCATATTCACTGAAACAGTAGAGTACACTATCTATTACGCAAGAAGAAGAATAGCAAACCCAAATCAAAATCATCTTCTCCATTCCTACCGCTTCCCATATATTTTCCTTAGGCTTGTAAACCACAATTTTATCCCCAAACAGATAAAGCTTTCCGTCTAAGACTAAACTTTTAAATATGTAACTCCCACGTATCTCCGCGCTAGGGCTTGGCACATGCTCCCATAATTGGGTTTTGGGATCGAAAGACTCCATCAAATTTGAGGAATTGGTCAAGTCTTCTCCTACATATATTTTTCCATCAAGAACATTCAAGAGGGGGAACTTTCGGGCTACCCGCATGCTTGGAGCTTCGTGCCAGGTGTGAGACCGACAGTCTAAGAAGAAGATCCTAGACGAGCACGGACCACCAATCATATAGATATTAGAACCAATTGTGGTACTAGTAAACCCAAACTGAGGAGAATAATTGCAAGTTGGGACTGAGACCATAAGATTTTGACTAAACTTCTTTTCTTCCTTGCTAGTGAGATTTTTTAGGATTGGTCTAAAACAGGAAGTGAACCATCGAGAGTTAAGGTTAGGGTTAGGGTTAGGGTTAGGGATTCGAGTTGGCCTTCGGCATAGAGTGAACCAACGTGTGTCAGATTCAGAACGTAAGCTCATATAAAGACAATTCTCAGTGTGTCCTAAGAGCGTTCGGGTCTCGTAAAGCTCAGGCGATGCCACGAGAGAGCGGAATCTCTTGGAAACTAAGGAGAGAATCGGGTAGTACAATCTCGAGACGCGGGCTATGCAGTTCAAAAGTAAATCATCAGGAAGATAAGGCAAATCAACTGGTGAATTCCTCATTAGCAGAAAACCCTTAGACAAGTAAATCAAACACAAAGAGCCTTTCTTGTTAACTACTTTATACAGTGGAGAAATAAATATTCCCTAAACTTAATTGAATAAGAATCGTGACTCTTATTGTAATCAATCTAGATTTAGATAATACTTATTAGGAAATATTCAAGTGACATGATCGAACAAATATGTAAATTTTCCTTCTTTCTTTAGACTGTTGATGATGAAGGCAAAGATATTTGGACTAGAGAGTTGAGCTTCTAAATTTTTTTAAAATTATGTTGGGCTGGGCTAAAACATCCATACTAAATTCACATGAAAAGAACTTTTATACAATCTGAATTCGAACATATAATCAACTAGATCCTGACCCGCACATACGTGCGGGATTTCATATTTTAAGAAATGTGTTGTAATAAATTATTATTAAATATATGATTATTTTGTTGTTTTAGTGATATAGATTGTATTGAATAAATTATAATGTACACATAAAAGTATAAAATGTTATTTATATTTGCTTATAACACAATAGCAACCATAAGTCATTTTTTTGGAGTTTGAAACTGAAGAGTAGATTAGAAAAAAATCTTAGATTGAAATATAATATAAGTTAGATTGATGTAAAAAAAAATATTATATAGTTATAGTATCTATAACCTAAACTCATATCAGTTGGTTGAAATATTTGAAATAATAATGATTTTAATAGTATTTTAAAATTCGTAACAATCAAACGGTCGGTCGGACCAAGATCAAACTGAATAGAATTAATGGTCAGGTAGATTTTTATTAAACTTGTGAAAATTAAACTTGTAAACTATCAAACCGTATATAAAACCGTTAAAATGATTAAATACGTTTGCGAAAAATAGAAATATTTAGAGATATGCGTAATTCCCATTCAATTTTATCATGTTCCATTATATCTTACCCGTTCTCCAATTTATGTCTCATAAGAGAACGCATTTCTAATATAAGACAAATTTTGTATTCCCGATTAGAAACAGGACGTGACGGAAACAAAAATTCTCGATATCTTGTTTGGGACAAACACAAATATAATTCTTAGTATATTTTTATATATGATATGATATAATAAAAAGTTAGATTGATGTTAAAAAAATTATTTATATAGTTATAGTATCTATAACCAAAACTCATATTAGTTGGTTGAAATATTTGAAATAATAATGATTTTAGTAGTATTTTAAAATTCGTAACAATCAAACGGTCGGACCGAGATCAAAATGAATCGAGTTAATGGTCAGATAGATTTTTATTAAACTTGTAAACTATCAAACCGTATTCAAAAATCTAAACGAAATGATAATTTGTTATTAGATTAGATTGTCATTTTCAAAAATATCTAATAATATCTTACGAAAATAATTTAGGTTACATATATGCAATTTCGAATTAAATATACACAATTACCCGTTTCGGTTTTTTAATTTTCCTTCTTCAAATTTAAAAATATCAATGGCATTCTTTGTAATTATTTACCTTTTATAAGGTTATATTTTATCCAATGCTTCCCAATTAATAGTATAAAACTACACTATTAATATCATAAACTTTTATAGATTGGTAACATCGTTGATAAATATTTCTCGTTGCAAAATTGATAATATCGTAGATAAATACTTATAGTTTTAGTATTTACCAACCCGCAAATATTTAATTTTATTTAAAAACATATTATTTCTATTATTAATTTAGTTTAGTTGCTAATCATTTAACGTTTACATCTATACTATTAATTGTTTACATATTACGATTTGACAAAAACAAAATATTGGATGGAATGTATGTCACATATTTTTTTTGGCTATGTACTTAATTTGTTATATTTGGTAAATGAGAAAATATCGGAATATATTTATAACATAAATATTATTACTTAGATTTTATTGTTAAAATATTTTGAATTTTTCAATTAATGACATTCGATTTATGTTGATTTTTTTTTGTTTTATCTCTAACAAATTGAAAAATACAAAATATTTCGATTTATATTTGAAATAAATATATTGATGCTGAATATTCAGTTATTATTTAATATTTAATGTTGTTTCCTTTTTTGTTTTTGTAGACAAATCATACCAAAAATATTGACGAAGCAAATCTCAGAATATATTGGATCATTTAATCTCGTTATTTGTTTTGCAAAAAATTAATGAAGGATCCGAATTAAATATATTTATTTAGTTGTAGTAGTTGTTTATTTACTAAAATACCCATATAAAAATTCATTTAGTTAGTCTTAAACTACCCTCACAATGTTGTAGTTCACAAAATGCTTCCCAATTAATAGTATAGATGAACCAAGTAATTCAAAAATATTCGTATTTAAAAGTGTCTACCACACGATATCATAAGATTCCCCACAAAATATAAAAGTCAAGACTGGTTACTCTTCTTTACACTTATACGATATCATATGTCTCGGAAAGAGTAAGCACAACGTCACACCACTCAATCTTCACATAAATCTCTTGTCCGTTGCGCCTTCCAAGCGAAATCGCAGCACACCAAATCCTCTGCTAAATCCCGATTAGAACATAGTGTCTTTCAAGCGCAATCGCAGTTTCTACTCTTTGCTTTGCGTACATTGTGTAGGAATATTTGGTTACTTTTTCACTACAAATAGTTACTCCATCCCAACATATACTAGAGAAGCGTGTACGTCAAATCTAGCCAAGGTTTTTATTCCTACACTGGAGAGTAAAAAAAAATCTCTTTTTAAGTGCTTGAAGTAACCAAACTCTTTAAGAGCAAAAGGGAACAATTAATCTTTTGACATGGCTTTGTCTGAGAGTCAAAAACAGAGTGAAGGAGAGAAGAAAAAAACTCAGAACAAACTCAAAATAGAGTTTTATAAGAGACAAACGTCAGATGCATTATATAAAAAACATTCAATAAAATTGGAAAGAAAATAGTATTAATGACTATTCATTCATCAAAGTATCAAACAGTAACAGCCACAAATTGCAATAAAGAACATGACTTGGGGACAGTAAGCACAACATCACACCACTCAATCTTCCCATAAATCTTGTGTCCATTGCGCCTTTCAAGCGCAATCTCAGCACACCAAATCATCTTCTTCTGAGGGTCTTCACCACGCACATCCTCCTCCCACAAAACTGCAATCTTTCCACCATAATTCACCAACCTAACACGAGTATAATCCTTTGGTAGTTTAGGAAGTTTTTTCAAACCCTTCAAATATCTCCATGATCTTTCCTCTGTGTTGTACCACAAGAGCAATCTAGATGCTCCAAAACAGTAGATTACGTTATCTACTACGCAAGATATATAAGAGGGAGTCCAACGCAAAGGCATCTCCAATCCTACCACATCCCATTTCTTTTCTTTGGGCTTGTAAACCAATTTTTTATCCCCAAACAGGTAAAGCTTTCCGTCGAAAACTAAACTTCCTGATATATACCTACCACGTATCTCCGCGCTAGGGCTTGGTACATGCTCCCATGTTAAGGTTTTTTGATCGAAACACTCGATCAAATTCGAGTAATCGGGATTTTTGCAGCCTTCAATTACATATATTTTCCCATCAAGAACATTAACGGAGGGTTTCTTTGGGGCCCTAGGCATGCTTGGAGCTTCATGCAATGTGTGAGACCGACAGTCCATGAAGAAGAACCTAGATGAGAACACACCGTTGCTGAATATGCTCATCATATAGATATTAGAACCAATTGCGATACGAGCCCACTCAGACGGAGGAGTACTAAGACTGGGAATTTGGAATGAGACCATGAGATTGTCACTTGACTTCTTCTCTTTCTTCATAGTATGATTCTTTAGGATTCTATCTGGTCTACAGCAAGAAGAGAACCATCGTGAGTTAAAGTTAGGGTTAGGGTTAGGGTTAGGGATTCGAGTTGGCCTTCGGCATAGAGTGAGCCAACGTGTATCAGATTCAGAACTAAAACGTAAGCTCAGATAAAGACAATTCTCGGTGTGTCCTAAGAGCATTCGGATCTCATAAAGCTCAAGAGATGACACGAGAGAGCGAAATCTCTTGGAAACTAAGGAGAGAATCGGGTAGTACAATCTCGAGACGCGTGCTAAGCAGTTCAAAAGTAAATCATCAGGAATGTATGGTATATTATTAACTGGTGAATTCGCCATTAGCAGAAAACGCTTAGAGAGTAATCAAATTTGAAGAGCCTTACTTGTCAACTATTTCATACTAAAAAGAAATATAGGGATTATATTCCTAAATCTAGTTGAACTCGTAACTCCTATATTGTAACAAATCTTGATTTAGATATTATATTAGGAAAATCAAGTGATAGGATCGAATCGGACCTAATATATTCTGCAGTTGTTCCTCTTGTTTAGAAGGTTAATGATGAATTGATTTGCTAGATATTTGAACCGGACTTGGGCTAAAATATCCATACTACAATAGTACAATTAAATGAAAAGGGCACTAACTTTTATATTATGACCGAATGTTGATTCAGACCGAGTTTAATTATGCAATTAATGAACCAAAAGATTTGAAATTTTGTAATTAAAAGTTGTGAACCAATGTTGGTCTAGGACCTCTAGGTCATGAATTGATTTTCCTCAAGCGCAAAATTTACTATATCATTCCATTGACCAGCCGAAATGGTGTTATGTTTTAGGCCCATTAACAAAACCTGGTGAGTGGACTAGTGACAACTACACTCACCCTTCGAAAAACCGTGAGCCCATCCCTAAATTTGTGACTCAGTTTGGGTCTTACAAGCCTTTTGGATGTATGTTACTTTCCTATGCTATAAAAATATTTTATTCTTTAAAATCTTTTCTGTTTAGTATGTAAATAAATAATTAAAAAAACTAATATATATATATATATATATATGTATATACTAGGTAAGAACCCGTTTCATGCACGGATAAATCTTGTGTTATTTAATTATATAATAGAACGATTTAGAAAAAAACTCAAAGTTTTATATTAAATCAAATTCAATCTAATTTTTGTAAATGCGTTAAAGATTTTAAATTGAAATAGGGTTATATAAATACCATGTAATAACACAATTTTTAAGTCTATAAATAAAACTACAAATTAAATTTTAAATATTTTAATAATTTATATTATACAAATAAAATTGCATTTAAGTCATTCATAAATTTAGATTTATTATAGATGTGCAGATTCAGTTTTTTTTAATAGTATATAAAAAGATTTGTTGGTGCTAAAATGCATATACTATATGTTTACATTATTATACAATGCATTTAGTATAAAAAATCTTAATCTAGAATTTTTCTGATTTAAAAGTTTGAAATATTTAATTTTGATACGTTTAGTTAATATGAATAAGTAGTATATGAAATTAAAAGTGTTTGGCAAGACAGATAGTAAAATTAAATAAATAAAAAATAATTGTGGATTTGACACATAGTAGCCGAAAAGTCACTTTTAATATATAGAGGATATATATATTGAAAACAGACCTCTACAATAAATAAATAAAAAAAGTTGTATTTATTATCAAATATGCTAGACGAGTTTTGAGGTCTCCGACATAGGTTTGGTGTTTTCTCTTTTCATAATTTTTTTTTTAAGACTAATTGTTTAGTCCATATGTTGTTTCTTTAATTCTTCTCCTCTTGCTTTTTCATTACCATTAGGTTTTCATGCTTTTAATGTTATTCCGGTAGAGTTTGCCCCGATTTTAAGGGAGGATATTGATGGACCTTTGTGTCCACGGCAAATCCGCATGTAATTGTTTCTTTGTTTTTTATTAATATCCGGGAGAGTTTCTCCCGGTTACTCACCAAAAAAAAAAAAACTTTAATTTAATGGTGTTATTGACAAAAAATTGTGTGGTTCTAAGACTTTCCATTATTAGATGAGAAAAAATTAAAGTCAATGGAGAACCACGTCTTTAGAACCAAAATTTATGGAGGTGATAAGAATTAAGATGTACCAAAAAAAAAATAGACACCTCTAACTTTCCTTATTTATACTTGTAAACTCTATTCACATTTTTTTAACTTTTAAAACATCATCAATTTGTGATCAGGAAAAAAAAAAAAAAAAACCATCGTCAATTCTTTTTAACAACAAAAATATTAACCAAAAAAACATAAGCAGTTTATCCATAGAATCATAGCATACGAGATGAAGAAACCCAGTCAACTATCGACCACCATTCTTACTATCTTCGTGATCCTTGCTATAGGTTTGTATTTATACTTAATTCTAACCATTAAAATATTTATATATTATCGTATGAAAATAAATAAGTTATCAAGAAAAAGTTATTTCTCTTCAAATTTAAATTCAACTATCTAATGTCAAATCTATATCTTACTTAGATGGCGAAATTTGTTTTTAATTATTTATTAGCAATTTAGCACTTTCAATATTTTATATCGAAACCCTGCCAAGTATAAGATATAGAGTGTACTTGTTTTGTTATAACACTTAAATTACTGGAACCATGTATTTTTGAAACTTCTTTATACAATTTTGCTTTTTCCATATTTCTTACATGTAAATGGTAACAAATAACCAAACCTAATTAGAAAAGTCTGTGAATAAGTCTTTGAAGGGAACAGCAAATTTACTCCATAGTAATGTTGACCTTTGAAAAACCCTAACGAGAAGAGAGTCTTGTAAATGAATTAGACACTATAATTGGTTAGCTAGGAGAACATAGTGTATAATTAAATTCAAAATCCATAGCACCCTTAGTTTTTAGCTAGCTTATTTATTTGTTCCCATGTAATCAAATATTTTATTAATATACGCAAATTATTCAAACATTAATATAATCTTCCCAACAAATATTATTAAAATAGAAATTGACATTTTCTGTGTTAAATATTTATTATCATAGGGGTGATGGTGAAGGAAACACTGGGGCAGGCGCCGAGTACTTGTTTTGAAGCTCTAAAAGATGCTTCTAAAGGTGCATCAACATGTGACTCGGAATTGTGTGCCTCTCTATGTAAGAAGAAATCTGCCGACGGTGTTGGTACTTGCAGAACAAAGACGACACAACCCAGTAAAGGACAACCAGAATGCCACTGCAGATTTTGGTGTCGATCAGATGGAAGTCCGTACAAGTAGATTTTTCAGACCATCAATTTACCAAGTTAAATACATGGAACACGGAGTCCCTCACATTTTTCATTTGATGCTATAAAATTTTGTAATAATTGTATATAAGTATAACAATACTAAATAAGTAATTATAAAAAATATACTAAATAAGTAGACCATGACAT
Organism: Arabidopsis arenosa; assembly: GCA_905216605.1. NCBI lineage: Eukaryota > Viridiplantae > Streptophyta > Magnoliopsida > Brassicales > Brassicaceae > Arabidopsis > Arabidopsis arenosa. The sequence goes on from LR999456.1 coordinate 16,399,427, forward strand.
AATCACTTTTGTGCTAATTTTGTCAGTGCATGTCTCACACATAATGTATAATTTTAAATAAAAAAAATTTAAAAAATATTGATCATCATAGATATTTTGTGTATTTTATATTAAATATGTTCCATTTAAAATATTTCAAAGTTTATTTTAAAAATTATATCTTATGAAGAAAAATATGAAAATAAAACTCAAATGATAAAAAGGTAAAATAAGTTTTCATCTTAGATATAAATAAATTATTAAAAATAAACTAAAATTGTTAAAGAAAGTAAAAAATATCCTAGTCTTTTGTCAGTCACTCTTTTTATTTGGCCAAAATAAAAAGAACTGTCTATGTCTATGTGACTCTTTATCCGTTATGCATTACATTTACATATAGCTGATGGAGTAAACAAATTGTTTTAATTTGAAGCTGGAATCCAAAAGATTGGAACCCTTTTTCTTTCCGTTAATATTTGAAAGAATGAATGCATTCGTTAATCTTATTTTATTTGTTTTAGGTTGCAAAAGAAGAGTTTGATAAGTTGAAAATGGTCAAATATGGACCACAATTAGAATACGTACATTCGTTAAACTTATTTTAGTGTAGGTGTACCGATTCATATTTTGACTAAGATGATTATTTTCGGGAGATTTTGACAAATACCACTTTTATGTTGTCACTTTTCGAAATTAGCGAACATAATAAGGCCAAATATAGGTAATTTCCTTTTTTTTTATTAGAAGGTTAATGATGAATTGATCTGTTAAATATTTGGATAGGATTAAGAAACTATCCTTACTAAATCAGATGTAAAGGACTTTTTGATACAATGATCAAATGTTGATTCAAACCGAATTTGAGAATATAATTAATAAACCAAAAGAACTGAAATTTGTATTTAAAAGTTAAAAATTACGTTTGATTTATATATATATTTTAACTTAACATAAGTAGTTTGTAGTTCTGCATATGAATTCACTTTCATTTACATTTTTGGGGATACATGTTTGTAGTTGAGACATACAGTTATTAGATTTCTGTTTTGGAAATATGATGAGAAGGGTAAATAAGTTTCTACACAAAACAGAAGAGTCTTAAACTCGTTTAGTGAGAAATGTTTTTGGTTGATTCCCAACTAATTATGACCTGAGTGTATATTTGTATTCTGAAGTAACCAAATCTGATGTTTTTGAGCAAAAGCAAACAATTTTTTTACATGGCTGAGTTAAAAACAGAGTGAGGCAGAGAAGAGAAGGAAACTAAACATAACTGAAAACATGTCCAAAACAGAGAAATTTTTTTACTTTAAAATCATTCAATCGAATTAAAACATAATGATATAAATGGCTAACGTATTCAATTATCAAATCTTAACAGCAATAAGTTCCAATAAAGAACATGACTTGGGCACTGTAAGCACAACACCACACCACTCAATCTTCCCATAAATCTTGTGTGCATTCCGTCTTTCAAGCGCAATCTCAGCACACCAAATCATCTTCATCTTAGAGCCGCTAGCACGCACTTTCTTCTCCCACAAAACCGCAATCTTTCCACCATGATCTACCAATCTAACATGACACGGACGCTTTGGTAATTTAGGAAGTTTTTTCAAACCCATCAAAGATCTACACGTTCCTTCCTCGGAGTCGTACCATAGGAGTGTTCTGGAAAATGCCATATAGCATACATTATCTATCACGCAAGAAGAATAATAGGTAACCAACAACAAAAGCATATCTAATCCGACGACCGCATTCCATCTATTTTCCTTAGGCTTGTAAACCACATTTTTATCCCCAAACAGGTAAAGCTTTCCGTCATAGACTAAACTTCCTGATATATACCTCCCACGTATCTCCGCGCTAGGGCTTGGTACATGCTCCCATATTTTGGCTTTGGGATCGAAACACTCGATCATATTCGAGTAATCGGAAACTTTCCAGCCTTCCACTACATATATTTTTCCATCAAGAACATTCACGAGTGGGCACTTTCGAACTACCCGCATGCTTGGAGCTTCGTGCCAAATGTGAGACCGACAATCCAAGAGGAAGACCCTAGAAGAGAGCACACCATTTATGTTTCCGCCAATCATGTAGATATAAGAACCAATTGTGGTACAAGTCAATCCAAACTGAGGACAATAATTGCTAGTTGGGACTGAGACCATAACATTTTCACTTAACTTCTCTTCTTCCTTGCTAGTGCGATTTGTTAGGATTGGTCTAAAGCAGGATGTGAACCATCGTGAGTTGAGGTTAGGTTCAGGGTTAGGGGTTCGAGTTGGTCTTCGGTATAGAGTGAACCAACGTGGGTTAGATACATAACCGAAACGTAAGCACAGATAAAGACAATTCTCGGTGCGTCCTAAGAGCGTTCGGATCTTGTAAAGCTCAAGTGATGCAACAAGAGAGCGAAATCTCTTGGAAACTAAGGAGAGAATCGGGTAGTACAATCTCGAGACACGGGCTAAGATGTTCAATAGTAAATCATCAGGAAGGTAAGGCATATTAAGCGGTGAAGACTTTATGCTGTTCATCATAATTTACCAGGAAACGCTAAGAATGTAATCAAACTCCAAGAGCCGTGTTAACTACTTTATATTGGAGAAATATTTACTAAATCTAATTGAACTTCTAACTCTTATCTTGTAATCAATCGAGATTTAATTTAGATATTATCTAAGTGCTATTAGTAAATCTTCAAGTAACAAGAGAACCGGATAAAGACTAAATATGTCTATAACGAAATTTTTGATTTAGATGGTTAATACTGACTTGCTATGCAAGATATTTGGATCGGATTAGACTCTAGAGCATCTAAAATATCAAGTATTTTTAATTTTTTTTACCAAGATTATGTTGGGCTGGACTAAAATATGTGAAAAATACTTTTATGCAATGATCAAATGTCGAATCAAACCGAATTTGAATATATAATAAAAGAACCAAAGATTCAAAAAAATAGTGTAAGAATTAAAATGTACGTTTGATTTTTTTTTTTTTTTTTCTGATTGAATTACGTTCGATTTATGCATGGACATGACATCAAAGTGAATGAATCTAAGGGTGACCATCAATATTTTGATAATCTTCTTATATTAATAAATAGATTTTAGTTTTTGTCATAATTTTCTTAATATTTTTCATTCTACTGGATTTTTAACTTGAATGGTAATAAAACGACGGTGGTAGTAGTCCTTAATGCATGCCTAACCACTACATTAGAAAATGATTCTGAAGAAATCAGACTTGTTTTATACTTTCGATGTAATAGTTGGAAACTGCTAATATAGATCTGGAAATTACACTAATTAATACGTTTACATTAAAATAAAATAAAAATTTGTTGTAAATCTAATAATTTTGACGTTCATACACACACACGTGAGAGGCAAAAACTGTATCTCAGCCGCAAGAATCTCGTCTCCTGTTTTATTACAAGGTCAACTTCTGGTCTCTCTCTTCAACTTATTAATCTTAACTTAATTTATAAAAATCTAACTATTTATTAGATTCTGATTTCAAATCTAAAAACTATAAAATAACTCCACAAACGTAACTTCAAAAATTCAAAAAAAAAAAAATATCTAAAAACCTCGGTTTTATGATCACACACCTCACATAGAAGCTTCTTGCTTCTTCACTATAAAATCTAACTCTGATCATCACTTAAACTCATATCATCTCACGTGTTCTTAGATTTTCAACAATGGCGTCGGCGATCAGTTCCTCTGATCATCGTCTTTCGACAAGCAAGAGACGTTTAAAGCCATTGATGCTAAGAGATTACTTACTCGATGATCTCAGTTCTTGTTCATCCAACGGTTTCAAATCTTTCCCACGTCGTCAAACTCCTTCTTCATCTTCCACCGTTCGTCGTCTTCTTGACGCCGAGATCAAACGGTCAGGATTGATCCATCATCATCATCATCACAACAAACAACAACGTCTCACCAGAAGATCAAACCGTACAACTTGTGGAACGGCGATAACTCACGCTGTTAATAAAGCTTCGACGGCGTTTCTTAAACTTTTGCCGTTCCCTTCTTCCACCGTTAAAAAACAAGGCGTTTTCTCTAGAAGCTTCTCTAAACGGCTTTTAAGTAGAAGCCTCTGGAGAAAACCCGTCGTTAGTCTATCTCGCCGTGAAGTAACCGGAGATGGAGACGGAGAGATCCAATGGTGGAGATCCGTCGCGTACGAAGAGAGCTTAGATCAACGGTCGGATCTGATCTCTCAACTCTCCACCACCGACGACAAAATAACATTTTCAATCTCAGCCGCTGCGATCACCACCGTGGAAGAGTTTATCTCCGGTGAGTCTTCGAGTTCCGGTAGCGAGTTTTTCACAAACTCATCATCAGAAGTTGTACAATCTTCTTCCTCATCGTTCTCTTCTTCGTCGAGCGGTGAATCTGAGGAAGTCTCGAAGAAAAACGACGCCGTGGAAGACGGGAATGAGAGCGGAGAGAGATTAAACGCACGTGACTGTGACGGATCATCTGTCAACCGCAACAACAGCCTGTGTAACAGAAAGGTTAGTTAGTTAAAAGCTCGTTTTCAATCTTTAGTACAACTGTCACAAGTGTTGAAAGCATTTGGTTTTGTCTTTTCGTAAATTAAAAAAAATTAAAAAATTGAAGAGATATTGAAACTTGTCGGGGAAAGTGTGCGAGTCACGTGAGGTGTGGGATTTAGATTTTAATGGTTACGATTCTTCTACGTAGCTTCTAATGCGTATTATACGGCACATGATCCCGCGAAAGAATTTTTTTTTGTTCCATGGTACTTGACGACGTACCAAGTTATTTTACTCACGATTTCAATTATCGTACACATTTTAAATAGAATTATATATATTTTTAGTTAGATTAGATACGCATATCTTCACACATTTATACGTAGTAGTACTTTTAACATTATAATTAAGAGTTAATTTTATATTATCACCCATGTTCATGAAATTTTAATTAAGTAATGAAATCCTTGATGATTTTTATTCTTGGATTTGTATAAGAAATATTCTCAAATAATTAAGTAACCCCACATAATCTCAATCAAAACAAAAGTGAGGATACGATCATTAATTAGATAGGGGCAGAGACAGATAGATAGATAAATGATGTTGTCATGGGGTTGGTTGACTTTTGTCAACTTATTAATGTCACTATATATTATTTCGCATATCATTATTTTTTGTTCTTGTTGAGACCACTTTTAGACTTTTAATTAGTTTAGTTATTCTTTGTGGTGCTGTGTGATTACATGTGAAACAGATTATTTGATATTATTAATTGCAATCTTTAGGAATGTGTCAATGAGGAGAAAGAACAACTCAGTCCAGTATCAATCTTAGAATGCCCTTTTAAAGATGATGGAAGTGATGATGAACACGATGAGATCACTGACCAAAATGGTAATTTTTGACAATTCATCAATATTTACAAATCGTTATACATTACTAGGAAAATGCGAAATTTGTAGCTAACGTTATAAGCTAATATTTGCAGATACATATGAGCAAATTGCTAGAAAAAGCAGGAGAATAAATGGTTTGGTACTGCTTGCCCCACTAGACTTGGATAAACGCATAGAGAAGTATGTAGAGAGACAAGAAGAGTACTCATATCACACACTAGAAACCGAAGAGGACGAATCAGAAAACCAAGCAAACCGCTTATTTGCTCTTGTGAAGTTGAGAATCGGTGAAACAAATGACCTACTAGCTTCTAAAGTAGTGGATAATCTATTGTTAGATTATCTTCAAGAAGATAACACTGGGCCAAAAGAGGAGACATTAATGGTGAAGAAAGCCGAAGATTGGGTTATGGGTAGACAAAATGAGATGTTTATGAGTTGGGAAGTGAAAGAGAAGAGAGAGGTTTATGTGAAGGAAATGAAGTGGGGTTGCATTAAAGGAGATGAGAGAGAGAATGTGATTGAAGATTTGGCTAATTGTTTCTTCACTTCCTTTGTGGATGAATTCATTGTCGACTTAGTGTTGTGATAAAGTTATGGTGTTTTGGGGGAGTGAAGATTTTGAAATTTCGTTAAAGATTAGATTCATAATGTATTAGATATATGTTATCTCAATAAAACTATATGTAGTTTGGCATAAGGGTAATGATTCCTACAAATAACTTATGTAGGTCACATGTTCGTTTTCCATTTTTAAAGTCTAGAATGAGAGTTAAGAGTCCATAATCATTATGTGTTGTTTGTTTTTCTAACTCTTAATATGAAATCTTGAGTTTCTTTATGGTTTATTTTTCGAATTCTAAATCAAATTCAGTTGTCAAAATAAATGGAAGTCAAAAGAGTTTGAATATATAATACATGTTTTATAGTTGATTCAGTGATCGAGAATTAAGGGAAACGAAAACTGTGTCCTTACTCATTGTATGATTAAAAAAAAAACAACTGAAAACACATTTATAATGTTTCATGATCTTATAAAACCATTATTAACTCTAAAATTTCATGTTTCAGAATAAATATTTGTATGAAAAGTTTAAGTAGTCATTTTTGTACGGAGATGTCAATTAGCTTCCTTCCATCCTATAACTTTTTTTTTTTGGTGCAAAGTCATCCTATAACTTAAGACTTGAGATCTCAAAGAAATGAAAACATTTGACCAAAGTTATGTTTTTGGACCATTTTTTTCCTTTTTTCTTGTTTATTTGAATAATTTTCACTATTTACTAAATATGATTTTTCACTATTTTCTAAATATATATATAGATGCATAATTAACAAATGGGTATGTTCTGTATAAATGTATAATGTAGGTAGTTACCCATATTAAACGTTTAATTGGAGTTTAAGTTATTTAATTCGCGATAGGTGTTTATAACATAATACAATATAGTAAATATATAATCTAAATATTTGAGATTATTTTCGGAACTAGTCAATTGGTTGATCAGTAGTGGTTGTGTTTTTCTGAAAACATGGAATGTACTGGATTTTAGTGAACCAAATATGAGAAATTCGGTCGTGAACAAAACTCTGTCTTTATGATGTGAAGCGATAACCATAGTGCACCTTATTTCTAGGGAAGAAACGTTTGTGAGCACCTCACATAGTAAAAATATGTATCTATTTATATAGGGATTATGCCTAAACACACCAATTGACAGAGAGATGATTATTTAGTTGATAGTTGACTTCTAAAGAGTCTAAACAATAACATTTAGATTATATAACGAATAATTAACAAATAAAAAAATTGAATAGTTGCAATTTCTAATTTTATACTCCATATCTCTATCATTTCATCATTTGGCTATTTTTAAATTTGATACATCGGACATAACAAACCTATGTAATTGGAAAACCAATTGTCCGGCTCTGATATAATTTTTTCTTACTAGAATCGGATTTGTAAGAAACATGTCAATCAAAGTGTTTTAGCTTCTCCAGCTTAACATCAAAATGCCACGTGAACCTTTGCCTCTATTAAATCACCCCAAAATAGAAATTATTTTTGCAAACAAAAAAAAAATGGAAAAAAAAATACTTAGTAGATTTATGGGGTGATGATGTTTTCCACAATTGAAAAAAATATATATATCTTTTCTATTATTTTTCATCTTAAGCATCTTAAAAAGAAGTATTTTTTTTTGTTCTTCTCTTTTTAAAGTTTGTATTTAAAAAAAAAAAACTTTTGAAGAAGAAAGACACAATAAACCCTAAATAACATTTGCCCCTTTTAGTAGCTGCCTCTCTTTTCTTCTTCCGATTCTCCTTCCGCCGCGACTGTGTAATCATGAGAGGAGTTAAACGCGCCGCCGTCTCCGAATCTAACGAATCTCCCGTGAGTTTTTTTTTTCTTCCGATTGCGTTCGTAGTTTCGTTGATTGAATCTCGTGAAGAATTCTGTATTGTATCGATTCTCTGTTTCGAGGGTAGAACATAAAAATTGACGCTTTGGGGTATTTCTTGGTGGGTGATTGATGATTGGTTTAGCTAGTTTTCTATAGATTTTGGGTGATTATGAATAAAGTCGGCAACTTTTTAATGTAACAAGTTGTGGGCATTGTTCGTAATGGTATGGAACTATAAGATTTAGCTCAAGGTCTTTGCTTTAGACCCATTACCGAGTTAGTATGATGATTGGTTTAGCTTGTTTCTACAGATTTTGAGTTGATTATCGATAAAGTCGGTAACTTTTTAATGTAACAAGTTGTGGGCATTGTTCATAATGGTATGGAACTATAAGATTTAGCTCAAGGTCCTTGCTTTATATCCGTTACTGAGTTCAATTTTGAGCAATTTGATTTCGAATTGAATCTATGAGCTGCTTTTGTTTTGCTTTTGGAATTAATTTCGAAAGGGAATGTTGCAGTTTAAGAATGCAAAACCAGTGGAAGGAATCTTATTTGGTAACCAGAAGAATCTAGCACTGATCCAACAGAGTCTATTAACACCAGCATCATTGGATAAACAGAGAGCTGAGTTAGCTAGGAAGCATGTGAGAGCTCTTAATAACCAATTTGTAAGGTGAACAATTGTGTTTTTGAAAAAAGATTATCTTTGCGCTTGTTGTGTATTTTATCATTTTATGTAGTTTATGAAATCATGTTTAACTTGTTTTGTTTATTTACCTTCAATAAGAGTTTGCTTATGCTTTAATGTAAAAACAGTTGGGTGCAGTTACAGCTGAAGAATCATCCTGATGAACTTTGGGAAGATGGGATGAATGACTACATTGCACATGCGTCAAACATTCTGGTATATACTCTAATTACATGACTCTTCCTCTTAACGTTTAATATGTACTTGGTTTTTCCTGAATTTAGAGGTCTCGTTTTCTCAAAATGAAAAAATTTGTTTAAGTAGGATGGTTCTGATTTGACTCATCAAGAATGCTAACTCTTCGTGTCTCTTACTTGTTTTGTGCTAGACCTTTTGTTTAGTACACTAGCTCATCAGTTTTCGAATTCATGTCAAATCTCGTGCAGGAAAAGTTTAAGGATGTGGTCAACTGGCTAAAAGAAAATAAGGGAAAGGGGGAGAATGTATCCCCTGAATCTCGTGGAGCAGAGAAGAAATTAGTGGCTGAAGTCAAGAATAGTGATGTTAAGTCAGTTTCAAATAATAGCCTATTTGGTTCAAACAGTCAACCTGGGCACTTTTCAAACAATCAATCTTCCAATTTTTCCAGTAGTCAGTCTGGTTTCTTTTCAAGCCAACTTGGAGCATTCTCCAGCAGTCCTTCTGGTTTAACATCTAATAGCCAGACTGGATCTTTTAGCAGTGGCCAGTTTGGTACAAAAAGCAGCCAACCTGGAGCATTCTCCAGTAATCCTTCTGGTTTAACATCTAATAGCCAGACTGGATCTTTTATCAGTGGCCAGTTTGGTTTAAAAAGCAGCCAACCAATTCTATCTTCCGGCAGTCAAGCAGGAACAATATCTACTAGCCAACCTTCTTATCAATTTTCTAATAATCAACCCCCTTTTACATCTGGAGGTATCTACTTTTCCATTAGCAGAATACATTTATTGGACTTGTCATTGACCAGCTTTGTATCTTTAGGACAATAGTTCAAGAGACTAACCTCTACTTTCCTTGTTTGCTGGTATTAGTAACTCCAGTGTCCATACAGGCAAAGCGGGATTCCACAGATGATGCGGACGGTGGTGAGTTGATCATATACTGTTTTCTTCCTATTTGTTTTCGTGTTTCTTTGAAAGGTTATGTTTGGAATACTCAATTTTTTTGCAACCCACGATCTTGAATCCTTGATCTACTTATCTATTATGAAGTTTAACTTACCTAGAGGAAATTATCTATTACAAATCTTGAGGCATAATGGACTTGTAAACATTGGATTCTTTTGACGTGGCAGAAGACGAACAACCTCAACCGAGCAGCCCATCTGTCAAAAAGGCTGAAGAGAAGGGTGTTACTGTGGTTCATGAAGTCAAATGCAAACTTTATGTCAAGGTATTCATCCTCAGAGTCCTCTTAGGTGTCATAGTGCTTGTGAAGTAGTTTCTTTCTCTACTTTAGTTAGCTTGACATTCTGTTCTTACTGATGACGCTGTAAGCTTTGTATCTGTGATATTGTACAGTCAAATGACCCAACGGATAAAGGGTGGAAAGATAAAGGAACTGGGAATCTCTACATAAAATGCAAAGAAGGCGTCGACAAGGGGACAAAAGAATCAAAACCCACAATTCTTGTCCGAAACGATGTATGATTCAGTAGACACACACTTCACATTCAACTTGGTCTACAGATTTCCAACATTATAAACATCTTTTCTTGCCAGGTTGGAAAACTGCTTCTGAATGCACTACTGTACACGGGAATCAAGACGAGCACACAGAAGAACGCCCTTGTTGCAATATTCCACTCCTCGGTAAATAAAAGCCGCTAAAGCTTCTTCTTTAGCTTTTTCATGGTGGTTTTGTAGTTTCTCTGATTTTGTCTACCTGCAACAGGAGGATTCTAACGAGAATGTAACACCGAGAACCTTTCTGATAAGAACAAAAACCGCAGAAGCTAGAGATAAGTTAGCAACGGCCATCCAAGAATACGCCCCTTCTTCATAGATTGCCCAAAGCCAGGTTGAAATCTTCACTGTACCTTTTAAAAGACTGTATTGAGTCGTCCTCTCTCTATATTTTTTTCCTTGATTTGTAATATTAGGAAGGCTCTTAAGATTAACGTAAAGCTTGATAAAGGGCTTAAAAATGTTGTATGGCGCTGAGAGAGGGAGAGCGAGAGAGAGAGAGAGAGAGAGAGAGAGAGGGCCAAAGGTGGTACTTCGTAGCTTATTAGAGAATGTTGTGCCAATCTTTTTTGTAACTTATAAAAACCAAACAATAAAATCACTTCTTTTTATAACAATTTATCTGATTGAAATATGACTAATAGAATTATGCAGAAAACTGGAATTAATAAACTTATCAGAAGGGATATATTCTATCAATTTTCATTCATCTCAAATAAAAATAAAGAGGCTACATTATATTCTAGCTTTATACAAAATAGAGCGATACAATCAAAAGATCAGTGAAGAGCTGATCCATATCTAACATTCTCCGTTTTCCTTTTGTGATCTATGAATGACAAAACGATCGACTATCTTTACCGTATTAACAGGGTCTTGTTGGGCAGTTGAGGCACACCATTTACTTGGAAACTTTCTCTCATAGCTCATCTTGAAACTCTGTTTCGGCTCTGAATCCCAATCTTTGTCCAGTTTCCAGTCTTTTGGCACCTAAACTCATACAATATAACACCTCTTTGGTTAACGTTCCTTAACCATGCTTTTAACAACTAAGAAATCAATAAATAAGAACTAATGACAGAATCCATAACAGATTGGTTCATTAAGAAGCAGCAAGCAGCGGTATCAGGTGGCCAACTGTCGCAAGTAGAGGTTTTTTTTTACCTTATCAACTGCAAGCGTGAAAACTTCGATGTCTCCATCTTCTAGGATGTGGAAACGGGTGAAAGATTTGTAATTGGCAATGCGGAGTGAAGAGAAAGCTTCATCAAAGTGTAGGTGGAACCAGTTGATGCAGATATACAAGTAGCTTCCAAATACCATAGACACGACAGGAGTTGAGAAAACCCAAAAGTAAAGGAAGACAGAAGCATAATAGATAACAGCTCCGCTTCGGGAAAGTGATTCCATTCCATGTTTGCAAATGTTGGTCCGGGTAACCGCCATCACCTGATGTTAAAGTACTCAGGTTGATGATTCAAATTGGATCTTTGGTTTATCAAAACAGAGACAAAACACAGTGCATTACTTACCTCAGGAACATCAAATGCTGACATAAGATACTTGATGCACGCAGGATATAAGCCAAATGTCCATTGTTCGATACGGGCTCGAAGGCCAGTAGGGTCCGGGAAATGCTCATTCTCCACTGATTTGTACCACTCATATAATGTATGATACCCTGCTTAAACAAAAATGTAAAGAGTCACAAAATCAATCAAGGCCACATCACAGAAAATTTCACTCAGTCAAAATTATCTGTTGGCGTTGATGACATCGTGATGAGTCAAGATGGTAGTTCATTATGCAATAAAACAATGCACTTTGGTATGAAAACCCAACCAGCTGTATATGGAATGGAAACTGACCAGAATTTGCAAGGAGATTATGCTGAATACAGATTTCTATGCCCAGTTCCAACATCAACATGAGAATCAGAGCTGCCATCAGGTGAGCAGCAACATGAAGAACTCCAATTAAAACCCTTTTCTTCGGAGATACTTTTGAGGGGACAAATGTAATTGCAGTTATCAGCAACATCAAGACACCGGTAAAAGACACATAAGATTGTTCCATCACATACGCAAAGGCGCTCCAAACTGTGCCTAAGAAACTCTCCAGGTGACCAGAAAACGAATCACCTCGTAAGACGTGAGCTAGCTTACACTGAAACCAAAGACGAACAAGAAGGAATGAGATTGCAGTGTTCTTGTGAGCCTATATGATTGTTCTCAAGGAAAAAAACAAATCTCTGTATATGCAAACCTAGCAAAAAGAACTGCTATAGCATATAAAATACCTATCTCAGCTACCCAATCTATTACTGGATGCAATGTTTAATGGGATGAGCTTAATACGCACCTGAGGGAACAATGAAAAGACCAAGATAAAGTATATAATGCCACCAATGAAATCAAATTGCCAGTTCTTTTTCCGGAATTTCAAAATATTTCCCAAAGCAATCTGCAAACGAAAGAAAACACCATTTAATATCCGAATACTATGAGAAGTTGAAAACAAGGCAAGTTCGTGATAGTAAACTTACTTTGCTTGAATCATCAAAAGAGGGGTAGGCAACCTTGCTTCCATAGGAGGCCCCATAGAACTTTGAAAAGTTGCTGAACACATGAGTGGGATGCAGAAAAGCTCCTCCACAGCCATTAACAAGAAGATGTTGGACATGGGCAGGTCCATCTGATTGATTACATGAATGCCGCATATAATGATGCAAATCCCCTGCCATTCTAAGTTTGCACCTGTATTTCAAAACATCGCATATCAGATGTCTCACGTTCTTCCCTGTATCGCCGCTCCAGTACCAATCAAGAAGCCAGTTTGGTTCATGCGTGATAATGATCACAGCATCATTCTCACCAACCTGAATGAGAAATATTAATTTTATTAAAGCAAAAAAAATTGAAAATTGAGTAATATGAAAAGACAAAGCCACTAAGATATAGCCTAATCCACTTGTTAATGGCACTTCAGAAACAAAAGACATCACAAATCTATACCAGAGTAATACAGTATATAGTAAGTACTAAGTAGAAAGCCAAATAATGGTAGAACTATAACTAGGTGACGCAAACTATTTAAATTGCATCTATAAATCTATATAAAGCATGGGAAAGAAAAATGTTACACAAACTACCTTGTCCTTCGCCAATTCGGAAAAGAATTTGAACTGGTCGACATCAATATCACCATGAAGTGCAAGATCCAAACCAAACACCCACCATCCCTTGGGGAGCTGCAGGGCAAAATAGCTTTTCTTCTGGGGCATTAGCCAGCCGCCTAACCAACTCTTATGGCATATATACCTCATGAAAGTATTGAGTCCGTCAAACCAGTCTACGAAATAATAAACAATAATTAGAATAGTTAAGAGGAGATGAAAGAAGCAACCGAGTATGCATGCAGGCATGTGAAACAAATTATTTTTGAAAGATAAATGAAGCTGAGACCTGAAACTCACCATGGTTTCCAGGGATGAGAAAACATTGAGGACCTTCATAACTCTTCAGATCAGACACTCCGTTGGGTAATTCAGGCTTGTCAACAGCAATAGAGTCATTTTTATACCAACGGGGAGGCTGCAGCGCATACTCAAAAGGACAAAAGAGACGTTTTTCATATGTAAAAGTTGACGGATTTGGGTATCTGGAGAAAGCATCCATGGTTAGATTTAACAAAAGCTTGGGAATATGTAAATATTTACATATAATAAGTAAAGCACTTACGCAAGATCTCCTCCAATAAGCAGTACATTGCCCCGTGGAAGAGATATAAAATTATTAGCCACTGGCACTCTGAGAGAAGGCTGAGCAAGAAGTTTTGCAACACTATATGATGAATTCCCACCATCGCCAGTATCCGCCATGAAATCAAACCAAAAATCTTGCTTATCAGCAAGGTGATCATATAAAAGTTCCTTCCTCCCAGTTGCATCACCAGATTTGGTCATTGCAGCCTAAAGATTTGGCACAAAGGAAAGCAGCAAAAAAATTAAATGCAATTATCTTCAATGTCTATCTGCAGAAAGATAAATGACCTGATCATATCATAAATTAAAAAGGTATACCTGCAGCATCCGCATATCAAAGCGGCCAACAAATACTGTCACTGACACGAGGAGGTCAAACACAGTTTTAAACAAATCAGCCGATGTTCTGAAAATATATAATTAGATAGGTCAGCACCTAGTCAAGTGTCCTGTCTTCATCATTTACTCACCACATTGAGACAATGGTAAGCGGAAAGGGGAAATCTTAGTTTAGCATTGACATACCCTGAATACCAAGGAACCATATCTAAGAAATCAGGTTTCAATTGCTGATTCTTCAACTTCTCATACTTGTCGACTGACAGAGGGTGTGTTAGAGCCCACCTAAACAGCATATTAAAACTTTAAGATTAACATGCCATTTGAATGTAAGACCAAAGTTGTTCATATGAATGTACTGTTGATCCTCAATTGCAATATTACTTTGACAGGTATTATGCCATAGATAACTTACCCTGTTGATCTCTCCACTACATAATTGGCAATGTAAAGACCGATAAATGTGGCCCACAACGAGTATATAGGAGAAATTTCGTCAGCTGAATCAGGACATGATCCGTTGCATGCAATCTGCAAATAACAAGGTAGGAATAGGACAAAAATTAATGGGTGAACAAATAAAACATATTCACAACTCGTTACAACAGTTTAAGAAGAGATACCTCCCCGTAGATGAACCATTTGGATAACAGTGGATAATCACTTGCAGATCCAACTGGAGCAAACCACGACGAACACACTTGGTCTTTCAGCTCATTCATACGAATGAATTTTGCAAGCCAGGTATTGTGCCTATGTTCTCTTTTCCAAAATGAAAACCAGCTAGAATACTGTCTTCCAAGTGGTTTTTGCCTCAGAATAGCTCGATTACCACAATGGCTGTAAAATATACAGCAAGCCATGCTAAGAACCTGCAGAGATGAAAGACATGAACACATTAATTTTTCTATGAAAGACAATATTTTAAGCAAATAAGTGGCTTTAATGTGCAAGACTGGCAATGGTGAACTTACAGCGCAGTTTTGAAGAATGGTTAAGATCTCTGGGCGTCTTCCAGCCACGCGAGAAACAAGACCAACATACCAAAGGCCAAGAAAAATGATGTGGAAGACAACAAGGAAGAGTATGGAAGATATGTAAATTGTTAGAAACAAGGACAAATTCATCCTCAAATCCAAACCCATTGACTGAAAATTTGGAAGATGATACAAAGCTGCAACTAAAATCCAGGCAATGTACCTACACCAAAACAACGATTTAGGAAATTTTATAGAGTGAAAATCGATATTGATATTTTCAGAAGATGGAATTCACAGTTGCTTACCACCGACTGAAGTTTGAATAATTTGGTCTGATAGTCTTCTGGATAAATGGAGAAGAAAAGAAGTAGAAAAATCCGAGCAAGCATGCATACATGGACCACCACTTGACTGAAAACTTTTCTATGAGGGTTTGCATGTTATCCGATGAAATAAAGAATAGGCAACCAAACAATACAGCAATGATAGCATGACGTGAATGCTCATGCGGATAAGGGTAGGTATGGGTTAGAATCGTTCTGACCCTCTCCATTGGGAGAGAATTATATAAACGAGCAGAATGCCCGTCAGAGACCATAGCATATGATTCGTATAACTTTCGTCCTTGAATTTCTTGATGACAGTTTAAATCTTGACAGGGCTAGGAATGGTTAATGAATAAATTTGAGCTTCCGGTTTCTAGTTCAGCATACAAAACCTTGTGCCTAAGGAAACAAGAAAAAAGAGAAGAATATAGTCAGCACAGTATGACCCAGTAATGTAACAGTAATACAGTATCCATGAACTAATTTTTCGATGCAATGAAGTATTAATGATGGAGAAAACAGCCAAGATATTAGACTTCCGACTCTGAAATTCAATTGACATCTGAATTACACAAGTGGCCAAATCTTACAATAAAAGCATTCAAATTTCACTTAAAATAGAAGCTGAACTGCTATCGGACATGAAGCTACACTCTTGATCCGTGAATTCCAAAAGTTAGTCACAGATACTAGAACTACTACTAGCCAATGTATATGACCCATCAAGAAGAAATAGCCAAGAACACAAGTCTACTTCTGCCAGACATCTAATTAACACATTCCCAGATATACAATTAGTATTTCAATTCTTACTTAAATATCATCGACTGTCAACAACCCTGAAGTTACTTAATTTCCTCAGTTTTATCTCATACTATGTAGCAACTCGTATATAATCAAAAGAAATGGTCAAAACACTTAAAACCTAATAAGCAAAGCAACTACTTATCACCTTCACTATGTTTAAAAGTCACTTCGTTCAGATTAAGAACATACCAATCAATATCACTAAGAAACACACAACAACTAACTCCATAGAAAGAAAGTAAGGTAAAGCTAAAGAACAAACCAGAATTGGCAATTCCAAAATGGGAAAAAAAAAACTTACATCATCTAAATTCAATATTACATAAGATAAAAACTCTGACCCATCAAAAAGAAAACAAAACGCAATAAATTGGGATTTGAAAATCAGTAACATGCAACACAACACAATCCAATTTCAAAGCTTTAGACTTTATTGAACTCGAGAATTGATAAAAACCATACCTTTAAGCAGCGGTGAATCGGACCGAACAAGAATGAATCAAGGTGAATCTCGGTCGTTTCAAGGTAAATCAAATAAATTGATGAACTCAAATCAATGTAGTGGTGCTTAGAGCTTACCCCAAAAATTCAAAAGAACCCTAAAAAAAAAAAAATGATGTTTTGGGAAATTGGAATCACAGAGAGAGATTATTATCAATGAATGATCTCTCTTTGATGAGTCAAGCGTAGAAACGAATTACGTGGCTTTGGTTTTTTATAGTGCTATTGTTGAAAAATCTCTGCTTTTTTTTTTTTTGCTTTTTTCTGAGAGAGAGAGAGAGAGAAGAGGAAAAAAAAATGAAAGAGGCGGTTACCAAATGATCACCATTTTTGTTCGAGCTTTATTTTTTTTATTTTTTTTAAGTATAAATAAATAAGAATAAAATAATACAAAAATAGAAATTATTGGAGGGAATCAACGAATAATTCCATTGTACCTTCAAAAAATGTCCGAATCTTTTCTGTGTAAATTCATTTCATTACAAGATAATTTGCGTGTACATTTTTATACAACTTGTAATCGAAGCAATGTAATAATCTATATTTTCTCAGTTACATGTAATAATTTTTATAATCTCTAATTTCTTATTGAGGTGTATTTATTCGATGGCAAACTTTTTTTATATAAAATGTGACGTGTCAAAATATGATTGGCCAGGTGATTTGATTTGATTGTATATTGTATAGAAACAAAATAATAGAGTGTATGTTGTTGGCAAATATTAAATGACTTGTGTTGACAAAAACAATAGTTAAGACTTCTATTTTCACACAAAACTGGGTCATTCTTAACGAATTAAATTAAGAAAAGAAAATCAAAAAGACACTAAAAAGAAAGCAATGTAAGAAAAATTATATATATTAGGTTTTCTATTTAAATTGAAAATGAACTACTATAGCAAAGTAACACGTAATGTGACTAGGTGTGAGTCAAGACGTAAACGCGTTAGGTGAAAGAGATTGCAAAAGTTGATGCACTCAAAACACATGCAATGTCTTTGGGCTGTGCACATTACATTTAATTAAGCTGCATACATTAATTAACCCCATCCAACTACATTCGTATATTTTCTTCTCTTCTATATATTTCCGATTTTGATCTCTTTCTTTTGTCAACATATTTTAGATTTTGATTACTTCTCATTTTCTGTATCATGGATTCACATCATTTAAATCAAACATAAACATTGTTTTAAACTTCAAATGTTGGCATTGTTTTAAACTTCATCCATCGATAGAGTATCTTTGATTTTGTGATATTTGTGATTTTATTCTTCACAAATTTTGCTTGAAGTTTTTGTGATTTTTCTTCATCATTTGTGATTTTATTCTTCACAAATATCATCAAAAATGTTAGATCAAAATATAATACTAATACTTCGAATATTTTTTTGTGCACAATTCAGATTCAGATGATCATATTCTAAATTCATGGTTACACCTAAAAAAAAAAGCTTAGCAAATATGAAAACCTAGCTAGTCCTATAATTTAGACTGCTTAATTACGCTGATATAAAATAATTGATCAGTCAGTGATCTAAACTTTCATCACTACTGGAATTAAAAAAAGCCACGTAACAAAAGTTGATCAAGTGATGACTGATGAGCATGTTACTTACGTTGCCACGTTTCATTTTTTTTCTTTCGACATTAGGTTAGTGGTTGTACGTATATGCTCGATAATTGGACGGTGCTCTACTTCAAGGTTTTTTATCATTTCAAGTATGTGGCACTTGTCCTGTCGAATTAGTAATTTAAAGGTTTTTTAGCTGATATGATCACTTTCCGAGCATAACTCCATGTTATATAAAAAAAAAATCATGTGTAACCTTGGTTGCATAGAAACTCCGTCGACTTTAAATTGATAGATAACTTTATTTTTTCGTTCAAAAAAAAAGGTATATAACTTTATTTTTATGTATTAAGAAAATTATATCGCAAATATAAATTGTAGGAGTAAATAATTAATACTCCATTGTTGATGTCTCAAAAAAGACAAAGTAACACATACAAATCTATTATGAATGCGGTCGTCATTTAAACACGCATAAACAAATTAAGTGTGGTTAATCGATTGAGATAACGATTAAAGGAGGAGAGAAATAGCGGTACAATATATGGACTAAAAGGGCTTATGTATTCCACCGATTGATGCAAAGGTATTTTCGTGTTTTTAATTACTTCATTAGTACATGTAGATTGGACTTCGGTCTTTGCTGATTGTGAGGACTGATGAGGAGCATATTGGCCGGAGTTCGTTTGAATTATAAAGAAAAAACCAAGCGTCGTTAGCTCAACTGGTAAAGGCCCTAGGCGAAGCTTAGAAGTCGCCGGTTCAAATAACGTTTGGAACAAAACTAATATTACATGTTGTGGTTTTGGGTCTGGGGAGATTACGGGTTTTGGTACCGAACGTCCTGGTATTCAAAAAAAAAAACAAAAAAATACTTATATATATGGTTCAATTCCGCATATATATTGCATGTTAAACAAGAAAAAAATATATAATTTGTAATAATATCTTATTATTTATATTTCTGTAGAATGTCTTATAAATATTTATATGCTGTACATTAGTCGATTTTACTATTGACACTTAATTTTTTGTAGCTAGAATAATTTTGACATCGATACATAGAATTTCAGAAACTATAACATTGCATAGTAGTTTACTACAAATTTAAGTTTTTTTTTTTTTTTTTAAATGCTTATCCATTAATTACTACCTAAAAAGATATTCATCGACAAAGTAGATTGTTACAAATACAAAGTTTAATTTTGAAAAATTACCTTCTCAAATTATACTTATTCAACAAAAACTTATTTTTCCCTTATCTCAAAAAGGAAAGAAAAATAAAATGGATAACGACACAAACTTGAATCTCTATCCGAATCTATCTCTCCCGTTATAAATACCCCACAGAGCTTAGGGCCATTGTTTTTTTTTTCATTTTCTTTCCTCTCATTTTTTTTTTCTTGGTGAAAATAGGGTTAATAAGAGAAAAAAACCCCGAAATATTAGCGTTATTCATAATTAAACAACAGAGAAAATCTGGGGTTCTCTTTTTCTCGGGGCTTTTTCAACTTTTGAGGTATATTATAGTCTCTTTTTTTCTTTTTCTTGTTTTTTTTTTCTCTGCCTGAAAAAAAATGATGAGTTTTCAGTAATCTTTTGAAGATTATAATTTTCTGAAATTTAAATTCTTTGACGGCTTGTTACATTGATTGGTAATTCCTGGATTTAAAGCTGGTAATCAAAAGTGCTCTTCGTTGTTTGCATTTTAATTTTGCCCATTTGGTTACCGGAGAAAACGAGGGAAATCATAAGTCACTAGGATACATATATTTTTTGGTTTTATTGAATTCTTTCATTTGCTTTCTTGTTGTTTATTTTTGTTTATTTTTTTTAATACCTGGAATCTGTTTTATATGCTGAGAAAACACTGGAAAATGCCAAGAAAATAGAAAAATCCAAGCTGGGAAAATCCCGTTTTCTTTTAAAAAAAAGTTTTTTAAAAGCGTCGTAATCACTAATCACGAGTATTATATGATGTTAGACACATTATCAATAGCCGTTTTCTTAAAAGTTCAATTTTTTTAAAGCTGTATATTCAATCGATAATTTCAATTAATTTCTCTTTGTTTTCTAAACTCTTCTGGTTTTCTCAGAATCTAAATTCACCAAAAACAAATACGGAGAAGAACAAGAACAACAAGAGGTACCATACATTTTATGATTTTGCTTAATTTTTGTTTATTTTTCTTTGATTATAAGTTGACTCTTTATTGAAAGAAAAAGCAATCAATAATCAAGTTATTAACTTTTGACTTGAAAATTTTAAGTCTACAAAATTTATTGATACATTTGTTAACAAAGAAGCTTTGTAGTATATTTATACTTGTATAACAAGTTTAGTCTTAATGTAATTACTCTCTCTCTTTCTAGCTAATTTTGGTTTTGGTTGCTGTCTCTGATTCTTGTTTTGTTGTAGAAAATGGTCGCCTTTGGAAAAAAGCTCAAGGAACGCAGCATTGAAGAATGGCAAGAGTATGTTTCTATAATATTCAAGATTTGGTTGGTTTTAAGTTTATGGCAATGTGATTCATCTGCTTGCTTCTTTGGATTCCTCTGTAGATATTACATCAATTACAAATTGATGAAGAAGAAAGTGAAGCTATATGGTCCACAAATCGAAGTAGGAAGTCTAGATCGCCGTCATGTTCTTAAAGATTTCTCAAGGATGTTGGATCATCAGGTTTTTTGTTTTCCTTCACAAAACTTAGCTGTTTTCATACAAAACATCAAACTTATTACATACCCATTTTGGCTTGTAGATCGAGAAAATCGCTCTTTTCATGTTGGAGCAACAAGGCTTGCTTTCAAGTAGGTTACAAAAGCTAAGGGAATGGCATGATGCTCTCCAAGATGAGCCTGACTTATCTGAGATATCTAAGCTAAGAGAGGCTTATAGATCCGTGGGACAAGATCTTCTCAAGCTTCTGTTTTTCATCGATATGAATGCTATTGGTATCCGCAAGATACTAAAGAAATTCGATAAAAGATTCGGTTATCGATTCACAAACTATTATGTCAAGACTCGCGCTGATCATCCTTACTCTCAACTTCAACAAGTATTTAGACATGTGGTAAGGTCTATAAACCTCACAAAGCCTAATCTGCCACTATAACTGAAGCTTAACGATTATATCGAACTTTCTAGGGTCTTGGAGCTGTTGTTGGAGCCATATCGCGCAACCTTCATGAGCTTCAAAACAATGAAGGAAGCTACTTATCCATTTATGATCAGCCTGTTCTTCCTCTTCAGGTTTTTTTTGTGACATTAAGATAAAATTATTACCATTTCATCTATAAAATTTATGTCATTTTTCATACAAAAGTAGTAATAATATAAAGGACAAAAACAAAAATCAGTGGGGGGCACGTGCACCCATTGGTACCTAATACGTACGTCCTTGTGACAAATGTACATCATCAAGCTTTGCCAATGCAAAACCTATAAGTAGTTTAGTTTCATCGTTCTCTGTTGTGTTTTTATTGTCTTGGCAGGATCCTGTAGTGGATTCGATTAAGAATGCAGTGGACAGGCTAACACATTCAACAAACTTTCTTAATTTCATGGCTCAACATGCTTTAATCATGCAAGACGAAGACCTACTAATGATTCCTGCAGACGAGCAAGCTGAACAAGAAGAAGGGAGATATCACTTCATGTCTCTATTGTTAAACTTGGCCAACACGTTTCTTTATATGGTCAATACATATATTATTGTTCCTACAGCTGATGATTACTCCATGAGCCTTGGAGCAGCAGCAACGGTTTGCGGTGTTGTTATTGGTGCTATGGCTGTTGCTCAGCTCTTCTCTTCTGTTTACTTCAGTGCTTGGTCTAATAAGTCTTACTTCAAACCGCTTATATTTAGTAGTATTGTTCTTTTCTTTGGGAACTTGTTATATGCTTTGGCTTATGACTTCAATTCATTAGCACTTCTCTTGATTGGCCGGCTTTTCTGTGGGTGAGTCTCTTTTTAGACTTGTGTTATACGTTTTGTTTTCATGAGCATTGGCTTGATGATCATGTTTATCGGTTTTGTAGATTTGGTTCGGCGAGAGCAGTGAACCGGAGATATATAAGCGATTGTGTGCCGCTGAAAATCCGAATGCAGGCTTCAGCGGGTTTTGTTAGTGCAAGTGCTCTAGGAATGGCGTGTGGTCCTGCTCTTGCTGGTTTGTTGCAAACAGATTTCAAGATCAAAAATGTTACATTTAACCAGGATACATTACCTGGTTGGGTTATGGCTGTCGCTTGGCTATTGTACTTAGTCTGGTTAGCTATTTCGTTTCGGGAACCCGCACGTGAGCCTGAAGAGATTCATACTTCACAAGAGTCTAACTCCGGTATGGAACTAAAGAGAAATAGCTCTGTTTTTCTCTATATTCTTATCTGATTAAAGCGAATTATTGTGGTGAAGCTGATCAAGATGGAAGTATGGAAAAAGGTCTTAAAAAACCGCTGTTGCTTGCATCAGAAGAAACAGAACAGGATGAAGAAGATGACGGTGATGGAAGCGAAGAATCTTCTGATGATTCCCGTAAACCTGCTAATTCCTTTGTAGCTGCTTACAAACTACTCACTCCTTCAGTGAAGGTGACTAAAACTTAATTTATCTCTAACATAAATTCAATTTACTAAATCTTGAATGTTCAATTTTTCTTTTATTGCTTTTAGGTTCAATTGTTGATCTACTTCATGCTTAAGTATGCGATGGAGATTCTACTATCAGAATCAAGTGTTGTTACCACATACTACTTCGGTTGGTCCATGAGTTCTGTTTCCATCTTCTTGTTCTGTCTCGGTCTCACCGTTCTACCGGTTAACCTCGTTGTTGGAAGCTATATCAGCAACATGTTTGAAGATCGGTAAAAATCCTCGTATATGTTCTTTTCTTGCTTTTTTCGCCTTGCGGGTTACCTTAAAATGTGAATTTCTTGTTACAGGCAAATTCTGCTGGCGTCAGAGATTATGGTCTGTATCGGAATACTTCTCAGCTTCCATGTAGTAATCCCTTACACTGTGCCACAATACGTTTTCTCAGGATTCATCATGTTTGTTTCTGCTGAAGTTCTTGAAGGTAAAAGATTGATACAAAACTTTAGAAATCGTTTTCAAGATCAAAACATTTATGAATCTCTTACGTTCTTGAAGGTAAAAGATTGAAACCTTTCCTCTTTATCATTTGAAAACATGTTGTTTTGGCCGGGATTTTGCAGGTGTGAACTTATCGTTACTATCGAGAGTGATGTCATCGAGGCTGTCACGAGGGACTTACAACGGAGGGTTACTGTCGACGGAAGCTGGCACGATCGCACGTGTGATAGCGGATGCGACAATCACTTTGGCTGGTTTCTTGGGACAGAGTATGCTTTTGAATGTTACTCTGCTTCCTTCTTTGATCATCTGTGTTGGGTCTATCGTAGCTACTTGTTATACTTATAATTCCTTGTATTAGTGCTTCTTTCACAGTTCATAGAAATTCAGCTTTTGAGATTAAGCTAACTCATAGGTCTGATTGTTTCTCTTTTCTTTTGGCTTTTACTTTGATCTCTTAGTGAAAGTTTTGTTTGCTCTATGTTTATTGTAGAACCATTAATGACAATTACTTTTGATTTTCTTGGTTGTACAACTTGTACTGTTTATTGTTATTCGTTTAATGATCTTAAGTGGGTTTAACACTTAAACCAAAGTTAAAAGTTTGGATTTAAAGTATTCTAATATTTATCTAATTATAAAAGCAAAAAAATCTTTTGGTGAAGCTGTTGAATATGGAACTATGGAGAAAGATCTAATCGCATTCTTCAACACATTGCTAGATGTAACATTAGTTCATGCAACAAACCATCTTAGCTTTCGTCGAGGTGATCCTTCACCTTCTAGACTGAGATTAACCATTCTTCGACTCTCGGTGAGTTCTAGATCAGATTCGTGCGTTTAGTCCGATAAGACCAGAGTCCGGCCTTTTTTTGGATCCCCTTGACTCATTCACTTTATGATTTACCTTACGGTTTACTCTACCTATTAGTAATCCCTAACTTAGTTAAAAAAACACAAACATACAAAATAGCTTTTCAATAAGTTCCAAATTATCATTTGCATGAGAGAGTAAATCAATAGTAAATAAAAACAGAGCATACATTCCTTCTTTGTCCCTAAATCAAAGTAACAACAAACTTATAAAACGATTAAAATGGTGCAAAGTAACATAACATTTTCAGGAGATTTATGATTTGTTCCTTTCAAGAATCAGTGTCCATTGGCTATGGATCCATCATCACCTTTCTTGCCATAGAATCTCCGGTACAAGGAATCAACCTCTTTCAGATAATAAGTTCCCGGTGCCAAAAGGTCTATTATACCCTCCTTGCTTGTCACAAAGTCCTTGGCTCCATATCTATGTTCCATTAGCTTCATTGTCTCCACAAACTTCTCAGGTGCATACTGCAATAAACAAAGCCCCGAGTCAGAGATCAATGATTCAAGATTCAGGATATTTGAAGAAACGCGATTTTTCTACGGGATGTTCAATCTCGGTTTAACCAATCCAAACAGAATATAATGAATTGATTTGAATTCATTTCTTCCATATTGAAAATAATATCCATTCTTGTGTTACCTCATGTCTAGCCTTCAATTTACCGCCAACATCCATTACAGATGCGATGTTTGAAACGCTGAAAGGAGGCTGATTGTCGTTGAGGCGTAATGAGAACATTGTTGCGGTTGAGCCACTTCCATATGAGAACATAACCACCCGCTTTCCCGCCTATTCAAGAAGACCCAACACATATGGAACAAACTTCAAACCAAATGTAATGGAGTTCAATATAGTCAGAAGAAGCAAAGTTTGTTTTCTCTTATTACCAAATCGTTGTGTTTATTGTGGATGAGGGAAGCAAATGCAGCGTAGAGAGAAGCAGTGTACATGTTACCGACTTCCTTTGGTATTAAAGTCGTCGGTTGCACTTTAGCATCATAAAACGGTTTCGCAATTTGTTGTGACACCTGCAAAAGAGAAAACAGATCGAGCTATAAATCGATTTCTCTCGGTATCAAAAGCAAAGGGAAAGGGAAAAATGAAAACCTTTTCAAGATCACGGCTTTGGTAACTCTCATCGAGGGACAAAGATGAATAAGGGGTGAACTTTTCTTTGGCAGCCTCGTCAATGGAGCTGCAATAAAGGAAAGAAGATGTTACTCACGATCAAACAAGTAAAAGAACTTTTAATCCAAAGACACAATTAATAAGCAAGAACCTTGCGTTTCTCAAGAAGTCGTTGTACAAGAGACGAGCAAAGCTTTTCTGTACAAGCTGTAGTAGCAGAGAGGAGGACTGGTAAGAGACAATTCAAGTAGAACAATACAATTGTTGAAGGATTAAGAAAACTACTTTATTGTATGGAGAATGGAAAACAAAGTAATCAGCATCATTGATGGAAAACTCTTTGCCCTCGATTTTCTTGAACCTAGTAAAAACCAAATACTTGAAATGAGTCCCACACAACACCAGAAGAAAGAAACCGAGTTTTAGTAACCATGAAAAACAAAACACTTACTTGTTGCATAAATGTTTATAGCAAGAATCAAGAGCCATAAGGTAGCAAGTCTGTGAAAGCTTACCATCAACAACCTACAAGAACACAAGAAACGATAACCAATAAAAATTTGATTCTTCTTCATGCCAAACGCTTGAGTTTATGCATTGAAGATTTACCGGGTACTCGCTAGCAAGATTGGGCTTGTAAAAGTCATAGACATGAGCCATGTGGCTTCCTCTCAATTTGCTTTCGAAAACGATAGGAGCATCGGGTCCTATCAACATAGCAATCGCTGCAGCTCCTCCAGTGGGCCTTGCGGGTCCTTCTGCATAAACCTAAAAGCATTCAAATATAAACAGGTCAAGATTTATGCAAAGACTCTTAGGCGTAATAAGAAATATTTCCATGTAGATGTTATACCGCGCTGTCAGTACAAATGACGAGGCCATAACGTCCATCCCATGAGTTACTCTCAACCCAATTGACACAGTTTAACAAAGCCGCAGTTCCACCATAGCAAGCATTGGTCGAATCAACACCTTCGACATCAGTGTTTCCACATTTCTGCTCATTCCCAACATACAAACTTTTACTCTCTTTTCACACAAAACAACTTGACCGATCCTCGGATTTTCAATCGCAATTGAAGTCAAAAGAAAGTATAAATACCTCAAAGAGCTGCATCAAGAATGTCTTGATAGACTTGCTTTTGTCAATGACAGTCTCGCTTCCTACTTCAAGACGCCCGATTTGGTTCGGGTCAATCTTATACTTCTCGAAAAGTGATGTCACCGCATTGAAACTAAGAAACAGATCAATTCAGTCTTTGCATGACAAAACACACAAATGCAAACGAAAAACAGAGAGAAAACAAACCTCATAGAGATAACATCTTCAAGCTCAGTGCAAAAAGCTAAGCAATCTTGGCCAAGTCCAATAGTGTATTTCCCTTTGCTTGCTCCATCATGAGCTTCCAATGCTTCCTATGTACCAAAAGTAATACATTAACCAACAAGAGAATTAATATTTAGCAATTATAAACCACCAGTTTCAAAGATCAGAAAGTAAACTCAATCTCAAAAAGAACCAAAAAGATTAGCAAGAATCTAGAACAAAAAGTAAACTCAATCTCAAAAAGAACCAAAAAATTGTAAAAGAAAAAAGGTTTATACTTTTTGCAATTGAGACTTAATGAGAAATATCAGGATCAAGGACCTCAAAAACCTTCCTAATTTTCAATCAAATAGACACTCTTTTATCAAATCTCAGAGATCTCGATGTTGATAAATTTAATCAGAATCTTGATTATGATTTTTAAATGAGAAAAAAAAACAATTTTGAGCTTTTTTTTTCTGTCTTCATCATAAACCAAACTCCGCCGCCATTACAATAAAGAAGAGAGAAAACACAAGAAGCATTCGTATGTCTAAAATTAACGAGATTTTGAAACCCTGTTGGTAAAATCTCATAAAGTTTGAAGATTTATGAAATCAAACGTCAAAAATGGAGAATTAAACTATGTCCCGAAACGCAAAAAGATGCCACAACAGAAACAGAGTATATCAATGCAATAGCTTCAATAAACAGAGAGAATCGAAATCGAGAAAAGCTTGGACTTTTTACCTG
Organism: Arabidopsis arenosa; assembly: GCA_905216605.1. Classification (NCBI taxonomy): domain Eukaryota; kingdom Viridiplantae; phylum Streptophyta; class Magnoliopsida; order Brassicales; family Brassicaceae; genus Arabidopsis; species Arabidopsis arenosa. The sequence continues at coordinate 16,427,113 of LR999456.1, forward strand.
TTGAACACAAGTGGGAGGGAAATAGATATCCATAGCCAAAATCCCAACGTTCTTCGCCATTGTTTCGATGAAAACGAAAAGAACTTATTTTTCAGAGACTGAAATCGAAAGGTTCGATCTTTGAGAGAGATTTGTGAAGCTGTAGAGGAAGAAGAAGATATGAATCGGTTGATGAAAACAGAAAATGAAAAAACTCAATTTGTTTAATAAACAAGTCCAGGAGAAATATTAGGGGACTTTCTTTTTTTATTATTATTTATTTCCCTAACAAAACTATATATTAGTTGTGCATTTTTTTTTATTTGGTCAACAAAATACTTGGTACAGTTGTACTTCATTTTCAAAATTCAAATTTAGAGTTTAAAACCAACAAAATGTTTGGATTATATTGGTGGAGAAACTAAAGTAATTGTAATATTTAATTGTGAGAAAAGGAACTTTTGGTTGTAAATTAAGATATTTTATATTTTTCTGGAGACAGCTACATGTGAAATAAAAGAAAATAAAATGTCCCATTAACAAACAAAAAAACAAAAGAAAATGGTTGTTTTGAAATAGAAAAATAAATATGTTTTTGTTTGAAATAATTTTAATTACCTGGAAAATGGATATAATGTGAGAGAGATTGTGGCAGGATGTGTTCTCCGGAATCTGGACAACGCAGACTTCGTGAGTTAGCTTAGCTCCCTCGTGCTTCTCTTTCTTTCCTTATTTACCCTTTTTCTTCTTCCTTATTTACCACTTTGCCACTCACTAATTTTGGTTTAGGTCTTTTCTTAGATGGTTTTTGGTTTGGTTCAAGTCTTTGGTTTGGTTCAAAAATGATAGAGTAGCTAGCTTTCTATAATAACTTGGCTTATACTTTGGTTAGGAAACTTGGAGTTAGGTTTAATCTATTTGGCATTTGGACTATCTTTGAATAAAAATATTTTATATCTTTAATTAATAAAATACTAAAATTATAAAAACATATAGTGTAGTTTTACTTACAAGTATGTATTTAAATCTTTTTTATTTTTTCGTTTCTTTTCATATTTTTGTTTTTTTTATCATATTTTAAAAATCATGAATTAGATCCTTCTACTTCTAGTCCTCATAAAGTAAATGTTACAACTTTGGACATGAACCCCAATAAGAATTTGACATGCCCCATATTCCAAAACTGCTAGAATATTGTGGGAGTAGCGGTAGTATATACCATGCAACATTTTTGAGAATTGGTTATACAGACTAGTTCATAAACAAAACTAACATTTGCCATATATCTATATTGTTTAAATAATTAAAACAAAAATCCAAGTGTTAATAGCTCAACTAGTAAAGATTCTCAGACAAAATTTAGTGATCGCCGATTTGAATAGCATTTAGGAGAGAACCATATAAAATACTATGGTTCCTAATCTGAAAGAATGTACTGATTTAGATCCAAAACTTCTTAGTCATTTAAAAAAAAATAGTAACATTTACTCCAAAAAAATCAAAACGAGTGACTTCGACCGGAAGAAAATACTCTAAAATACTATTTTAACTACTAAATTTTTAAATTAGTGATATAAGTATTTTAAGATTTTTTTCAGTCAATTGTAGCTATTACGAGGTGGATTGATAATGTATCCGATAACATTAATTGGTTAGATTAACTCCGAAGTCCGAACCAACTCAACACCATGAAAAAGTCATGAGTCATACATTAATTCACACACTATCAATAAATAAACCTCCTTAACTAATTTTGTATTTTATATTCTAAAACTATTGATTCTGTTTGTAATCTAGTTTATTAGTAGTTAATAAGTTGACGAGGTGTTATAGCTTCATCCACGAGAAACTAGCGCATATTAAGTCATCAACAACATTGAAACATCACGATTGCGTAAAACGAACAAAGATTAGTGGTTCCCATTTAATGTGTGAAGTTTTTATGCAAGTGTAGGACAAAGATCAATTCTTTTCATATATTAAAAAAAAAACTTGTATACATGATATAGTTTAGTCGTCTGTAAACGTTTTTTAATAGTTAAAAATCCGAATTTTTATGGATTTCGGAAATTAGTCATTTTAGCTTAGTAATTTTTTGGTTAGAGAAAAAAAAAATCAACAAAAAATGTAACTGTAATATTTTGGTGATTAGCTGTTAACTTTCAGACAGAACATGGTGGGAATTTGGAATCAATGAGTTTGGACTTTGAAACATGTGAAAACATTGTCGTTTTCATAAAAGCTCACAATCTCCCTAAGACCTTGGAATCTCCGCCACCGTCGGATTAAAATCTCATCATCATCCTGTACCGTCCGATTTGGTTACCAAAAATAGTCAAACACTATTAAAGAATGTACTATTTTACCAATTTCAGACCGTCTCTGAGATGAGTCGGACTACGCTGACGTCACGATTTTGTGGGACATAAAAGTGATGACACGATCGATGGTTACACAAACTCGTGGTTATACACGTGAGGGGGTAGGTAGGTTCGATACTATTTCACTATCTTCAATTATTGTATCAGACTTGTATTTGATATATCTAATATCTAAAGACATTTTATAACTTTTTTTTGTTAGAAATATTGTAGAGACATACTGAAAATAAAACAATACTTCCTTCATGTTCAATTAAATTTCGTTGTTAAATTACTCATAAATTACTTTTACTAAAGTGTGTTTTATTTCTTCAACCAATTTTTTCAGTTAAAAAAAAACTTTAATGTATATGTTTTTCGTCGAGATTCTTGCATTTATTGATTGAAGGCATTAGCTTTATATACAAAATTTACATGAGACAATACTTAACCTAACTACAACCAATAAGGCTGAACATACTAACAAGGCTGAACACAGCCCAATAAAAAAAAGTTTACAAAAAGCAAAAAAAAAAATTGGTTCTGGATCAAAGGAGATCTTCAACTGACGATTCTAAATGTACGACATCCCTGCGATGGATATGCTTTCCTCGCAACACTCTAGACCATTACAAACAGCTCTGCATGCGGTATCCAATAAACTATGCATCATTATTTTGTAAGAAATTGTGTTTTTCTTAGAATTGTATTCCTAAGTTTAGTATAGTATTAGTCCAAAAAAAAAAAAAGTTTAGTATAGTATTAATAAATCTTTTGTCCTAGGACTTCCAATTTTTTTTTAAAAAAATTCTATTTTGAAGCTGATAAAGTCATCTTCGAGAGTTTGTGACATCTTAATCATCTCGAAACAAATGTCTTAAATTTCACATTGTCATATCTTGATATTTGAGTAGAGATTGGTTTGAAACAACTTTATAATATTATCTTCTAATCAACTAGATAAAACTAATTTAAATAAATTTATTTGTTTTAAATTTTAAAAATATTGTATTGAAAATAATCAGACCTGAAGTAGCAGTTAGAAAAAAGAAAAAGAAAAATGCATTTGATAAATGCATTACATAGTTATAATGAGTTTCTGTAGTTTGATTGCCGACGGTCCCCTTTCGTAATTGTGAACTTTGTGTCCTTTTATCATATGAATCAATATCATTCAGTCGAAAAAAAAGAAAAAAAACGGGTTCAAAACACACACTATGATAGATCATAGATCAATTGAAAAATTGTAACAAAAATATTTACAGCTCATAAATTTGAAAAGCACAACTAGACCCAAAAGGCACACTTTCATACAGATCACACTCAGAGAGATTTCTTGAAGTAGAAGAAATAAAGAACAAATGTTGACACTGCAAGGTCAAGTATCAGATGGTGAGGTTTTCTTGTAGCGCAAGGAACGATCCTATGATCTTGCCACCGAGATCTGGGAATGTCTCGCATCCAGGAAGAGAACTCACTTTGCCTGTTCTATCAACTTGAACTGGATACTTAAGAAGATGACCTGGCATCTCTGTGACCTCCTCTGCTGCATACTGTCTCCAATTGATCTCACTCAATTGCCTAACTCGTCTCACGCATTCCATGTTCTCTGGTTCCTCGAAACCTTGCTCTAGAAACCCTAGATGTTCTGCCCATAAAGACATTCTATATCCAAAGATCTGCAAGAAATTGGGACAAACCAGGGTTTAGATATGTTTTAGAGGACATACATTGGTGGCTTTTTAGTTTTTTGTCATGGAATGCTGGCAAAGATTGAAAAGTAGAAGTCTTTGACAGTTTTTTACCTGACCACGAGGACGAGAACCTTTCATAGCCCATGAATGGTGTGGTTGATACCCTCCCATGGCGATTTCAGTGTCTCTAGTTCCTTCCAAGGATCTCTGGTTGATATTCGCGGAACCAATTAAGACAAACTCATCATCCACTACCATACCTTTGGAATGAACATATATCATGAATCTCCGACTCTTCAAAGCTTGCACCTAGATTAGTTTGTCATTTCAGTGAGTAAACCCATTAAGCCAAAATCGAAGATTTAAGAAGACATTTATAGATGTATACCTGTGCAGCATTTGCATTTGCATTTGGCTGAGGTGGCTTCCGTGGACTATTATATATGCTAACTGTTCCATCAGGAACCTCTCTGGTTCCAAGACAGAAAAAGTTCAAAAAGTCTTGTGGCTCAAACTGGCCATCAAGACCAACTTCCACAAGTGCCTTGTAGATGGTTTGATACATCATTTGCATTGTTTTGTGCTGCAGAGATTATGAAAAGATTCCGGTATAAAGAAGGCAATATTGTTCGTCAAGATCGGGTTTTTAAAGCAAAGAATTGACAAATTATTTACCTGCCAGTAGAGAATTCTTTGAATAGGGTTACTTGTTGGAGCACCTTCTGGCCACATTGGAATGACAATATAAGCAGCAAACTTTTCCCTTGCTCTAATCTTATTAGCAATCTTAAGCGCGATTTCTATCGGGATTAGATTATTAGCACCTGCAATGCCAAAACTCCTTGTTTATACTGCATGCATTGACTACTTAGCTTACCTTCAAAAGCTTTCAAGTTTCTTACCCAAGTCCTTGTTCGAATCCCAGTTGAATGATGATCCAAGAAAATATTGGTTCTCAATGTAAATGAAGTGCTGAGCAGATCGTATGGCCTTAACATAAGCTGCGTGTATGCTCATATCTATGAGAATGTTCTTTCCACATAGAAGATTCTGTTCACAAATACAAAATGAGTAGAGAATAGCAACATGATGACAAGCTAAACCAGTTCAGGGTTGTGGTGCTTACTCTTCCAGTAGCTTCCTTTGGGTCCTTTGGAAACCCTTTGACTGAACTTGAATCAATTGAACGGAAAACCTAAAGATCAATATCATTGGAAAGAAAAATGAGATTCCTTTTGTCACCACCACAAATAACAATAATGCATCATGAGATATCATATGATAATCATCATATTTCAAAAACATTAGTTTGCTAAATTACCTGAACATGCCAAGACTCTGGATCATTATCATTAGCAGAAGAAGCTTCAGAAAGTCCCATAATGTCAGGCATTCTGTCTATCCTAAGCAAAGAATCATCAGAAGAAGATTTTAGTTTCCCCATTCCGCGAGGTTTCGAAGCCTTCATCCAGCGTTCCTCAAAATTAGCAAGCACATCATATGCAGCTGGACCATCAATCTTGCTGTGCAGATCATGCCATGGCTCTCTTGGTCCGTCATCCGCAGTGGTCTAATAGGAAAACAGATTTTACAAGGATCAGGAATAGCGGAATCTAATTTCAAAATTGCAACCAAACAGGATGTTTATTGAATGGTTACCACAAAATTTGGGTTATGGAAGTCATCTTTATGGAGTGTCTTTAATGTCCTGAAGAGAGGATGCTTTGGAGTATCAAATCGTCCGTTGCACAAGTCTAGCCCTCCAACAAATGCTACGATCTTTCTTCGGTTCTGAGCTGCTTCAGCATCTACAATCACAGTTTTTTGATGATGCGTGTAGATTGTTCCAACTTCCTGATCATCATAATGACACTCAAATTTTCAGATGATGAAGCTATACACACGGGAGTTTAAGCAGTAATGCAGTAACTAATAAGGATCTTACAGATTTTTTTATGAAGCTGTGACCTTTCCCCCCAGATCTGGGACAAAGGAGAACTTGCACCGACGAATGCTTGAAAAAACGGCGAGTCTCCTCATCGCTTGTGTTCATTACTCCTTGCTACATGCAACAAAATACAAGCTTTCATTAAAACAATAGAAGGACAGTTAGTACAGACATGTAAAAATGATCTTATTGAAACAAACTCATGCTTTCCAAACAAGATAGACAAAGAAAGTGTCAAATTTTGGATCCGAATCAGTAGCCGGGTTAAGAACAAAATATTAGACCTGCCTATCTTTTTCACTTAACATGCAGGCATACAGAGAAGCAACAACATACTCTCCAACAGGATAAACAGAAAACTGTCATAACTAATAATTCAGACAATTCAAATATATACAAGCACAGAGAAGTAGAAATGCAACTAACACAACCTTATATGTGAAAATTTATGAACAAAATTGTGCACAAACAGAGAAGTTCCCTAGAATTAGTTAAGGGATAAGCTTTAGATCCATATTGAAAAACGAGAGTGATCCAGTGTAGAAATATGATTATAGCTCCATAAGCTAGTTCGGTAAAATGTATAACATGTGCCATTATGGAAACCTTTTTCTGTATCCAAATGCCAATCTACTAGCATATAGATTATAGGATACACATTGTGTAAATTTGATAATAATAAACAAAAATAAAATGACTTAAGCAGAGAAAACAGAGTTATGTAGTTTCTTACTGTTTTGAATCCCAGAAGACTCCTTGAAGTTGGATCATCCCACACCAAAACCAACACTCTAACACCTTCTTGAGATTTGACTTTGAGCAAATCCCCTAACGTACCTTCGGTTGGATCATTGTTACGACGAACCAGCCTAACTGGATGGAAAACTGACCAACCTGTGATATAAATCAACCTCCTTGCCTGTCTTATTGCATCAGCCATATCCTCCCAACACTTCCCATGTCTATACTGAATCCCACTATCAAGATGTACACTCGGAAGAGTACCGTCATCAACATGAGCATCCTGATACAGAGTAACCCTACCGCCTTTCCTCAAAGGGAAGTATGTACCGGGAACTCCTACACAATCATTACCAAAACCAACACCCATCTGGTAAAGTCTCATCCTTTCCATTGGAATATACTGAATAGACAGACTCAATACAGCACCCGCTTTACAAGGCTTCCCACTACTATTAAGTATCGGAAATAACCCTTCGATCCTATTCCCCGAACACAACTGCTCAGTTGGGATTCCAACAGCTCCCATGATCTGTGATCCAATAATATCACTGTCTTTCACAACAAAGTGAACTTCAGCAGCACTATGAGCAACCGGTACATCGAAATGCTGCATCCACACAGGATTCTCACTATTGCTAATCACAAAAGTTCTACCAATCACAGCACCAGAGATAGACACAGTAACATAAGGATCACTTGTGATCTTAGAAGACTTCTCACCATCCACTTTAATACTATTCCTCCGACCAAACCCAGACAACATCCCACCAAGTCTGTTATGGAACCCATCCATGTTAGGAAGATGTTTAGCTTCCTTAACCCAAATGTCTAAGTTACCATGTAACAATTCAACCCTCAAAGAGCCACTACTCGTAGCAAACGGCACGTATTGCTGGCCGCCCCCATGGCTTGACCCTCCTCCCATAGACATAGTCTCAGTATAAACCGGATGATACGCCATGGAAAAACAAAATCAAAAACCCAAAAAGTATGAAACTTTCAGTTGTTAGATCAAATCTCAAGCATAACCCAGTTCAGTGAGATCAAAGATCGATCACTTGGTGGGCAATAATCGAGAGATCAAGAGTTTAAAGAAAAGGATAAAACTTTGAGAGAATACAAAACTCAGATCTAAAAATATGGGCAAACTCAAATTAAAGTTGAGAGTTTTGTGAAGAAGAAGGTGGGAGGAAGCGAAGGGAACGTTGACTTGAAACGGAAGAATCGGAAAATTTAAAAGATTTTGGCTGCCGTTGTTGAATCGTTCTAACTTTAGCCATTAATGACTCAAATTTAAGATCTTTAATCTTTAATTAAACTCAAGTGCCAAATAAATTATTTGTTTTTAAGTAACGACGACTAAGAGGACTTCCACTTTGGTTTCGGCTTCTCACGGACGAAACTCTTTTTTCTCTGGTCCCTCTTTTGATATAAACTTCAATTTGATTGGAGAATGGAGATATTACTATTTTTATCAACAAGAGATTAAACATTCTACGTAATCATTAAATTAAATCATATAGTAGCTAACTAATACTATAATAAAGTCATGACATTTTCTTTAAATTATATCATATTACTATTTATATATATCAACAAGAAGTAAACATTCCAAAAATCACTAAATTAAATCATATAATTGTGTATTTAATAATAAATCATGACATTTTCTTCAATGGAGAAGACATTTTCATTGTTGAAGTCTTCCTCAATTTTGAACCATAATTTTCAACAGCTCAAGTGGATTCATATTAGGGTGCTTTAGCTTAGAGACAAAATTAGGGTAGTGAATTAGCTAAAAGACAATAGTTTAGGACAAGAGATAAATTACATTATAATTGGGCCTGAAGTTCAAAAAAATTACACAAAAGCCAGTCTAGGATTTTGTCGTGAAAATACGTAGTTGACTTTTTGGGCGAAAACATTTAATTGTGACAGATATTTAATGCAAATGGATATTTAATAACAATGAGACTAATATTAACCGTTGTTTTCTCAAATTGGAGAAGTTTTAGCACGCTACAAACATATATTACACTTCTTTAACATTTGTACACATGTTAACACACATATATAAGTGTTAAAAATAGTTATAGTGTTAAGTTATTCGATCTATACATTCATGTAAATATATATATAAAGCGTTATTAACATTGGCATACATGTAAACATGTACATAGAGGGTTAAATTTATTTATATGCATATAAACACGTATATAAAGCGTTATTAACATTTGTATACATGTAAACACGTAGATAGAGCGTTATTTAGACACCGAAATATCATTGTAATCATAAGTTTCGTCGTGAATAACATAAATGGAGCACTATTAACATAAACATGTGCTTCATTAACATAAATAGACTACATAAATAGACTACACAAAGAGAGCAAGAATCTTTTTTATCGAAAAATGGAGCACTATTAACATAAAATAGACTATCCAAAATTTGAGAAAAATAAACGAAAACAAAAGTGCCTGAAGTTAAATTGGGCAAAAAAGATTACTAAATTTTTTACTAAAAAACTAATTTCTCTCTGATTTCGTGTCTCCCAGCTAATTTGCTCTCATATTATCTATCAGTCGTGGTCCTAGCACATCATTGTCTTACACAGAAAAAAAAAACCAAAGTTGAACTTGTAAAGAAATACAAATTTGTACTTTGAAATTTGAATAGTTGGATTAGGATATAACTATACTCTATATCATTTATTTATATACTCTATACTCTATAACTAGTCAAAATGATTAGCGAATGTAGATTAATAGTATTAACAATCACATTCTTCGATTAACAAGTTGAAAAAGTTGAGGATTAGTCAAACCGAGCAGGCTAAGCAGAATTAATATATTTATTTAATTAGAAATTAAAAGACATCACAGACAATCGCCGTTACTCCATAAAAAAAAAGTATATTATCTTATCTTATATATTATCTACCGGTGGTGGTCCTAGCACATCATTGTCTTATACAGAAAAAAAAGAAGTTGAACTTAATACATTTGTACACATTTGTACTTTGAAATTTTAATAGATGGATTATAATATAATCTATAGCATTTATTTATTTACTAAAGTAAGTTTATAACTAGTCAAAATGATATTCGGGAATAAACTTGGTAGAGGGAGCTCACATCGTTCGTATTGTTTGTCTCGTGAGGTTCCGTTTTGGGAAAGCTCATAGATTTGATATTCGGGTTGCTCTCTCATGATGCGGGTGACGTATGAGATCAAGGGCTTTGAGTTATCTGCCGTTGACGGCCCAATCTCGGACTTCTAGTGAAAGGCTTCTAGTGATAACAATTTTTCGCAATTTGGCTTCTACTATTTTCAGTCGCCCTTCATCTCCAGCAACAAATTCGGGAAAAACAATCGAAATCGTTATCACTTCATCTAATTCCTTTAGCTTCACCATTTTGGTTGAATAGATGGACCGAATTCTAGTTATGGTTTATGCTTCCTTGTTTTAATTTTTTTTGTCATGGGACCATTTGTTTAGGTCTATAATCATCGATTGTAAATCTAATCCGTTTTTATTTTTAATGAAATATTTACATTCTTAGCAAAAAAAAAAAAAAAAAAACTAGTCAAAATGATTAGCTAATGTTGATTAATAGTATTTTAATTATTAACAAGAGAAATTGTTAGAAATGCCCTTTCATTAATATCTTTTTTTTTTAAATATCCTCTCTTCATTTCAATGGCTATTTTCATTTATGCCATATTCTAATTTTTAATGACCATTTACCCCTTTGCCCAACAAAAAAAAAATGACAATTTACCCCTATTTGAAAAATAATTAAATCAACAAAATAAAAAATTGATTTTTTCCGCCAAAATTTTTTCCGACAACAATTTACCGCCAAAAATATTATGACAAATCTTTCCGCCAACAAAAAATCTCGACAAAAATTTTCCCGCCAAAAATTAATGCTACCGTAATTTTTGACGGGAAACTTGTACCCGGAAATTTTAGGGTTTACAAAGGTTTTAAAAAGACTTACAAGTGTTTTTAAAGGGTTTACAAGGGTTTTAAAAGATTTACAAAGGATTTACAAATGTTTTAAAAATATTTATAGGGTTTCTAAAAGGTTTTAAAAGGATTTATAAGGGTTTTTAAATGGTTTTAAAAAGATTTTATAAGAGTTTATAAGGGGTTTTTAAAGAGTTTACAAGGATTTTTAAAGGTTTTTTTAAAAGGGTTTAAAGGAATTGTTGGAATCTTTGTAAAGTAATCTTGTAATTGCTGGAAATTTTGTTTTAAAAGGGTTTTAAAAGAATTACAAGGATTTACAAATGTTTTAAAAACATTTATAAAGGTTTAAAAGAATTAAAAAGATTTACAAAGGTTTTAAAAAGATTTTATAAGGATTTACAAGGGTTTTTAAAAGGTTTTAAAAAGATTTACAAGGTTTATAAAAGGATTTTAAGAAGATTTATACGGTTTTTAAATTTGTGTCAAAAAAAAAATTTGGCGGAAAATTTTTGGTGGGATATATTTTTGGCGGGAAATATTGTAATACATAGATTTACAGCTCATAAATTTGAAAAGCACACCTAGACCCTAAAGGCACACACTTTCATTCAGATCACACTCAGATAGATTTCTTGAAGTGGAAGAAATAATGAACAAATGATTGACACTACAAGGCAAGTTTCAGATGGTGAGATTTTCTTGGACCAAAAGGAATGATCCTATGATCTTTCCACCGAGATCTGGGAATGTCTCGCATCCAGGAAGAGAGCTCACACTACCAGTTCTATCAACTTGAACTGGATACTTAAGAAGATGACCTGGCATCTCTGTGACCTCCTCTGCTGCATACTGTCTCCAATTGAGCTCACTCAATTGCCTAACTCGTCTCACGCATTCCATGTTCTCTGGCTCCTCGAAACCTTTCTCTAGAAACCCTAGATGTTCTGCCCATAAAGACATTCTGTATCCAAAGATCTGGAAGAAATTGGAAATTTTGAACCAAAACCATGTTTCAGACGTGTTTTGGAGGGAAATAGCTTTTGGCAGGTTTCTGTTGTTCAGCCTTGACGCAAATTCAGAGTGAAAAGTAGAAGTTTGTGAAAATGTTTTACCTGACCACGAGGACGAGAACCTTTCATAGCCCATGAATGGTGTGGTTGATACCCTCCCATGGCGATTTCAGTGTCTCTAGTTCCTTCCAAGGATCTCTGGTTGATATTCGCGGAACCAATTAAGACAAACTCATCATCCACTACCATACCTTTGGAATGAACATATATCATGAATCTCCGACTCTTTAAAGCTTGCACCTATATTAATTTGTTGTTCAGTAGTGAGTACACGAGTCCATTAAGCCAAAACCGAACATTTCAAAAAGAAGACATTTATATATGTATACCTGTGCGTTTGGCTGAGGTGGCTTCCGTGGACTATTATATACGCTAACTGTTCCATCAGGAACCTCTCTGGTTCCAAGACAGAAAAAGTTCAAAAAGTCTTGTGGCTCAAACTGGCTATCAAGACCAACTTCCACAAGTGCCTTGTAGATGGTTTGATACATCATTTGCATGGTTTTGTGCTGCAGAGGTTATGAAAAAAATTCCGGTATAAAGAAGGCGAGATTGTTCGTTATGATCGATTGTTTTAGCAAAGAATTGACAAATTATTTACCTGCCAGTAGAGAATTCTCTGAATAGGGTTACTTGTAGGAGCACCTTCTGGCCACATTGGAATGACAATATAAGCAGCAAAATTCTCCCTTGCTCTAATCTTACTAGCAATCTTAAGCGCGATTTCCATCGGGATTAGATTATTAGCACCTGCAATGCAAAACTCCTTGTTTATACTGCGTGCATTGACGACTACTGAGCTTACCTTCAAAAGCTTTCAAGTTTCTTACCCAAGTCTTTGTTTGAATCCCAGTTGAATGATGATCCAAGAAAATATTGGTTCTCAATGTAAATGAAGTGCTGAGCAGATCGTATGGCCTTAACGTAAGCTGCATGTATGCTCATATCTATGAGAATGTTCTTCCCACATAGAAGATTCTGTTCACAAATACATAATCAGTAGAGAATAGCAACATGACGACACGCTAAAACAGTTCATACTTGTGGTGCTTACTCTTCCAGTAGCTTCCTTTGGGTCCTTTGGAAACCCTTTGACTGAACTTGAATCAATTGAACGGAAAACCTAATGATTAATATCATTGGAAAGAAAAATGAGATTCCTTTTGTCACCACCACAAGTAACAATAATTTGCAAATAAATAGACTTGCTAAATAACCTGAACATGCCAAGACTCTGGATCATTATCATTAGCAGAAGAAGCTTCAGAAAATCCCATGATGTCCGGAATTCTGTCTATCCTAAGCAAAGAATCATCAGAAGAAGATTTTAGTCTCCCAATTCCGCGAGGTTTTGAAGCCTTCATCCAGCGTTCCTCGAAATTAGCAAGCACATCATATGCAGCTGGACCATCAATCTTGCTGTGCAGATCATGCCATGGTTCTCTTGGTCCATCATCCGCAGTAGTCTAATAGGAAAAAAGATTTTACACGGATCAAGAATAGGGGAACCTAATACCAAAATTGCAACCAAATATGATTTTTCTTAAATGGTTACCACAAAATTTGGGTTATGGAAGTCATCTTTATGGAGTGTCTTTAATGTCCTGAAGAGAGGATGCTTTGGAGTATCAAATCGTCCATTGCACAAGTCTAACCCTCCAACAAATGCTACGATCTTTCGTCTGTTCTGAGCTGCTTCAGCATCTACAATGACAGTTTTTTGATGATGCGTGTAGATTGTTTCAACTTCCTGTTCATCATAATGACACTCAAATTACAGACGGTGAAGCTCTATACACACGGGAGTTTAAGCAGTAATGCAGTAACTAATAAGGATCTTACAGATTTTTTTATGAAGCTGTGACCTTTTCCCCCAGATCTGGGACAAAGGAGAACTTGCACTGACGAATGCTTGAAAAAATGGCGAGTCTCCTCGTCGCTTGTGTTCATAACTCCTTGCTACATGCAACAAAACACCAGCTTTCACTAAAACGATAGAAGGATTTTTGCTTCAGTTGGTACATACATGTAAAATGATCTAACTGAAGCATACTCATGCTTTCCAACAATATAGACAGAGAAAGTGTCAAATTTTGGATCAAAATATTAGACCTGCATATCATTTTTACTCAACATGCGCGCAAACAGAGAAGCAACAACACACTGTGCAACATGATAAACAGAAAAAAAGTGTCGGGACTAATAATTCAGACCATTTTCAATTATATACAAGCACAGAGAAAAGTAGAAATGCACAACCTTATATGTGAAACTTTATGAACAAAATTTTGCACAAACATAGAAGTTCCCTAGAGCTTTAGATGCATATTGAAAAAACGAGAGCAATCCAGTATAGAAATCTGATTAAATATAGCTCCGTAAGCTAGTTTAGTAAACTGTATAAGATGTGTCATTATGGAAATCTTTTTTCTGTATCCAAATACTAATCTACTAGCATATAGTTTATAGGATACACATTGTGTAAATTTGATAATAATAAACAAATATAAAATGAGTTAAGCAGAGAAAACAGAGTTATGTAGATTCTTACTGTTCTATATCCCAGAAGACTCCTTGAAGTTGGATCATCCCACACCAAAACCAACACTCTAACACCTTCTTGAGATTTGACTTTAAGCAACTCCCCTAATGTACCTTCGGTTGGATCATTGTTACGACGAACCAGCCTAACCGGATGGAAAACTGACCAACCTGTGATATAAATCAACCTCCTTGCCTGTCTTATTGCATCAGCCATATCCTCCCAACACTTCCCATGTCTATACTGAATCCCACCATCAAGATGTACACTCGGAAGAGTACCGTCATCAACATGAGCATCCTGATACAGAGTAACCCTACCGCCTTTCCTCAAAGGGAAGTATGTACCGGGAACTCCTACACACTCAACACCGAAACCAACACCTTTTTGGTAAAGTCTCATTCTTTCCATTGGAGTGTACTGAATAGACAAACTCAACACAGCACCTTGTTTACAAGGCTTCCCACTACTATTAAGTATCGGAAACAGCCCTTCGATCCTATTCCCCGAACACAACTGTTCGGTTGGGATTTCAACAGCTCCCATGATCTGTGATCCAATAATATCACTGTCTTTCACAACAAAGTGAACTTTAGCAGCACTATGAGCCACCGGTACATCGAAATGCTGCATCCACTCAGGATTCTCACTATTGCTAATAACAAAAGTTCTACCAATCACAGCACCAGAGATAGAGACAGTAACATAAGGATCACTTGTGATCTTAGAAGACTTGTCACCTTCCACTTTACTTTTCCTCCGACCTAACCCAGACAACATTCCACCAAGTCTGTGATGAAACCCATCCATGTTAGGAAGATTTTTAGCTTCCTTAACCCAAATGTCTAAGTTACCATGTAACAATTCAACCCTCAAAGAGCCACTACTCGTAGCAAACGGCACAATTTGCTTGTCAATCCACTCGCCAAACCCGTGGCTTGACCCTCCTCCCATTGACATAGTCTCAGTATAAACCGGATGATACGCCATAGAAACAATACCAAAACCCCAAAAAGTAGGAAACTTTCAGTTGTTAGATCAAATCTCAAGCATAACCCAGTTCAGTGAGACCAAAGATCGATCACTTGGTGGGCAATAATCGAGAGATCAAGAATCAAAAATGGAGAAAACTTTGAGATAATACAAACTCAGATCAAATATGGGGATCTAAAAATATGAGCAAATTCAAATGAAAGTTGAGATTTTTGTGAAGAAGAAACGAAGGAAAACGTTGACTTGAAACGGAAGAATCGGTTAAAGATTTTGGCTGCCGTTATTGAGTCGTTCTAACTTTAGCCATTAATGACACAAATTTAAGATCTTTAATCTCTTTAATTAAACACAAATGCCAAATAAATTATTTGTAACGACGACTAAGAAGACTTCCTTCCACTGACGACTAATAAATTAATCTCACAAAACTCTTTTTCTCTGGACCCTCTTTTGATGTAACTTGAATTTGATTGGTGATATTACTATTTTTATATACCAACAAGAAATTAAACATTCTACATAATCACTAAATTAAATCATATAGTAGCGTAATTAATAATTGAAGCATGACATTTTCTTTAACTAAAATCATATTATTTATATATATCAACAAGAAATTAAACATTCTACATAAGCACTAAATTAATTCATAGCGTAATTAATAATTAAATCATGACATTTTCTTTAAATAAAATCATATTATTTATATATATCAACAAGAAGTAAACATTCAGGTCGAAGAACATCGCATGGTTTGATGTGTTTGAAAAAGCATTGGAAGAGGGAAAGAAACATCATAGGAAACTAATCAAATCTTGGGAGAAGCATGTGTTGTTTAGACAAGCTTATGAGAAAAAATTGAAGAAATTTGAGTAGGCCTTCACCTTTTTTACAAACGGCGAAATAGAATGCATGAGCCTACCAAAAATATGTTGAATTTGTTAAACATTGTTTTTATTCATTTATGTTAAAATCTTCTCCGTCTCTAAAAAATGGCGATAAAAAACTAAAAACTATGCTATTTATGTTCTATCTATTTATTTTGAACGTACTATACTTCCAAAATATATTTTTTAAAGTTTGATTTAGAGGTTTATTGATTTCAAAAATAAATATGATCATAACCAAATAAACTTTTAATCATCATAAAACTTCGACTGAATAATGAATAATGAAAAGCTTTTGTGAATAAACAACATTTTTAATGGAAAAAAGTGGACAGCCAAGTCAATAAATTTACCCGTGAAGGGTACGGATCATAACACTAGTTATTTATATATATCAACAAGAAGTAAACATTCGGAAAAATCACTAAATTAAGTCATATAGTAGAGTAATTAATAATAAAATCATGACATTTTCTTTAATGGAAAAGACATTTTCATTGTTGAAATCTTAGTTTTGAACCATAATTTTTAACAGCTCTAGTGGATTCAAATTATCTATCAGTCGTGGTCCTAGCACATCATTGTCTTACACAGAAAAAAAAAAGAAAACAAAGTCGAACTTGTAAAGAAATACAAAAGTCGGATTAGGATATAATCTATAGCATTTATTTTTTACTATTGTAACTTTATAACTAGTTAAAATGATTAGCTAATGTAAATTAATAGTATTTAAATTATTAAGTTATATTAACAATCTTATTCTTCGATTAACAACTTGAAAAAGTGGGATTAGTCAAACCGAGCCGGCTAAGCAGAATTATTATATTTAATTAGAAATTAGAAGACATCACAGACAATCGCCGTTACTCCGTCCAAAAAATGTAACGGCGATCACAGTAACTTAAACAGCTCTAAAGCCAAAACGTGAATTCAAACACTATTCGTCTCCCACTTCTCAAAAGGTTAAAAGAAAGCTCTGATTTTTGTGAGCAACAAAAAATAGTTTAGGCATAGCGCAATTACAGTTTTATTTTTTTGTTAAAACCAAAAAACTTTTAAAGGATTAAAATTAGTTAGGGAATAAAAAAAGTTGGAAATTTACAGAAGTGAAATGATGATTTACATGATTCTACATTTGCTATCTTTATCTTTAGGGGATTTGCCGTCGTGTCTTGAAGACGCAGACGATGCAGCTGATGATGGCCTGTGGCTGCTCCTTGGTACCTGCAATGGTCAGTATAATCGCTGATCATTAACATTCATCTAAACACCAAAGATAGCAAAGCTATGATCATTATCGATGTTACACTCGCAATTGGTACTTGTAAACTCACCTTAGCAGGTAAAAGTAAATGGACAGAAACCAAGTGTACTAAACAAGACTTACAAATTCTCTTTTTAAGGCTATACTCTCTTACCTTTTCTTATAATCATTGTTGTATAGTGTTGCAATGTGTAAGTCACACCGTAATTTACCTTTTCTTATTATCGTTATTAACCATTTGTGTTGATTCCTTGCTTTTCTAGAATATAGTGTTATGAGTAGGAATCAAATACCTGTGGACCAGTGACCAATCGTGAGGTAGCAACACTTGTTGGTTGTGGAGTTGGGTTACTACGTGGGCTCTGGTCCTCGAACTCTTGTTGTTGCAAAGCTATTGCTAGTTGCAGATCAGAGCTGCATAGTACCATGGAAATTAAACAATCATAAATATGTTTTAAAGAGGACAATTATAACAAATGCATAAAATTTGTTTCTGGTGAGAAACAATGAGTTAGTGGTCAAAGAAAGGTATGAGATATTTACTTGACATCTATGTCTGTGTCTGGTACATTGTTGATGCTGGCAAGATAATCCTGTGAGGGAGAAACAAAAGAAAAGAAAAAATGATTAAAATGGTAAAAGAAGGAGCTCTTATGTGGACTATTGACTATATTATGAGGAGAACATACAGCAGTATTTGTGACTGCGTTTCGTTCATCCCATGTGCCACTTGCACCACCTGTGCCGCTGTCAATCTTGAAGTCCTTGAAGGTAGCAGTCATGAATGCAGTGTCGCCATTAACCTGAAACCAGATTGCATATCAATAGTGGTCACAACAAGCAATTG
Source organism: Arabidopsis arenosa (assembly GCA_905216605.1). Classification (NCBI taxonomy): domain Eukaryota; kingdom Viridiplantae; phylum Streptophyta; class Magnoliopsida; order Brassicales; family Brassicaceae; genus Arabidopsis; species Arabidopsis arenosa. The sequence continues at coordinate 16,445,420 of LR999456.1, forward strand.
CGCTAAAGAGGTTGTGGATATAGTGGTATCTCCAAAATTAGCAGATAAGACAAATAGTGAGTTAGTAACTTCGCTGATACCTCATTTAGTTTTTCCCAAACCAAATCAGGCTGATTCAGGTAACCTTGATCTGTAGCCAAAAGATAAAGTTCACCTTCATACTGAAAAAATGACAACACAAAAGATAAAGTATTTAATTGGAATTAACCTGTTACAATTCAAAAGATGGAAATATCTACAAACTAAACAAACCTTGAACATGGTACAGAAATGATTGTTGCGGAAAAAAACACAGAGTTCACGTTCTTTAAGGCCTTCTTGCAAGCGAAAGAGTCTGTAAGATATGATCAATAAATAAACGTAAGATAATACACGAGCAGTCAATTAAAAAATATAACTTCCCAACCATGAACAAAATCACGCACCCACAAAAGGTTAATTGACTTGCACTATTCTTCATAAAGTTCCTGATTAGTTCACCTGGAAAAACACAAGAACAATTAATTAGTAATTGCAAGAATATATGGAAACATGCGAATTAGAGCATAGAGAGCGTCTCTAACCACAATAGCATGCATGTATGAGTTTCCGAGAATGTATCTCAAGCATATCCAAAGTAGATCAGACACAGTATAATTTACCTTCTTCTACTGTGAGCCCATCCGTAGCCCTTCCTTCAGAAGAACAATCACCCACATCCTTCTCAACCCTTTTACCGAGAAGTGACTCACCTTCATAAACAGGTTCTTTGTCTGCACAAACTGGAGCCACTGTGTTTACACATTCCTCACCTTCGTACATAGGTTCATCGGTAGGTACAGGTGAGGTAAACGCATTGGGTACATCGTCATGCTGGGATCTGCAACTAAAATCTGGAGATGCAATGGTCATCTGGGTAAGAATTTTCATCTCTAAGATCTCCAGATGCAATTTTAGCCAGTACAATGATATAAGATGCAGGAGTAGTTAAATTATGTAAAGAGACATCTATAAGGTTACACCATCTATTGAAGAGCAAGAAACTACCTGGATCAACAGAAGCTGCATCAGACTTGAGTAGACTCTCAGAACTGCTTTCAATTTTGGTTGACTCCAGATTAGCTTTATCCACAGAAAGCGCCTCAGAAGAAGTTACATCGACAATGGCCTTTTTGCTGCTACTCACGTTCTCAACATCACAGGCCGTTTCAACTCCAGTTTGCTTCGAAGATAATTGATCATGGTTGAGATCCTCACTTTTAATTGTAATCGGTGTCTGAAATTCCCCAACTTTGATCATATTGCCATCATTTTCTGATGCTTTATCATCATCAGATTTAAACTGGTCTAGCTGACTGATATTAGTACCATGGGTGCTAGTTGGACTTGCATCTGAAAATGTGAACGCAGAGTCTTGATTGGTTGAGTCTCCGTGAGTGTTTGGAGTTGAATCATTCCCATGCCCCTGTGATAACTGCAAGGCTTGCAACAACTCTGTTTCTTCTTCAAGATCCCCCTTTCTCATTCTGCGAAGCTCTGCAGCCGCAGGTGGAGAATCATCAAAAGATCTTGTTTTCGAAAGACAAGGTGAAGGAACCCCTAAAGCTGCAGTAGTTGCCGCAGCAAAATCAACAGAATCTTCTCCGGGATTTTGATCACCTTGAGCCTCTACATTCTGCGTTTCCAGTGCAACTAGCTCACCCATTAGAGCATTATATGACTTGCTGCCAATTGCATTAGCAGCTTCAACATCCTGTAGGTATGCACAGGGGAAGCAATTGAATCAGTACTTTTACTACAGGCCCAGGATAGATAAGGACACCATCTTAAAATGAGTGCTCTTGACCACTGTTCCAATCCATAACGAGACAAACAATGGATAAAAAGAATAAAGCAACCTATGTATTGTTTCTCAACTCTCAAGAAGATAAAGAAGAGAAGATGACCCCACAACCGAAACATTCACACACAAACGACAAGAAACAAATTAAAAAAACAACGGCGTACACAAATTTAAATCTTTACACACAGATGGAGCCATTTTTAGACAAAGTATGAAACAAAATGATATACCTGAGGATCAACTATCCATCCATGATATAAGGGAATGTCAAGTAAATCAAATATCGCACACTCAGGTGTGAACTCAAAATCATCAATCCTGCAACCAGGTTAAGACTCATGGCTATTAACTTATGAATTTCTACATATTAGAAGCAGAAGTAGATCACAAAGTATTAACCTCCTGAATTTAATATTGACATCAATTCCAGTAGTAAGGCGTGGAAGAAGATCAATTGCATCAGCAATATTCTGTTGCTGATTCTCAATATATCCTTCATCTTTGTTCTGCCATTGAGAAATATAAAAAGAAGTTATCCTCATTGATAGATTCAGACTCTTAAAATAATATAAAGAACGGGCAAAGATAAGAAGCCAGCTTATTACATTGACTTTACTATTGGAATCAATCAGTCTGTCGACCACGAGGGACATCAATCTCTCTTGAGAAACCTCATAACAGTCAGGATTTAGTTTCAAGTTGTTTCTCAAGAGAAGAACATTACCTGTTTCATCCAAAAATCAATAACAATCAGGAATTCGAGTGTTAATTGATCTACGCATTATTAAGCACACTAAATACCAAAAAATATTAACATGATTCCTAAGAGAAGCTCAAGCTACCAACAAAATCTAAATGTTTGGTACACTAAGCATCAAATCAATGCTTGAAGAAAACACCGCGTAATAACATTCATTACATTGTACGGAACAAGCAAACCTAACACCAATTCTTCAATTTCTTTAACAAATTCCACAAAATCAGTAACGCAAACCTAAAGAATCAATGATCACAACACCGAAATTCCACTTTCCAAACCCTATTTTACGATCTAAACGAAGTTTGAATCAACCCTAAGGAGAACGAAAATGGAGAAATAGAAACATACAAATGGCTAATAAAGGACAAGGTCCATTTTCGTTCTGGAGAATGATAGGTGTGGTTCGTCCAAGGAACTGAATCGATTTCGTCTTATACAAAATCTCTTCCTCCTCCGTAGTAGTATTAGTAGTTTCCTTTGGCAACAAATCTTGCTGCTGCATCGCCGCTTCTTGATTCGTCTGCGTTTCTTCGCTCGGAGATTCTGAAGATGAAGCGGTCGCCATTGACGATGACGATGATCTCAACGAAAGCTAATACAAATCAAATTCGAAAAAGTCAAATTTTCGATCGAAGAAGAAGAAGAAGAGAGACAGATTATTGGAAATTCCGAAGAAATTTACTTTTTTTTGTTTTTCTGATCCAAATCGAAAGAGGAAGCGAGCGAGAGAGCAAAGAGGATTTAATTTATATTACGAGAAAGAACTTTAAGGAATCACATAACCAAACCGGTACGTACCAAATCTAAATAACTTTATGGTCAAATTGCTATTGAACCAATTGTAGTAACGATCACATTTATTCCGGTATTTGAATGTATTTTGATTTGATCATTACGGTTTGGATAAACCAATTTGGTATCTTTAGTGCGTATCTTCTCGGGGTAAGGGTCAATTTAAAATAATAAAATTCTTAATTTCTTATCATATCACCGTCATTTTCTAAAAAGTCATCTTTAAATTGTTTATTTATTCCTAATTAATTTCTTTATTAATTTGACAAAAAAAAATTCTTAATATTTTTTTTTTTTGAAAATTCTCTTGAAATAATTATTTATGAAAAGAATTAGTAGTCTATGTCTCTATGTCGTGTATTTTTATTATAGTTCTACACGAAAAGTCATATGAATATGTGTTCCATTTGACAAAAAAGAAAAGTGAAGAATATAAGTGTTTAATGATATAGAAGGAAACTATAAAAGCCGACAAAAAAAAAAAACTATAAAAATGGTGGGCCGATCTGAATGTTTAGGAATTAGGAGGTTTAAAACGAAAAATAAAACAAAAAAGTGGCCCAACGTCTAAAAAATGGTGTGTTTTATTTGCACTTAGATTGATTTTCCTCTCTAGTATTTATAAGCATGTATTTTTATATAAAAAAAATTGAAAATGTAACCAGGATTTGATAATAGTGAATAAATTATGTTTTATAAAATATCACGTTAATGACTAATTTTGAGAAACCATCAAAGTGTTGGTAACATAACATAACCATCAATCTCAATTCACAAAGGGAGATAAATTGATGAAGCAGCAGAATAACATCATTCTATTTCACAACTCTTGTACAAGCATGTCAATGTGTTTGTATTTTTAATGTTGACTATATATATGGGCTGTAATTGAATAGTAAAAAGCCCAAAAGGCCATTTCAAATCTAAATTTTCTTCTGACTTGAACTAAAAGCTACAAGGCTTACTTTTTTTTCTTTTTTTTTCATCAACTACAAGGCTTACTGCTTTTGCATCTTACTGTATATTTGATTCACCCATATATGGTTCTGATTTGTAGCATGTTCAAGGACGAAACAATTTTATGCGGCTCTTGTAACTAAGTACACTACTATGCCCATTAATATGTTAGCTCATTGTAGGATTCCGAAAGTTTGACGACACAAACAAATTAAGTTACATCTACCTGACTTTTTTTTGTGAAATTATTCTGTTGAATTTTTTTGCTACCAATCAAAACACATGTTTTTCATCTATTATTGTATCATCTACTAACCACACCAAACAATCAAAAGACTAGTGTTCATATATCTTTTTTTGGTCTCAGTCTTCATATGTATATATCTAAATCATCTAAGTTTTTCTTTTTCTATTTTATAATCTTGTAAGGTTTTTCTATCACCAACACTTTCTTTAATTGTAAAATAAGATAAATACATATAAAAAGGACCCAATTCATTAATCACATCTGGCATAGTGGTCCAAAGCCACATTTTCTAACCTCCTTCACGAAGTTCGAAATCAGGCTTTGCTGACTCGATAACACGTAAAAATTAACACTAATTCAACTTTGTCGATATACAAAAGCTTATTATAGAACGAAAATATCTCATTAAAAATAACAACAAAGAGTTGTCTAAGTTTGCAAATGAAAGGTGGGATATGTTCACATAAGAAAACAAAGCCAGTAAGATTTAAGCAAAAAAAAAAGAAAAAAAAAACTCTCCAAATCATTTTGTAACTAAAAAAAACAGTAATTAAAACTTTAATAAACAGTGTGCTTGTGGTCCTGATCACAGCGTGCAACACCTGTATCGAGATTTAAAAAGATGAATCAGAATAAATGCTAATTAATTGAAAAATTAAGGCATCCAACAGTGGCTAAGCACCTGCTAAGTGCTAGTAGAACAATAATTACAGATATAAAATAATAAATTTGGGCCAAAAAGAGAAGAATAAAGTAAATATGAGGGAGTGGGTAAAGAAATTAGAAATGCACCAAATAAGGAGTGGCCATGACCCATGAGTGCAAATAAAGAAGAGAGAAGACTAGAGTGGCCATGTGAAGTCGTACGGAAGTCATATTAATACGTAGGATTGTTTTATTGGACATCTAAATGCAGATTCATATATATGTCGAAATAGTAAGAAATTTAAATTAGGAATTCTGTACATATGTATTACTTTTTTGTTTGTGTAAAATGATAGAATTGATTGTCAAAAAAAATTGATAGAATTGTGTTTTACAAAATCATTTTTGCTCACACTTTGTTACTAATTTGTATGGCATATCACATCCGAGAAAATGGCTTCTCTTTTTTTTGCAACCGAGTTAGCTCGGTGGTTTTGTGACATCTCTATCGAGAATTTGTTTGTTTCACAATCAGCACACAAATATTGTGAAAACGGTATAATGACCACAAATAAATAATGCATTATCAGCCTAGTATACAAAATTTCGTACACGAATTAATGATAATATATATATTAAACTGTGAAATTATATTTTTTCTGATAACATGAATTACTTGTATAATTTTGTAACTTCTGTCAAAAATTTAAAAATGATAATGACATTGATACCAAAAAAATAACTTAAACTACTTGGTTGGTTCAAGTGATGAGCCAAGCCGGGAGAATGAAATTGCATTATGTACCGCAAAACAATTAACTAAATTTTTATTACCATTCACAACTCCATATATAAGCATAAGTACGTATTTAGCTCACTACATGAGAAAGGTTATATGTCAAGGCAAAACTAATTATGGTTGGGAATTTGGGACATAGTTAGACTCAGATATGGTCACATATCCAAACACTACTTAACTAACATACATAGAATTATAGAAGCAAAGTATAATAGAAATTAATATTGAAGATATCTTAATGGTAATAAATCATTATATGATATTAACATTCTTAGCAAAAAAAAAAAATCTTATTCACCAAATAAACGATTAGTTACCTTCAAATTCGATATCTATGGTATTCTACCGTTGATGTAATTTCAAAAATGTTCTACCCTTTAATTTATAGTCAATAATTTCATAGAATATTTTACAAAAAAAAAAAAAAAGGTTCCTCGAAATGTTTTTTTTAGTAACGGAGATCAAACAGAGCGTGAGATTCTTGTCCGAGAGGAGCTGGCAACCGACAATGTTGCTGCCTGTCTTTAAGTGCATTTGCTTAACTCACTTTGACGGACACCGGATCTATAGGTTGTCGGTAATAATGAACACGTGTCATGATCTCAATGGTTAAGCTTTAAAATCCACGATGTCTTGTAATTTACGGTGATGAGGTACGTGATGACGTAAATGGTTGTATTACACTACTTTTAAGTTTAAATAATCACTCGAATTAAAAACTTCGTTTATATTATTATATATCTACATTTGTTGTTAAAAAAAAGGTTGATTGTAATGTCTATTACTTTTATATATAGTGTAGATTAGATATATGCAACACCACGGAAAACAAAATTTCAATTTAAATAACCATGACATAGGAATATATTCTCCACCAATAATTTTTCCTCTTATAAATTATAATATAAAAAAATTACCAAAAGAAGAATGGATATCTTGTAATGCTGTTTCTATAATTAACTATACGCATGTACTTTAATTAAGAACTTTGGTCTAGGGTTATAGACTAAATTATAGGTATAGAGGAAAAAAATGGCAAAAGAGAAAATATATAAACCCCCAAATTATATATCATCAGTTCATGGATAGAAGAATAATATAAAGTTTTTTTCTTACATCTTTTTTGTTATTGGCTCCTGATTTCATAAATTTAGGGTTTCCAAGAATTCTTCATTTCTCTCTTGCCGACTCTTCCCAAAGACTCTCTCTCTCTCTCAACTCTATCCTCATCTTTCTATTAGAGGCACAAATCAATCAAAAGCATACAGAAAACAAAGGGGGTAATCTTTTTCTCAACTATGCCTAAATTTCTGATTGATCTCTTCTCTATTAATAGTAGAAGGTCGATATTGTTCTTGTTCTTCATGTTTGCTGTTCTTGTAATAAGAAGTCTCTCTGGATAAAATTCAATAATGGCTTCCACCTAATTTCCTTTCGTGGATACTTTATGTTACTGAAATCAACTATTTTTCATTTAATTCTCATGGAAAGAGAAGATGAAAATCAAAATTAAGTGTTGATTATAACTTAGGGTTATAAATTGAATTAGGAGAATGGTGAGGGGAAAGACAGAGATGAAGAGGATAGAAAACGCGACGAGCAGGCAAGTGACTTTCTCCAAGAGAAGAAATGGACTTTTGAAGAAAGCTTTTGAATTATCAGTCCTTTGTGATGCTGAAGTTGCCCTAATCATCTTCTCTCCTAGAGGCAAACTCTATGAGTTCTCTAGCTCATCCAGGTTATCATCTACTTAAGTTTTATGTATTTACACATTTGCTGTATATTGATCCGTTGCATCATGATCGGTTTTCTCCATAAATTGTTTTTACTGAAATCCATTACATTTTTTGGTCTAGACTCGCTTGGCATTGGTTGTTTTAATTTTTAAATCCTTAATTTTAGAAAGAAAGAAAAATCAGATAGATCAGAAATAGAAAGTAAGGATTCGAGGTTAAAACGTGGTTCGCACATGGACATGGGTAAATGTTTTTCCTTGGAGTTGCAAAATAAAAGAACGAAGGTGTGTGTAGATAGAGATGATGAGATAGTTTGGAGTCTGGACAACTAACAGAAAATTCTATATATGTAGCAATAAGTTTGAGCACAGACTTCTTACTCAAATTAGGCAATAAAGTCTCATATGAGATAGATATATTCCATTTTTACTTGGTTCATGTTTGACCAGATTTAGAAAAAAAAAATTTCCATTCTTAGAAAGGTGTGTTTCTCTATAGTATTATATTTCTGCTTCTTTGTGTATTTGTATTATGTACGAAGAACTTCCACACAAACACTTACTATTGTATATTGATATACTCGCAAACTTTATTTTTCTTTTCAAAGAGCATGTGCAATGGATAAAGACTTATTTTTTTTTTTTTGGTAGGAGGATAAAGACTTATTTTAATACATATAATTTAATTTATCTTTTATTTAAATTTTAGATTATGAAAAAAAAATCAAAACCAATTACATTATGACATGTGTGATAGTAGTCTCTCAAGAGGTTGTTAAGAGACTTACATTGCACATGCTCTAACTTATTTCTCTCATATTTTTTATTATTTTTATTTTTATATTGTTGTGAGAACCCCTATGAAAACTTACCAATGTACATGCTATAAGAATATGAGATTAGATTGCTCATATTCAGATATATATGCATGAATTGGTTATATTTTGTGATTTGAACTAATAGAGTTCACACTAGTACTGATGAGATTTGAGTATTTTGATGTCATGGGAAGCTAAGTATTGCATTATATTTGCATGTATATCATTGTATATACATTCGAAACATTTTTCTAAACTCATTTATGTACATACATAAACAGCTATGTATGATTATGACATAGATTTTTATGCTCGATCACACTATGTAATTCAAGTATAAAATGGTAATCAAAGAAAAATTTATGTGCCTTCTGTTTTATTTTTATTTTTTTTACATGTTCCGGTAAATATCCGATCAACGTTTCTTTAATTTATTTGTGTGTTTAAAAATATGTTTTTTTTACTCTTGGGCAAAGATAAATTTTAAAACCAAAACAGAAAAATACTAACGGTTTTTTTTTAAATCGTCACTATACTTATTCATTCTGCCATTCCACTAATGCCATCCATAGTTTTATGTATTTCTTTTTTTTTATATAATATACTATCTTGAATGTGTGTATATGTAGATTTATGTATCTATGTTCATGTAAGATTTATGTATGTTTATTGAGGTAACAAAGAATCATTTGCAACAGTATTCACCCACATAGTACAAAGGCCTCTTTATCTAAGTGATGACAGTGAAGGAGTCATTAGCATGTGTCTAGATCAGAATATGTTGATTCTTTTTATGCTTTCTCTATTTGTTATATTTTTGTGTATTTATACATTAATATTATGTATGCGTATTATGTGATTATTTAATTATATGTACTTACTTTATTAGACCAAAAACAATGGTATTTTAGTACTTAAGCAAGAGAGGAGTTAATTAATCACAATTAAATAGGTGTTAATTACTTAACTAAGCCATATCCACATGACTTTGATTCAGTACATTAACATTTTATACTCCCTCCGGTTTTTTATATTTGATGTCTTTAGAAAGAAAAGTTTGCTCTAAATTAGATAATGTTTTCAACTTTCAATGCAAATTAATTAATTTTTATTGGTTTTGACAATTTATATTTTGCATATTGTTTTATTGTTGGCTGAATCATATTGAAATAAATAATAAATGATGTTTTAGTATAAGATTAAACAAAAATTAAATGATTTCTTAATCTGTATGTAAAGATCTTAAACATCATGTATTAAAAAGCGGAGGGAGTATTAATCTTTTAGTTATTGAGGTCTTTACTACATTAGTATTCTAAAAAGCAGTCTACGTGGTCTTCTAGGTTCCGACTAGGCGCTAGACGCTTAGCTGACGTATAGATGACCGCTTCGACCGCATAAAATATCATAAATCTCATTTTAGTGTATTTGTCTAATTTTTAACTAACTTTTTTGTCAAAAATTTATATGTTTTACCTCCATATAAATGGTTATAAACGGTATCTTGTTTGCTATGAATTAAAAAAATATTTTTGTCTAATTTTTTTTACGATTTAATATATATATATATTTTTAATATATAATTTTATATGTTTTCTACAATATCATACTTATAATGTTTTATGTTGTAAACGCATAAACCCCGTAAAATCGTCTAGGCTCCGGTTATGCGTTTTAGGCGATGGTCACCGCTCGTTTAACGTCTAGCGCTTTCTTGAACAACTATCAGCAGATCAGTTTTACAGATCTCATAAAATATATATACATACAAACATATATATATATATATATATATATATATATATACATATATGTGAAATGTTTATGTTTCTTTTAAATTAAATGCTATAAATACATTTGTCTTTGTGATGTTAGAATATGCATTCGGGTGAAACATGTTATGATTATATTTAATGCTTGAGGGATCTAGCATGGACTTTTGCTTCCTAATATATAATTTCAATTGGTTTGTTATTGTTTTTGGAAATATTTTGATTTGAATTTTGAAAATTTCAGTATACCAAAAACAGTAGAACGATATCAAAAGCGGATACAAGATCTCGGGTCTAACCATAAGAGAAATGATAACTCACAGGTAAACAAACTTTCTTAAATTGTTTGTGTATAATCATTATCATTTTTGCATTTGGAAAAAAAAATCTTTTAAATACATATGCATAAAATATTATTTTCATGAAATGATCTAGTAATTAAAAAGAATTTCTATATCGATCGATGGTCGTCATAATCTGTTAGGATTTATCGTGTAGTTATTAATCCGTTCTTGTACCACTTTTTAAAAATGAATATACATGTCAAAATTTATGCTTTATTTATCGAACATGGGTGAGAAAAATTTGTACTTACAATTTTGGTTAAATATTGTATTTCTATAGATTATTACAGTTTTGTGTTTGTTTTTCTTTTACATGATCAAACTTTGTTGACAGCAATCGAAGGATGAAACCTATGCCTTGGCGAGAAAGATCGAACATTTGGAGATTTCGACACGGTTTTGAATTCAAAATATTTACGAATATTTTGTTATATATGAATGTAAACTTAGAAATTGTAGGTGTCTATTTACCAATATTTTTATTTTTTTAAAATACATTTGCAGAAAAATGCTGGGAGAAGGACTTGACGCATCTTCTATAGAAGAGTTACAACAATTGGAGAACCAGTTGGACAGAAGCTTAATGAAAATAAGAGCCAAAAAGGTAACTTATACAGTTATACATTTGCATATATGTGATCATCATATATTTATTGTTTCATCGAGATTTACGACTATGACGTGGTGGTTTGGTTCGATTTCTGTTTATAAAAAGAATTCTAATAACACAAATGAGCTGATTATGTAAATAAAAAACTAGATTGCATACACACACATACTTGGAGGCATGCATGCAGCATGCATATGTGATGAGAAAAGGACCTTATATGTTATCTTTTATGAGTCTTTTGTTTTTTTGAAGATATCTTTTATGAGAGTTCTTATATACTTGTTTTTACCAAAACTAATTTAGCTATTTTAATCTTAATTTCAGTATCAATTATTACGCGAAGAAATTGAGAAGTTAAAAGAAAAGGTATCACATGTAGCTTTTCATACATCTAGAAGTCTATATAAATGTATTGGTTAGGTACTAAACATATTCCCTTAATTAAACGGTTAACCATATTTTTTTTGTTTCTTGTCAATATTTTAGGAGAGAAACCTCATTGCAGAAAATAAAATGCTGATGGAGAAGGTACATATTAATATTAACATTAACAAACGGCTTCTTTAGAACTACTATCGTATAGATTTGTGTTCTAATTCTATTATTATGAAATTATCTGCTTTTCAAAACTAGTGTTTTAATTTGAGGAAATGTGTGAATGAAGTGTGAGATGCAAGGAAGAGGAATAATAGCAAGAACATCATCATCATCAACATCATCAGAACTGGACATAGATAACAATGATGATATGGAAGTGGTGACTGATTTGTTCATTGGACCTCCTGAGACTCGACACTCCAAAAAGTTTCCTCCTCCAAACTAACACATAGGACATGTTTTATATATTTATCTTGAAAAAGATCTTATCAACTTAAGATATTATGTAGGGAATTTATTTTTCCCTGGAAGAAAAATTGATGCTGCTTATACTGTATTTAGCTTCGTTTTTTTTTCTTCTTTTGTATCCTCTAACAACTTTGAAAATCCCAAAATAATTTCAGAATAAATTAGTTAATAGCTTTTGTTTTATTTAACATAAATTTTTCATTTCATTTTTAATAAATATTTAGAAAATTATGTCTAACTAATCTAATCGATATATTATATGTTGGGGACAAGTTTTGGGTTTGTCGGACAGATGATTCAATATGGGTAACATTTGCCGGAAAATTAAGATAGGCTTGTCACTTGTGATTAAAGTGGCTCGACCGCTGGAGAGTGAAAATAATCCGGGTGCCTAGCTAGGATCGGTTCCCTAACTATCATGACTTTCGCGGATAAGATCTTCATGTTTCATGCTAGGCATGAAGAGGATGTATGTAAGGGAGTTGGGAGCGAAGTCCTGAAACAATGGTATATGGTCAGGATAATATTGTAATAGATTAGATGATGACATTTTTTTGGATGTTGGAAATGATTTATGACGAATAATGGATCAATTGGAAAGATTTTCGAATCCGCGTGGAGGTATGATACTTAATTACTTTGGATTTCGTGGAAAAGTTGCATTGCACCCGCCTCTTTAAAGTCCTTTCACTTGGTCTAGACCCAAAAATCGTCGCTTTATGGGAATGATCATGGAAAAAGGGATAGCTAGCTAGTTGGTTTTCTTGTGGTCGTTCTTTGTTAACGTGTTATTTACGTGACCTTGTTTGGTTCGTTATTTCGAAGTAGCTGACAATTCATTTCCTTCCAAAGACCATCATTTTGAAGTAAAATTCTATGGTTATAATTTATGTTTCTATATAATATATTTTGATTTTATAATACCAATTACGCTGATTTTAAAGGAAATAAATCACTATATACTGTAATATCAATAAGTTAACTAAAAAAACAAATGAAGAAAGAATTAAAGAACCCAAAATATCGAAAATGAATAATAAAAGTCAAGGTCAACTTACTGGACTCTAACGATGTCGACTAAGTCAACCGTTGAAGAAATAACTTGTTTAACAAGTTCTTCTTTTTTCTTGGATTAAATACTTGTTTGAAGGTAATTCAGAGACACTGCCTTCGTCTTCGTCTTTGCTATGGCTGTTACTTGGCTTCTCAAAACCGTTTTCCGACGAAGAAAGAAGAAGAAGTCTACTGAGTTTGTAAGCAGTAAGTATTCACGTTTCTCCTTCTCAACTCTCTTCCTCACATCTGATACATAATTCACAATATTTATGTTAAATTTCACTTGTCTCTACTAGATTCTGCAGTTTTCGAGTTCGACTTCGACACTATTAAAGCTGCAACAAATGAGTTCTCAGAACTGGTTGGTCATTGCGGATTTGGTTCTGTTTACAAGGTTTTCTCTTTAATCTTTTACGAATTCTTTGACATGTCGTTTTATGGTTATTTTGAGTCCAATACAGTTTAATCGATTTCTATGATTGGTTTTAAACGCTAGCAACCGCAAACGGGTGGTAGCGGGAGAACCAATCAAGCTCTAACACTGGACTTTGGATCCGTTTTCATATATTTTTAGTGTTTGGTGTGAAATTGTAATTAAAACATCCTTTTTAATAATTTTCAGGGTAGGCTTCAAAGTGGACAAGAAATAGCAGTCAAGATTTTGTCTAAAAGTTCAATTAGAACTGAGAGACAGTTTCATAATGAACTTAATATTTTGTCAAAGCTTAAGCACAAGAATCTGATCAACCTTCTTGGTTTCTGCACTAAACGAGACCAACATTGTCTTGTTTATGAGTTCATGCCTAACTCAAACCTCGATTGCTTTCTACTCGGTTAGACAATCAAAAACATAGTATCCTTTCTAAATCCAGTCTCTTCTAGTTTCAAGTTCTCATCATTAGTCATTGTGGTAATGTGTTACAGATCCACATAGAGCTTCTCAGCTAAGTTGGGAGGTATGTCGAAACATTGTTGATGGTATAGCTCGAGGGTTACGTTACCTTCATGAAGAATCCGGGTTATGGCTCGTTCACCGCGACATTAAACCTCGAAACATTCTATTGGATTCAGATCTAAAACCGAAAATCGTGGGGTTTGAATTGGCAAGGAGGATGCAACAAGGTGATAGTGAAGCAGAATCAACTGTAATTGTCGGTACCATGTAAGTGAAGTTTATTAATTTAACATAGTTAAGGAAAAACGTTTTGAAAATGTTTAGAGACTTATGCATAAAACATTTTGAGATAATCTACAGAGGGTATTTAGATCCAGAGTACTTGCGAAGCGGGCGTGTTTCTGTCAAATCTGATGTTTATGCCTTTGGAGTTACAATCTTGACGATCATTACCAGAAGGAAGGCTTGGAGTGTTGACGGAGACTCTCTAATCGAATATGTGAGTTTACATTAAAGTAAAAGTGTCTATGATGGTTAAGTGTTTCCTTAATCGTAGTTCTTGTCTTCGTTTAGGTTATGAGATGCTGGAACAGAGGAGAAGCCATAGATGTGATCCATGAAGCGATGAGGGAAGAAGAAAGAGAAGATTCGATAAGCGAAATCTTGAGATACATTCACATTGCTTTGTTATGTATCGATGAAAATGCAGAGACAAGGCCGAGTATTGATAAAGTTCTTCATTGGTTTAGTTGTTTCTCTACTCCTTTACCTGAACCAACATTTGGTAATAGATTTCTTGCAGAGGAAGAAACCAATCGGTTATGGTCGCCGTCTCTATCTCCCGGACATAGCTCTGTTACGTCACCCATATCTTCACGTTAAGGAGATTGAGTGCTCTGTTTTATTAGACTGATGAGAGTTTATGTTGATAATAATTGTTGGTTGATAAATTCAAGTCGTAATTTGCTGTTGTTTTCTTCTGTTTGTGCCCAAATCCAGTAACACCATATAGGACCATTCAATAATTATTTTATTACTTTGTTTTCTATTGACAGATCTCAAATCTTACAGAATAATATCATTTTTTAAAGAACACTCTGAGCATCACATAAGCAGTTTAAGTAAATACACTTAATACCGGGGATAGGAACAGTTCATCGTGCTTCCAGTTCTGTTTGCGTTGCTTCGTTTATGGAGAACACGTAGTCAGACGACACTAACTGTTGATCCCCGTTCAACACGTTAGAGAAAGTTGGTTGTTTCGGAATCGGAAGATTGTTATCGTTGCTCAACATATAAATGATTTGCGAAATCGTGGGTCTATCTTTAGGATGATCTTGAACACAAAGAAGTGCGATGTGAACACACCGCATCACTTCTTTTACGGGATAGGAGCCACAAAGTGCTTCATCTATAATGCTTACACCTTTTGTTTCGCACCAAGATTCCCATGCCTGAAGATGATCAAGAACATATATTTTGGGATTGATCTAAGGTAAGTTACTTTTTATGTACTGTAGATAAATGATATTGAACTATAGCTAGAAACACTTACATAAGCAATAAGGCTGTGTTTTTGGTCGTTGTGAACAAACCTTGTTGCCTTTCTGCCCGAAATGATCTCCAATAACAACACTCCAAAGCTATATATATCCGATTTCTCTGAAATCAACCCGCCTAATGCATATTCCGGTGACATATAGCCGCTGAAATTAACCCAATGTTTTAGCTTTTTTCAACCATCATTCATAAATTGTAAAGACAAACGGCATGAAAAAGACACTATCTTCATTTTACGTTTGTGTAATTGTGTTATACTATTTGTAAACAATGTTTGTGAAAAAATGTGTGTTAATGAAAATACTCATAAACATGATCATAAACCCAAAATTCTAGCGTGAGAAACAAATGAACACATAGGAGATAAACACTTACAATGTTCCGACGATTCTTTGGGTGCTATCATCGATTTGCTTGCAACCAAAGATCCTGGCGGTTCCAAAATCCGAGATCTTAGGATTCATCTCATCGTCGAGAAGAATATTGCTTGCCTTAAGATCTCGGTGAATGATCCTAAGACGTGAGTCCTCATGCAGATATTGAAGTCCTCTTGTCGTCCCATTTACTATTTTCATACGCGTCTCCCAATCCAATTCCCTAGACTTTAAAGAATCTGTATATATGTGCATATCAAAAGAATTCAAACCAATATTTATGGTTTCAAATTCAAAATATAGTAGTTTTGAATAAATATATTCACCACTCACCAAAGAGGAAAACATCAAGGCTCTTATTCGACATGTACTCGTAAATTAGAAGTTTCTCGTCGCCCTCAACACAATATCCTAAAAGTCTCACCAAGTTCTTGTGTTGAAGCTTTATTATCAAAACGACTTCATTCTTGAACTCTGTCAGACCTTGACTTGATTTTTTTGAAAGCCTTTTGATTGCCACATCCATCCCATTTGGTAGCTTTCCCTGCCCATCAAAATTTTTATAGTAAAATTGTAACCAAGATGATATTTAAACTAGCTACTTTGTCTAGACCTTTAGCCAAACCACCTAATAAGCTCAGTATCAATTGTATTGTTTAATCATCACCTTGTAGACTGGACCAAAACCACCTTCTCCTAACTTGTTTTCCCCAGAGAAAGCATTTGTTGCAGCCATTATGTCATGCAGATTTAGGTAACACATATTTTCTCCATCATCATCAATTAGGCCACCTTCTAATAGCTCTCTGCTCTGTTTTTCGACTGCGTATAACTCTTGTTTCAGAAACTAGGGAACAAAACTTGTATAGTGAAAACTTTATGCAAAATGCCAAAACCATCTCACCTCTCATTTTTCTTTTTCTTCTCCTTCTTGGGGAAATATAACAATACAAACCAACGAAAAACGCAGCAGCTGCTATTAGTGATGAGAGTACAACGGGTAACACAATTCTTCTGACTTTAGAATTCTCTGTTTCTCCTGAGTAGAAAATGAAGCTTAAAATTATCTCTACGAATTTGTCTCATTTTTTAATGGAAAATGCTTACCCTTGTTTGAAGCGGCAAGTCTAAGGAAAAAAATGTGTCCCTCTGTGTTATTTGCATCAAGTTGTTGCAGATTGAAAGCATCTCTTGTCCACATCAAACACTTGTTTCCATTAGATGCGTAGGCCTGGCAAGAACAATTAGCTAGGCAAGCTGAGGCACAGCTAGTAACAAGACTTGCCGTCAAGACCAATGTTGTTGTTGGATCAGTGGCTAATTTCATGTTTTCAATAGGAAAAAACTCGTCATTTCCCTTGTCACATAGAAGATTAATTTCCCTTTTACAACCACCAGAGTAATCATTCGAGTCCTCGCCAAATGCTTGTTTGAAACCAGGAACACATCTACAGGGCGTAACCGCTTGTTCATCGCAAATCCCAAACGATCCACAAGGATTATAAACCGCACATGTATCTCTTGGTTGAGACCATATCACACCCCACATCTGGATGTCGACTAACAAAACGTGCAGCATGAACCGACCGGAAACATCCATGACCAAACGATATGTTCTATAGTTATCTGCTGAGTAGGTGATGTAAGACTCATCCAGATTCAATTTGAAACTCAAGGAAATAGCCAAAAAGGAGACTCTAAATTGATCATCCCATGTCCCGATAGACCAATATGACTTAGATCCATTCCAAACCGTGATGAGAGAGTGTGTTGTATTAGGGTCAACCTCGAGAGAGTATCGACCCGGTGATGGATCTGTCAAGCCTTTCCAAGACGTGAGACGTTGGCTTCCCAGTTTGATGTTGTTAAACCTGATTTTAGCTCCTGGAAGCCAAGTATCCGAGGGATGATCAAAACTCTGCCACAACACAGCTGCAGAAGAATTTGGCCCATCTCTCAATACGAGATTACCATTATCAAGCAGAACAGCTTCAACATCTGTGCTCCTACTAGAATTAACACCGGTCGACCAAAATGTTCTACTAGTCATATTATCATGAAGGATTAAGTTTCCATCTAATATTTTAAAAAAGAAGGTAGCCCTCTGGAGAGGAGATTCTCGATTTGCGACCCAAACAATAGTTCGTGGAGAGACTTGTTTGTACCACATGCCTATGTAGAATCCAAACATACCTGGTGTTGGGTTGAAGAGACCGAGTTCGAAAATATCACCACTGGAAACAATGGTCTTAAGTCCTGAAAGAGGTTGATCGGTAGAAATGGTGTCAGTTGCAGAAGAAGCTTGAAAAAACAAGAACATCGTCAAGACACCCAAGTATAACACGTTATTCTTGCAAGTCTCCATGTTCGCGTGTGATAACAAGATCGTTTTGAAGATTTGTGTAGCAATTATATAAGCCCTGTTCCGCGCGTAGACGTTTCAACAGCGATCGTTGACTGACAAAAAAAAGCTATTAACCGGATGATTTTGAAGACGCCGTAAATAACAGCAACACCACAAGTCCGCAACTAACTTTATTATGAAGCCTCTTCTTCTTTCTCGTCGACAACCCTCATCTTCTCCACAACGCCAAATTGGTAGCCTTCTTTCCTTCTAAAATTCGTCTCGGCCAACGAGTCAACTCTTACATTATGACCGACGACAAGTCAACTCTCACCGTTGGAAAGTTAACAACCTAACTCATTTTAAAAATAAAATTATACCTATTTTATTATACAAAGTTTGAACCGTTTCTCAGTTGATTACGTTGATTCAATTTTCAATCATCAATAAATTAATACTGGTAAGTATTGATCTACATTAGAATTGACAGCCAAATTAGAATTTTTTTAAAAGTTAAGATAGTATCTTATTATATAAAGTATAGTTTTTCAAAGTTAATAACTCATAGGATCCTGACACATAGCAAATCTATCGATCTTAAATTTTGACACGTGTAAAACAAAAATTTCTTTAAAAAAAAAAAAAAAGATATATTTAAATAATTTTAAAAATGTAAAATATAATTATAAGGATAATTTTAAATAACTAATATTTCTATAAACAATTTTAAAAATGTCAAAAGATAATAATAAAGAAATTATACTTTTTTAATAATTAAAAATATATATTTTAGTTAAACAAGAAGAAAAATCAGGCAAATTTATTAAAAAGGAAACATATGTTATTATATAAATAATATGATATAATTTTTTTTTTTAAAGTTAATAATTAATATTCTCATGAATTTCAAAGATTTTATCATGTGTCATGATTTAATTTAGGGAGACTCACAAAAATGCCCCTTTTTCAATACTCCTTTTCAAAAATGCCCCATTTGGCTGTCCATTTTTAAAAATACCTCTTTTTATGTACAAAATGACTAAATTACCCTTCTTTTAATAAAAGATATCACAAATATAAAGAAATATAACAAAATTAGGTCCACAAAATACAAAATATTTTTTGGCGGGAAAAGTGATCCCGCAATTTTTCCCGCCAAAACACTTGTAAAAACTTGTACAACCTTTAAAATACCTTGTAAAATTTTCCCGTAAAATTTTTTCCTGCCAAAAAAATTTTTTTGCGGGAAAAGTGATTCCGCAATTTTTTTGGCGTTAAATTTTTTGCGGGAAAAATTTACAAGGTATTTTAAAGGTTTTTTACAGGGTATTTATAAGGTTTTACAATGTATTTTAAAAGGTTTTACAACGTATTTATAAGGTATTTATAAGATATTATAAGATTTTACAAGCTATTTTATAAGGTTTTACAAGTTATAAGGTTTTACAAGTTTTTTATAAGGTTTTACAAGTTATAAATACCTTATAAAACCTTATAAGTACCTTGTAAAACCTTTTAAAATACATTGAAAAACCTTACAATTGGAAATTGTATGGAAATTGTATGGCTCATAATTTAGCAAGTTTCAACTCCTTCAATGGAGATTTCTATTCTAGCTCTGTTCACAAGCCGCTGTGGCTAAAACGTTTGATTTGTAAAGAATCTATTATTTGAATAAATTACAGTTTGCCGTAAAAAAAAAAAAAAAACCTTACAAAACACTTGTAAATACTCTGTAAAAACCTTTAAAATACCTTGTAAATTTTTCCGCCAAAAAAATTGCGGAATCACTTTTCCCGCAAAAAAATTTTTTTGGCGGAAAAATTTTTTGGCGGGAAAAATTTTGACGGGAAAATTTTACAAGGTATTTTAAAGGTTTTTATAAGTGTTTTGGCGGGAAAATTGCGGGATCACTTTTCCCGCCAAAAAATATTTTGTATTTTGTGGACCTAATTTTGTTTCAAATAAGGGTAAAATGGTAATTAAAAATTAAAAGAGGGCAAACTTAAAAATGGACTCTCAAAGGAGGCATTTTTGAAAAGGGGTATTGAAAAAGGAGCATTTTTAACAATTTCTCTTTAATTTTGAAATTTGATATTATCTCAATTTCTTTTCCAATTTGAAATATGTGATGATTTAATTAAACTAATCCTCATATTATTTATTTGAGTTTATTTTATCAATTAGAAATACGAGAGATCAATTTTGTTTTCCTTTTTTAATATTTTTTTACTAAACTGTGTTTTTTGTTTGTCCTCAATTATGATTGTAGTATTATTAAATTGTTTATTTCGATTTCTCTTTTCATATTTAAATTATCAAAGATTCATATATCATCGTGTTTAAAATTTTTTATTTTTAGTTTAACTGTTGTTTTTTTAAATTATTTATTTTGGTTTCTACGGTTTAAATTATATAAGATTTATAATATATCATAGTTCTAATGATTTTAGATAACGACATGTGTCATTATTTAAATTAAAAATTTACATTATTTAAATCAATTTTATTTTCTAATTAGAAATACGTGATGATTTTAAGTAAAGTTTTATATTGTTTATTTGAAATTCTTGAATATGTAAGAACCATATGTGCTCCTTCTTTGTTTTTGATAATTTGAATTTAATCATACTATTTCAAAATTATATAATTTTTTGAATTTATCAATTTTTATTGATTGATCATCAAGTCATTGCAATCGAGTATATATGAATCGAACCCGCAACGTTAGCTTGGAAGACTAGGGGATTTAGTTGATTTCTTATCTTTATATTTTTAATGTGTCTAATTAAAAACCACTTTGGTTTCATTCGCCAACTTATGATGAATATTTTTAATTTTAGTTCTTCATATAAGTATACCATGAGTTATTGCTATATGATATATCTTTCATTCGAAATAATTTTGAATTAATAATTTTAGTGGTTAAAGAAACAATGCAACAGTGAAAAAGTAAATATTTTTTTTTACATTTGAAAGAAAATTTCTACTTACAACTTTGATAATTAATTTTTTGTTAAATATGATTTTAATTTAAAAAAAATTAAACCCGTCTGGTCCTTATCTAGTTGTTAATAGAAAGGAGTTTAAAATGAAATAGGACTTTATATCATAGTTTTTTTCCTAATTAATAACAAAAACAAAAATCTATATATAATAGCAATCTAATAAATACCATTTGCACATCTGAACGGTTGCGTCTTTTTATCGCAACTTTTCGTTAATGTTTTTATTAATTAAAATATATATTTTACGGTTATGTTTTTTTTTTATAAATTGCATTCTGAATGTTTTCTACGGTTGCGTTTTTTTATTGTAACTCTTCATAAACAGTTGAAACCGCTTATTCGAATCATTGCAATATGTAGTTTATTTTACGAACAATTGCAACCTTTGGTTTATATATTTAGTTTATTTCACGAACAATTGCAATTTTTGGTTTATTTTATAAATAGCTATAACATTTAATTATCTACCGCCGCGTCTCTCGGTGTAACTTTTCATAAATTATTATTTTAATTCTTAATTTTTAATTACTAAAATGTATTTAAATGAGATTGTAACTATTTAATTGAACTGTTTCAACATTTGGATTATTTGACGATTTATTGCAACTTTTGGTTTTGTGTTACGAACCATTGTTATCTTTATTATATTTGATGAACTATTGCAACATTTGGTATAATTGACGAACTGTTGCAGTTTTTGGAATATTTGATATCACGGTTGCGTTACTCGGATAAGTTCGTCATATTTTTAAAAAATATTTAAATACTAAAATATATTGAAATGAATTGTTGTTACCGTTTAATTTAACACAATAGCATTTGGTTTATTTGACATTGAACGTTTTGGCTTATTTATCAAACCATTGTAATGTTTGGTTTATTAGTTTATGCTTTTTGCATTTGGAAATAGTTTTTTAGTTATAATTATTGTTTTTCTAATATTAATATACTTAATAAATGCTTGTGAGGGTTTTCTTCATCATAATTTTTAGTAAAATATATATTGATTTGTTATTAAAAAAATTCAAAATATTACAATTCATTATGATTTTTTCGTTTGATATTTTTTTAAATGATTTTTGAAATATATTCCCCCGCGACATCGCGGGGGTCCTGAGTCCTAGTTAATTTAATATTAGATTAAGAAAGTTTGTGGAAGCTCCTTGGCCCATTGGTTGACCAAGGGTTGATTAATGTTTCTACACCAAGAAGTCTGGGGTTCGACTCCCAGATATTGCGATTTATTAACAAATTTGCAGATTAATGGAGGTAAGTGTGCAGGAGATCTCCAGCGATGTACAATTATAGCCGTTCGCCAGGATTCTACGCAGAGAAGGAAGTGTAGCCAGGTTGTGGATCATTGAAGGTATTCATCAAGATCATGAAGAAGGAAAAGTAGTCTGTCGTGGATCTAATAAAGGTCGGAATGAATTATCAGTTGTTGAATCGTCTATGTAATAGTTTTCATAATTTGCAATTAGTCATAAATCCCGACAAAAAAAAAGATTAAGAAAGTTTTGTAAAAATGTTAATTAAGATAATAGTCTAAATAATAAATAATCATGTATAAGTTTGAATGGAAAATTAATTTTGAGTGGCCCAACGTTTTGTTCTTTGAGACAAGAAATGGTATCAACTATCAGCACTTCTTCTTTTTTCCAATCGATCATCTTTTTTTGTTTTTTTTTTTATTATCTATTTTCTCAATTATCTTTGAGACAATTAAGTACTCCGATTTACGATAGACTTGTTAATTGAACCGACCGATTCATACCAGAATCAACTAACCAATGATTACCTTCTGTCAAAGCTTAAACCGGACTATACTGTATAACAGATCTAGTCAAAGCCAAATCGCACGGATACCATTTTAGGCAACGGCCAAAAGTGACAATTTGGTAAGAACCAAACCTCTTATCTCTTTGTTCGAAAACGGTGAATAGTTATCCAAAAACCGAACCGAAGAAACACATTAAAAGCCACGTGTGAACCTTAGTCTGCCGATGCCGACACATGCGAACTCATGCAGTGAAGAAGCTAGTCACCACGTGGCACTCTCAGTCTCACCTGTTCAAAGAGATCTTTGAAGAACTAAAAAGAAGTCTAGAAATAGAAGCAACCTTCTTTTAAATTTAAACTCCTATATATAGTTATCTAACCCAACACGCAACAAAAAGAGAAAGAACCAAAAAAAAAACCTAAATTAGCGGAAGAAAAAAAAAGTTAAACCGAAAGCGAAAGCAAGCTTGATTGATATTTTGTGGGTTTCAAAGTTACAAGTTTTGATTACGAACACGCAAGTATAGCGTGAGATCTTGATTAGAGAGAGTTCTTGTATTTAATTATTAGATTCTTCAATCTTGTTTCTGTAAATTTCGGATATTTGAAAACAAGCAAAGATGTGTAGTTTGGCTACAAATCTTTTACTACCATCAAAGATGAAACCAGTTTTTCCAGAGAAACTGAGCACTAGCTCACTCTGTGTCACCACTAGAAGATCCAAGATGAAGAACAGATCTATTGTTCCTGTAAGAATCTCAAATCTTTTCCTCTATACTCTGTTTTCAAAGTTCCTATTTTTGTTAATAATTTCATTATTTGTTTGGTTTAGATACGTTTCTATGAAAATCTATTACTAATTCTGGAGAATTTGAGAAATAGTAAAAAAAAAGTTCTATTGGTTTGGTTTGTATATATACTCTGTTTTTTAGGGTTTTATCTCTTTGCGTTGAGCGTTTTTTGGATCTAAAATTTAATGAATCTTATTGAAGATTTGATATATTTCCCTCATGTTTTGAATGGATAAGGTTGCAAGATTGTTTGGACCGGCGATTTTTGAAGCCTCCAAATTGAAAGTATTATTCTTAGGAGTTGATGAGAAGAAGCATCCAGCAAAACTTCCAAGAACTTACACTCTAACTCACAGCGACATAACCGCTAAATTAACTTTAGCTATATCTCAATCCATCAATAACTCTCAGGTATCATAAACTACCCCATGGTTTACAAAAATAAGGGTTTAGGGTTTAGCGTTTTAGGATATTGATGTACTTGTTGGACTGTGATTTCACCAGTTGCAAGGATGGGCTAATAAATTGTTCCGGGACGAAGTAGTGGCCGAGTGGAAGAAAGTGAAAGGTAAAATGTCGCTTCATGTTCATTGTCACATTAGCGGAGGCCACTTCCTCTTGAATCTCATTGCGAAGCTTCGGTACTACATCTTTTGCAAAGAATTACCGGTGGTAAGTTAATTTTGTGCAATCTTTTTTTAGTAATAGTCTTGTGGTTATTGTCATGTTAATTAAGAGATATAAAAAAAATTGTAGATAATTTTTAACTTGTATGGCGCAAGCAAAGATTGCAAGATGTCGGTTGACTTATATTGGACCTATTCATTTTTATAGGTGCTGAAAGCTTTTGTCCATGGAGATGAGTACTTGTTGAATAATTACCCTGAGCTACAAGAATCTCTTGTTTGGGTTTATTTCCATTCCAACATACCGGAGTACAACCAGGTCGAATGTTGGGGCCCGCTTTGGGAGGCCACGTCGCACGACGGAAATAGGACCCGCAAAAAGAGTGAAACTCTACCGGAGCTACCTTGTCCTGATGAGTGCAAATGTTGCTTTCCGCTGGTTAGCACGATCCCATGGTCTCATCGTCATTATCAAAATAGCGGAGCGGATGAGAATGTCGCGGATGGCCTGTTTGGAAGCTCTATACCTAACCCTGAGAAATCAAAGGGATAAATGATCCATCATAGATCTAATGTAAATGTATATTTTCATTTTTCTTTGGTGGTTAGGAAAGTTATAAGGAACATAAAAGTCTATTTGGTCGGTGTTAATAGGGAATGAAAATTGTATAACATAAGTCTCAGTATTATAAATTCATTCAGTAGTAGTTTTATAAGGTGAATAGTATTAGACCCACCCACGTGTTATACATGTCTTTTTATTGTATGAATAATCGACACAAGATAAATAGTAGGATTTGGCATCAAGTCACGAAATTAAAAGACCTCTACTTTTAGAAAATATATGTTTTTGTATCGCCTCTACAATTCTAAGAGAGTGAGAGTGAGAGAGAGAGATGTGTAGCTTGATGGCAAACTTGTTGCTCCCAGCAAACCTGAGACCAAATTTGTCAGACAAAGAGAGAAGAAGCTCAATCCCTTCAACTACTAGAAGTTCCAAGAGGAAGAAGCAATCTATGTTTCCTGTAATAATCTCAATCCTTTCCCTGAGAAAACTTTTCAAAGCTCTGTTTCTGGAAAACAAAATGAAAATCTCTATTTGTTTTATTTAATCAAACCTTAATGTTAATTTTTTTTTCTTTTGAAATGGTGAAGGTTGCGAGACTATTCGGACAGGCCATTTTCAAAGCTTCTAAACTGAATGTCATGTTTGTAGGAGTTGATGAGAAGAAGCATCCATCAAATCTTCCAAGAACTTACACTCTAACTCATAGTGACATAACCGCAAACTTAACTTTAGCTATTTCTCACTCTATCAACAACTCTCAGGTAATTAGTTATTCATTAACTCTCATGGATTTAGAACATAGAGTTTTAGCAAAGCTGATGTAAGTTTTTATCCCATGGTTGCATCAGCTGCAAGGATGGGCAAACAGGTTGTACCGGGATGAAGTAGTTGCCGAATGGAGGAAGGTGAAAAGTAAAATGTCGCTTCACGTTCATTGTCACATTAGTGGCGATCATTTTCTTTTGGATCTCATTGCGGAACTTCGTTACTTCATATTTTGCAAGGAATTACCATTGGTAAAATATTTTTAGCCAAGTATAGTCTATAGTCTACGGGTATCGACTTCTTAGGCGAAGTAATGGATCGATTATTGTTGGATACTTCAACGTTGATTTATAGGTGTTAAAAGCTTTTGTGTGTGGAGATGAGAACATGTTAAACAATTACCCTGAGCTACAAGACGGTTATGTTTGGGTGTATTTTCATTCCAACATCCCCAAGTTCAACAAGGTGGAATGTTGGGGTCCGCTATGCGAGGCCACCTCGCATGATGGTTGTAAGAGTCAGCCGTGCGAAGCCTTACCGGAACCGCCTTGCTTTGATAAGTGCAGCTGTTGTTTCCCGACGGTCAGCACGATCCCCTGGTCTCATTCTCATGACAGCTATGGTGAAGAGGATGATAGTGTAGCTATAGCCGGAGGGAATCTTGTGACTGAGTACATGTATAATCGAAGTAAACAAAAATAGTAACACATATCTGTCTATGTTGGATAATTCATGGTGGTGGGTCGAGTCATTTCTTACAACAATAATGTCCGTATACAAGTGGAACGTAAATTTTATCATCCTATTTTTTTCACTTTTGAACAGAAGGTGACTCGGTCTTTTAGAATAATTAGGAGAATCAAACAAGACACCTGATTGTTTGTATTAAAAACGTGGGGGCAATATTATTTGGCGAGGAAAAGACTAGTCTATATTTTTGGTCCCACCAACTGATCACGACACAACATGAAAATTTTGTAAAATGAAACACAAGATATCGATATTTCCAAAAGATATTCTATGGTGCAAATCCCATTTATATGAATGAGTAATTAGAATATTAGAAACTATAATGATGATTGTTTACATGGGTATACTGTATACATGCACTAACTTTACAATTTCCATTAATTAGTTAAATAGTTTTATCCGATAGCACACATAGTTTTAACAAATATAGTATTTTATCCGATATCACACAGTTTTAACAAACTTACTATTTTATCCGATATTAAGCTATCTCCATCCATGCACATTTATTCATCATACACTTGCTTGCTATTTTGGCCAATAACACTCTATTTTACCAAATGTCACGCCACGATATTTCATAACATTTCACAATTTCGCTTGACTACACAAAAATACTTTGGTCAATCCAAGCGAATATACCTTACCTCATATTTAGCATTTTGCCACCATAGTCATAATTTAATTTAGTAGTTTATATTTTGTAAGCAGATCTCTAAAAGTCCGAGATGATTTTGTATATATTTCTAATGAATCAATATTTATTTTTATTTTTTTTTTGGTAAAAGAATCAAATTTTTCTTTTTGGTTCTGCATGGTGTGTTATAGTCACTGGGACCACCTTCACGTGGAAAATGCGGGGAGACAATCGAGAGAAGTTGATCTTTGTGACCATTTACATTTTACTTCCACACAACTCAATCTTCATCTCTCTTCTCTATCTTTATCTCAGTCATGGGTCTTCCAGAAGATTTCATCAAGGAGCTTCAGATTCCAGGGTACGTAGTTAAGATACTTTACGTCATCGGTTTCTTTAGAGATATCGTCGACACTCTTTGTCCTTACATTGGTCTACCTAGTTTTCTTGACCACCACGAGACCTCTCGACCCGACCCGGCCCGACACGGTCTCTCCACGTCAGCGAGTCTTGCCAACGAGTTAATCCCGGTGATTCGGTTCTCGGATCTCTTGACCGATCCGGAAGATTGCTGCACGATTTGTTTATCCGATTTTGACTCCAACGATATGATGAGACAGCTACCCAAGTGTGGACACGTGTTTCACAATCGTTGTTTAGACCGTTGGATCGTTGACTTCAACAAGATGAAGTGTCCGATTTGTCGGAACCGGTTCTTACCGGAAGAAAAGTACACGCAGTGTGATTGGGGTTCTGGTTCAGATTGGTTTAATGGTGAAGTGGAAAGTTCCAACTAATTGGTGCTTTTAATTTTTTTTGTCGGCAGGTTGTTTGTTGTATAATTTCCAGTAGAACTCTTATGTATACTAATCGGGAAAATATGTACATGGAAAATATGGATCAAAGCGGGATATTCGACCTTTTTACTGTTGTTATTTGTGTTTTGCTCTAATAAAAACATTTACCGTATGTTAATATCTGATTTGTTTTTTTTTTCAGCCTAATATCTGATTTGTTTTGAGTTATTATGTGTACTCAACTACTCACATTTTTTTCGAATAGAATCAAACAGATACAGAAACGAATAATGTGACATGTCCTACTCCTACTATGTATATCATTTGAGAATGATAGGTAACTAATAATATACTAAATAACAACCCGCACTATGTGCGGAATAAAGTGATTCGAGTAAAATTATTGTGATTAAAATTATTATATGGGATCCAAGATCCGTTTGTGTAAAACGAAACATGTAATAATTTTTTGTTGTTTTATTCAAATTTGGGACTATTTCGTGTAAGAATACGTTTTACCCGTGAAATATTTGAACGTGGAATAAAGCTTCAACGTGATAAAGAAAGTATTGACGAAATGTTACCATTTATGGCAATATGCCTTTCTGTATGTTTGAAATATGTCGAGATTTTATAGTATAACTTTTTTTTTTTTAAGTATAAGAAATCCAAAAATTTAGCAAAGATGAAATTTGATAGTTTCCAAGTTAAGATTATGTAGTGTTCCAAATATAAGATTCTTAGATTATGAATATATTATTTACGAAATGGTTATAATGTGGCCAGATTTTGGTTTATATATAAATGTGGTTATAATATTTTTTCTTCGAAAGATATAAAAATTGATGAAAGATGTAGAGATTTTGTAGTTTTGAATTCGAGATTATCTTATTAATTATTTACATTTTACTTCCACACAACACAATTTGATGAAATTTTTTAAACTGAAAATTATCTAGTTTGACTCAAATCTAGAGAAAAATAACTAGATTAACACCCAAATATTGTGGTTTACTAGAATAACACAATTTTTGTGTTAAAAGACCAAATACCCATTTTATTTTCAATTCTATTAAAATAAATAATTAACATATAATAATTAAATTAAAACAAAAATTTAAAAATACAAAAAAAAATTATAAAACGAAAATTTAAAAAAAAAAAAAAATTGAAAAAAACGAAAAAAAATACAAAACCAAAAAAAATATATATATAAATTGAAAAAAACATAAAAAAATAAAAAAACGAAAAAAAAAAACAAAAACCCATTTTATCTTCAATTCAGTGAAAATAAAATAATTAACATATAGTAACTAAATTAAATAAAAAATTAGAAAACAATACAAAACGATAAAAAAATATAAAATGAAAAAAAATACAGAACAAAAATTTTTTTTAAAAAAAAACGAACAAAATACAAAAAAATAGATAAATTAGAAAGAAAAATAAATATATAAAAAACGAAAAAAAATTATCTTTATCATATATTAACGAGAAGACAACCACACATAAGCCATATATTATAAATAAGTCTGTCGCGATAAGAATATGTCTGTCATTACTTTATTGTGCAGATTAAAATTCTATTTTCATCAATAAAACTGCCATCATACGACAGATTTTTTTATAGCCTATCTGAAATCTGTCGTAATATAAAAAAAATCTGTCATAACATGAAACATTTCGGTCGTGAGTATATGTCATTCTAGCAATTTATAATTTTATATAACAAATCTGCTATCATACTCCAGATTTTCGTTAAGAAAAAAAAAACTGTCATAACATAAAATAAATCTGTTATCACTAATAAGTCAAACTAGTAATTATTTTTTTATTAACAGATCTACTACATTATGACAGATTTTTATCGAAAAATATAAGTCTGACGCCACTAAAACAATACACATTTTAATAAATCTGTCAAAATTACGAAAGTCTGTGGTGTCATCATAAAATAAGTCTGTCGTGAGAAAAAAATCTGCTACAAATTAAATATCTGTCGTAACCTATTTTAAGTAAGTCTGTGGGAGAAAAAAATTCTGTCGCAAAAAATCTGCCATAGAAAAATAAGTCTGTCATGGAAAATAAACCTGTCACAACTAACCCAGCAGATTTTTCAAATAATTTTTTTTTTCCAAATATTTTTTCTCCACGTTTTTTAAATATATTTAAGGGTAATTTTGACTTTTTTTTTATTCCTAACAAAGAGAGAAATGGTATTATGGTCATGAAAATAACTCATTTAACCCCCAATTTTTTTGAGACATTCTAGTAATTAAACTCATAATTTGGGTTAATCTAGTAACTTTCCCTTTTTTAAAAGAAGTTTGAACATAGGTTATGTGAGAAAGTTAATAATACTCACAAAACCAATAAACAATTAGTAATTGGAGATCACAAAGGAGACATAACGTTGGTTAAGTGCCCTAAAAGCATAAAGATCTTTAGAACCTTTTAACTCCGGGTCATGGAGAAATCTACATTCTACATTTTCTTTGTTGTAATCAAAAGTTTCAGAAAATATTATATTTACAAAAAAAAAAAAAATCCAATCTGTACAACGGAGAAGAAAATCTAAAGAAACCCAGATCACACAAAACTAATAAAACTTAGGTTTGATCTGTTGCCACTAACTTAGTCTTTCTCATCTTTGCATTCTCATGAGAAAGACTTCACACAATCTCGGGGGAGGTTTGGCTAGGACGACCAACTAATCTGGCTGTGTTTAGCTTCATCTTCATCGCCCTGATTTCGAGAATCATGTCAAGATTTCACCGGATTGTTGTTCTACCAAAAGATAGTGCCCCGATTTCGCTCTCTCTGCTCTGAGAATAGAAAAAGAAAAAGAGAATGTTGTGTGTTATGCATTGTTCATTTTCACAAGGTTTAAGGATTAGGAATTGCGAATATATGCTTTGGGTTCTTTACCTGAGATTTCGGAGAAGGGAAGACATTCCAGAATCTTAAGGTTTCATCTCCTGCTCCTGTCACAATCGTCTGCAACATATACAAGAAAAGTGTGTTGATGCAAGTGTAGATGAACAACAACATAAGAAAGTAAGCAAAAAATATAAGATGATGATTAAGAATAAGCAATGAGAAAAAGAAAAAAAGTAACCTGTCCATCAGGTGACACCGCAAGGTACAGAACGCGGTATGTGTGACCCGTGAGAGTTGCCAACTGTAATAGAACAGGTTCAATCATTCAAATCCCAAAATTCAGTAACAAATCAAAGAAACCGAACTGAAGAACAAAGAATACTTACTTTAGACATAGTTGGATATTTCCAGACGATGATTTGGTTCTGGGAATATCCGTGAGTGCTCACAAGCTCATTCACGTTCTTAGACCATACTAAATTACACACCTGCGTGTAAAAAAATCGATTATGTAGCTATAAAACCACAATGTGAAATGTCAATTGTTTATAAATTAGCATAACCGGATTTACCTGACTGTTGGTGTCTACGCAACTCAAATGAGTGTTTGTAGTTGTGTTCCAGAAACGAATACATCTATCAGCAGTGCCACCACCGGAAGCAAGAAGTCCATAATGATGTGGGGACCATGCAATGGCTTTCACTGCTGCGGCGTGTTCACAGTATCTCAAAACCGGTTGTGTTGAATGTTGGTTCCATACAAAAAGCTGCAAGATCCTAGAATCATTACCCATGCTTGAAAAATCATGTTAACTTCAGACAGAGAATGAAGATTATATATTTACCTTATTGTCATTTCCACCTGATGCTAGCTCGCGATTGTCAAAAGACCATTTGAGTCCACATATTTCGGATTTGTGACCTTTTAGCTTACTGACATGATCTTCTTGAGTCCGAATGTCTCTCTGAAGTATGCTCTTGTCTCTACTACCTGAAGACAGAACAGATGAGCTCCATGCTAGGGCTCCAACTCTTAGACGATGACCTTCCATTGTTCTTATCCTATTGCATCGTAACACATCCCAGATCTAGTAAAAGAAATCAGTCAAGATATCATGACACCTTCCTCAAATCTTAAGACAAATATCCATCTTAACCACCAATGATCAAGTTAATGCAGCCAATATGATTCAGTGAACCAAGGTAGCTAGTGCATTCCTGTGAAATAACATTTGCATAAGCAACATCCTCAAGGTCTAACTCAACCTAGTTTCCGAAAAAGATTCATTCCAGATTCAAGAGTTAATGTATATAAAGGCATGTATAGATTCAAATAGCCAAGTCTGTCTTGATCATCTAACCTGTACTGTTCCACTACTAGTTCCAATAGCCAAATGTGTTCCACGTAGTGCCCAACCCACTGAGCAAACGCTTTCATCAACCCCAAGATCGCATAACTTAGTTACCTGCAAATATCAGAGAAAGATTCCCATCACAAAAGACACTATCTAAGAAAAGAATAAGACAGTAGTTACAAATCAGGAAGAAAAAAAGAAAGAAAGATACTCACGTTGCTACTACAAGCATTCCACAAATACACGCAGTTCCCTAATCCCACTGCCAGAACATTATGTGCTGACCAATCCACAAGATTCAAGTAAAAATCATCTTGCAGAGCCGGCGCATCCAATACCTAACAACAACAACAACAACAACAAGCCTCTACTATCATCCACAGGGCAAATGCAACAAAAAGGACAAACCTTTATAATCAAACTAGATAAATAGTAGACAGTACTCATTCTTCCAAAACAGTCCAGTCCCCAAAGATCTCAGAAGTTTCATACATGCACACAAATAGATGAAATGTAGGAACAAAATCAAGAATCACAACTCTCAAAAACCTAAATCCACCAAATTTACACGAATCCATCCAAGAACCCTAATTTCAACTCCACAACCCCTAAAAACCCCAGTCAAAACAAACACTCACCTTATAAGGAGACCTAAGAATCTTCCTCGGAGACTTAACAGGACTAGGGCTAACACCACTCATCACCACATCAGAACCAAAAGGCGGATACAAATTCAAAGACCTCTGCGTTTCCGTCTTAAACCTAAAAATATTACTCGACGGAGAAAACCCATTAACAACATCACTCTTCTCCGGCGTAACCGGACCAAAAAGTGCCGTTTTCAAAAGACTCGCATAAGAACCAGCCCCATCTTCTTTCCCATCTTTCTTCGGCGAAGGAGAAGCCAAATCGAAAAGCGCGAAATTGGAACCAGATCTACTTGGAATAAACCTATCTGAGTAAATAGGTTTCGAAGGAGAGTGATAATGATTTGAATCAATTAAACGGTTGATTCGTGACTCAAGTGAGACCGTCGGTCGATTCATCGACGGTGGAAGATTCAGCTGAGAATCTGTCTTCTTCTTCGGTGTTGTTGATTCATCTTCTTCCATGGTTGATTTCAACCTCTTACTGTTTCTTTCCTCCAGATTTGAGATTTGGGTTGAGAAAAAAATGAAATCTTTCTGTTTTTTTTTTTCTTCACTAAAGGTTTTTTTTTTCTTTCCCGGGAAAATTGTTGAGGGAAACAGAAAATGTCAAGAGAATTGGTGCGAAAATAAGGGAGAGATCAAGTGTGGTAGGGTTTATGGTAAGATACAATATTTCGTTATCTTATTGGACCGAATAATTGGGCTTGAAACTTATTTTTAGCCCAATAATATATCGAAATTTTTGGTTTGTTATTATTTTATTTTTTTCTGTATATGATTTAAGCCTGTAAGGTAATCAACAAGAGGCTGAAAGTTTTTAAATTATAACTTTTTTAGCAAAATTTTAAATCTATTTATTTATACAGTTATAGTGAAATGTGGATAATAATGATTTGCTTAGCTGTATATTGTGTTAGAGATTTCAAGGTGATACTTTTCTATATATGCAAATGCAACTTTTAGAAAAATATAGAAATCCATAAGTAGACATAAATTGATTGGTTTGACTATCTTAGATACATTGGCCCGCTACAAAACAAGGAACATAAAATAGCTAATTATTAAAATTTATACATAGGATTTTTACCGTTTAGGGGTTATCTTATTAATGCATTAATAAAAAAAAATTAAATTAAATCATTTTCTTTAATTTCAACAATACCAGAATTAATTTATAAGAAAGGAGTTTTGACCACTAGTATGCTTACCCTGAATCTATTTAAAATAATGTTTTTCAAAGTAATTTTTACAGTAATGTATAAAATAAAATAAATAGGAAAAAATGTAAATAGGGAAAAAATAGATTTACAACTTATGAACAATTTTAATAATTATTACTAAGTTTTATTATTCAAAATATTTAATTTTTATTATCAAAATTCAGAAGTATCAATTTAGTCAAAAATTTAAAATATTGTTGACTATGCAATGTATAGAAAGATATTTTAACAAATATAACAATAACGGTCAATGATATTACCGGGAAACAAACGGTAATTCAAAATTTCAAAATACCGTTACCATATAGATGACTGTCTATTTTTTTTTTCAAACATAGTAGTAACTTTTTAACCAAAATAAATACAAAATTCTGGAATTTAAACTAATTTCGTATCGAAAAAATACTGCCAAGCCAACGGTATTCGAGGGAAATAACGGTAATTCAAAAAATAAATAAATAGAAATAAAAACTGGCAGTCAATCTAATCACAAACACCTAAAATTAATAGATATATGCATGTTAATTGGTCGTGTAAGACTAGATTTCTTGCATTAATTACCTTCAACATATTATTGAATCACTCTTTAATCTCTACTCATATTTTCAGTATAAAAACATAGTGTCCCTCTGCAAAACATTTATCAGACAACTATCATTTTCTCGTCTAAAATACCCAAAACATTTCTCTCTTTCACTCTCTCGCCGGAGCTTTCACTGATATCATATTTCGTTGTCATGTCATCCGCAGATGAAGTGATAAGAACTATTCACGTACTTCTTAGACTCGGTGACTTTGTCGGAGTCCAAGATGTCGTGAACAAGAACAAGGTATTATTCAGTGAACGGCGAGATGAATTTGAGAAAGCGGCGGCTATCTCGGCCGTTCTCACGGCCGCGGAGAACCCGCTTCCGAATGGATTGATGGATTGGTATGGGATGATTCGGGTGAAACCACCCGGACCTGTCTTATCGGAGGACTTCGAGAAGTTGATGAATCTATTGAACTCCAGTAACAACCCTTTTCCATTTTGTCAGGAAGCTCGTGTGAGAGCCTCGTTAGCTTGGTCGTATCTGTCCGATCCAACCTCAAAGGCAGAGTACGATAACGCTATGTCCAACAAGGATAACCTTGTAATCGAAGACCAAAGCGGTGACATAACCGATGTTGGTGGTCTTTGCGGAGATGGTAGCAAAGGTGAAGTGGACACAAGAAAGCGAAAGGCGGATAGTCTCAGTTGTTCTGATTTGCCAGCATCAGAGTACTTGAAAGAGTTTCAGGAAACGGAAGATAATCCCTTGCCGCCGGCGGAGACACAACAGGCTCCCAACAATGAAGTTCCATCGAAAGACACTTCCTCTGTCCCCGAGAAGCCTAAAGTTGGTCCAGGACCTGACGATGAGGTTGTGATTATTTCTGATGACGAGGATGAGGAATACGTGGGCCGTGATATTATATCAATGGCTAGAACAGCGAAAGTGCGCATCGTTGATGGAAGGAAAGTGAAATTTATTCCATTGAGGAAGAAGCAAAAATAAGGACAAGACTTGTTCAAGAAGAAGATACTCTACTATTAGATTATTATTCTAAATTTTATTTTAGATAATAATTGAGGTTGTAATTTCATTTTTCTTGATATCGTTTGTATTACATCTTCTCTTTCAGTATTAAATTTTCTTGTCTGAAATATCAAATCTGTTATTACTTTAATCTCCTCTTGGTCATTATTTCAATGTAGGCTCTCGTTCTTATTTCTCATTAACCTCAATTACCTTTTTTTTTGGGGTCAAAAACATCCATTTAATTACTTTTGGTATATTCTCCTTCTTCTTATTATTGCATATTTTTTTCTTTATATAGACACAACAAATCAACATTCCCTTCATAGTTTTACTTCTGCTTCTTTCTCTCTGTTACACACTCTCTCATCAATCAAAATTCATCTTCTCTATTTTCCTCCATTCTTCCAAACTAGGTCAAAAGTAAAAGGCATATAAATGTGTTAATTTATGGGCCTCAACCAATTCTTCTCAAGCCCAAATCCGAATTCAAGCGTGAAATTATTACAGTTAGGCCTATCTGGCCCATCTCCTTTACTTGCAAAATGGATTAATAAGAGAGAAGGTTAGGGTTTGCATATAAAAAGGTCTGGCCTATTATCCTTTATGTTCCAGAATAGAGAGAAGGTGAGGGTTTGCATCTCAAGAAAGATTGTGGCCTATCCTTTAAGTTCCAGAACAGAAGGTGTTTCAATGGCAGAGAGGGAGAGAGTTGAACTGAGAGAGAGAAAAAGAAAAAATAAACATTTAAGTAAAGTTCGAGTCTTTATCTTAAGCTTTGTACTAAATCTTAATTGATCGATTTTAGAAGTTTATTGGACAAAGATATATATGTATAAGACAATCTAAGTTCCGTGATGGAAAAGCTAAGCATTACACATGCAATCTGAGTTATGGTGATTTGATAACAGAAAAAGCACATCCGATCCAGGTATTTTACACATTTGATGGTACTGTAGTTTAGGGTTTTAAAGTTTCCAAGATCGTAACTGTGATACGTTGTGTCAGTGCCATGCTTAGACGTGTGGTGGCCTAAGACACATCTAGAAAAAATGTTTATGGTAATATTTCAAAAAAGTAATTATAATATTCAATCGAAACAAAATATTAGTAACAAAAACTGATAAAGTAAAAGAAAATAAAAATAAGTTATATGCTTTGTTTTTATATGTTTTCTAAAAATATTCTTTGTTTTTCTAATAATATTGTTTGTTTTTAATATATTTTTTTTACTTATTATTATATATATTACTAAATAATGTGTTTTCAAGATAAGAAAATCTGCTCTAAATAATTAAAGGCATAGTTAAGAATATAATTTCCATTAAACAAATATTTTGTATCAAACTAACTAAATAGATATACTACTTTCTTACAAATGAAAGCAGATGATCGTGATTAGTGTTTAATGAAATGAGAGATTGTTGAATTGTTAAGTCAATTTTAGAAAAAGTAAACTTATGAACAATATTTATAATTAATGCTAAATTTATTATTCAAAAGGATTTATTTTATTGTAGAAATCTCAATTTAGTCAAAAGTTTAAAATATAGTAGACTATGAAATGTATAGAAAGATATTTAATATATATAAACGATAATGATCAACTCTTTCCCTCGAAATAAACGGTAATTCAAAATTACAAACTATAGTTATCATATAGTTAACGGTATTTGTGTAAAATAAACGGTAATTCAAAAAATAAATAGAAATAAAAAATAATAATAATTAAACTTTTTTTTTTTTTGAACATCATCATAATAAAACTCCTGATTAAAAATAGAAGATAATCACTCTGCATTAATTACTTGGTCGAAGTTGTTAGACTAGATTTCCCTTCATTAATTACCCGCTAAAACAAAATATTCTTCCCTAACAAATCAAATATAAAACCATATTCTCCTTGTGCAAAGAACTTGCATCATCGTCTAAACTACCAAAACACACCTCTCTCTCTATCTTTTCACTAGATCGTTGCCATGTATTCTGGAGAAGGTGCTTCACAAACCCGCACAGCCCCCGAAGATAATCCAATCCAAAGGTGCCACCAACTTCTAGAGTTGCGTGACTTTAAGAGCGCTCGATATATCATTCAAATGAATAAGCGAGTAAGCAAGAAACGTCATGATGAGCTTGAGAAAGCCCTAGTCATTTGTGACATCCTTATCGCTGCAGAGAACCGTCTTCCCCATGGGTTGTTGGATTGTTACGGCATGATCCGGATGGACGGACCTGGACCAGTATTATTTGAGAACATCGAGAAGATATTGAATCTTTTGGGATGGGGAGACATTAGTAACCCTTTTCCATTTAGACATGAAGCTTCTGAAAAAGCCTTCTTTGCTTGGTCGCTCCTGTCCAATCCAACCATCAAGGAGATGTACGATTACGCTATCTCGGACGAGGATAACCTTGAACCCCAAGGAAATGTAGGCAGCAGCCAAATCGGTGATGGATTAGGCGATGACATAACCTATGGTGGAGAGAACAAAAGAAAGCGAAAGACGCGTAGTCTCATTTGTTCTGATTTGCCTGGATCAGAGTGCTTGAAAGAGTTTCCGGTAGCGGATGTGAATCCCTTGCCGCTGGCGAGGAAACGACAGGCTCCGCACAATCGGTTTCGATGGAATGACACTTCCTTTGATCCCAAGAACCATAATGTTGGTCCTGGAACTAACAATAAGGTGGTAGTTGTTTATGACGACGCTGAAGAGAAGGAGTATGACATGAGCTTGAGCAGCGAACTGCGCATAATTAATGGAAGGAGAGTGAAAATTACCATTGAAGAAGCAGCAAAAGTAGGTGCTAATGCTAGTTGTTCAAGATGAAGACTATGTTCAAGCGTTTAAGTGTTGTTCCTTTAGACCATTATCCTATTTTTTTCTTTTTCATAATAAAACTGATGTTGTAATTTCATTTTTATTTATGTCGTTTTTATTTCATCTTCTTCTTTCAGTCTCATATTTTTCTCTTGTCTGAAATCATCTCAATCTTTCTTATATTATATTAAATCATCTCAACCATTAATTTTTTTTACAAGTCATTTTTACGCGAAAATAAAATGCGTAAGATCATTCCAAATACATATGCTATCGGCAGTCTCATGTACACGATAATATGTACAACAGTACAAGCCTAAATGGTTAGTATGCAATGGGTTATTGTTAGCATGCTTAAGAGCAACCACGGAAACTCGAAAAACAACACTCAAAAACTTTAAAAGTGGATTTTCAAAGGTATATAAGTTAATCATGACTTTTCAAAAAGTTTGAAATGGAGTTGATGCAGACCACACACGTTCAGTGATACTACAATTTGTTAGATTTCAAGATTGCATATACATAATACTGTACACGTATGTAATTAACCAACTAGCCCAAAACAACTTAAAGCTCGTTACAATATTTTCAATAACTCATTTTGTAAACAGTTAATTCCATGTATTGTGTTTAGCTCCTAAATAACGAAGATCTTACAATTTGTGCTTCAACAAAACTATAGAAATGCACACCCAAAATAGAAATAAGAAAAAATTAAATATAGATCAATAAAAGTTTTGACCAATTAATTTTATCTTCGGAAGCATCAATTTAGTTAAGAATTTTAAAATATAGTTGACTATACAATATATAGAATGATAATCTAACGAATATAACATTACCGGTCTAACGGTTTCCCGCGAATTAAACAGTAACTAAAACAATAATTAGAAATACAAACTTTCAAGGAAACTTATCACAAACTCGTGAAAATATACATGTTAATGGTCATAGTTGTAAGACTATATTTCATTTTTTAATAAAACTGAGGTCTTAATTTCGTTTTTCTGGATATTGTTTGTGTTTCTTCTTTTTCTTTTAGTCTCTGATTTTCATGTTTGAATCTACTTTATTTAATAATAATAATATTTATGATTATATTCTCATGCTTTTTTCTCATTAATCACCCATTTTATTACGTGTGGTACCTTAACCATACTTTTCTTCTTATTATTAAATGTTCTAAGCCACAAACCCAAAATAGATCGAAAACCAAATCTCAAGAAGTTATGTAATGGTTAGAGTTTGCATTTTTCTGTATGTCAACAACTTTACAAGATTACCTCAAATAAACCAAATCTCATGAACATTGTTTACATATGTGATATAACGCAGTTTGATATGAATTTTTTCGTGTCAAGTTATCCACTTTAACATTAGCACTACGAGGAACCAAAAATAAAGAAAAATAGTTGAATTCTTCCTTATCAATTTGTATTTCCTCCAAGTATGTGGAAAAAGCTGGCTACTTGGTAAGGGACTTCACCAGATTTGAATAGTCTCTGAGCAATACTACTTCTCGCTTGTCGGCACTAATCATACACTTCATTGCTCAGACGAGTACTTCCACCTATGTATGTAACAACACTAAACTTCGTCTAGAAGCTCCCATGGTTGGTATGATCGTTTGGTAGCAAACAAAACCATCATGTTCTTGATAAATTGTCACTTTTTCTAAGAACTATCCACAAAACATCGATAACCCGAAAAAATTGACTCATATGATCCACTTCTCGCTCGAGTTTGCATATTCAGTTACACAATTACTTTTTCAAAACAAAAATATTCAAATACACAAAAGAAATATAAAATGTATTAATTTATGGGCCTTGACCATTTCTCCTCAAGCCCAAATGTGAATTCAATCGTGAAGTTATTAAACAGTTGAAACCTCGATAAATTAATACTCGATAAATTAATAAATATGATAAATAATAAATTTTACGGTCCCTAGTCGGGTTAGGGTAAAAATTAACCAAATTCGATAAGATATTAAGAGAATAACTTTTTTGAAATTCCTATGTAAAAATATGGTCCCAATAATATCATAAATTAATAATCATGTAAACATATATATGTTTTATATAATATTTTTAGTGGTTTTATAAAACTAGCCAAACTTCTGTAAGTTTTGAAATTTTGAATAAGTATGTTTTTCCAATAGTCGTATAGGCTTTTCAAATATAACCATTGATGTTACTATTTATAAATTTGAATGTATGTATATCGTTTGTATATGTGAATTCTATAATCTTTGTTATTCATTGTCACAAAAATTGCTTTTTATCTAAATGTTAAATGATTAAGTTTAAAACTAAAGAATTTATAACATACAAAACATTCATTATATTTAGATCAAATTGTTTTAACTCATACTTTTTATAAATGTCTTAACAATTAAAACAAAAATCTCCATAAATTAATAAATATTAATATACACTATAAATTAATAAATACTCATTTATTAAAAAATTAGTATCATTATAAATTAATAAAATAGCATAGTCCCAACATTACTAATTTATAGAGGTTTGACTATAGTTGTCTTAGCTGGCCCATTTCCCTTACTTGCAAAATGGAAATCTAGAAAAGGTTAGGGTTTGCATATAAAAGAAACAACTTGGTACTCAAGAAAGATTGAGTTGTATGAGTATCCTTAAATAAAAAAAATTCTTTTTAAAACAAAATCATTTTTAATTTTTCAATATCTGAATTAAAAATTTTCATTTTATTAAGATAGAGATTTTAAAAGGACTTTTGGTTACTAGTATGCTTACACATAATCTATTTCGAATTGTAAGTTTTTTTCAAAGTAATGTTTATAGTGATAAATTTAACAAAAAAATATAGTCAAAATTCACGCTTCATAATTTAGTAACAAAGTTAGAAAATGCACACCCAACTATATAGAAATAAGAAAAAAATTAAAGATAGATAGATGATATATACTATTCTTACAAATACAAAAATTATGAACAATCTCAATAATCATCACCCAAATATATTACTTAAAAATAATTTAATTCTACCATCAAAAATCTCAATTTAGTCAAAACTTTAAATATAGTTGACTGTGCAACATTGGAAGATATTTTAACAAATATAATAATAACGGTCAATGATATTCCTGCAAAATAAATGGTAATTCAAACTTTTAAAAGATCGTTACCATATCAATTATAGTCTATTTTTACTGGAAATACATATTAGTAATTTTTTTCAACCGAGTTAATGAAAGTTTATGAAAATATGCTAATTTCATAAATATATTGAAAATAACAGCTAACAGTTGTCATGTGAAAATAGTAATTCAAAAGATAAATAGGAAGAAATTCTTTGAGGAAATCTGATCACAAATTCTTGAAAATATACATATATGTTAATTGGTCATAGTTGTTTGACTATATCTCCTGCATTAATTGTCTTTAGCAAAATATTGAATCACTCTTTACTATAAAATCAGTGTCGCTCTGCATCATCAAACTATCATTTCGTGTCTTAAAAACCAAATCTCTCCCTTCCTACCTCCTAGACCTTTCATCTTTATATATTGTAGGTCGTTATCATGTCGTCCAAAGAAAGTGTTTCACAAAACCGCACAACACCGATGAACCGGTCAAAACGTGCTACGTACTTCTAAAACTGGGTGAGTTTATCAGAGTTTGGCATATCTTTAACAGGAATCCATTGGTAAGCAGTAACCGACATGATGAATTTGAGAAAGCCGGAGTGATTTCTCATGTTCTCTACGTCACAAAGAACCAGCATCTAAATGGGTTATTGGATTATTACAGCATGATTCGGGTCTCACTACCCGAACCGGTTTTAGTGGAGGACTTCATGATTTATCAACGTCTTCCAATAAAACCGGTCCAGGTGGGGTCACCCGAATCATGTTGTATATATAAATCCATTAACTCATTCGGAAGCGGATTCTCTGCGACGGTGAGAACATCAGAAATAGCTCCAGCTTTCTCAAACTTATCATAGCGTTTACTGTTTACAGATTGGTTCGTGTTCACGATATCTCATACTCCGATAAAAAAAAACTAGTGTTAGAGAACGTGGCACGTTTTGATCTCTTCATCTTCGGGTGTTGTGACCTGTGAGGTTCTGTGAAGCTCCTTCTCCGGATGACATGACAACAAACTGTGATATATGACATAGAAGTGCTAATTCAGACGAGGATAGAAGTGACATTTTATTTTATTCCTAGGCATTCTTTGTCTCTCTATTCTGAGAATGGAAATAGAGAATGTGGTGTGTTATGCATTGTTCATGTTCACAGAATCAAAGATTAAAATAAGGGAATCAATGCAGCGTGTTCTTTATATTTCAGAATCTTAAGAGTTTTATCTCATGCCCTGTCACAATAGTCTGCGGCGAATACAAGAAAAGTGTGTTGATGCAATCATGCAAGTGTAGTTAAATAATTACGTTATTAATTTGTTTTGGCCCAATAATTACGTTATTAATTTGGCACTTTTTGTGTAATAAAGATAATTTTTTCTTTGAATTAACAAAATTCTTAGGAGTCGTGTTAAATTAACATGGTCAATTCAGAGAAAATACCGTTGGTTCATGTTGGGATTTAGTGGACTTTTCATTGGATCTAGATAATGTTTTCATTGGGCGTTTTAAAGTTTTAGAATTATCGAATTTGTTTTGTTTATTTCATTATTTTTTCTACAAGTTGTTTGTGAATATATGATTAAGGTAATCAACAAAGAGGCTTCAAGCTTTAAAATAAAACAAAAAACTTTTTTGCTTATTTTTTAAGCAAATTTATTTTTACAGTTATAGTGAATGTAGATAATAATGATGATTTGCCTAGCTGTATATTGGCCGTGTTAGAAATTCCAGGGTCATACTTTTCTATATATGCAACTTAAAAAAAAAATCAAGAAGTAGACATAAATTTATTGTTTGGACTATCTTAGATACATTGGACAACTTCAAAATAAGACGCAAAATAGCTAATTATAAAAATTTATACATACTTGTGAATGTTTACCG
This sequence comes from Arabidopsis arenosa, assembly GCA_905216605.1. Taxonomy (NCBI): domain Eukaryota; kingdom Viridiplantae; phylum Streptophyta; class Magnoliopsida; order Brassicales; family Brassicaceae; genus Arabidopsis; species Arabidopsis arenosa. Next base: position 16,489,016 of record LR999456.1, read on the forward strand.
TATAGAGTTTATATCAAATGCATTAATAAACAATTTTTAAAAAAAAATAAATCATTTTTTAAATTCCTATACCGGAATTAATTTTTTCATCTCATTTAGAGAGATTTATTTTTTAAAGGAGTTTTAGTCACTAGTAGTATACTTACACATAACCTATTTCAAATATTAAGTTTTTCAAAGTTATATATTAAATAAAATAAATAGTCAAAATTAAAACTTGGTAACAAATTATAGAAATGCACACCCAAATGATTAGAAATAAGAAACAATCTAAAGATAGACACAACATAATATATTATTCTTACAAATATAAAAATTATGAACAAACTTAATAATATATTAAATTTTATTACTTAAAAATAATATATTTTACCATCAGAAGTCTTAGGTTAGTCAAAACTTTAAAAATTGTTGACTATGCAATGTATAGAAAGTATTTCAATAAATATAACAATAAACAGTAATTCAAAATTTTAAAATATCTTTACCATATCAATTATTGTCTATTTTTATTGGAAACATAATAGTAACTTTAATCGAGTTAAATGAAAATTTCTGAAAAAATAATTGACTTTCCTGTGTGTATATATATATATAGCCAATAATATTTTCCCGCGAAATAAACGGTAATTCAAAAAATAAATACAAATAAAAACTTGCATTCAATCTAATCACAAACACCTTCAATACAACATGCATGTTAAATTGGTCGTGTAAAATTTCTTGCATTAACTACCTTCAACAAAATACTGAATCACTATTTATTATTTAATCGTTACTCACATTTTCAGTATAAAAACATAGTGTCTCTCTGCAAAAGTTTTATTAGAAAATTTCGAGAAGTTGATAAATCTCTTGAACTCGAGTAACAATCCTTTCCCATTTTTCCAAAAAACTCGTGTTAGAGCCTCGTTAGCTTGGTCTTTTTTGTCTGATCCAACCTCTAAGGCAAGGTACGATAACGCTATGTCCAACGAAGACAACCAAAGCGGTGACATAACCAATGTTGGTGGTCTTTGCGGAGAGGGTAGCAAAGGTGAAGTGGACACAAGAAAACGAAAGGCGGATAGTCTCAGTTGTTCTGATTTGCCAGCATCAGAGTACTTGAAAGAGTTTCAGGAAACGGAAGAAAATCCCTTGCCGCCCGCGGAGAAACAACTGGCTCCCTACAATGAAGTTCCATCGAAAGACACTTCCTCTGTCCCGGAGAAAGACAATGTTGGTCCTGGACCTGACGATGAGGTTATAGTTATTTCTGATGACGATGATGATGAATACAAGCGCCGAACATCGAAAGTATGCATAGTTAATGGAAGGAAACTGAAATTTATACCATTGAGGAAGAAGCAAAAATAAGGACAAGACTGCTGAAGATGCAGATCTCGACAACAACGAGCTGATGGACATCAGAGAGCTGTTTTTTAAATACAATAAACTGAGGTTGTGATTTCATTTTTCTTGATATCTTTGTATTACATCTTCTTCTTTTGCTGTTAAATTTTCTCGTCTTAAATCTCAAACTTTTATTATTGTTACTTATTATTTCCTCTTGGCCATTAGTTATTTCTTTGTAATCTCGTGCTTATTTCTCATTAACCATCCATTTTGTTACTTTTAGCATATCAACATTCCCTCCATTGTTTTACTTGTGCTTCTCTCTGTGTCGCCATGGTTTTACTTCACCATGTAACTCTCTCTGTTACATCCTCTCTCATCAATCAAAATTCAGCTCTCTATTTTCCTCCATTCTTCTACACTTGGTCAAAGTAAAAGGCATATAAATGTGTTAATTTATTGGCCTCAGCCAATTCTCATCAGGCCCAAATCCGCTTTTAAGTTAATACAGTTGGCCCATCTCCTTACCTGCAAAATGAAATAGTGAGAAAGTTAGGGTTTGCATATAAAAGGTTAGTTGCTTGGTATCCAAGAAAGATTGAGGCGTATCCTTTAAGTTCCAGAGCAGAGAGGGAGAGAGTTGCACTGTTTAGAGTGTTGTGTATTAGTTCGACAAAACAAAACAAAAAAAGTGTTGTGTATTCTCGATTGATTTTTAGGATTTTATAGAGCAACCACTACTAATGGAACTTTAATGAGAGATTGTTGAAAATTGTTATGTCAATCTTGAACAAATAAACTTTTGAACAATACTTATAATTACTGCTAATCTTATTATTCAAAATGATTTAATTTTTTGTAGAAAATCTCTCAATATAGTCAAAACTTTAAAATATATTTGACTATGAAATGAATAGAAAATATTTAATATATAGAATCAATAATGGTTAACGTTTCCCGTAAAATAAAAGGTAATTCAAATTTACAAAAGTTATCATATTAATTACCGTCTAAAACTGAACTAAATGAAAATTTCTGAACTATATACATATTAAAAAATACGGTTAGCTCTATTTGCGCTAACGTTAACCCTTTTCCATTTAGACATGAAGATACTAAAAAAAAATTTAATTGTTTGGTCGTTTTTGTCCTATCCAACCACTAAGGCGAAGTACGATTATGCTTTATCCTCATCCGAGATAGCGTAATCGTACATTGCCTTAATGGTTGGATTGGACAAGAGCGACTAAGCAATTAAGGCTATTGTCCGCTTTGGGCCCAAGAGACCAAGCCCGCATGGATTTGTTTTTGGGCTCTTTACCAAATGTTTTATATTGACTGGAGTTGGACTTGACTTATATATTAGACAATTCTATTCTAATCTTCCGATGTGGGATGTTGGTTTGTTTCCAACATTTATGATAAAAGATTTGCGAAGCATAACTAATTCTTGGGATGAGAATCAATACATGCAATGAGGATTCAAACTGTCACAAACTGATTATGTGAAAGTTTACCAAGATGTTTTAGTTTTAACATGGATGACACAGAAGCCAATTATTCTTTTACTGTTCGCTTTTACGCAGAAAATGAGATGGTTATAAGATTTTAACTACATTCATGCTATTGGGAAATTGGAAACTGGAAATTGTTTGCTTGTTTATGAGCAACAACGAAAAGAGACATTGAAAAACTGTTAAGTGGATTTTCAAAGGTATTATAAGTTTTTAAAAAGTCTAAAATGGAATTGCATGGTTATGCTGAGGACACATGAAGACCCAAGGTGTGGCATCTGCCGTACTCTAATTATTTTTTTATTTTCTTAAGTAACTAGTGTAAAATTTATTTAAATACTCTCTAATTTAATTATTAGTTATAACAGTGCCCCATACTAAATATATGTCTGGATCCGTCCCTGTGCAGACCACAATGATGGTGATGCTAGCTGATAGCCAAAAAAAGAAGCACAATGTGAATATGTCTACACGTTTGGTGATTACTACAATTTGTTAGATTTCAAAATGGCATATAACATACATGTATGAAATTAACCAACTAGCCCAAAACAACTTAAAGCGTGTTACAATATTTTCAATACAGTTAATTCCATATATTATGTCTCCTAAATGATGAAGATCTTTCAAGTTACAGTCCAACATAAATAGAAAAAAAAAAAAAAAGAGTTCAATGAACACTAAAAATGGAAAACATTATATCAAGAAAGACGATCTACCTAATTTAAGTTTGTTGTTACTTGTTACTGTACCTAGTATTGTCAAATCTTGGAACCGTTCTTGTTCTCGAAGCATTAGGATTAGCTCTAACATGACCCACCATTGAAACCTGAAGTGCTTCTTCTTCATAAGCTCTCCTCTCCATCTCCTCTCTCATCGCTTTCTTCTTCCCTTTCACTACCATCGCCACCACCAATAACCCTAACAGAAACGCTCCAATCATTGACCCAATCACACTCCCAACCGCCACTTTCCACCGGCTCAATTTCCCTCCGCCACCGTCATTCACCGCAGGAGATGACGGCGGCGTTACCACCGTACTACCACCAACACTACTATCATGAGCTCTAATAACCAGCGCGTAATGCCCTTGTCTTGTTCCCAAGCAAACGTAGGCTGAAACTTGCTCTCTAAACGTTATGTTACCATTACTTGTGAAGCAAGCACACAAGAGAGATGAGTTCTTCTTCGTATTAGGTTTAGGGCTACCACTCAAGAACTTGATCAAAATAGGGTTTTGTTCCGTGCCTATTACGTTAATCTCATAAGGATTCACAGCCACACCATCCGGGTTAGAATTGTAAGCCAATAAACCGAGAACTGGAGACACGAGCCGATAATTGTAACCGGTTAAGTTATAACCAGTAGAGTAAATATAAGAAGACCAATTAAAACCCAAGTTCTGTCTCACCAGAATCACTCTCTCAACACATGGCTCCACCGTCAAGCCCGGACCTAAGTGAAACTCACCGATTCTTGCACCGTGTCTTCTCAAACTCCCACATCTAAACTTAGCCGTGGCGATATCAATGGAGGAGAAGTTCGAAGGAAGATGGATTTTCTGGATCGCGCCTGTCTTGAAATGAATGTTGAAGTTTCTAATGGTGTAATCTCTAATCATAAGATCAAGAAAATGTGCTGATTCAATCGTCTGAGATTTGGATTTATGTACATGAAAAAGAAGAATGATGAAGATGAATGGTATAGAGCCCATGTGAAGAGGATCCAAAGATTCTAAGTTGTTAGGGTTTTGCAGAGAGAAGTGATCAAGAAGAAAGAAAGAGAGAAGTATATTGATTATGTTTTACTTTGTTGGCATGTGTTTTGGGGACAGACATGATCAGTATATAGTATATACTATGTATCTTTTATTTAAGACATAATAATGAATAAGCATGACCGATGTTTTATAATGCTTAGAATACTATCCTACTTTTTTTTCTAGCCTCGTGACATTACTTTATACTTTGTAGTCTTGTAAGATCATTGCTTCTATTAGTCTATATATTTTTTTATTTACTAATTTTGAAGGATTTGATTACATTTTTTTCGATCCTATAATGATACATTTACAAATGCTTAGCCTGCCCCACACTCTTATACAAAAGTGTTACTGTAATAACCTGAGGAATAGCCAAGAATAAAACATGGTTTACAAGAATATTTTGCTAAAAATGTTCTCTTTCCATCAAACCTAATTATAAGCACAGAACAAGAAGACACTTTTATGTCCAATTTCGACAATATGATAAGGTTCTTTCTTTCAACATTTAAACGGCAATGATGCAGAATGTTGTATTAAAATCCGGATAGAATTAACAAAAAATTTATTGACAAATGACAATAATTACCTCCTCTTCAAAATTTAATCTTTTGGAAAAAAAAAGTCAAGTATTGGGTTATATCTATATGAAGGCATGTGGGAGCTATGTCTAATGGTAAGAAAAGAAGGTAAATCATGATGAAGAGGGCATGGGACGACGACGATGATCATCATCATCAATCATCATTGCACCTTTTTCTTATTAAAAAGATAGAAATTGGCATGCTATAATATTGGTATGACTTTTTTCCCTTTGTGTTTTCTCTCAAAAGATTAATAATTCCCAACTCTTATTATTGTTTATCTTTCATCTTATTAATACAAATCATACTAAAATGAGTTATAGAATCACAAAATTCTTAAAGAGTCTTGGACTGGCCTTGACTACCACCTATTAATGATTTACAACATCATATTTGATGTTACAGTTTCACATGAATTATACAAAACATCACACAAACAAACTCTTTTGATTTTCTTCTTCTTTTTTAATTTTCTTCTTCTTCTTTAATTTCTCCACTTTCTTCATCTGTTAGTATCAATTTAACATACATTTCCACATTTGCCTGAGAAAAAAGAGAAACCTAATCTTCAACTTTCCATTGGAACCAAGAATGATTTGATCAGAAACTTAAAGTTACGTTGTGAATCAAACCTTGGCTCATAGGTTTTAAGCTTTGCCTCCTTCTGGCAATGTGATCAAACGAGAACCTGAGTCATAGATCATCTCCGTTCCACAGCTAAACCAGAAGAATCAAAAGATTTTACGAAACGTTAGAGAAATTTTTTGTTATAGATTCGAGTCTAAAGCTGAGGAGCTTACCCGGAGCATTTGACATTGTTGGTGTTACCATCATTGGAGATGGATAATATCGTTCCAAAGAAGGATACATTCTCTGTTCCACAGTTTGGACAAGGGCCCTGTAAAAGATAGATTCCACGAGAATTAAAAGCATTTCATAATAATCGCATAAAACTCGTAGGATTTGGCACTAAAAAAATCCAAACTTTGTAATGTTTTGCACAAAATAGAATGTTATCTCGAGTCTAAACTCCTGTTTAAGCATTTTCATTTCGAGAAAAGATGTGATTCTGTTACTTTTCCTTTTCCAGTTCAAGAATTGATCTGAGAAGGTAGTTAATATTTTACCTTCAAGATCAAGAAGTCTTTGAGAATCAGTTTGGTGAGTGATAGCGCCAGATAAACAATTGCAGGCACCGCAGCGAACCATGTGAAAATGAAACTGAATGGTTCCGGAAGCTGCAGATTTTTTAAATAATCAGTTGCAAGAATATTGGAATGATATATTTCTCCAAACCATAAAGGAAGAGTTGAAAGAAGTTTTACCTCGAGCAGGTACGTGATTTCAAAACCCGTAATGTCATCAAGGAAGAAAAATCTGGAGAACAAATGAAATAACCAGCAATGTTAAATTAATGAACAGAAACAGAGATCATGTAATTTAAAAGTTAAGAGAATAACAGAACGGGTACTCACAGTCCGAGAGCAACAACAGTGGCTGGTACATTCAACAAGAACATTTTGAAGTAATCAATGGCAAGATCACTGTAAACCTGCATAATCAAGGAGGTCCACAAGTGTGTATAACATCTCTAGAGTTTGTCCCAAAACAATGAATCTAATGTTATATTCTGAACAATAATACTTTCTGTTTCGTCTTGAACTTTTTACCTTTTTGCTACGAAGACTGCATCTTGGACCCTCACACACAATCTCACTTCCGTCCATCTGTAGAAACAAAATGCACAATCATAATGATGGTCCAATTTACACATAACAAGATGGATGAAACTAAGAAATAGTATTTGTAACTATAAAGAGATTAAGAACCTTTAGTTTCAATTTGAGCTTATCATACTCTTCATCACTCAAGATTGGGTTTCCAGAGACATAAGCCATTGAAGCTTCAAGAAATCTTTGTTCATCAGAACCTACAGTAATAGGTAAAATTAGATCAAGAATCAAGAATTAAGGCGAATGAATTATAACAAAACTATAAATCATAGTGATCATTACTTAGCATAACAACACTGCTTCCTTCCCACATCAACTCGTCTTTAAGGTTATCAAACTCTTCATTAGACATAATCGCTTTGCCTTCGTAATAGAAAGACTGCAAAAGAAAAGGAACATAAACAATTCTCAGATTTAGAAAACTTCTATATCATATTAAAAGTAACAAAAATAAACATCTTATTTGGTGTGTTACTTGCATGGCTTGGAGAAACTCTTGTTCCATTTCTCCGATTGTTCTCTTCTCATTCTTGTTGATGCTACAATATGGTAAAATCTTGCTATCAACTTCTTCCCCACCAACCTGACCTGAAGACAAGTCATAAAAAGAATTTAAGAACTAAGGAAACTCTCAAGGAGCAATCTTTTAGTTGATTAGAGCATAAAAACCAAAAATCCACATAAAGGAAAGTGCAACATAACAACTTTTCTTAACTAAAATTGAAGATTGAGTGATTTTTTTCTTCTTGTGATCAGAAAGTGACGGCTTTAGAATTTAGAAACCTTAAGCAATACACATGAATTTTAACCCTAAAAAGCTACCAACTAGAAATCAGATATCTCTAATTATCATCGATAATTGAAAAAAATCTCAACTTTTTTCACACCAATATTGTTCCCTAACAAGATCAGAGGCAAAATCAAAAGAGGGATCTTCGTAAAAAGTGGCAAAAACCTGATTGATCGGTAGAAGCTTGAAGAGGCAATAAGAAAAGTCTTCGTCTGAGGGAGATCGATCGTGCATGAGTGAAGTGAGGAGCAGAGTGTGTCCTCGAAGGAGAAGGAGTGATGGGTTTACGAGAAATTGCAGAAAATCGAGGGATTGTTAGAGTAAACGCCATCTTGCTGCTCATTTTGGAAGAGATGATTGAGGGAGATCGTTGTTGTTTTCCGGGAAGAAGAAGAAATCAAAAAGTTAGAAGCTTTAGATTTGTGTGGTTGAGAATTGAGATGGTGATGTTTTTACTGTGAGAGGGTTTCAGGTTCCTTCTGATTTTTTTCTTTTTGTTTCAACGTGTTTGGAGGGAAAATTAGGAGGAGATAAGAGAAGTTGGATCGTGTCGCGATTAAGAGTTCCACGTAATATACGGTTTTCTTTAACGCTCTATTTTACCATATTTCTTTTTATAGATTTTTCTTAAGACAATACAAAAAAAAAACTTTGATTTCCGTAATTTATATTTAAAAAATGTTCTACTGTAATATTTGTTAGTTTGAAAAAAGTAAAAAAAAATCTCGAGATATTGACTTCTTTATATATACCAAGCTTTTTAAAAGAGATTAGGCAGAAAATTGAAGTTACAAATTAGACATATCTATTTGTCAAAGAAACTATGTCTTGAATATACTTGCAGCCATTGAAATGCTTGCTTGTAAGCTTTGCTCTATTCCTATGGATCCGGTTGTTTATCTGAGTAAGGAGACTGGTGCTCTTGTGGATAATGCTACTCTCTATAGAGAATTTATTGGACGTTTCTTGTATCTTACTATCACTTTTATTGGCCTGATATTACTTTTGCGGTGAACACTTAGAGTCAGTTTTTATCATATATGACTGATGCTCATATGGAAGCTGCTCATGAAATTTTTCGGTATATCAGTCTAATCCCTGGTCAAGGTTTATTCTATGTTGCTGATTCAGAACCATGCCTTAATGCTTTTGTTGATGCTGATTAGGGTACTTATCCAGATATTGCATGGTTTTTGTGTATATCTTGGAAAGTCTTTGATCAGTTGGAAACCAAAGAAGTAGTAAACTGTTAACATGAGTAGTTATGAGTCAGAATATAGAGGAATGGCTTTAGCAACATGTGAGTTACTCTGGCTTGCTCAGCTTCTCAAGGATTTGAAAATCTATTTGTTCACACTTTTGCGAAGCTTTTCCGTGACAACAAATCCAGTCGTTCACGAAAAGACCAAACATATTGAAATAGATTGTCACACTACTAGAGATCAGATAAGAATGGTTTTTGAAGCTCTTCATGTGTCAACAATGAATTAACATGCATACATCTTGACAAAGGCGTTTCATCCAAGACCGTTCCACTCTATACTTAATCGTATGTCCATTTCAAGCCTCTCTCTTTCCAATCCCGATTCATACTCAGAGGCTTACGGGGATGTATTATGGGGTTAGTAAATTAATATAATTAAATAATAATATCAAAAAAAATTTTAAAAAAATTGTGAAATAAGTTTTAGCATTTTAGATACTACGTTTTGAATTTTTAATATAAACAATATATAATTAAGAATAATATCATTATTATAACAAATTTTATAAATTTTAGTTATTTTCCGATTAAATGGATACATAGTTATAGATCCTCATATTAGATATGACTCAAGTTATTCATCATTTCTTAATTTTCTTTTTATTTTATACAAAATGATATGAAATGTATGTATTTTATTTTTCAGGTAGTAATGAAAAAGAGCAAAAACTAATTTGTAAAAAGATAGGAGTTACAATTAAAAACTTAACAGATTAAAGAGAGAAAAAAAAACAAGTATTAAAGAAAAATTGAAAGAGGGGATCAAAGGGGTTTTGAACTTGAGACATGGGGATCAAATTACCATAACCAAACCAAATTTGTCATGATCTAATATATAAATAGCCTTGAAACAAAAAAAAAATCATAAATTTTATGGGGATCAGTTGACCCTCCTCCCCATTAGCTAGCTCCGCCCCTGCTTGTATATAGTTTACATGTATAGATTAATACTCTTGTATATATAGTAAAAGGACCAATGTACATCTAGTTTAATTTTAAGGCGAATTAGAGTTTATTTAGTCTCTCTTTTGACAATCATGGCATGTTCAGAACTTTTTACTTGTAAAAGTTTCCAAAAAAGTCATGCATTAAAAAAAAACTCTTTAATTGCCTATATAAATGCTAGTGACACTCTCACATCTCTGTCACAAAAAAAAAAACTAAATATCACAAACTGATTTTAGAGATAATCTTTCTAAAATGAAAATCGTATAATGTCGAAACTCACTGTTTTACTTTCATCCATGCGGCTAGATACATTGTGTATGTGGTGTCATCATCCATGGCGACTAGTTACACTGCGTCTGTGTCGTCATCATCATTGGCTACTAAAATTACTGCGTCTGCGCGTCGTCATCTTTCACAACCAAAGCTAATCGTCTCCGCGAAAAAGGTAAAGGATGAGCAAAAAAAACATATGAACAAAAAAAGATATGAACAAAAACTGACTTCAAAAACAATCATCGTGTTGGTCGTTGTCCATGATTCATAGCGCAATGAGTTCATCATGAACTGAATTGGTAATGGTGGTTTTCAACCGCTAAGAAGTCGAGAGAAAAAGTCTATAACGTTGTCGGATATGCTTTGGTTAGATACTATAAATGTAAATTTTGAATGGTCTATCTTGCAAAAAATGAGGGTTTTCGGCGAGTTGTTGTGATATCATATAACTGATAAGTGTGTCCTAATCCGAACCAAGGATGTCCTAGCCAAATAAAATTTTAATTTTATAACGCACAAAAAAATCACAAAATTTATGTTACGTGTATTAACTTTATCAAAATGGCTTAGTACAACATAAGCTTCGTGAAATCTTGTGTACAATATAGGCCTAATATTGAAATAGGCCTCGACGTCAAAAGAAATTTGATGTTGGCCCATTTATCTAATTTTGAGCCCATTTTATCTTTACTTTACGATACACCAGCGGTTTACTTAACCCTTTAACAGCCAAACCGTGTGCCGTTGGATTAATCATTCATCGCATCCTGTCCGTTCAATTTACATCTTTCCTCACCTACACGTAACCCTACCATAATCAGAGCCAAATCCAGAAAGAGAGAAGAAAAAGAAAAAAAAATTACAAAACAGAGAGAAGAAGAAGCGAACAAAGAAGATTAGGGCTTCTTTGGATTTTCAAATTCATAAAGAAAATTAGTATCTTCTTCTTCTTCTTCTTCACTTGTGTTTCTTCTTTAGTAATCCCAAAAGCTTTTGATAATTCAAGGTTCGTTTTCTTTCTTAATTTCTACTGTTAACTGTACTGTTCTATGTTTGAATCAAATTCTTACTGTTAATGGAGATTTCGTTACTTTTTCTTGGAATTATTGTGGGAATCTATCAAAATGTCTTATTAGTTTCATGGATACTAATTTTTCATTGTAGTAGACTAATTGATTTGGTAAAATGCTTACACTAACTACACAAGTTTCTTATTAGAGTGTAGACATTTTATCATGTAAAGTGTGAATTTTTCTGGTTTATGTTTATTTATGCACTGTGATTTGAATCAACTCATGTTTTATTGGCTTAATGTGACTTCTGTTTGTGGTGGTGATTGATCAGAGTGGATTTTATTGCTTTTGACTGATATTCATTTCTTCACGATTTGCTGCCAATTTTTAATATAGGGTTTAAAGAGGCATGTCTTCTGATACTGCCAAGGAAAATGCATCTGTTGTCGATTCATCTTTGACTGATTGGAAACATGATATAGGAAACTCTGATGATCCAGGTAAACTTTGAAGCATGTCTTTTTCATGGAGATTTGCGTTTAATTTTGTCTGTCTTGTTGTAATTTTGTCAGAGAGTTCAAGTTACAAAAGCAAGGAAGACCATAAACTGTCCAAGGTGGATGTTGATCGACGTAACTTTTCTGATCAACTTGAAAGTGCAAAGGAGAAGAAGAACAGTAAACCAGGGTATCAAACGAGATATTTCATCATCAAAAGTCTGAATTATGACAATATTCAAGTTTCAGTTGAGAAAGGGATTTGGGCTACTCAAGTTATGAATGAGCCAATATTGGAAGGCGCTTTTCACGTAAGAACCTCTCCTTGTTAGTTTGCACTGTTTTGGAATCTTGTATTTAGTGTCAGCCTGTCTGGTATACTGACTTTATAGTCTTTGTGTAGAAATCTGGTCGAGTGATTTTAATCTTCAGCGTGAACATGAGCGGATTCTTCCAAGGGTATGCAGAGATGTTGTCTCCTGTGGGATGGAGGAGAGACCATATATGGAGCCAGGGAGGTGGTAAAAACAATCCGTGGGGACGTAGTTTTAAAGTAAAATGGTTGCGGTTGAGTGAGTTGCCTTTTCAGAAAACACTTCATCTCAAGAATCCTTTGAATGATTACAAGCCTGTCAAGATTAGCCGAGATTGCCAGGTATGCCTAAAGTTTCTTCTATTTGTTTCGCTTCCTAGAATTTATGCATTGGTTGTCTTAAAACCATATAATGGCTCAGGCTAGAATAGCTTAAGGTTTATGAAAATGACTTGATTTGAAGTTTTTTTAATGTTGCATGCTCTAGGAATTGCCTGAAGATATCGGTGAAGCACTTTGTGAACTCCTTGACGCAAATAGCTGCGATGATGGGTTGCTGAATAGGTATCTGCTCGAAGTCTAAGTTGGGATTTTGGTTCTTAGATCTGCTTGTTCTTGATTCTATTCTCTCACAGCTCTTCTAGGGATGATTATTCAACAAAAAAGTCCCGCGCAGAACTTCCATCTTCCTCAGGAGACGAAGAGTACAATAACAATCTTTGGGGCCATACACCGATGCCTTACCCTCCTGCCGTGTACCCAAACCAGGATGACCTCAGCAGATTTCATCTTGCACAGCAGAGAGGATATGGAGTTTCCTCGGAATATCTCCATACATCATCAGGTGCATCTAACTCTCGCACGGAGCAAGAAAAGTCTTTACGATTCAACTCATGGTGTTTGCCTTTGGAAAGCCCTCTCGCGATTTCCCTAACCGATGATGATTTTCTTGACATGGTAGTGGCATATCTGCTTGTAATTTATGCTGAGAATTCCATCCCATCACGACCTCTTGTTCTCGGATTAGATATTTTTTGTAAGTCATGTTGTTTAGTTAAATCAAAAATAGTCATGACACACTACTGGAAACTTGGTGAAAACATTTGTAGTATTTTTTCAAACTCTGAGCTATTTCAGTATGCTCTTTCTGATCAATATTACTTACATATCTCAGTGTCAGGACTTGCTCTGTTTCTTGAGAAGCATCATGAGCTCAGGTTTTGTTGTTGTTTAATCTTTGACAAAGTCTTGTGATTGTGTTTTTTGTTGTTTTTGCAGTCTTATGAAGAATACGTTGAAACCCACAGCAGATGCATGAAACAACTTGGTCTTCCTGTCAGTATGTTTTATCCATCACTGTTCAACAATCATTCTTGCCTTTTCCTCGGATTAAATTTGTGGCTTGACCTGATAATTACTTTAAGTTTCTTTAATCTCTTTCAACATTTATAGGCTGTCTTGATTCATGTTTATCATATTATCCTGGAGATGCTCATAACTTCATATGGATCATCATCCGTTGATTCTTACGCAGTAAACTCTCTCTCTCTCTCTCTGCAGGTGATTCCACAATCACGAGCCATACAAGAGCCATCAAGTAAAACAGATGATGTGTAAGCCTACAAACCTGCTCATAAGCCAAAAAATCTTCATTTTCCCTTTTCTAAATTTCTCTATCTCTGCCATTTTATCAGAAGCAATGGTTCTTCGAAAGATCAGCCATCATCAAGAAAGAGAGGACGGCATTCATCCTAGGGTTCAACTACAAGACTCACAACTCTACCATGAAAATCACATCGAAATGCACAAGAATATGTCGTGCCATTTCGATTGTACGGTGATGGAGAAGATGTTGTCAACTTGTCATGTTGTAACATGTTCATTTGGCCTTGTGTTCTACTGAAACCAGAAGACTGTAACTAGAAGTTTCTTCTTTTGATTGCCAAAACTGGTACAGTTTCAACTTAAATTGGCAACATGTAAACTTTTGGAAACCTAAACCCTAAATTGGGTTTGTAAAATCTTTTGTTTTAAAGATAAGTTCCCAAGTTTTCATGGTACCAACTTATAAAGCCATGACCTTTATCTTAAGGAACTAAAAACTCCTTTTACAACATAAGAACGTCTAATCTCAATCTATCTCATCTGGTTGACTGAATCCAGTTATTATATATATCTTTCAGAGAATTGTAGGAGATCAAGATCTGGGTTTCAGTGACTGGACACGAGACCCTCCCTCTGAGCCATTTCGTAGAGACCAATGCTCATAAGAACCTTAGCGTCAGCTGTTTTGCGCCAGAGCTCTCTGTATGGGATGAGTCGGACTTTGATGAACTCGCCGTGTTCACGGAGTCCTGTCTCTTTGCCTTGCAACTGTCTGATTGTTTCTTTTTCCATTTTTCCTCTGTAAAGAAAAACGCTCATCTCTTCATCACAGCCTCCCTGAACCAGAGATACCAAGAGAAACAATTCATCAGATTCCAAACAAGTTCTAAGACTACAAGATAAAGAAAGTTGTTGAGTTTCTGCAGCTTATTACAGAGACTAATATGAAAATGGTATACCAAAAACAGAAGATGGAACAAGGAAAAGAAGGCTTACAGGCGAAGGGAAGATCCGGTAACCTGTAGATGGGTCAAGGAAAGCCGTGAGATCAACCATATCTTCTTTTTTTAGTTTTATACCAATCTCCTCTTCGACCTGATATACCCAAGAAGCAAAAGTCATATAACTTGCACAAAACACAAGTCCAGAAAGTTTGTCAGACTCCTTTTGAGTTATACTTGGACTTGTCTACAATTTTCAGCTTCCTTTGGTAAAAAAAAAACCAAAAATCCAAAGCATATTGCAGGCCATTTCATTTGCACTCACAATATTTCAACTCAAAACTTCTATAACATTCAATTTCTTTAGCAAAGTTGTCAAGGGTTCAACAAAGATAAAGGTACCTCACGAACTGCAGTACCAACAAAGTCACCTTTATCATCATCCAACATTCCAGCAGGTAATTCCAGAACAATCTTTCCAGTAGGAACTCGAACCTTCAAAAAACCCGTAATATGTAATATTTGTTATCTTCCACATTCAACTCAATCATTCAAAAAAAAAAAAACATTCTCTTCTGCTTCCAGAAATAATAAAACTACACGAACATAAGTAGATACCTGTTCAGTGAGAACCGCGTAAGTCTCACCATCCGACTCCAAGAGAATGAGCACAGCTACAGCTGGTCCCCGTGCAAATACAATACCTGGAACCTAATGGCGTATTAGCTTACATATGGCAAGAAAAAACTAACTAAAGCAAGCGAGATTATACCTTTTGACCAGTTTCCTTGTCGAAAATATCCGCTTTGAATTTGAGAAAACCAATTCTTTTGCCAAACATATCAACTCCCTAAAATCATAAACTAATCAAGAAAGCTCCAAGATTCTATATATATATCATAATCATCACATAGTTCCATAGAAACAAGAGTAGTATCTCAATGTGCTTAATATACCTGGATAAGAACTTGCTTTAATGTCATTGAACCATCAGCTAAAATTCCAGTCTCTGATTCCAAATTCCTTAGCCAATTTCTAAACAGAGATGAATCAATCGCATCCCTGAAATCAGAAGAAGAGATTCCAGCGGTTGCAGAGATGAGGACAGGCTCGTTGGGTTGGCTCGGGAGAGTGATGGAATGAGCGAGAGAGGAAGAAGAAGACATTTTGCAGCGAAAAATCAGCTTTGCATGGTGATGAAGACGAAGAGGTAGAGCGCGTGAAGGAGACGCGAGTAACCGCGAGGGAAGAAGAGTAAAGCCAGCCATCGATGAAAAACGTGAAAGCAATTCTCTCACTCACACTCCTCGGAGAAGATGGGTAATTCAACACGTGTCGAATCACACGTGTAAACCTTAATGGGTTCTTTTTTTAGTTTAAGTATAAAATAAACTTAATAATGCTAATAAGCAAAAAGGTTTCGTGGTGTAGTTGGTTATCACGTCAGTCTAACACACTGAAGGTCTCCGGTTCGAACCCGGGCGAAGCCAATATTTTTTTTGATTTTTTCCTTTTATCATTACATAAAATGATAAATAACATTATAACAGATCGATGTATATGTTTTTGTTTTTGTTAGGCCTCAGGGCCCATTCATGGACACTCTCGTGGGAACTCATTATTTCCCTGTGGTGATGCATCCTTTGAACTCCAAGATCATATAGTACTTGTAGAGTAGAAACAAGAATGGTTTTGTATTGTTAAATTTGAGGACTCACAAGAAGATGAGGAGGAGAACAAGTCTATGGATGGTTGCATCATGAGACTTAGCGGTTGCAAGAAGTATATGAACTCCATGTATCCAATGTATGCCAATAACAATCTCGGTGGAGCTCACAGTCACTACTTTTCACAGTTCGTGCTACCACGCTGGCTAAACCTGTACCCTCGGCTTGCTTCTTGATTATGTTAACTTCTAAACTTGACTTCTTGTCACTTGTCAGTATTCTTCATAATGCTAATCTTCGTTTTTAATATTTGTTACCTAAGAGAACCAAGTCTCAAGGAGGAAACTGATCTACTGAGTCCAGCTAATTTACTTGGCCGATTCATCACATAAATCACGGAGCAATACATATAATAGTTAACAAATATTGTCTCAAAAATCCACAAGTGATGTTTAATGTTTAACCTCTCTTTGTATATCAAGAAATGAGTTTATCCACAATGTACATTTCCTTCGCCAAAATATAACCGACCACAATGTCACACCACACCCCTTGAGAGACAGATTTTAGTTCTTCAAAATGTTAGCCTTTTTTTGAATAGTTGTCACCTAAGAGAACCAAGTCTTCATGTACAAAAAATGGAGATGATTCATATAACTAAGGATTTTCTTTTCTACGATCAGCGAGAACACCTACGCTCCTGCCAAATCGAAAACAAAAATGATCCCCAAAGCTATAAAAGAAGCCCTCATATAAGAAGGAAAATAGTAATGTTCTTTTGTATATTACCTGTTAATTTAGTTGCACCGTTGCTTCGAGCTTACCACTCCTAGAAGTCCATTGCCGGCTAGTTTCAGGAACTACACCGTGTTGTACCATCGGTTTTCCCGTAAACTTGCTTGTTCTCTGCAATGCACTTACTATCGATCAATGATCAAAGAAACTGTGACTGGCAGTAGTAGTAGAAGAAGCTTGAATCAACAACTTACTTCATTCCCTGCTTGAAAGGAGTTCAGTCTATTTTCCTTTGAACCCTTATGCCAAGAAAACAATTGTTAAACTCGATATGATTCTAAAGCTGGGACATATAGTCAAATGAAATGAAATCACAAGTTGCACCTTTACTTGTTCAGGCTGAGGAAATCTTAAGCGAGAACCATTGTTAGGCCGGAGTTCGGATGATAAAGAGAGCTGTAAAGTAAAACAACCAAGTAAGAAAACCAAGGATTCATCAGATAACTATTGAGGAAAATAGAATGTTTGAGAACCGCAAATCGAACCTTACTGAAAAGGTCTGTTGGCAAATCCGGTTGAGCCCTCCTTTCCGAGTGAAAACTAAACCCCTGCGTTTGAGTCTAAAAACAGTTTTGAGTCTATTGTAGGAAACCTCTACATAGACATATATATATAGAGTAAAGAATAATCCATAGACTGACATACCAAGGGAGCTGTAGTTTCTCGCTTGCTTTTTCCGAAAATGCCATTGTCTCGCCCACTTGAAAGTATCTGTTTAATGGAAATGAACCCTATATGAGTATATGTAGTAGTATGAAAAATTTATGTAAGCAAATGCAACACGAGAAAGTACACATTATACCTTATTGTTAAGAGGACGAGCTTTGAAGAGGTGTTTTCTATCATCATCCTTAGGTATATCCATAGCTCTTGGTCTGTTAAAATTCAACTCGCAGAATAATCACAGTTCTATCATATAAAAGTAGGAGTAAGTAAGCAAGAGCCCCTCGCATTTTTTTAGTATCATACCTTCTTGGTTCCCTGTTAACACCGTCAAGAAATGCTGTCCTATTAGGCTTATCTGACTCCTGTCAAAAAGAAAAATTCTATCCTTTAAGATTGAGTGGTCCAGATGAAAGATGAATATCAGTTAGATCCTATTCCAGGATACACAAATTGATATGAAATAATCTTGTAAAAATGATATGGTTTCAAGTAAGTTCAATTGGTGTATAACCTTACGATAACTAGTTCCCTGATAAAACGGTGTTGATACTGCTGATGAATGTTGCATAGCTCTTTCGGAAGTCTTTAAGCGAAATTCCTGATAAAACCACAAGAAATATAATCTTCAGTAATTAATTATTAAGCCTGTAAAACATAGAGTAAGACCAGCCCTACTTAGTTTCTATTGCTTACTTGAAATTCTGGTAGTTTAGGAGTGGTGTTTTTCCGAATGGGCAATGATGGACCCTCAAAGATCTACAGAAAACACACACATGTTTGAGCTGGGATACAATAAAGAAATGGCTTCCATGTTAAGTACTTAGCAGATACTAACTTTTCGGTTCAAGGGGCGCGCTTTGAACCTATATACTGATGTTGAGTCCTGGTCCAACTTAGCATCGTTCTTGTGCCTGCAATAATCATTGGTTAAACAGCCTGTGAGATGTGATCTTTACCATAACAATTTATTGTCAGTCAATGTCTAGGCAATAACCTTATCCTATTTGCTCTATGTGATGTTGCAAAATCAGGCTCTTGTGGGACAGTAATCTTCATCCTAGCATGTAGTGAGTTTCTATCAAGATCCTGCAAAACCATATAACAACCAATCGAATGATATACACTGACTTCTCTTTTCGAACAAGAAGGTTGAAGGAGAACTCAAGAAACAGATAGGAACCTTCTTGAGTGCCTTGTGGACCAAATTCGTTTCCTGCGTGGCTTCAGCAACCTGAAACAGAAGAGAGCTTATTCAAAGGTCTACAATTAGATAGATGAGCGAAAAATCTATTATTGCCACTAGTCAAACGCTTTAATCATATAATTCTTAAAGGAACTTGATACAACGAAACTCATGGCTACTAGAAACTCTACCTTACGAAGTAGACCACCATCGAGCTTCTGTCTTTTAGCAGATTGAATTTCAGATGAAGGACACTTAATTTCATCCACTTGCATATGGAGTCTAGGAGATCAACAAAACAACCAAGTATTAGGCTCACTGAATTAAATTGACAAAAGATATATACCAAGAATTATATCATCTTAATCACCTGGCATTATCTTGTTTTGCTAATACACTAGCAGTAGGCTTCATCAATGTCGAGCTTCTCGGTATAGGCCGGATGCTTGACTTCGGTCTACATTTCAGTTTATCAGAATGAATCCGATTGCTAAATGTAGGTCCTGGTAGAAGTAATGAAATTGAGAACTTAGACAGGAAGCAAAAGTAAACAATCAAAACCACCAGCAATAATGTATTCAAGTAGGAGAAAATTGAGTTTGATCAATAAAGTAAAATACCAAAGAAAGGTCAGAATTCAGACAAGAAAATAATTGAACCACAAGTGTGTTCTCCTCGGTCATGTTAGTAAAAGTGATTACCTTTATGTAAGGACTGATTTGGAACTTTGTTCAAAGTACCACCTTGAATAAAAGTAAACACCCCCGACTTCATTCCATTTCCTGAAACAAAACAAGAACCATTTTACATCAACCATAACTTGTAAAGTCTTCAACTTTGAAATATAAAACCTATACAATGCTAAAACCAGTAAACTAGTTTAGAGATTCAGAAACATAACCCAAAACATCCTACTACATTCACCTGTTTCATTCACATCTGGTTGCTGAGTGATGTCTCTGTCACTCTCCTGAACATCTACTATAACTTCCCCATCATCTGATTTTGACAAAGACTCAGTCTTTTCATCAGAAAAAACCTCCTCTCTCATTAACAATTTCATTGCAAAAGCTGGGAAAAAAAAAACACAACATGAATTAGACAGAAACACACTTTGATTCTAACAAGACACTGGTCCTCTGCATTTGTAATAAAATTGTCAATTCAGTGAAATTGACAAGAAAATCAAAATCTAATCAACGAAAAAAAAAGATTCCAACACACAAATGACGATTACATCGAGGATTATATTTCAATTAAACCTCCTAAAATTTCGAGTCAAAATTTTCACCCATCGTTATTACTTCTGCAATTTCATTACCGCATTGCGTAAGATGACGTCACAGAAATCAAAATTTAGCGCACACTTCACGAAACACGAAAAACAATCAAAAGCCTGTAATAATCGTGTAGGAGCGATACTCACGAGACGGTGGATAAGACTGAGCGGTCTCGAACCAAAGTTCAGCAGCACAAGACTCCAAAGACAACTCCTCTCGAGTAAAATCAAACCAACGAGAAGCATCAAACTCATACTCCAAATCAATTTCAGTCACTTCAAACACCATTGTCTCCATCTCCATATCTTCATCGGACTCCGTCTCTGTCTCCGTCTCCATCTCCATTATCTTTCTTTTAACACAGAAAACAGAGAGAAAAACGAATCAGTTGGTTTATTATGTGATTTTAACGTCGCCTGAACACTCACTCACCAGTCACCACAAGAAACCCTAATTTATGTGAGATTTTATCATCATTGGTTTTGATGAGTGAACAGAAGAAGAAGAAGAAGAATTGCAGAGAAGGAAATAAACGTCACTGTTTTTTTTTCCAGAGGTTTTTGTTTTAATTAAAAAGCGACAAAACGGCAAAATTATTTATTTTTTCCTTTTGTAGAACCACAAAACGACACCGTTGAATAAGCGTGCAGTTCCTGACGTGGATTATTATGTCAACAAATGAATTTGAATTTGATTGGACTGTTGAGAGGGATATCGAAGAAGACGTTAATACCCCTGACTGAGACAGAGAGTGTAGGGGTGTTTTCGTAACTTTATCAGGAAGTGACGTAAGGGTTTTTGTGCTTTCGATGAGACTGAAATTTTCGGCGGGGAATAGAGAGAATTGTGGATTAATTTCGATTCTGCCACCAACAGTTGTATTCGTTTGTCACGTTTTGACCTGGCTTTATCTATTTATGTTAAGAAATCTCTGTTTTCCAATTATTCTAATCATGCACTATGGTAATAAATCTAGTCTTTGACTGTTTGATTTATACCCTTTTTAGTATGTTCCTTTTATTTTAAATCTTGTTGGATAATTTTATTTATATGTCTATAACAAAACTATCAAATGAACTTCAATTCTGTGCAATCTATTATGAAGATAGAAATAACCAATGATATTCCAATGAGGATATATCGAAAATGAAAGTTCATTTGATAATTCGGATATCGATCGATAAATAAAACATGTAACAAAAAAAGTTTAAAATGTTTTAAAGTCACAAAAAAATCAAATACATGTTTAATTCGTTGTATTTACAATAACCAAAATGAGCGTGTCTACACTATTATTAGAGTATTAGTATTAAAATTTTAAAGAAAATTATTGTTATTTGGTGTCCACCCAAATATCCTAATTAAAGCCTAAATTTTTTAAAACATTGAATGTAATGTGTAACCATTTTCTAATATTTAAAATCTTTTGAATGTGTAACTGAATTTGAAAGTCTTTTTCCTATATTTAGTACAAGTAGCTACGGGATATGCTATGACTTTTTATAAGAGCATGTGTTTCATCAGATGACAAATAACCATTAATGAGCAATGGGTTTTATTCGCATGAAAAAGACATATACTACACTGTTGAAAGTGGTACCAAGTCAGAAGCATATTTGTTTTAATTCAAGCCAGAATATTCAGAAAATACAAACTAAATTATGTTTGACATGTAACTTTTACCGCTAATTGAGTAAATAATTTTAGTCTAAAGGAAGGAAAAAATTATATATACAGCAGCGAAATTTTTAAGAGCATAGGACAAATATTTAATTTTGTGGTTCATAGGTAGGACAAAATGTAAATGGCTTTACATATACTTTTAGACAAAAGCGTCTCAAAGGATTTTGGGTTTTGGACCAAAAGCACTTTTGAAGGGAATTAAGACAACATTTATTTGGGGATGAGAGTAGTTGAACATATTTGTTGCTCGGTATTGTTGTGTTAGGATAGCTTCAAATGTACCACTATAGATTCATAAAAAAATTCAACGTGTTAGTTGTTGTATATAAAATAAAAGTTCTTGTTTTATTTTTTACTTTACTAATGCATAGGTTTGTGCTTGTTTATATGATCCTTTTTCATTTATGAC
Source organism: Arabidopsis arenosa (assembly GCA_905216605.1). Lineage (NCBI taxonomy): Eukaryota > Viridiplantae > Streptophyta > Magnoliopsida > Brassicales > Brassicaceae > Arabidopsis > Arabidopsis arenosa. The sequence continues at coordinate 16,511,271 of LR999456.1, forward strand.
TAATGTATAAAATGGTCAGGGATGGTCCGTGATATCCACACATATCAAGCAGTTTAAGTTAAGATTTTTATGTTCACGGTTTTAAATGGATTGATCCGTTAAATCCACCAAATAAAAATGTCCACTGCAGTGACCGGACTATATAGGCGCGGCTAGTCCTACTTGACAACAACTCTACATATACATGTCATGTTCACTCAAAAAACTATTTACAAATCAAAGAATTACAAAACTAATTAGCATTGTTCAATTTGAATGTGTGATGAACACTTTTTTTATCTAACAAGAAAAGGATGGAGTATAAATTTTGATTGCTCTTCTTATGTTTGTTTATTTGTTGACATGGTTCATTGAATTGGGCTCACGTGCGCAGTATGGGGCAGCTACTTCAAAAATCATAGGTAATGTTTCTTCTTTATTTCCACCATTTAATATGCCGAGAAGCTTAGTAAATGTCGTAGGCTACAAATAACTCACTATAGTTCAAAAAATAACACATTTGATTTTGATAAGAGAAAAATTTGGGCATCTAAGCTATATTGGGCTTTTGCTCAGCATAGCCCATAATATTCGAAGTGCAAGTTTTCACTTTTCACCTACGAATATGGTATGGATTATCTGACACAACAGTAACACTATTTACCAATGAGACAATTTCCAATCTTCATAAATGAGAAGACGAAGAAGGAGAATTGATCTTAAGTTTTCAATTATATACCAATATCAACAATGTCAATTAATTGATTCTTTTCAAACATCAAAACACAAAAATTCCAGAAAAAACATAGATTAGATCGTGTTAGAGAGTTTTGTGTGTTTATAGTCATTATAATTTTCTTTTTTACCCTTTCATTTCTCGGCTGTAAACAAACCAAACATTTGACCAACAATCAACAATCTTTTCACATCATGGAGAAAACCTGTACTTTGGAATAAGCAGAGACAAAACTTCCGAGGTTGTTGTCTCCATTACTGTAACAACAAAGCTTCCTTCTCCTTCTTCATAACTTCAAGCTGTCTTTTCGCATACTTAGTGATGAGAACAGTTGTCACAACAGTTGCTACAAAACCAAGAATGTTGAGAACTATCTGAAGAATCGAGAGACCCTCTTGTTCCGCAGTGGATGCATCTACCAATGCCCTTATAAGAATCCCTCTGCAAACATCAAAACAAACAAAAAACTATCAGAATGCTAAATCATTCATTCATTATCTAAAATTGCAAGAAATTTCTACACTTACGTATAAATTGCGACGAAAATCTCTGGCGCCATGCCTACGAGAGAGCCAGCCATGTAAGGACCGAACTTTACACGAGTTGCAACAGCGCAATAGTTATAAAGAGGAAAAGGGAATGGAGAAATCCGGATTAAGGTTACAGCTCGAAACTGGTGAAACCAACTGCCTCCACCAGCAGCTCTCAACATTGCAGCTTGATCTGGATATCTTTCTAACCAACCCTGCAAGATTCATCAATTTCAACGATATATAAAGTAGTCGTTACTAAGAATATAACTGATTTCTAAGTGAGACACATACTTGAATTTTGTTGAGGAAGAGATAGCTGATGAAGTAAGGAAGTGAAACACCAATAGCTACAGCTGGAAGAGTAAGAAGAAGGCCATAGAAATAACCAAATGTAATCCCAGCCACCCACATTGACGGCGTAGTTGGAATAAGTATCACAGGGAATAATGACACCGATGCAAAGACAAGAATACCGCACACCGGGTGTGTAAATGTCTCCATCTCCCATTTAATGAGAGGGATTAGCTCCTGCAAACAAAGGTAAGTGGATAATCCCACAATCAGCAACAAAGCCAAAGATGTTACTGGTTGAATTCGTTAAGAGCACCGGGTCATATAGGTATCGAAAATCAACTGATTTAAGCCACACAACATTAACCACAAACCTCAATTTTTCAAGATACAAATTCACATGAATCAATCCCATAAAGGAACCTTTTTTCTACACTAAAAGAACATTAACATCAAACAGACTTGTGGCCAGTACTTAAGATCTAAATCAAGAGTGATGATCACTGATCAGTTGTTGAAACTCTAAACAAACCCAATCGATAAAGAACAAAAATTTCGGAAGAACATAACACATAGAACATCAATTCAACAAGAAATCATTGTATTGAGAGACATGCATTGAATTGGAAGAAATTCAAAACCTTATCCATGATTAAAGGAGCGAGCCATTTGTAACCAGCGAGACCTAAAGCAGTTAGAAATGTTAAGAAAAGACCAAGCTTGATCCAAAACCAAACAGATCGTTTCTGTCCACAAGAAGAAGAAGAAGAAGAAGAAGACGGTGATGGATCATCTTCCTCACTAAGTTTAACATAATGCCCTAATTTCTCAACTCCATCTTCTTCAACTCTAACTCGAAATTCAGAAACTGTATCGTCTTCCTCGTGATAAGTCATCGAGTACAAACCCAGAAACAGAGACAAGAAAAATAGAGCCCTATATTTTTTTACTAATTGAATTACTCAACGAATCGAAAGAAACCTGAGGATGAAGGAAGGATTGAATAACAAATAAAGAAGATTTTGTGTGATTTTAATAAAGAGAAACAAATTGCTCTACCAATTTTATTTTTTTGTTAATGTAATGGCTTGACGCATGTACCATTTCTTTAATTTATTTTTATTGATTTCTTCCGTCGTACTTGCATTTGTTTTTCCTTTTTTCCTTTTTAAAATTCAGTTTACCAAATATAATAAAATAGCTAACCCCACGGTTGACGAGAATAATTAAATAATTAGTTTGAAACACCTGGATCATGTCGGCATAAGCGTGTGGATCAAACTTACATTTATCTAAGGACCATACATAATTTTATATGTAAGTTTTTAAGGTCTCAAAAAAACTATTGAAAATTATTTTGGTGTAATAGTAAAGTCAATAATTTAATAATTTTTTATATATATATTTTTACAAAATTCAATAATTTATTTTCTCTTTTTTAGTTTTTTTATATATATTTTTTTCAACATTTTTTATATTATTCATCATATTACTGTAGTTGTTTGGTTGCATCTTAATTTTTAATCTTTATGATTACTATATAAAAATCAATTTTCTTTAAAAAAAAATTCTTATATTTCTTCTTGGGCTCAAGATCTTAAATTCGAGTATACTGGAGAAATCAGAATAGAAAACTAATTATTTAATTAAGAGAAATTGTTAAAAATGCCCCTTTTTCAATACCCCTTTTCAAAAATGCCCCCTTTGAGAGTCCATTTTTAAGTTTGCCATCTTTTATTTTTTAATGACCATTTTACCCTTATTTGAAACAAAATTAGGTCCACAAAATACAAAATATTTTTTGGCGGGAAAAGTGATCCCGCAATTTTCCCGCCAAAACACTTGTAAAAACCTTTAAAATACCTTGTAAAATTTTTCCGTAAAAATTTTTCCCGCCAAAAAATTTTCCCGCCAAAAATTTTTTTTGCGGGAAAAGTGATTCCGCAATTTTTTTGTAAGGTTTTTTACAAGGTTTTATAAGGTATTTATAACTTGTAAAACCTTATAAAAAACTTGTAAAACCTTATAACTTGTAAAACCTTATAAAATTGCTTGTAAAATCTTATAATATCTTATAAATACCTTATAAATACGTTGTAAAACCTTATAAATACCCTGTAAAAAACCTTTAAAATACCTTGTAAATTTTTCCCGCCAAAAATTTTCCCGCCAAAAAAATTGCGGAATCACTTTTCCCGCAAAAAAAAATTTTTGGCGGGAAAAAATTTTACGGCAAAATTTTACAAGGTATTTTAAAGGTTTTTATAAGTTTTTACAAGTGTTTTGGCGGGAAAAATTACGGGATCACTTTTCCCGCCAAAAAATATTTTGTATTTTGTGGACCTAATTTTGTTATATTTCCTTATATATTTGTGATATATTTTATTAAAAGAAGGTAATTTAGTCATTTTGTACATAAAAAGGGGTATTTTTAAAAATGGACAGCCAAATGGGGCATTTTTGATAAGGGGTATTGAAAAAGGGGCATTTTTGTGAGTCTCCCTTTAATTAAAGTGGTTTGGTCTTTGAACTACGGATTTATGGTTCAGACTCTTTTTGGTTACCCCACAAATCAGTGTTTTAGACCATGTTCTAAAAATCTCCGCCTAGGCCCGATTACTCCCCGCTTAATCGCTAGTCCCATCCTATCTGTCTCGATTAATGATTAATCCCCTAAAAAAATCAGTTACCCGATTACTCTCCGCGTAATCCGATTACTTCCCGCCTAATTTTACATATCTCGATTATTTTTAGATTGCAAGTATAAAAAACTTTTTATTTTTGTTGTTCAATCATTTAAATTGGGAGTTTGTGATGTTTTACAATAACTTATGTTCAAATTTTAATAAAAATCATAAATTTGTAATAAAAATCATAAAAATTTATCTCAAAAATACAGTTTTATGTGTTTACTGCAATTTTGAAAACAATATTTGATTAATATGTTTTTAAAATATTAAAATAATCCTAAAACTAATCCCCGATTTTAATCCGATTTTCCGATTAATCGCTAGGCCTATACCTAACGTCCGACTAGCGCCTAGCGATTTTTCAAACAAGGGTTTTAGATAACTAAGTTACTTGGCTTCTTATTTGCTTTCAATCAGTATTTTAACTGAGGGTTAATGAAAAGTACAGTATAACAATACTTAACCGAAAATTGAAATAGTAATTAAGTTTAGAAGGAATAATAATACCATATTGATTATTAGACCGGTTTTGTAAGCATGTGCTATATATTTCAACTTACGGCCAGTTGTGTGGCGTACCGGACTGAAAGAGATTCATCAACGAAGGCCAAGTGGTGGATTTATGGCCATACACGTGGCCATAATAAGGAGCTTTAGTTCCTTTTTTTAAAAAACCCGAAAAAACCGCCATCTATTTTTTTTTTGGCCGTTTAATACGCGTGTTATTAAAGTTGGAATAAAAATGCCTGGTTTAATTTCAATTGCCTTTTAAAATCATCGTCTTTTAAAACTTGGTATAATCATACACCCACGTTAACAGACGTTAACTCTACTAACGGAATGACTAACCGCGGTTAAACCTTAACCATATAGTGTTTACGTGTATATATACAATCTATTATCAAGTTTTTTACAATATATTGTCTTAGTCAGGTGGCTATGGCGGCTGAATTTTATCCTGAACCCGAGTTCGAACACTACTCAGCGCATTTAGACGTTTGTTTTTTTTTCTTTCTTAATTTGATTTTTTTTCTTTTTTCACAAATCTCTCTGTTCGCTCTCTCTTCAACCCACCCGATCACTGCCGCAATCATCAACAGCGGTCCCCAAGCCTCTGTTATTAGCAAACACAACGACATAGTCGAGCTCCTCCATCGACTCTCAACCTCTGAAACCCGAGAAACCAGAGGAACCAAACAATCCGTAGGAGAGAATCTCCTATCAACCAAATCCTCGCTCTCGAAATCGGAAGCAAGAACAGATCCCCTTTGTAACCGTCGGCTCAAACCCTCTCTCCCCACCGAAACCCATGAAACCAATCGAACCCAAAACCGACACAAACCATCAGAGAAACAAACATAGATCTCAATTTTCACCGGAGAAATCAGCGCCGCCGTCGCCTGAGAAGAAGAGCGCATCGTCGGGTCAAAACCCTAGCTTCGCCGCCGTCGCCATCGCTTCAGAGAAGAACGCGTTTTTTACTCCAACAAAAAAAAAACCATGAAAAGCTATAGGATACAAATTGTGGACGGATGGATAATCGACAAAACCCTAATATTATTTCTCACCGTCACAATTGCAGGGTCACAGAAGTCGATCCGAGATCTTCTGTGAAATTTAAGACCAAAAAAAAAAAAAAAAACGTTTTAAAGTGACGGCGGTGAGATTCGAACTTGGGTTCGAGTGGACAATTAAACACACGTTTAACCACCAGACTAAGATAATATATTTGTATATGTTAGAAAAGAGATTGTATATATATACGTAAACACCCTGGGTTAAGGTTTAACCGCGGTTAGTCATTCCGTTAGTAGAGTTAACGTCTGTTAACGCGGGTGTATGATTATACCAAGTTTTAAAACACGACGATTTTAAAAGGCAATTGAAATTAAACCAGGCATTTTTATTCCAACTTTAATAACACGCGTATTAAACGGCCAAAAAAAAAATAGATGGCGGTTTTTTCGGGTTTTTTCCCTTTTTTTTTGTTTTAGTTTTGTCGCGACTTTCACACTTTTCACCGAGCATAATCCACTGTGGTCGACACACCGTATTCTCTGTGGACCCGGTTTTCGCAGTTTCCCCAATTTCCTCAATTTCGGTTTGTCTTTTGTCACAATCTGACAACGCCATCGCCACAATGCCTTCCACCACCGTTACGGCAACACTTCCGGTATCTTTCTCTCACAAAGCTTCTCTCATGTTCGGAAATCAATTTTTCTTCTTCTCCACTAAACGCCTATTCTCACCATCCATCGCTTTTGATTTTAATGGATATCTCTTGAAAACTCTCGGTCCATCTTCTCTTCGGCCATACTCTGAATTTGGAATTCTAATTTGTCGCAATTTTGTAAATTTGATGGAAGAACCTGAAACAAGATTCACAAAGTTCCAGAATCCACGAGGTTGTTGCTATTTCAAGCAATCTGTTTTTTTTTTCAAGAGATTAAAGTGTTTGTTTAGAAATTGACTGTGCTTTGACATGCTATATCATCTTAATCTCTGAATATGTGTTTGGTATTTATATTTCAGGTGAGATTATGCCGTTTGAGAAGATTTACATGTGAGGTTTATGCAACCATACAATGCACTCTTGAGTGATTGATCAACCATGGTAAGTGCTCTCTTAACTTCTATGTATGTAGTTCTAGCTGCATAGGTATAATCGATATTTCGAAATTAGCTTATAGGTCCAAGGTTGGTTTTTCTTAGCTGCATTACTAAAACCAAGATATTCATTCACAAGTTTAAAGTCTAAGACTCAGCTTTTTTCTTGTTGTCATTGTTTTGGACCTGTGAATTCACTCAAGTTATGTTGTCTTTATTTGGTCAAGGTTAATGGTTGAGTCTTCCTGTCTTGGTCTCATCTTTACGATTTTTTTTCTTCTTTCCTGTAATGTATCATCTTTCAATGAAGTTATTCTATGCCAACCTTTACATTTGTTTATATATGCACTGAAGTTATGCACTGTTCCATCTGTCCAAAAGAAGATGAAACTGAAGGTGTCGAGTCTATTTTTACTTTAGGATTGTGTCTAATCTCTTATCAAGTTATGTTTGTCATTGTTGATCTTTAATAGATATCTTGAATATATAAGGATGCACATAACGATTAGTCGATTACCTAATTATTTTAGTAGTTGTCCATATTTTAAATCACATATCCTCTTCTAGTTTTTTCTGTTAAAATAGTCAGATCTTCATAATGTTGGCTTTTCCATTTATATACTCATTTTCTGATTCTTCACATATTTTCCTTTCAGTAGTGGAAAACTAGGGGATTTGATCCCTCAAGAGGTGGAACCAAGAGACAATTGAAGTGACTTCAATTTCATTCTCATTGGAGAACAGATGTTCTGCAGATTAAATGGAGTATCTTTAATAGAGGTAACATGGTCAATGTCTTCAATTCTGTCTATCTTTTTTCTTATCATTCTTAGATTATGAGAAGCATGTTTAATTAGAAAACATATATTAATTTCTTTGTCTGCATATTCCTTGGTTTACGAAAATACCTAACTATCATGCTACACCTAATCATCATGAACATAGAATACACAAATAAAAGGCATTGATGTTTACTGACATTCAATAAAACAAAATTTTGACATAACTATAGATTTTCTTACACTGTGATCTTCTCCTTCTTCTTTCTTTTACAATCTGGTTCTTCACCACCAACAAACTGGCAAAGTCCTCTCTTGGGTCTATCATCATCCATAACATCATCAAGACCGTAGGAACAGCTTGGTTTTTTACAACTTGGTACGGTCTCCATACTCAACTGAACTAGATTTGTCTTCTTCAGCAACATGCAATCATCATCTTCCGGAACATACACTAAACTCATCCCACATTTTATCACTTCAAAAGTTTCCATCTTCTTCCTCGTTTCATCATCTGTCACATAGAATTCGAATGAAGCCTTTGTGTAGCAACATTTTTTACTCTCTCCATGGAGATTCTTGACTTGGAAGCAACTATTGTATGCCATGAAAACGTGGTCAGAAGTGAGCTTTCTTGGTTCATGGATAAGGGATTTACACGGTTCGTTCCAGCCTGCGAGAGTGAAATCAAATCTCGTGAAGGAACCGTCTTGGTTCTCGAATTTGCCACAACACTTCACCGAGAAACGTTTCGCACGGTCTTCATAGTTCTTGAATGAGACAACTACTGATAAGGCAAGTCCAACAAAGTTAGTGTCACACCAGTGCGGAGGCAATGGGATTTCTAGTGAACGTCCTAGTCTTTGGTGGCAGAACCAGCTCGGTATTTCAGTCGCTGGGTAGCAGATTCCAAACAGAGGCTCTGGGATGAATCCCTGCAAAAGATAGACGATAAGGTTCTGTTCTTTTTTCTATGGAAAAAGAGAGAGGGAAGGATAAAAAGACAATACCCGATAATAACGTTTTACAGAAGCATTAGCTATCAACTGACTTTTGATTCGAGCATGACCCACGAGACTCTCTTGTGCGTCTTGGTTCAGTTTGTAACAATTGCTAAAGATGAACATAGAATGGATCCTCTCTCCTACCAGCAAAGGCGTTAATGGATTTGCCAAAGTTTCAAGTGACTCGCATTCGTGTGCATCTAGATACTGCAGGTTTTGCGGAAGGACTGGTAGAGACTTTAACATCTTGCAAAACTTTAGATCAACCCATTTCAGATTGTGGAGTTGGTTGAAGCTTTCTGGAAGATTCTCGATGTTGTTTCCGCTTAAGCATAAAGATTGCAAAGAGAAAAGGCCACCGATATTATCTGGGAGTTTGTAAAGACTGCATCTCGAGAGGTAAAGATCTGTTAACCGAGAGCAGCCCAATGTAGGTGGCATGAAGAACATACTAACAGAAACTTGACTGCTCGTTCCACATAACGAAAATGTCTTGATATTGCTCAAATGCATCATCTTTGGCATCTCAGTGATGGCTGTATCATCCAGAAGTAAAATCTCCAAAGATTCCATGTCTTCCTTAATTTCTGGAAAAACCTCTAGTCGTGAGCAACCTGAGAGTATTAGCTCTTGTAGACATTTCAGCTTATAAAGATCAGAAGAAAGATGTTTCAGCTTTTTGCAATTCTTCAGATTCAGCAAAGCAAGTCTTCTCAAGGTTTCAATGGCTTCGGGAAGGCTCTTAATAGCAGTGCCATCTAAAAGTAAAACTTCAACATTTTCTGAGATCAGTGGGAATTTCTTTAATCTGGAGCAGCCACTGAGAATAAGAGTTTGCAAGGATTGAGTTTTGAGTCCTTTTGGAAGACTCCTAAGGCTTGTGCAATCCCTGAGATTGAGGTAAACAAGCTTCTCCAAACCATTTATTGTTGGCGGCAATTTTTTCAAACTAGTACATCCTTCTAGATTCAACCTCTCAAGATTTTGAGCATTAGCCAAACCCAAACACTGACGTAAATTCAAGGAGCGACTAAGGTCGACCCATTTGAGCATTCCAGCATCCTGTGGAAAAAAATCCAACCACGAGTCAAAATTTTGATGCAAATTAGCATTCACTTTAGCTTATGACTGATCAAAATACACATAAAAGCATACCTTTTTATCATCCCAAATTTCTGTTAGTTGACTATATTGCAATTTAAGGTCTACAAGGTTCTTGGGGTCAAAGTCTAAAGGGATACTCTGTAGCGGGTAACCATGCCAGTGTAGATATGTAAGCTCATTTGGAAGGAAATCAAGCCTTCCCTGCAAGTGCAGTTTAAATTCTGCTTTACATCCACGGGAACAATGAGAATCATAAATTTTCAAGTATTTGAGATTGTACATCCCATTGAAGGCTTCGGCACTTAGACGCATTGCTCTTAGTTTTGATGTGTCGAGAAAAATCCCTCTTATCTTGTCAGTTCCCTATCAATCAAGTAGTAAATGTACAATAGTTAATTCAAAGCAAGATGCTAAAACATAATACAAAATTGTAGGCATAGAGGATATGTTATTACCGGGCCTTTGGTTAGCAGGTCACAAATATCTTCACTGTTCCATAGTCTGATATGCCATTGGCACTGGTAACCATGACGTGATAGCCAACTAAAGTCTCGTCTTCCTATTGTTTCTGCTTTTAAACTAATCTCCTTGCCCATCGTCTGCAACATGTCATGCATCTCAATGCGATTATCAGAAAGAGTGATCAGACATTTGTCAACGAGATCCTTTATCACGCTAGACATGTCCACACCATGACTATTGAGAAGGCTTGTCACGTAATCCACATTCTTTGATCTGAAGAAACATGCAATATCCAGAAAAACAGTCTTCTGCTCAATGGTAAGCTCCTCATAGCTTGTTTCCAGAACTTCGTAGATATCTCCATGTGATCTACTTTTCAGTCTATCCAATTTATCTTCCCAGTACAGAGGATCCCTCTCACAAAGATCAGATCCTAACACCTTAAGAGCCAAAGGGTGGCCTTTAGCGTAATCTAGAACCATATTTGTCAAACCTTCGAACTCTTTCGAAGGGCAAGAGTCATTAAACGCATTCAAGCTAAAAAGCTTCAAGGCTTCTCTATCATTCAATTTCGGGAGCACATATTTTCCCGCCTTTGATTGTCTGTATCAGTTTACAGTCTCTAGTAGTAATGATAATTCTACTTCCTCCTCTATACCATTTGCAGTGCCCCATAAGATATCTGATCTGCTTTTCATCATTCACATCATCAAGCACTATAAGTAGCCTCTTGCTCTTAAGGCGGCGCTCAAATCTCTCATGTGCATTTCCAGGAGCTCCAATCTTCAAATATCTATCATTTAGTACAGTGGAAAAGAGTTTCTGCAGCAAATATTCTAATCCGCTTCTACCCGAATTTTCGCGAATATTTGTTAGGAAGCAGCTACCGTCGAACCGACCACGCATACGTCCATACAAACAATCAGCAAGAGTCGTTTTCCCAATCCCTACCATTCCAACAATGCCTAGGATATGAACAGAATCCAAATCCTCCCATGATAACAGCTTTTCGAGATTCTTCAAACGTGATTCTATGCCCACGAGACCTTCGTTCCCACTCGGAGCCAAATCATTCAGCTTCTTGAATGTGTCAACAGCAATTTCATCCACAAGTTTGGCCTCAGACGTGCTAACAAAATGACAAAAAAAACCTGAATTTAGCATAAACCACATAACAGAACCTTTTAACAGCATTTTTAAGAAGATAAAGGCAGAGGAAACAAAGTGAAAACTTTGACACCAAAGACTGAGTAAGTTTTTTTTTTGTGACATTGATGAAGTATACATTATTTCCTTGACTACATAACCGAGAATGTTGGATGCTGAGGTAAGAGCAGCCTTCCATGATGAAATCTCTTCTGGTGAAACTCCGGGAAAAGTCAATTCCGGTATCTTGAACGGCACCGAAAAACTCTTGTTCTGCTTCTCGACGTCCGATTTGTCAACTTTGTAGAAGATCGGTACTACCTGGTTTCTGTTTTTACATTCGAGTATTTTCACAAGCTCTCGTAGACACCACGCGGAATTGGCGTAATTTGTCGAGAAGATGATGATTGCGATCTTGGATTTCTCGATTCTATCAAAAAGCGCAGTGAGATTGTCTCCTCGGCGGAGTTGGTCGTCAATGAATGAGTCGATTCCTCTTAGTCGAAGTGCTTTTTGGAGATGGCCGGTGAAGTTGTTGCGTGTGTCAAAGCCTCTGAAACTAAGAAACACATCGAACTCTGCAGAAGAAGCAGGAGAAGGAGAAGATGATTCCATTGGAGAAAAGCTCTGATGCAATTTGTCCAATTTAGATTACTGCGAAGCTAAAATGATCGGTCAACGACGTGCACATAAAGTTTTCTTTTTTCAGAAAATAATAAACCCAGTAATGCCCAGTAATGCTCTGGACAGAAAAGTCAACTACTCGATTTGTGAGAAAACCATTTTTGGGGTCGAAACATTCATCCAAACAACATTCAATTCCCCAAAATTGGCAAGAAAAGGAAAAATAAATCAGGAGCTTCGAAGAAGTGAAGAAAAAAGTCTGTATAATGGAACCCTTTAAATATCCCGCCGGTGGTAAGTCGTCGGAATATTCCATCGATGAAAATTTGTCAGATTCTTCTTCACTCAGCGACACCCACATGAGCATGAAACCACGTATTTTACCCGTAACAATGTTTACTGAAGGAGCTGCCATGCGATCGCTTCCAATGACGCTGCAGCCTCCGTTGTTGAAGCTGCGTTTCATAAACTCGCCGCCACCAAATATATTCAAGGGTTCAAGGATTGAGGCCGAGGACGGTTCTCCAATAACAATCGAGCTTGTCGAGACCGCCACAAACACTCGAGTCACCTTGGACTCGCGGCTCGAGATCGTACCACTGGACGGGGATTTCGCCAGAGAAAGCTGGACCATCGAGGAATTCAACCGGAATATACTCCGGTCACGGGAAGGGAGACGACCGTTGCTCGTCGGAGATCTGACCGTGACGCTTAAGGATGGGGTCGGAGTGATCGGCGGTGATGTCACTTTCACAGATAATTCGAGCTGGAAGAGGAGCAGGAAGTTCCGATTAGGTGCAAAAGCGACCGAAGGAGGAGTTGTGGAGGCGATAAGTGAAGCGTTTGCGTGCAGAGATCATCGAGAAGAATGTGAGTCAATTCCTAGATTAGCAGACTAATTTTGTACGACCAGTAATCGCAAACGCATTTGCTTAATCATTTTGTGCGTTTTGGTAATGCTGCAGCTTATCGAAAACACAACGTTCCATATCCTGATTCTGAGGTCTGGAGGCTAGAATATATCCCCAAAGACGGCCTTACAGATTTGTGTTTGCGGCAAGCTGGGATCCATACCGTCAAGGACCTTCGTCGTCATCTCACGATAAATTCAAACGCCTTACCTCGAGTAAGTTATCGAACCAAACCAGCAATAACATATCAAATATCAATCGACAAGTTCGGTCATGCTTGATATGTTTCTCCTTTGTTCACAGGAATTAGAAAGAAGGATCTCAAAGAAGAGGTGGAATGTGATTGTATCCCACTCAATGCGTTGCGTTTTGGACGAGTCAGAGTGTTACGTCTACAACACGAAAGCTCATGGAGCCTCTATTCTCTTCAATTCTGTTTATGAGGTCATGAAAGTTTCGTTTGATGGCATCACTTTTTTAAACACCACTGAGCTTACTTCCACACAAGAGGTTCGTCAATCCATTAATCACATATTTGTTGCTACATAAAAGTTAAATCCATCATAATGAATTTAATTTTTTAGTCTAAGCAAGTCAGAATATTCTATCAAAGTGAACACTGTTATATGCATGTGTTTTCTTTCAGGCACTTCTTGACAATCTGAAGCGTGAAGCTTATGAAAATACAAATAGTTTCGTCGCCGTGAATGGTGCGGACTTTGTCAGTTTTCCACCAGGGTCCTCAAAGAATCTGCAAGATGCTGAACAAAGCATTGGCTTCCAAGGGTCTCAGAGCATGTTTGTAGATAGAGCAGTTTCTGATACAAGTGAGGTGTTTGGGCCTCTAAGAACATGTGCTACATTTTCTGCCTCTGAAGATTATGATGTTGTAATCAGATACGGAAGAGGGGACGAAATCAACGATGATTTCATTAGCCATCTTCGAGCTGCCCTTTGCCGGAGAGGGATTTCTGTCTTTAACGAATTTGATGAAATGGATGCAGTTCCAAAATGTAGGGTTTTTATCATATTGTTAACAAGCACATATGTCCCGTCAAACCTCTTAAACATTCTTGAACACCAACAAACAGAGTATCAAGCGGTTTATCCAATCTTTTACAGACTATCACCATATGATTTAATCAGTAACAGCAAGAATTATGAAAGATATTTTCTCCAAGACGAACCAGAAAGGTGGCAGGCTGCTTTGAAGGAAATATCTCAGATGCCTGGATACACGTTGACAGATAGGTACGTGTTCTACTTGTCTTTGATTTGGGAGAATTGGATAAATTTTGATTTGGAAAAATTAAGCAGTTTAGCTGTTCCTGGTTAGGATTTGTATAAAGAAGCTTTTCACTGGTCTGCGACCATTAAGGTTATAGACCTTTAATATATGATCCCGGTCTTTCGCCTGATGTTTGTTTTGTTTTTACTTTATTCTTAAAATTTTGCAGGTCCGAATCTGAACTTATAGATGAGATTGTAAGAGATGCTTTGAAGGTGCTATGTTCTGGTAATAAGGTGAACATGATTGGGATGGATATACAAGTAGAGGAGATTTTGTCACTGCTATGCGTTAAGTCCCTAGATGTTCGCAGCATAGGTATATGGGGTACGGTTGGTATAGGAAAAACAACCATTGCTGAAGAGATCTTTCGCAGAATCTCTGTCCAGTATGAGACTTGTGTCTTCCTTAAGAACCTTCACAAAGAGGTTGAGGTAAAAGGTCACGATGCTGTGAGAGAGGATTTTTTGTCTAAAGTTTTAGAGGTAGAACCTCATGTTATTCGGATTTCTGACATTAAAACAAGTTTCTTGAGGAGTCGGCTTCAGCATAAAAGGATCCTCGTTATTCTCGATGATGTGAATGATTACAGAGATGTTGACACCTTTTTGGGGAAGCTTAACTATTTTGGTCCAGGAAGCAGAATAATCATGACCTCTAGAAATAGGCGTGTTTTCGTACTATGTAAAATCGATCATGTCTATGAGGTTAAGCCATTAGATATTCCTAAGTCTCTACTACTTCTTGATCGTGGGACATGTCAAATTGTTTTGTCACCTGAGGTTTCCAAGACATTGTCACTTGAGCTGGTCAAATTTTCAAATGGAAATCCCCAGGTTCTTCAGTTCTTGAGCAGCATTGATAGAGAATGGCATAGTTTATCAGAAGAAGTTAAGACAAAATCTCCCATTTACATTCGAGGTATATTTGAAAGGAGCTGTTGTGGGCTTGATGACAACGAGAGGTGTATATTTTTGGACATTGCATGTTTCTTTAATAGGATGGATAAAGACAATGTTGCAATGTTGCTGGATGGTTGTGGTTTCTCCGCACATGTCGGATTTAGAGGCCTTGTTGACAAATCACTGTTAACAATATCACAACACAACTTGGTGGACATGCTCAGTTTTATCCAGGCAACTGGTCGAGAAATTGTTCGCCAAGAATCAGCTGACAGACCAGGAGACCGCAGCAGGTTGTGGAATGCCGAAGATATCAGGGATGTATTCATAAATGACACTGTAAGTCATCATAAATGACACTTGTAAGTTTGTTCCGGCTAAAATTATTTTTGGAGGCTAAATTATTTTCTCTTTGTTTTCAGGGCACATCAGCTATTGAGGGCATTTTCCTAGACATGTTGAATCTTAAATTTGATGCAAATCCCAATGTGTTCGAGAAAATGTGTAACCTTAGACTGTTGAAATTGTACTGCTCCAAAGTGGAAGAGAAGCATGGAGTATATTTTCCTCAAGGTCTTGAATATTTGCCAAGCAAGCTAAGGCTTCTCCATTGGGAATATTATCCCTTAAACTCCTTGCCGAAAAGTTTTAATCCAGAGAACCTTGTGGAGCTTAACTTGTCAAGTAGCTGCGCAAAGCAACTGTGGAAAGGAAAAAAGGTAAAATTTAACAACTCTGTACTATCAATTCAATTGAAATATGATATCCAACTCTGTATTAATTTGCTCACGATTATTTCTGTCTTTTACAGACTCTGGAAAAGCTTAGAAAGATGAGACTCAGCTACTCTGACCAGTTAACTAAAATCCCAAGACTTTCAAGTGCAACAAATCTTGAGCATATTGATCTTGAAGGTTGCAACAGTTTGTTGAGCCTTAGCCAGTCCATCTCTTATCTCAAAAAGCTTGTTTTTCTAAATTTAAAGGGCTGCTCGAAGCTGGAGAGTATTCCAACTACTGTTGATTTAAAATCTCTTGAGGTTCTGAATCTTTCTGGCTGCTCAAAGCTAGAGAATTTCCCGGAGATCTCACCAAATGTGAAAGAACTGTACATGGGTGGGACTATGATACAAGAAATCCCGTCTTCGATTAAGAATCTGGTATTGCTTGAAAAGCTGGACCTGGAAAACAGCAGACACCTTAAGAATCTTCCAACCAGCATCTGCAAGTTGAAGCATCTTGAAACTCTGAATCTGTCAGGCTGCACAAGCCTGGAGCAGTTTCCGGACTTGTCGAGAAGGATGAAAAAATTAAGGTTTCTGGATTTAAGCAGGACAGCCGTTAGAGAGCTACCCTCCTCCATTTCGTATCTTACTGCTCTTGAAGAACTGAGATTTGTAGACTGCAAGAACCTCGTAAGATTGCCTGATAACGCGTGGACCCTAAGGTTCAAGGTTGAATTTCGCCAAATTGACACAGAGAAGTTTTCAAGACTATGGAATAGATTTGGATGGCTCAAAAAAGTTCAGATCTCTTAGTTTCTACACCTACGAGTGATTTAAATGTCTATAATGTAAAGTGAGAGGATTTGCGGGACGTGCTCAGGCGTGAAATGTGAGAAGCACCACAAGTTGAATTAGCCAAATTCTTTTTCTATATGGGAATGCAGAGGCATTCGTTAATTAGATATTTGGAATGATACTCTTCTAAATCTTATTCTGTTATTTGTGTTATTGGGATTACGTGAGGGATGATTTGAGCTTAGTTAGGAGGAATTTCATGTAATTATTTTTTTATAACAAGTATTCGTGTTCTTACATATACTGAACAAAAAGAGGAATTCTTGTAAGAAAAAACTAACATTTTATTAATGAACCTCTCACGCCAAGATCTTCTCCTCCTTTGTTCTTTTACATTCTGGTCTTTCATCACCACCACTAAACTGGCAAAGTCCTCTCTTGGGTCTAACATCATCCATGACATCATCAAGATCGTAGGAACAACTTGGTCCAGTCTTCAAACTCGGCTGAACTAGATTTTTCTTCTTCAGCAACATACAATCATCATCTTCAGGAACATACACTAGACTCATCCCACATTTTATCACCTCAGAAGTTTCTATCTTCTTCCTTGTTTCATCATCTGTCACATAGAATTCGAACGAAGCCTTTGTGTAGCAACAACTGTTACTCTCTCCATGGAGATTCTTGACGTGGAAGCAACTGTTGTATCCCATGAAAACGTGGTCAGAAGTGAGCTTTCTTGGTTCATGGCTAAGGGATCCACATGGTTCGTTCCAGCCTGCGAGAGTGAAATCAAATCTCGTGAAGGAACCGTCTTGGTTCTCGAATTTGCCACAACACTTTACCGAGAAACGTTTCGCACTGTCTTCATAGTCCTTGAATGAGACAACTACAGATAACGCAAGTCCAACAAAGTTAGTGTCACACCAGTGTGGAGGCAATGGGATTTCTAGTGAGCGTCCTAGTCTTTGGTGGCAGAACCAGCTCGGTATTTCTGTCGCTGCATAACAGATTCCAACCAGAGGCTCTGGGATGAAACCCTGTAAAACACAGACAATAAGCTTTCGTTCTAATTTTGATGGTGAAAGAGAGAGGGAGGAATAAAAAGAATACCCGATAATAACGTTTTACAGAAGCATTAGCCATCAACTGACTTTTGATTCGAGCATGACCCACGAGACTCTCTTGTGCCTCTTGGTTCAGTTTGTAACAGTTGCTAAAGATGAACATAGAATGGATCCTCTCTCCTACCGTCAAAGGCGTCAATGGATTTTCCAAAGTTTCAAGTGACTCGCATTCGTGTGCATCTAGATACTGCAGGTTTTGCGGAAGGACTGGTAGAGACTTGAGCATTTTGCAAAACTTTAGATCAAACCATTTCAGATTGTGAAGCTGGTTGAAGCTTTCTGGAAGATTCTCGATGTTGTTTCCGCTTAAGCATAAAGACTGCAAAGAGGATAGGCCACCGATATTATCTGGGAGTTTGTAAAGACTGCATCTTGAGAGGTAAAGATCTGTTAACCGAGAGCAGCCCAATGTAGGTGGCATGAAGAACATACTAACAGAAACTTGACTGCTTGTTCCACATAACGAAAATGTCTTGATATTGCTCAAATGCATCATCTTTGGCATCTCAGTGATGGCTGTATCATCCATAAGTAAAATCTCCAAAGATTCCATGTCTTCCTTAATTTCTGGAAAAACCTCTAATCGTGAGCAACCTGAGAGTATTAGCTCTTGTAGACATTTCAGCTTATAAAGATCAGAAGAAAGATGTTTCAGCTTTTTGCAATTCTTCAGATTCAGCAAAGCAAGTCTTCTCAAGGTTTCAATGGATTCGGGAAGGCTCTTTATAGCAGTGCCATCTAAAAGTAAAACTTCAACATTTTCTGAGATCAGTGGGAATTTCTTTAATCTGGAGCAGCCACTGAGAATAAGAGTTTGCAAGGATTTAGTTTTGAGTCCTTTTGGAAGACTCCTAAGGCTTGTGCAATCCCTGAGATTGAGGTAAACAAGCTTCTCCAAACCATTTATCGTCGGCGGCAATTTTTTCAAACTAGTACATCCTTCTAGATTCAACCTCTCAAGATTTTGAGCATTAGCCAAACCCAAACACTGATGTAAATTCAAGGAGTGACTAAGATCAACCCATTTGAGCATTCCAGCATCCTGTGAAAAAAAATCCAACCACACATTAAATACACATAAAAGACTTACTTAAGTAGCATTCACTCTAGCGAAGGACTTACTTAAGTACACATAAAAGCATACCTTTTCATCATCCCAAATTTCTGCTAATTGACTATGTGGCAATTTAAAGTCTACAAGATTCTTGGGGTCAAAGTCTAAAGGGATACTCTGTAGTGGGTAACCATGCCAATGTAGATATGTAAGCTCATTAGGAAGGTAATCAAGCCCCTTCCGCAAGTGCAGTTTAAATTCCGCTTCACATCCACGGGAACAATGAGAATCATAAATTTTCAAGTATTTGAGATTGTACATCCCTTTGAAGGCTTTGGCACTTAGACGCATTGCTCTTAGTTTTGATGTGTCGAGAAAAATCCCTCTTATCTTGTCAGTTCCCTATCAATCAAGTGGTAGATGAACAATAGTTAATTCAAAGCAAGATGCTAAAGTATAATACCAAATTGTAGACAATAGAATATCATCAAGGATATGTCATTACCTGGCCTTTGGTTAGTATGTCACAAATATCTTCACTGTCCCATAGTCTGATATGCCATTGGCACTGGTTACCATGTCGTGATAGCCACCTAAAGTCTCTTATTCCTATTGTTTCTGCTTTTAAACTAATCTCCTTGCCCATCGTCTGCAACATGTCATGCATCTCAATGCGATTATCAGAAAGAGTGATTAGACATTTGTCAACAAGATCCTTTATCACGCTAGACACGTCCACACCATGACTGTTGAGAAGGCTTGTCACGTAATCCACGTTCTCTGATCTGAAGAAACATGCAATATCGAGAAAAACATTCTTCTGCTCAATGGTAAGCTCCTCGTAGCTTGTTTCCAGAACTTCGTAGATATCTCCATGTGATCTACATTTCAGTCTATCCAGTTTAGCTTCCCAGTACAGATTATCCCTCTCACAAAGATCAGATCCTAACACCTTAAGAGCCAAAGGGTGGCCTTTAGCGTAATCTAGAACCATATTTGTCAAACCCTCAAACTCTTTCAAAGGGAAAGAGTCATTAAACGCATTCAAGCTAAAGAGCTTCAAGGCTTCTCTATCATTCAATTTCGGGAGCACATATTTTCGGCCTTTGATCGTCTCGATCAGTTTACAGTCTCTAGTAGTAATGATAATTCTACTTCCTCCTTGGTACCATTTGCAGTGCCCCATAAGATATCTGATCTGCTTTTCATCATTCACATCATCAAGCACAATAAGCAACCTCTTGCTCTTAAGCCGGCGCTCAAATCTCTCATGTGCATTTCCAGGAGCTCCAATCTCCAAATCTCTATCATTTAGTACTGTTGAAAAGAGTTTCTGCAGCAAAGATTCTAATCCGCTTCTACCCGAATTTTCGCGGATATTTGTAAGGAAGCAGCCACCGTCGAACTGACCACGCATACGTCCATACAAACAATCAGCAAGAGTCGTTTTTCCAATCCCAACCATTCCAACAATGCCTATGATATGAACAGAATCCAAATCCTCCCATGATAACAACTTTTCAAGATTCTTCAGACGCGATTCCATCCCCACGAGACCTTCGTTCCCACTCGGAGCCAAATCATTCAGCTTCTTGAATGTGTCAACAGCAATTTCATCAACAAGTTTGGCCTCAGACGTGCTAACAAAATGACAAAAAATGCTGGTTTTAGCATAAACCACATAACAGAAACTTCAATAGTATCTATAAGAAGAAACAAAGTGATAACTTTGACACAAAGACTAAGTTTTTTTTTTTGTGAAATTGATGAAGTATACCTAATTTCCTTGACTACATAACCGAGAATGTTGGATGCTGAGGCAAGAGCAGCCTTCCACGATGAAATCTCTTCCTGCGTAACTCCGGGAAAAGTCAATTCCGGTAACTTGAAAGGCACCGCAAAATTCTTCCTCTGCTTCTCAACGTCTGATTTGTCAACTTTGTAGAAGATTGGTACCACCACCTGCTGGTTTCTGTTTCTACATTCGAGGATCTTCACAAGCTCTCGAAGGCACCACGCAGAATGTGCGTAATTCGTGGAGAAGACGATGATTGCAATCTTGGATTTCTCGATTCGATCGAAAAGCGCAGTGAGATTGTCACCTCGACGGAGTCTATCGTCAATGAATGAGTCAATTCCTCTTAGTCGAAGTGCTTTTTGGAGATGGCCGGTGAAGTTGTTGCGTGTGTCAAAGCCTCTGAAACTGAGAAACACATCGAACTCTGCAGAAGAAGCAGGAGAAGGAGAAGATGATTCCATTGGAGAAAAGCTCTGATGCAATTTTTCCAGTTTAAGTCAACGATGAGCTGAGCAAAAAGGGGTTGTTGTTTCTCTCATAATTGCGCGACTGGACAAAAACGATTTATTAATCAGAAAACAGAAAATAAGTTTTTTTCCAATATATATAAAATACTTAATTAGTGGAGTCGTGGACAAAAAGGGATTTAAATAGAGAGAAGAGAAATTTTTGATTATTCTTAATTTTTGTTGTTTTTGATTATTTGAAATTTTCTTCCTCATTCTTCGTTTATTAATTTTGGGGATCGATGTCGGAGAAGGAAGAACTTCCGTCGACATCGAAGTCCACTGGAGTGACCACCGCGACTAGTGATTATTATCAGAGAGTTGGAAGTTCTGGTGAAGGGACTACTAGTAGCTCGAGTAGTGATGTTGACCCGAGATTCAAGCAAAATAGCCCCACCGGTTTGATGATTTCTCAATCGCCGTCGATGTCCACCGTACCGCCTGGGTTAGTTCCGCTGATGACTATTGCAGGCTGATAGACATTCTTATTGCTTTGTTTTTCTAGGTTGAGTTGAGTTTTCTCTTTAAGGTCTACAAAATTGTTCTTGAGTTAGTTTACCTTAAGTCTTGTATTTAAATGAGGGAAAACAACTTGAGTTAATTTTATGTTTGTGTGATGCAGAATTGATAGGCCTCTAACCATTGATTGGGGAGGAAATATGGGAGGGCTAACAACAGGTTCCTTGAAGTATCTCAAATCTGTGAAAGACAAGTTTCAAGACAATAAAGAGAAATATGACACTTTCCTTGAAGTCATGAAGGACTATAATGATCTGGACCGGTAATGCTCTCTTCTCTCTTCCTGTCTTCCATACAGTCTTTATTCTCACAGCTGGAATTGTATTAATTTCTTGGTATCTCATGTTGGTTCTAGAGGTGACATTAATGGCATTATAGCAAGAGTAAAAGATTTGTTCGAGGGCCATGACGACTTACTTTTGGGTTTTAATACCTTCTTGCCAAGGTGGTTACAAATAACCCTTCCGTCCAAGGATGAGAACCTTATTGAATTTCTTGACAAGGTCGAGGTATGTATTTTAAATGTAGTAAACCAGTTACCTAGTTCGTCATGATCTAAATAGATAATCTGGATTCACCAAGCTTTTTGGGCCTTCTCTCTCCCGTTCAAGTTTAAGACTTATCTTCAATTTTTTCTTGGTGCCCATATATGAAATCCTCTTCTTATGACCTGATATGTCTGATTCTGAACTGATTGGTTTTTGTCGTCAAAATGGTTATTTTAGATAGGCCTTTGCTATTCTCTTTAATAGGGGGATTTAGTTTTCGACTCGGGGTAACTAGCTAGTTTCGTTTCTCTTGCTCTTCTTTGTCTTGACTCTGCATCTGTCTTACCAATTCTGGTGTGTGCTCGGATTTGTTTTCCCAGTTCTTGTTTTAACCCGAAATGTAACAATGTGCAGGGACCATATGGAAACACATATCAGCAAGCTCAAGCAGTTCAAGCCAATACCAATATGAAACCTCAAAGCGAGTACCCTCCTTCCTCTGCGGTTCAATCATTTCCATTGGGTCAACCTCAGATCCCCACCTCAGCTCCGGATTCTTCACTTCTAGCTCATAGTAGTACCTCAGGTATAACTATCACCGAGAACAGGTCACAACAGCCTCTAAATGTTGACAAACCAGTTGATGATGGCTATTACTGGCGAAAGTATGGGCAAAAGAAAGTTAAAGGCAACATGCGTCCTCGAAGCTATTATAAGTGCACAAATCGAAAATGCCCTGCCAAGAAGGTTGAGAGATCTTTTGATGGAAAAGTAACAGAAATCGTCTACAAAGGTGGACACAATCACAAACCTCCTAACCGAGGAAAAAAAGGAAGCACCACAAATATAAGTGGGAGTTTGATACATAACAATCGCGGGAGTTCTGATTTCGCAGCATCACAGTTTAGCTCCAACAGAACTGAGAGAGAGCAACAAGAAGCTGCAAGTCTAGTTACGACAATAGAGCACATGTCTGAGGCAAGTGACAGTGAAGAAGTCAATAGTGGAACTGGTGAAGATGAGCCTGAACCTGAGAGAGATCATCGAATGCGTAGAATTACAGAAGTTAAGGTTTCGGAACCAGCTGCTGCTACTTCACATAGAACCGTAAGAGAGTCAAGAGTTTCTTTCCAAATGACGAGTGAAGTTGATCTTTTAGATGATGGATATAGGTGGCGCGAATATGATGACAAATTTGTCAAAGGGAATCCTTATTCGAGGTATACACGAAAAATTATTGATTGGTTTAGCTATTAGACTCTTTGAATGGCGGAATCCGGTGAGCAACATAGCTTTCTGTCTCAAAAAAATCTTTTCAGTATTCTCTTTTTGATCCGTAGGAGGTATTTCAAGTGCACAACACAGGGATGTGGAGCGAGAAAATATGTACAGACATCAGCAACAGATCCAAAAGCTGTAGTGACAACATATGAATGGAAACATAACCATGATCTTCCAGAAGATAAATCAAGCAGCCATGATAGTGTCATCGCAGAAAATAGTGCGAATCTTGTAAGTTTTCCACCAATATCCTCAAAGAATCTGCAAGAAGCTGAATTAAGCATTGGCTTCCCAAGGTCTCAGAGCTTGTCTGTAGATGAAGCATTTACTGATACAAGTGATTTCTTTGGGCCTCTAAGCAAATGTGTTACATTTTCCGCCTCTAAAGATTATGATGTCGTAATCAGATACGAACGAGGAGATATAAGAAATGATGATTTCATTAGCCATCTTTGTGCTTCCCTCTGCCGGAGAGGGATTTCTGTCTATGAAGAATTTGATGAAGTGGATGGAGTTCCAGAATGTAGGGTTTTGATCATACTATTAACAAGCACATATGTCCCTTCGAACCTCTTAAACATTCTTGAACACCAACATACAGAGGATCGGGTGGTTTATCCGATCTTTTACAGACTATCACCATATGATTTTGTCTGTAACAGCAAGAATTATGAGAGATTTTTTCTCCAAGACGAGCCAAAAAAGTGGCAGGCTGCTTTGAAGAAAATAACTCAGATGCCTGGCTATACATTGACAGATAAGTATGTGATCCCTGGGTTCTATATGTAGAAATTCTTTGGTGTGTGGAGAATTGGATGAATTTTTATTTGGCACAATAAGGCTATAGAAGTTAAATATACTATCTTCTCTTTCGTCTGATGTTTGTCTTGTCTACTTTATTCTTAAAATCTCGCAGGTCTGAATCTGAACTTATTGAAGAGATTGTAAGAGATGCTTTGAAGGTGCTATGTTCTGCTGATAAGGTGAACATGATTGGGATGGATATGCAAGTAGAGGAGATTTTGTCACTGCTATGCATTGAATCCCTCGATGTTCGCAGCATTGGTATATGGGGAACGGTTGGTATAGGAAAAACAACCATTGCTGAAGAGATCTTTCGCAGAATCTCTGTCCAATATGAGACTTGTGTCTTCCTTAAGGACCTCCACAAAGAAGTTGAAGTAAAAGGTCACGATGCTGTGAGAGAGGATTTTTTGTCTAGAGTTTTAGAGGTAGAACCTCATGTTATTCGGATATCTGACATTAAAAGTAGTTTCTTGAGGAGTCGGCTTCAGCGTAAAAGGATCCTCGTTATTCTTGACGATGTGAATGATTACAGAGATGTGGAAACCTTTTTGGGGAAGCTTAACTATTTTGGTCCAGGAAGCAGACTAATCATGACCTCTAGAAATAGACGTGTTTTCGTACTATGTAAAATCGATCGTGTCTATGAGGTCAAGCCATTAGATATTCCTAAGTCTCTACGACTTCTCGATTCGGGGATATTTAAGATGATTTTTTCACCTGAGGTTTACAAGACATTGTCACTTGAGCTGGTCAAATTTTCAAATGGAAATCCCCAGGTTCTTCAGTTCTTGTGCAGTTTTGATAGAGAATGGCATAGTTTATCAGAAGAAGTTAAGACAAAATCTCCCATTTACATTCGAGGTATATTTGAAAGGAGCTGTTGTGGGCTTGATGACAACGAGAGGTGTATATTTTTGGACATTGCATGTTTCTTTAATAGGATGGATAAAGACAATGTTGCAATGTTGCTGGATGGTTGTGGTTTCTCTGCACATGTCGGATTTAGAGGCCTTGTTGACAAATCACTGTTAACAATATCACAACACAACTTGGTGGACATGCTCAGTTTTATCCAGGCAACTGGTCGAGAAATTGTTCGCCAAGAATCAGCTGACAGACCAGGAGACCGCAGCAGGTTGTGGAATGCCGAAGATATCAGGGATGCATTCATAAATGACACTGTAAGTCATCATAAATGACACTTGTAAGTTTGTTCCGGCTAAAATTATTTTTGGAGGCTAAATTATTTTCTCTTTGTTTTCAGGGCACATCAGCTATTGAGGGCATTTTCCTAGACATGTCGAAGCAGACATTTGATGCAAATCCCAATGTATTCGAGAAAATGTGTAACCTTAGACTGTTAAAACTGTATTGCTCCAAAGTGGAAGAGAAGCACGGAGTATATTTTCCTCAAGGTCTTGAATATTTGCCAAGAAAGCTAAGGCTTCTTCATTGGGAATTTTATCCTTTAAGCTCCTTGCCAGAAAGTTTTAATCCAGAGAATCTTGTAGAGCTTAACTTACCAAGTAGCTGTGCAAGGAAACTTTGGAAAGGAAAAAAGGCAAGGTTTTTGGTACTACCAATTCAGTCAAATATGGTAAACCATGAAGTTGCTCATGATTTTTTCTCTCTTTTGCAGTGTCTAGGGAACCTTAAAAAGATGAAACTTAGCTACTCCTACCAGTTAACAAAAATCCCACGACTTTCAAGTGCGCCGAATCTTGAGCATATTGATCTTGAAGGTTGTAACAGCTTGTTGAGCATTAGCCAGTCCGTTTCTTATCTCAAAAAGCTTGTTTTTCTAAATTTAAAGGGCTGCTCGAAGCTGGAGAGTATTCCATCTACCGTTGCTTTAGAATCTCTTGTGGTTCTGAATCTTTCTGGCTGCTCAAAGCTAGAGAATTTCCCGGAGATCTCACCAAATGTGAAAGAACTGTACATGGGTGGGACTATGATACAAGAAATCCCGTCTTCGATTAAGAATCTGGTATTGCTTGAAAAGCTGGACCTGGAAAACAGCAGACACCTTAAGAATATTCCAACAAGCATCTGCAAGTTGAAGCATCTTGAAACTCTGAATCTGTCAGGCTGCACAAGCCTGGAGCAGTTTCCGGACTTGTCGAGAAGGATGAAATGTTTAAGGTTTCTGGATTTAAGCAGGACAGCCGTTAGAGAGCTACCCTCCTCCATTTCGTATCTTACTGCTCTTGAAGAACTGAGATTTGTAGACTGCAAGAACCTCGTAAGATTGCCTGATAACGCGTGGACCCTAAGGTTCAAGGTTGAATTTCGCCAAATTGACACAGAGAAGTTTTCAAGACTATGGAATAGATTTGGATGGCTCAAAAAAGTTCGGATCTCATAGTTTATACTTCTACTCAGTGGAATGACACAAGAAAGAGTGTTTAAACTGTCTCCAATGTAAACGTGCCAAAGTCTGATTCAAATGCAGAGAGTCTGATGTTCCTTAAGTAGTTAACTAGTTCTGGTAATGATATTCTTCTTCTTCTTTTTGGTCAAAGTAATGATATTCTGCTAAATCTTTATTATGCTACTTGTGTTCTTAGTATTACATGAGGGATGATTTGAGATTCTTCGAAGATTTAGTGATACATTTTGAATGCTACTGTGGACTTGTTTCTTGATTGGTTGTTTTGCACAAGAAACAAAAGAAGAGAAAGTGAATTCTGTTCCAATGGTTCCAAATTCTATCAAACTTGCCAACTTTATCTACTCTCGAGTAAATGGATAGAAAAAGAATATTCTCTTCGCACCTTCATTGTAATCTTCCATGAGTAACCACCCATTTTTGGAGTAGCAAATTCTTGCATTATAGGATAGATCATGTAGCCTCATCGCCTTCGTTTTTTCTTCTCTATTGAGTAAAAATATAAGAATTGTCTAACCGAAACCCAAACTTTTGAGATTTTTTTTTTTTTTTTTTTCAAACAGTGCTTTTGAGACGATAGGTTGGTGACTTGGTGTGGCATTCACACGTGCGTATGGTGGAAATGTATCAATAATTTACACGCCTAATGAAACGTACCTTTGGTTAGGTTGGTAAACAAAGATATAAATCGAACAAAAAAACGCTGCGTTTTGTTTCCACATTTCTTTCTCTCTTAAGTCTCAAGCAAGAAAAATGGGTGTGATCTCTCCGATTGAGACTCTGTTCTTAAAGTCTCAACATCGTCTTCTTCAACCTCGAAACTACTCCTACCCACTGGTTTTTCACAACACTCGACGAGTTGCGAATTTCCCATACAACAGCTTCTCATTCTCTTTTCTAGGTTTCACTTTCTTTCTCCTCTGTTTTTATGAAATGTATTCATCTCTTTAGTCTTCAATTCTTGTTTTTGATGAGTTTAGTTCTCTTTCAGGATCATGCTCTGTAGATTTTCCACTACGAAGTAACCCGATTTTGCAAAGTAAGTAAAATCTCAGCTAATAACTCTGTTTTTAGTGGTGAAAGCAATTCAATTTTTGATTATTTTGGTTTTGTGTGTTCTAAAATCCAAAGATGGCAAGTCAAGTTATCCTTGGCGGAGATATGTATCCGAATCTGACTCAAACGAGGTAAAACACGATCAACAAAATTGCGACTTTTCTCGCTTTCTTGGCAAGTAACAGTTCTGTTTTGTTTCAGATGTACCATAAGAAGGTTTCTTCTATAATGGAAACATTAAAGCAAGCCAACTCTTTTATTCCTCATGCAATTCTCTTAAGTACAATCTTAGCTCTTCTCTATCCACCTTCTTTCACATGGTTCAAGCCAAGGTCTGGATCAACCTACTTTCTAATTTGATCAAAATCTTAATTAGGCATCTCTCTTATTACAATTTCTCCTTATTTAGGTACTTTGTGCCTGGTCTAGGGTTCATGATGTTTGCAGTTGGAATCAACTCTAATGAAAGAGACTTTCTCGAAGCACTTAAAAGACCAGATGCTATTTTTGCCGGTTACATCGGACAATACTTGATAAAACCTCTCTTAGGTTACATTTTCGGCGTAATTGCTGTCTCTGTTTTCAATCTACCTACTTCTATAGGTGCTGGAATTATGTTGGTCTCATGTGTTAGTGGAGCTCAGCTATCAAATTACACAACTTTCTTGACTGATCCTTCACTCGCGCCACTTAGCATCGTCATGACATCTGTCTCAACTGCTACGGCGGTCCTCGTTACACCCATGCTTTCACTCTTACTCATCGGTAAAAAGCTTCCCGTTGATGTGTTTGGGATGATCTCTAGCATTCTCCAAGTCGTGGTTACACCTATTGCCGCAGGACTACTTCTAAACCGGTGGGACATAATCTCAATCAATTAGAAATATTGTAATGTTATATGTTAGCAAAAAGCTAACGTTACAATACAAATGTGACTGCAGGTTATTTCCAAGGTTGTCTAATGCAATCAAACCATTTCTCCCGGCGTTAACAGTTATCGATATGGGTTGTTGCATAGGAGCACCCCTTGCTTTGAACATAGATTCAATCTTGTCTCCGTTTGGTGCAACCATCTTGTTCCTCGTCATCACGTTTCATCTCTTGGCTTTCGTCGCTGGTTACTTTTTCACTGGTTTCTTCTTCAGCAAAGCACCTGATGTAAAAGCTCTACAAAGAACAATTTCCTACGAAACCGGAATGCAAAGTAGTCTTCTCGCTTTGGCCCTCGCGACAAAGTTCTTTCAAGATCCTCTCGTTGGAGTTCCACCAGCAATCTCCGTGAGTTTGAAATCTAGTTTTGTTATATCTGTTTACTTTTCTTAGCAATGTTTTTGTTTAACCGGGAATTTTTGACTTTTTTGCAGACAGTAGTTATGTCTCTCATGGGTGTCTCGCTTGTTACCATATGGAAAAAGAGAAAGGAGTAGTGAGTCTAGTGACATGAACCCTAATTAGGGATTTTGCGGAATCTTCTGTTGTTTATGGTCGGCTGTTCTAATTGTTTTTGTAATGGTCGTGTTTCTGTAATAATGTAGTTATGGTTTCTTATAAAAGAACCAAGAGTTTACCCATAAAAAGTTTAAGACGATTTCAATTTTGTTCTTGATCGGTTCTAATACAAAAACCGGTTATAGTAAACCAAAACAGAGCCAAGAAAGCAGAGAACACTACAAGTTTTTATTTACTATTCATGACTAAGACTTGTGATATAAAGGTTGGGACTTGCATGGAACCAATGTATCAAGAATACAATTGTGTTCATGCGGAAATGGATATTGAACGGGTGATTACATATAGGTAAGTTTTGATTAATTGTTCTAGATCCATATCCCTTTTTTGAGTATCTTCTCGATAATCTCCCGATGAGTCTAGCATTATTCTATATTCTGAGCATCTTCCTTCGGCAATACTTTGTAATATTTTGCGGTCTTTAGGCTATCTCATGGTCCTTTTGC
This sequence comes from Arabidopsis arenosa, assembly GCA_905216605.1. Classification (NCBI taxonomy): domain Eukaryota; kingdom Viridiplantae; phylum Streptophyta; class Magnoliopsida; order Brassicales; family Brassicaceae; genus Arabidopsis; species Arabidopsis arenosa. The sequence goes on from LR999456.1 coordinate 16,540,829, forward strand.
TTAATCATGAAAAGATAAATTCTTTGGCTATATTTTTTGATGTTACTCATAGAAAGATTCTATGCGTTTGGGTTATCAATGAAAATGAAAGGTCAAGTTCATTACTTTTAGACTTTTAGTTAACTCTGACTTCATCACTGGTTCTATTTCTTAGTTAGTAATAGCTAAAATCAGAAGCTATAAGAATAACCTTTTCTTTTTTGGCTCTATTTACAGACTTTAGCTTTTGGTCAGAAATGCAAGACTAGGTTCAGGGAAAAGAAACAACAAGAAGTTTGGTTCTTCAAAGTCAAAACAACATGATTTCTTGACCATTAAGGATAGGTAGGTTCTTAGGGGGATGTGTAATAAGCCACTCATATATTGCAGGTCTCATGATTTGATGATTCTTCCATTTGGAAGTTAACATAATTAAAATAAATAAACGAAAAAGGGTCTCTCTAATCAACATTGGTTATGAATCATGGTGGAAGATGATCTAAGCATTATCTATAAAATTTATTCGTTGTTTACTTGTTTTGCTTAAAAGAAGAATGTCATGTCTGATTACATCAATTATTTGTATACAGTATTGTATAATATTTTAATCATTGTCTCTATTGTTTTGGCAGCTTATCTTTTCATCTTTTCACATTATTGATTTTAAATACAAAAAATAAATAAAATTCATTTTCTTAAGAAACACAAGCTTAGAGACATATTTGCAACAATAATTTCACTTTAATTTATTGCTTAAAAAAAACAAATCAAATAATATTTGCTAAGATTTGTTAATTTTGTTTTAACTAATGGACTGTGGAAAAAGAGGTAGAAGAAAGTCAAGAAACAGTGGACTGCGGAGGAATGGTAAAATAATATATTGACTATTCTAACCTCATAAATTCCGAGATATTACGCTCATGCCATTCGATGATATTAAAAACAGTAACGTCACATAAACGTCGGTCGTAACAGATCCAACGGCTAAAAACAATTCAAAAGCACGCCAACACTGACGTTTGAAAAAAAAAAAGACAAGACCGACAATTAAAAAAAAGGAAAGAAACCGTGTCTCGTCGTTCGTAAACCAAACCATTATTATTTATATAACAAAAGGCTCATTTCTCTCATCAACCATTGTTGCGTGTTTGGTTATATCTCTTCTTTTTCTTCTCTCTTACCTAAATCAAGGGATTTGTTCTGATCAAACTTTTGAACAGAATTAACAACAAATCCCTAGAAGAATCTGACCATCCCTTCTTCATCTTCTTCTCTTGAAGATTTAAGCTCTGCAAAAATCGTGTGAAGCTTTTGAAATTTGGTGGCAAAAATCCATTTGATCTGACTTTTCTGGTAAATTTTTCTCTCTCTCTCTCAAATGTTTTTTTGTTTGATTTGATTTGTTTTTCTAACAGATCTGAACATTTTTGGTGGAAAAAATTATTTGGGTCATTTCTTTACGATGAATCAAATTTCTGTGTTCTTAAATTGGATTTAAGGGTAATTTGATACCGAGATAGATCTTATCAAAGCTGGATTTAGATCAAATTGAATCATTTTTGATTATATAGAAGCTGGGTTTAATAGAATTTGATCAATTTTGATTGTATTGAAGCTGGGTTAAATCGAATTGATTGGTTATATTGAAGCTGGTTTAAATCGAATTTGAGGCTAATTAAATCGAATCTTATCATGTTATGAATCGAAGACAATCTTTAAAAATGATTCTTCTGTTGTCAGATGATTAATGGTTTTTGTTTTTTTTGTTTAATTGAAGGTGAAATAGATCGAGAAGGTACAACGAAAATGGGCTCAGAGCAGAACAACAGCACAAGTTTTCCACCAACAGAGCCAAAGCTCTGTGATAACGGATGTGGATTCTTTGGGTCACCATCCAACATGAATCTGTGTTCGAAATGTTACAGAAGCTTACGTGCTGAGGAAGATCAAACCGCGGTAGCGAAAGCTGCGGTGAAGAAGTCTTTAAAGCTTCCATCTTGCAGTATCATTGCACCGGGACAAAAACATCCTCTGGAAATTAAACCAGCGCATTTGGAAACCGTTGTTGTAACCGCTGAGCCGTCTTCGGTACCTGTAGCTACGGAACAGGACGAGGCAGAGCCATCGAGACCTGTACGACCTAACAGGTGTTTCAGCTGTAACAAGAAGGTTGGGGTAATGGGTTTTAAGTGCAAATGCGGTAGCACGTTTTGCGGGAATCATAGGTACCCGGAGAAGCATGAGTGTAGCTTCGATTTCAAAGAAGTTGGACGTGATGCAATCGCAAAGGCGAATCCTTTGGTTAAGGCGGATAAAGTCCAGAGGATTTGAAAAAAAAACTTTGTTCTTTCTAAGTATTTCTTTGTCTTCTGCATTTGATCAGTTTCTTCCGGGGATGTTGATGTGATGTGATCATGTTCGATGTTTGGTTTCCATGAATCAAAATGAAAATTGCTGCTCTTGGTTTCTCTTAAAATGGAGTCGCTTTACTCGTATATCTGTAAAACTAGACACGCCTTGAGAGTGAACATGATGATGAATCAAGAGACTAGTAGTGCATTTGTTATAGAATCATATATTATAAGAAAATAGGCATATATATCGTTCATGATGAACATGATGGTGTTGTTCAAAAAAAAAAAAAGATGAACATGATGGTGATCTCAATCAGTTTGATGTGGTGTGTCTCGGGTCATCAGGTAAACACCTGTGACTGTGTCGGAAAAGCACAATTATACGATAATTCATGGAAAATTGTGATAAGATCCTGTGATTAATTTTCATTTTGTAGTTTACATACACAAAAAAAAAAATATATATTATATAAATAAAAAATATTGGATGAAAAGAATATGAGCATTATGGACCAAATACGGGCCGAGATATTGGTAAGTGGGCTCTGAAGCTGGGGTCAAAAATATATTACTCACAATTAATTATATGGTTTGTCATACAAGTAATCAGGATTGTGTCTATAGTATAACTTGATGAACATTTCATATGATCTATTTTCATCTTTTGAAAGGTATTTTTTTTTTTTTTGGTGTTGTAACTTTGATGATCCATTGTTTTACAAAATTTTTTAAAAGATGTTTTTCTTTTTAATTCCAACAAAAAATATCTAATTTTGGTTTTACTAATCTCACAAAAGTAAAGTCCAAAAGAATTTTTAAAGTCCAATTAAAACACTGTTAAATAGAAGTGTAATCGCATGGCTGAGAATTTGAGATCATTCTAATCAAGTTTGAAGAGTAATCAGACGGCTCAGATTATTTGAATTCATACACATTTAATAAAAAGTTTATGACCGTTAATCTAGACATATCTTTTTTTTTTTTGGGAAAAATGTCATTTAATCGTCCAACTTTCAAATTATGGCAATTTTATATATGAACTTCATAGTAAACCATTTTAAACATCAACTAAACGTTGATTGCCGTATTAAACATGAGACTGCGTTGACCTAGCCAATATAGACATAGCGTTAAAATCCGATAACGGAACCACTAACAGCCGTTATCAGCTGTAAACTATTTTGGTAGTCAAACTAGCAACTTTCAAATTTAGGCCATTTTAAATATGAACTTCGTACGAGACCATTTTAATCATCAACTAAACGTTGACCCGGCCACGAAAAAATGACGTTAAAATCTATCGTTAACGAACAACAAAAGTGAAACAAAAGAAAACACAATACAAAGAACCAAAACACGAATCAAACAACAAAGACACAAAGATACTAGTAACCAAAAATGAAAAATTTGTTTTATTGAAAATCCCTAAAATCTGAAGTTGAGGGCCGACATGCATGAGCATGAGGTCTTTGGTCGGAGATACCACGGAGGAAGCCATTCTTTGATCGTCACCAAAACAAAACTGATCATCCCCTCTCTTTAGCTAACACTAAAGACATCAAATGGATACAAATTATTATCTATAAACCCACTTATCCTAAAACAACAATCTTCTCTCCCACCTTAGCTTGTGAATCTTATATTCTTCTGCACTTTCTAACCATAGAAAAATAAAAGTTAGTTTTTACATGGAAGACACTATAAAAGAAAAAGCTTAGAAAGCTTCTTTACTTTTGAATTGGTAATATATCAGTGCCTATTCATCATTTAGTTAGATGTTTCTTCTAATTACCGTCATAATCTTTACCACAAATAACAAAATTGAATACGATATTGAATATTATTAGGGTTTCATGATTGTTTTTTTTTTAATTAAGAAAAAAAAATCTAGAGTGGACTAGTTTAATTTCGATCACCAAAAATATCAAACAAACTTATCACAAATATATAAATTTTGTTTATGACTTAATAGGGAAAATATATTACTTCTTTTTCAAAATATATCTAAAATCTCAGTTTACCAAAATATAATATATATATATATATATATATATATATATATATATATATATATATATATATATATATATATATATATATATATATATATATATATATATCTAAAATCCTCAACATTGTGATTGGTCCATGGATAAGTAGTTTTCATTTTCAACGGGTAAATTATGATTTTTATGGATACGTTGCAATATTATATTTCCATTTTTTTTGTTATTTAGACATGCGCAATTTGTTCTTTTTTTTTTTAGCAAACAAGACATGCCCAATTTCTTCTAATCATGTGCATAATAACGGCTACAAGAAGATTTTGAATTCGGATTTAATTTGACCGACCTAATAAGTAATTAATAATATAAAGTTACCGTTTTAATATTATTTTATATCATCGCTCTCTTCAGAGAAAAAGAAAAAGATCCGTTTGTTTTTCCCTCACCTCCCTAAATTTTGAAATCTCCATTGATTCATATTTCATCGATCTTCTTCGATTCTTTCTTCTGGTTTTTTTACTAAATCGGGAATTTTTCAGATTTGGCGAACGAATTTCTCCCCGCGAATTAGGGTTTTTTCACAAGCAAGCGCAAGGACCGTAATCTAATGGTTTGATTCTTTCTCTACTCTATAATTTTTTTTCATAAATTGAAGCGAAATAGTGGTTTTTAGTCTCTCGTACTCGAATTCTACGAAGAAATCTTTGATTTTAATCTCCAGAATTAAGTTTAAATTAGATGGTTTGATTTGAGATTTCTCTTCAATCTGCAATTCTTTTAATGTATAGGAGACAGATTATTGGTATCCGCTTGATGTTTCGATTTTGGTTTTAAAGTTTGATGTTGTGTCTCCTTTTTTCCTCTGCAGGAACAGACCACGAAAAATGTTATATGGTTCCTTTGTTTTCTGCTACCAATACTTGGTTTCTTCTTTTTGCTTAGTGATTTGATTCCTTCGTACATGTCTTGTTTGGTTTTTTCACTTATTCCTTGGTTACTTGATTTGCTTTTGCTTCTTTGATTTCTTCCTTGGTTCCATTTGCTTGTGTGTTTCATTCTCTGTTCCTTGCTTGCTTGTTTTGATTTCTTGTGTGCTTGTTTTATGACTTAATAGGCAAAATATATTACTTCTTTTTCAAAATATATCTAAAATCTCAGTTTACCAAAAAAAATATATATATCTAAAATCCTCAACACTGACTGGTCCATGGATAAGTAGTTTTCATTTTCAACGGGTAAATTATGATTTTTATGAATATCAATACGTTGCAATATTATATTTCCATTTTTTTGTTAATTACACATGCCCAATTTGTTCTTTTTTTTTAGCAAACAAGACATGCACAATTTCTTCTAATCACGTGCATAATAACGGTTACAACAAGATTTTGAATTCGGATTTAATTTGACCGACCTAATTAGTAATTAATAGTATAAAGTTATCATTTTTAATATTATTTTATATCATCGCTCTCTCGAGAGAAAAATATCCGTTTGTTTTTCCTCACCTTTCTAAATTTTGAAATCTCCATTGATTCATATTTCATCGATCTTCTTCGATTCTTTCTTTTGTTTTTTTAATAAATCGGGTTTAGCTATGGAATTTTTCAGATCTGGCTAATGAATTTCTCCCCGCAAATTAGGTTTTTTTTTTCACAAGCAAGCGCAAGGACCGTAATCTAATGGTTTGATTCTTTCTCTACTCTTTAATTTTTATCATAAATTGAAGCAAAATAGTGGTTTTTAGTCTCTCGTACTCGGATTCTAAGAAGAAATCTTTGATTTTAATCTCCAGAATTCAGTTTAAATTGGTGGCGTTTGATTCTAAGTCGTTCCTTAATTTCATTTTCGTGTTGTTTTGTTTTTGGGTGATTTGATTCTAGTGCAGCTGAATAATAAGCATGATGTGTAACAAGTCAATATGTTCGACATAATTGAAATAATGGAACAAAAAACTACAAAGAATGTTTCTAGATAATGAGAGAAATGAGAGAGAGAGAGTTGTAGCGTTATTCTTCTTCAAACAGTCATTTGCTTTCGGTATACAGAAATTCAAATTTTGAAAAGAAGATCCCAAAACAAAAAGATCTCTTTCGAAAATAAAAATTAAATTTGCAGCTTTGTACACATTTCATAATTGGGTATTTGTACCACAATTTGTACAAATTTTGTGTGATGCACAAAAAGTTTGAGGTTAACCAGGATTTTAAAATTTTGGTTTAGTATAAAGGCCTCAACTTTTATTAGTTAACTAGGTTTTGGACCCACGCTAAGCGTGGGTTTGTTCTATATATTTTTGATTAATATTACATGTGATCTATAATATACTGAAATTTCACTTTTACTTTATAGGTGATGGTGATAATATACATCGAATAAATTTTTTTTTATCGGTGACTTAAGGCTCAATGAAAATTTTAAACTACCATTTAGTCAAAGATTTCTTTAAATATACATTATCTAAAGAATTGTAACTGTGTAAATCCATAAAATGAATTTATTACCAAGCATGGATAATTTTTGTAAATAATATACGTGTCATTTAGATATTTTGTTTTTGTTTTTGAAAATTTTAGTGTGCAAGTATTTAAACAAAAAAAGTTTTGTAATATGTGCAAGGAGATCTTTTGATATTAACAAATACTTGTTTTAACATATTTGCTACTTGCAGATTGTTGTACTTATCTTTTGATTAGTTAAAATGTTATAAACATGTACAAACATGCATGATCGTCACTATATGTGATCTCACATCTTTTCTCGGTCAGCGCCTAAAGTTTTTATTATTTATCTGAAACTTGAAAAGACTATATTATGAAAAACAAATTATATACAAATTAAACACCAAGTAGGAATAAAACCATAAATTCTCGAATATCAATTCATATTCTTAAGTTAACACACACCAAAGACTAAACGTCTTAAGCATTGTTATGGCTACATAAATAAATTCTAACAAAAATTGTTCATATGCTTATTCTTGAGAATAAAACAAAAATAGAACGACATAACACACAAATGTGATAAAGATGATTATGAGAAATCAATCCAATTAAATTATATCAATGTAATAACCTTTTTCGTATCTAATAATTGTTTGTACAACATGAAAATTAACTCAAAATTAACTCAAAGTTGAGACTAAAACATATCATATATAGATATATGATATTATATATAATAGATCTTTGAAGTCACATCACATTAAGAAACTACCTCTCTTACCTCTTTCTCCGCGGTGACAAATTCTGCTTCTGTATTTAGTCGCTACTTTAAGAGCGTAGAATTTTTCTCTGTTAATGTCAACCATAAGAGCACCCTTGTTGCAAGACTCTTAAATCTAACTCTTAGGAATATTTCTAATATTAATTTTGAATTTTTTGATTTAAGAGTTGGTTTCTTGGTTTTAAATTTTATTTGTCTCCATTGGTAGGTTCTTAGTGAAAAAAATAATATTAATTTAAAAAAGAAATAAAATAAACAATTATAATTTTAGAAAACTTCATAAGTATTGAAACACACATGACATACAATTTATATTATACATGACATAAAACTAAATAGTATTGATTTTCGGGTATAGATTTTCAGAACCGCTAAATATCCGCTATATAAATGTTCGTGTAAATTATCGGATTTTTGGATAAATAACCGGGTTTTCGGGTAAATACTCAATTTTTTGGATAAATATTCGGGTTAAATATAATATATATATTTATGAGAAAATATGAGAATTTAAAAATGTTAGTTAATGTGATGGCTAAAAAGGATAACTAGTGAGATGACTACTCGTGTTTAATCGTTTAAAATCTTATATGGACGGTCTCAAAAGATTATAATTTCAACTTTTATGATGTAAAACCACCATGAATGACAGAATGAGTGAGCCAAATACAGGCCGAGATATCGGTGATTAGGCTCTGAAGATGTGCTTAAAAAAATATTATTCACAAATTATATGGTGTGTCATACAAGTAATCATGATTGTGTCTATACTATAATAATAACTGTATGAACAGTTCATATGATCTATTTTCAAATTTTAAAAGGCCTTTTTTTTGTATTGTAACTTTGAGAATCCATTTTTTCACAAATTTTAAAAAGATGGTTTTATTTTTAATTCCAACAAAAAATCTAATTGTGGTTTAAAGTCTCACAAAAGTCTAGGTCCAATTTTAAGCCCAATTAAGTCAAGTTGACGAGTAATCGGACGGCTCAGATTATTTGAATTCATAAACATTTAATGAAAAAGTTTATGACCATTAATCTATCTTTTTTTTTTCATCAACCATTAATCTATCTAGACATATCTTTTTTGTCTTGCGATCTTTCATTTTTTTCAAAATTTGAAATGTCTATATAACTGAAGCAAATAGTACCGTTTGAAGAAAGAATAACGTTACGTCTTTCTAATTTCTCTCATTAATTTTGAAACCCTAATTTTTTTTTTTTGCAAAACCTCCGAAGAAGTTTGATCACCGGCGATTGTTCTCTCCGGCGACCACCGCCGATCATGATCTAGGAAGGTTATCGATTCTAAGGTCAGTTAGACGAGATATCAGACTCTCGAATCCCTAATTCATAGGGATTTGTTCCGATTTTGTGTTTTTTTTCCCTCTTATTTGATTCGATTACTATTACGATGTCTCTCTCTGGTTCTGAGTCCGGAGGTGGATCGATTTTGTATTTCATCTGATAGATAGTTCTGATTTGTGATTTTTTTTTTCAATTTTGTTTTGAGAGATCAGTAACGATCGCGAGACTGTACGATTAAGGGGGTTTTGTTTGGATGGTGGTATCATCACCGACGGTGGTGATGGCGGTGGATACGGTGATGGTGGTGGCTGGCCGTGAGGGATGAAGTTACGGAGGAAGCGGTGGTCGTGGCTGGTAATTGAAATAAAGTTGGTTTTGTGGCTCTGTTTTTGGTTTAGATTGCTTTTGCTCTTGTTCTTGTTCTGATTCTTGTTCTGATTTCTTGTTTCCTTGGTTCTGGAAGATTATGTTGACTCTATCATTATTTTTCACTTTCACAGGCACCAGTCTCTGCTTATCGGAGTGTCTTGAGGACTTTTTCTTTCCAGCTTTTGTTGCGTCTATCAATCTTCAGGGAAAACTCCATTAATTGTAGATGATAATTAATATACTTTTGAAGTCTTACGAAATCTTACTCGTTTATACATTTGTTGGCAGCTGAAAGATACATGCAGCATCAACTGAATTCCTCCAAAGAAACTGATCAGATTGGTAAGAGCTGAATTGGTAAGCAGACTCACAGCAAAACGACTAGCAGACTTCTGCCTCGAGACAGTCATGTGTGCATACATACATGCATCCATACATGCATACATTCATGCATCCATACATGCATACATTCATACATGCATACATTCATACATTCATACATTCATTCGTACATGTATACATACACATTCATGCATATTTGCTTTCATGATTTATTGTTGAGGTCATTGCTTGCTTCTTTAGTTACATTATTAACTTGTTCTTGTTTGTTTCTTGTGCTTATTTTCATTTCTGAACTTGCTTGCTTGTTTCTGTTCTCGTATGAGAGTATGTTTCGACTGGAGGTTCAGGTATTTGAGATAAGATTGAATGGTGAAGCATGGGGAATTCAGGCTGATTTGATTAATGTGTATTTTAAACAGGGAAGAAGCTTGAAAAAAATAGAACAAGAGAAGAGAATTACACCAAGGTAATGCTCTTGTTCTTTATCTAATCTGGTCGTTCAGATCTTTCTCAGAAATTTGTCTTTGTTTCTCCTGTACTAAGTTAAAATTCTGTGTGTTAATATTTTGGATGAACTTCTGCTGTTTCAGTTGGATTTCCTTAATAAGTGAATGCATCAAGGTATTGTAAATCTAATGCTTATGTTCTTATTCTAATCCGGTCATTCAGATTTAGCTAACAAATGTGTATTTTCTAACAAGGAAGAAGCTTGAACAAAAAAGAACAAGAGAAGATCATGATCAGCTAAAGTTGAGTATTATCGTTTTTTCCTTGAATTTTGTTACTATTCTGCATCGTCTCATCCAGTTGAAGCTTGAGATTGATTTAAGTGTATAAAACAAGCAATTTGCCTAAAGCTTTATTCGCGAGGAACACCACACAGGTAAAGTTAAACTTTCTTCAAATAGGATACAAAACAAGCAATTTGCCTAAAGGTTTTATTTTTTTTATAAGGTAACTGCGGAGTACCTTTCAGGTTTGTTCTGTTTCACCAATCCTCTGCAAAAAAAAAATTCAGTTTATCTTTTCCGTAGGTTGATTCTACCACTATTTATCTCTTTTCCAGGGACCAGTCTCTAGTTATCGTAGTAGTGTCTTGAGGATTTTTCCAGCAGTTATTGCGACTTATGAGATCAATCTTGAGGTAAAACTCCATTAATTGTAGCTGATAAATTATATGCTTATGAAGTGCCTCAAACTCTTACTCGTCTCTATAATTTTGGCAGCTGAAACCTAGCGGAGTATCAAAGACACTGATCAGATTGGGAAGAATCGGTGTCTGACGGTTGAATAGGTAAGCAGGCTCGGAACAACAAAATGACTAGTGGACTTCTTCTTAGCAGCAATATCCAACTTCCATTAGGATAAACCTGAGAGACACTAGCAAACCGTGAGATACCAGAAACTTGAGGTCCATTTGAGCCAGTGAGATCAATTAGAAGACTAGATTAGACCAATCATCGATAGGAGTCAAAAACCAAGCTGGCAAAGGAGATACAGTCTTGTTAACGGCCGAAGCTTGATCAGCCTCTTCCACACCCAGCTAGCTTCCCGAACTCTGAAAACCTGCATCCCAAAACCGACCGCTTCGAAATTATGATATTAGTTGGTATCTTGAATCTCCCTCCATTCATACATGCATACATCATACATTCATGCATAGTTACTTTCTTGATTCATTGATTGCTTGTTTAGTTACACTGCTATCTTGTTTGTTTCTTTCACTGATTGCATGCGTACATATTTAACTTGTTTTCTTGTATCTTTCTTTGTTGATCGTTGCTTACTCGCTTAACTTGTTTGCTTCCTTCCTTTTTGGTTCTTTGATTCTACTTCATTGTTTTCTCAGACCATACATAATTAACTTGTTTACTTGCTTTCCTTTTATTCTTTGATAATTGTTTACTCAAATGATTCAGTCATTGCTTAACTCGTTTGCTTGTTTCCTTCTTTGATTATTTGTTTTTCTTACATGAACTACTTATATCATTGTTTGTCTACAGTTTTCTTTGTTTATATTTCATTGCTTATTTCTCTTTTTTACTTCTTTACGTCTTTCATTGATTCTTTCTACGTCATTCTTTATTTGTTACTTGCTTGACTTGTTTGTTACTTATTCGCTGATCACTAACTAACTATTCTCTAGTTTACAATAACTAGATCATTTATCATATTTATATAAATTGTATTTAGCAAATATGTATACTTGCTTGCCTGTGCACATTCATAATTGTTTCCTTAACTTGCTTTTGACTTCCTTACTTTATATCCTTAAATTTCTTGCTATTTTCTCACTAACTGTCTCAAGTAAATCTTCATTCATCTATGTACTTTGCTTTAGATATAGTTCTAGGTTATTACTTAAAATTTAACAGATGGAAACTACTCTTAACTCTTAAGCGTCCATCATTAATGTTGCTACCACATAGACCTTTTGTGTATGTGGACAAGGGTTTATCGAATCCATGTATACCGGCCTCACAGAACTTTACCAGAAAGATAAGGATCAAATTCTATGATTAATCGTCTCTCTTAATTTGTCTTCTTGGTTTGTATCTGAACTTTTTTTATGTTTCGGATTTAATTGTTCAGGGTTTGAGAGCTTGGCGTTTCTTGCATCCATCTTCTCAACCAAGAGCCTCATGGATTCTCTAGCACAAGGTTTTAAGGCTGAATATTGTGCTTTCCCCTATAGTTACTATAGTAAATCAGATAAGTTATAACTGTCTCAACTAGTTTTGAATCAATTGAACTAAGCAAAGAAAAAAGTGTATTAGTCTGAACACTAATCGTTTAATTTCTAAAACCTATAAGCATTGGCAAAAGTTGCTGGAAGAACTTGTATCATGGACTAAAACAAGAAAATCAGCCAGTCACGAACCCACTTGTAAGTTTCCATTTACTAATTTCATGATAAAGTGTATTGGATAGGTCTTTTTTACATCATTTCATTTGTATTCCGTTTTGAATTTTTCAGCCCGCAAACTGTAGCTTCAAAAACATGATTGATGAAGTTCGAGAAAAAAAACAAAAACTGGAGCAAGAAACATAGTTGGGTATTGATTTCAGTAGTTCTGCACTTGTATAGTAAGTTAAAGTTTGTGTTGTGTTCTCATATCGGACTCATATGGTGCCGTGTACATATCATACAACGTTACGCTTATTTCAGGTATATCGCAATGGAGCTCTGAAATGGTTGTACGTCATCTTCTTGTTTCTTAAGTTGACTCCTTCTCCCAAGTATGTATTTTTTTCAACCTTTCTTTCTACTTAGTCGTTCAAGTTACTTTTTCTCTTCTGTTTTACTTACAAGTGCTGTATTTCAGGGGATTCTTTCAGGTTCTTATAATTTAAGAAAGCTAGTTGTGTCAGCTGAAGCACAACATTCTGCATTGAAATTCAGTTGCAGGTGATTTTTGTAAAAACGTCGGACATGGAGAATCTGTTACAAATGGTTCCCGACGGAAAACCCTTCAAGTTTGTTTAATTAATTCGCGAGGAACACTGTACATATAAAGTTAAAACTTTCTACAAGTGAGTTTCTACAAAACCAACAATTTGTCAATTCTACTTTCTCCTGTATATCTGTCAATATTGCCTAAATGTTCTATTTTCCTTATCAGGTCTCACTTGTGTCTTTTCTTAAGGTTCAAGAGATGGTCTCAAGCCTCAACACTTCTGAAGTAAAAGAAGCAGGACCTTTCGCCGTAGCATGGACAGTATTTATGTGTCTTGTTTCATCACTTCCTAATTGAAAAGTCCTTTCCTTATGGTATGAAAGTGAGAATACTTCCATTATCTTACTTGATGTATTTAATCTTAATTGATTACCAGGAGATTGATCCCGTGAGCTGTGTTCATCAAGCTTTTGAGGCAGCACCCTTTTGAGCTATTTCCCTGAAATCCTTCAAAATAGTGTGTTGAATGATTTCGATGTAAGTTACCGAGATTAAAATTCCAGATACCGAGCTTAACTTTGTGTGTTTTCTTGAGATTAGCACTTATGCATCTATCAAATAATGGTGTGAGTTCTTTTTCACCAATCCTCTGCAAATTATGTTGATTCTATCATTATTTTTCACTTTCACAGGCACCAGTCTCTGGTTATCGGAGTGTCTTGAGGACTTTTTCTTTCCCGCTTTTGTTGCGTCTATCAATCTTCAGGGAAAACTCCATTAATTGTAGATGATAATTAATATACTTTTGAAGTCTTACGAAATCTTACTCGTTTATACATTTGTTGGCAGCTGAAAGATACATGCAGCATCAACTGAATTCCTCCAAAGAAACTGATCAGATTGGTAAGAGCTGAATTGGTAAGCAGACTCACAGCAAAACGACTAGCAGACTTCTGCCTCGAGACAGTCATGTGTGCATACATACATGCATCCATACATGCATACATTCATACATTCATACATTCATACATTCATTCGTACATGTATACATACATTCATACATTCATACATTCCATTCGTACATGTATACATACACATTCATGCATATTTGCTTTCATGATTTATTGTTGAGGTCATTGCTTGCTTATTTAGTGACATTATTAACTTGTTCTTGTTTGTTTCTGGTGCTTATTTTCATTTATGAACTTGCTTGCTTGTTTCTGTTCTCGTATGAGAGTATGTTTCTACTGGAGGTTCAGGTAAGATTAATTCATCACAGTTCCTTAACAAACCTCAATGGTGAGTACAATTATATTTGGGTTTTGTCTTTTGAATGGTGAAGCATGGGGAATTCAGGCTGATTTGATTAATGTGTATTTTAAACAGGGAAGAAGCTTGAAAAAAATTGAACAAGAGAAGAGAATTACACCAAGGTAATGCTCTTGTTCTTTATCTAATCTCGTCGTTCAGATCTTTCTCAGAAATTTGTCTTTGTTTCTCCTGTAGTAAGTTAAAATTCTCTGTGCTAATATTTTGGATGAACTCCTGCTGTTTCAGTTGGATTTCCTTAATAAGTGAATGCATCAAGGTATTGTAAATCTAATGCTTATGTTCTTACTCTAATCCGGTCATTCAGATTTAGCTAACAAATGTGTATTTTCTAACAAGGAAGAAGCTTGAACAAAAAAGAACAAGAGAAGATCATGATCAGCTAAAGTTGAGTATTATCGTTTTTTCCATGAATTTTGTTACTATTCTGCATCGTCTCATCCAGTTGAAGCTTGAGATTGATTTAAGTGTATAAAAATTTGTTGACAGTGGGACCTCAGATAGTATAATACTGGATGGAGCTACTGATTCCGAAGATGCTCAGCACAAAGACTTCCTTGCGCTGGTTAGACAATAGACACCAATGTTTTCTCTTCTTTCAGTTTAAAATTCTTTTTTGCGTTTGGTTGTCGGATCAGGTTGAAAGATACCACAGACTCATAAAAAACAGAGTATACTTCTCCACTGCAGTATCAGGACCAGAATTGATGGATGTGCTTTTCAGGCATGTTCTTGCTCCAACTTCAAATCTTTTTTTCTTAGGGTTTTTTTTTTATAACTAAGTTGCTTAAACCTTTGTTCAGGATTGTGAAGTAGCATGAAGCCGAGTATTGGAAATATGTAGAGGAAGGTAACAAATACTTTTGACGTGCTATCTAGGCCATACTTTGTCACAAGTTTTCTTCTATTAACAATTAAGATTTTCATATCCAAGCCAAACTTGTTATATGCATGTGTATTTTCATCTTAGGTGTCTATATGTCCAAAAACTGTAGTGGTCATTTTGAAAACTTCCGGAAGAAGCTAGCATCATACTGATGTGAATTCTTCTTTCTATTATGACTTATTCCGGTTGCGTATTTAGATAAGAGATTCCAATCTTCATGATTATGATACTTATTAATAATATCTTACATTTTTGCATTAGTGTCCCCAGGAGATTTGTACGTGATGTCCAGGAGATTTAGACGTATCTAGATGCTATATTGGATGCAATTGTCAAGGTAAAAACATTCGAAAGATACCTGCTTTATTAACTCGTATCCATCCTCAACATTAATCATGTAGTTTTTGATTAATAATCTAACATTTAACAGTTGAAGAAGACACTAAAAACATCAGATATTGCACCGAGTGTTCCTACTGTAAATAATATGATCACTTGTAAGTTATTATCATCTTCTTAAGGAATCCCTATACATAAAATTATTAGTTTCGTAATGTCTGTATGGATGGGGCCTCTTCATTGAAATATTTTGTATCCAGAGATACATCAATGAATTCACTGATTTGTAGAATATATGTAGTTACAAAGAGAAGCCAAGAACCGGAGCAAGAAACCGATTTGTAGAAACGGTAATTCAAATGAAAGACAGGGGACCTTGATTTTCCATCTCTAGAGGAGTTATCTTCATCTAGTTTCTTAAGTTTAATCATCCTCCCAGGTATGTCTTCAACCTTTTTCTTCTGTTAGTATTTCGATTTTTCTCATATTTATAGCTTGGAATTATTGTCTCTTTTACTTTTATGCAGTAGCAGATTTCATAGCCAATGGACCATTTTCGAGTTGTTGGTTATGAATTCTAAATCTGTGGCACATAGGAGACAAGCGGTAGGAACCAACAAACCTCATCGATGAAGACGGTCTCTTGAAGGTATATGTCACGAACAAGCACCCAAAGGAGGAAAGCATGTTTCAGAATTCTTTGTGAAACCAGGGTCAAGTAAATTTCTCCAAAGAAACTGATCAGATTGGGAAGAGCCAGTGACTGCCATTAGGATAAACCTGAGAGAGACATTACTAGCCAGCCAAGATATACCAGAAACTTGAAGACCATTTGAACCAGTGAGATCAATTAGAGGACTAGATTCGCCAATCATCGATAAGAGCCAGTACCAACCTGAAAAAGGAGATAAAGCAAGTCTGCCCACAAAGCACAAAGAGTTGATCAGCCTCTTCCACACCCAGCTTCCCGAACCCAGAAAATCTGCATCCTAAACAACATATCCCTTCGAAAGTGTGATATCTTGAATCTCCCTACATTCATACATACATTCATCCATACATGCATACATTCATACATGCATACATTCATTCATACATGCATACATTGCTTTCTTGATTTATTGCTGAGGTCATTGCTTGCTTCTTTAGCTTATTTTCGTTTATGTACTTGCTTGTTTGTTTCTTTCTCTGATTGTTTACATGTTTAACTTGCTCACTTTATTCCTTCTTTGTTTCTTTGCTTACTCAATTGCTTAACTTGTTTGTTTGCTTCCTTCTTTGTTTCTTACTTTCTTTTATTCTTTGATATCGCTTACTTAACTGATTCAGTCATTGTTTTTATTCTTTGATTCTTTGATTCTTCTTACTTACTTCTCTACTTGTTTCATTGTTTGCTTAAAATTTTCATTTGTTTACTCGCTTGTTTCTTTTGCTTTCTTTTATTTCATTGTTAAGTTTGCTTAAAATTTACAATGATTTTATTTTTACACAATATGATGATTTTTACATAGTGGATATTTTTTATTCATTAAAAACATAGTGAATATATATATGATGAGTTGACAAAACTAATTCTGAGGTTATTTTTATTCAGAAAACGTGTTTATTTCGGTAATCACGAAATTATTGTAGGACTTTCAGTACTTACGAAACAAATCGGTATTTATTTACCTTGGAATTTTTGTTAGATATTTCAGTATTACCCCAGATCTTTTGGTATTTACAAAACTATCCCATAACATTCGGTATTTTTGAAAATACCCAGATGTTTTGATATTTACGGATATCACCCAATCATTTTTGTTATTTATGAAATCACCCCAGCACTTTTGATATTTACGAAATCACCTCAAACTTTTTAGGATTTACGAAATCACCTCATAACTTTCGGATATTTATGAAATCACCCCAGAATTTTTTAGTATTTACGAAATCACCCCAGAACTTTTAGATATTTACAAAATCACCCCAGAACTTTTGATATTTACGAAATCACCCAGAACTTTTAGTATTTACGAAATCAACCCAGAACTTTTAGATATTTACGAAATCACCCCAGACTTATTAGTATTTATGAAATCACCCCAGAACTTTTAGTATTTACGAAAGCACCCCAGAACTTTTCATATTTACGAAATCACCCCAGAACTTTTGATATTACCAAATCACACCAAAACTTTTTAATATTTACGAAATCACGCCAGAACTTTTTGATTTTTACGAAATCACCCCAGAACTTTTAGATATTTACGAAATCACCCCAGAACTTTTTGATATTTACGAAATCATCCCAGAACTTTTAGATATTTACGAAATCGCCACTGATTTTTTCGTATTTACAAAATCACCCCAGAACTTTTAGATATTTACGAAATCACCCCAGACTTTTTAGTATTTACGAAATCACCCCAGAACTTTTTGTATTTACGAAATCACCCCAGAACTTTTAGTATTTACGAAATCACCCAGAACTTTTAGATATTTACGAAATCACCCCAGGACTTTTACATATTTACGATTTCACCCCAGAACTTTTTGATATTAACGAAATCGCCCCAGAACTTTTGATATTTACGAAATCACCCCAGAACTTTTTGATATTTACGAAATCACCCCAGAACTTTTAGTATTTACGAAATCACCCCAGAACTTTTAGATATTTACGAAATCACCCCAGGACTTTTACATATTTACGATTTCACCCCAGAACTTTTTGATATTTACGAAATCGCCCCAGAACTTTTGATATTTACGAAATCACCCCAGAACTTTTTGATATTTACGAAATCACCCCAGAACTTTTTGTATTTACGAAATCACCCCAGAACTTTTAGTATTTACGAAATCACCCCAGAACTTTTAGATATTTACGAAATCACCCCAGGACTTTTACATATTTACGATTTCACCCCAGAACTTTTTGATATTTACGAAATCGCCCCAGAACTTTTGATATTTACGAAATCACCTCAGAACTTTTTGATATTTACAAATCACCCCAGAACGTTTTGATATTTACGAAATCACCCCAGAACTTTTAGATATTTACGAAATCGCCCCATATCTTTGGTTATTTATGAAATCACCCCAGAACTTTTGCTATTTACGAAATCACCCCAGAAGTTTTGTTATTTTCGGAATCACCCCATATCTTTTTGGTATTTACGAAATCATTCCGAAACTTTTGTTATTTACGAAATCACCCTAGAACTATTTTCAAAAGTCTCGTGGATCTCTTTCTTCCTCTGTAGAGCATTGTGCACTACAAAACATGGGCACTAATCTTGACTTCGATAAGTTAGGGTTTTTATACTCGTTTCTTCTCAGATAATGAAACATCTAAATGGAGCTTTTTAAATGATATTACAGTCCATCATTTTGCTTAATATAAATTTATACAATATATGTTTGATCATGGATCTTATAAACATAACCAAATTTTAACTATAAATTATACCATAACTAAAATTTACTATTTCGATATTAAGAACACTCTTATGTCTTTGAAGATGTCTAAGACGACATTTTATATTTACCAACACATGATTTTTTTTATCAGGCGATAATAATATTATGTAGATTAGATCTTTAGAAAAATTTAAATCACCAACGACATACGAAAATCATGAGATATTTGGATAGTGGATTTTAGATAATGGTTAGTGAATAAATATCAAAAAGCATTTTTGAAAACAAATATTGTGTAAGATACTGGTTTGTTCCAACAAGAATCCACAATTCACTTTGTAGTTGAAACTTTAACTTTTCGTATAGATTGCATACATTTTTCTTCGATATGATCGGTGATGTTGTTCACTTTAGAATCAAAATATTATAAAATTTTATTTTATAAAGTGATGCATAATAATATATTGAAGCCTAAAATAATATAAGTTGTGCATTTGTTTTTCTAGTAGAAAAAACTTGAGATTCACAATTTTCTATTTTTATAGTGTCTCAATAGAAAATAACTCTTATATAGAAGTAGATTTTGCTTAAAAAAAATTTAAAAATAATAGCATTGACTTTTTTTACATGTAATGTCGGCGTTGATTCTGACTTGTCTATTCAAGATTTGATTGATTTAATGCCTAGGAATAGATTAATGTGTCGTAGTATTAATGAGATTGAGGCATTGATAAACATTCTTAAGAAAGGAACTGTCTTAGAGGGGAGAATTCACTAACTTTTGGATTTGAAGAGGAAAATAAATAAGTTGCAAATGATGTCGGAAGGTAAAAAGCTAAGGACGTCGTTTTGAACATTTATGAGAATAAGGAATTTGATACCATGCTTGAGAAATGTCTCAAATTTGTTCTCTCGCTGCTGCACGACTTATTCTTAATTACAAAATGATTATGGGGGGAAATATGTATATCATCCACATGATGATGCAGATGAGTTGATTGGACATTTATTCTCAATAACAGGTTTAGGAGTTGATGCAAAAAGCAAAAAATTTGGGAGGAGCAAGATTTGTATAGTGTGAGCAAAAAAGCTGACAAATATATATAATGATTGATAGAGGAGAAAACATGATTTTTGATTTCTTTGAGATTACAATTACAATTTGAGGTATTATTTGATAATTTTATCTTCTTATATGTGTGATTTAATATAAAACTTTTCGTTTTTCAGTGAGAAGAAAAAAGAAAAGAGAACACATGCCAAATTTTTAGATGCTATGTGTCAGCTTGTAATACCATTTGTTTAGAAAAACTTTACTTTACAATTTTGGGAAGAAGTGGATAATGAATTGAGCTACCGCGTCACTAATGACATGAGTGGTAAAGGCCACAGTGATAGTCAACAAGGGGTCTTTAGCTCCAAAACTCGATGATCTTTTCGTAAACTAGCGCTTAACCGTAATGCAAAATTATACGTAACGCTATGGTCATGTCCTCGAAATATGATCGACGGCGGCGGGGCCAGTTGTAGACAATGAAACACCGTGATATAGTAGACAGAAAGCAGAATAGTCAACGAAAGTATAATATTTTTTTGTGGCCTAAGACTAATGCCCTTTTGTTTTACATATGGATGGCACGGCTGACGGCTGTATTTATAAAACGTTAAAACAACACATTTACTATGTAGTAATCAGTGGCAATTACCCCCTCTTTAAACAACACACCACAAATATACTATTTCTTTTATAGAAAAAAATGAGAATTTTGTTTTGTTATTTTGTTTTACGTACATATTTTCACATAAAATTTGCTTCTAAATGAAGTTACTTAAAACTTAAAAAAAAAAACATATTAATGGGAGAAGATGATCTTTATCTACAATACCATAAAATATTGATAACAACAAAAAATGGATTTATGGAAGTTGAATTACAATAGTTAAAGTAAAATAACTTCAACCAAAAATAGTTTGATTTGGATAAGTAATTCTTGTAAACAAGGAAAAAATTAATTTGGATAAGTAATTCTTGTAAACAAGGAAGACAAACCGAACATAATTAAGAATCAAATGCACCAAAGCAATCTCAATAAAGTAAAGAACAACTTAAATTAACCTCACATAATCAAACATTTTATAAAAAAAGATCTACCACTAAAACGAACCCAAGAAAACAAAAGAAAAAAACAAAGAAGAACCTGAAACATCTACTGAATTGTTGATCTTCATCATCGCCATCTTCAACTTCACGTCATACTTCGTACACCTCCTTATAATCATTCCATGTTAGCTTGCTTTATATATATGTAAGATCTATTAGTAAATAGCTACATATATACAAATACATAGCTATATATATGTATATATTCGATTGATCATGTGTATACAATAATAGCAATCTAATAATCAATACGGTGGTCGACCCGTAGACCAATACTGCTGATCATTTTGCTGTGGCGGCGGCAACTGAACCGAACCAAGAAGATTCGGTGGTAGTCCTTGAGCCGCCGCCATAGCTGCCATAGCTTGTTGCTGCCCCATCATCGGCGGAGATCCCATTCCTCCTCCTCCTCCTCCACCTCCACCTCCTCCTCCTCCACCGCCGCCGTGAACTGGCGTCTGCATCTCATCTTCTTCCAAAGGTAGCCTCTCGTATGCCGCATTGCTAAAAGACGCCGCCATAACCACCACAGGACCCGAACACAACAAAGGTCCCACCACACTACCTCCAACGACCTGCCCTTGTCCTCCAGCTAGGTAAACGCTTAGTCCAGTGGCTGCAGGAGGCGCAGGCGGTGGCAAGAAAGATCCGGAAAGAGAGAGGATTTCGAACCGGCCATGGAGGCTAACCACCGAGCCAGGTGGCGATCCAGGCTGACGTATCGTGACGTTAGTAACGTTTCCTGTACCACTCATAACGCAAACGCCTCTTTGGCGGCGTCTAGCGAACGTAGCCATACAGTCAACTATGTCACATCCATCTCCGATCTCCATGACGTGAGTTCGAAGCGCGTTTGCGCTGTCTCTTGTAATGATTATTGGAGCTTTAGGTTTGTTCTTGGATCCAGCTGGTCTTCCTCTTGGCCTTCTTGTCATCTGTTCTCCGCTTCCTCCACCGCCGCTTCCTCCTTCTCCCCCGTGTAAACTCATCTCTTTACCTTCGCTACCGCTGTTGTTGTTAGTGATGTTGTCCATGTTATCGCTTGTCTCTTCGCGATCCATCTTAATGGATCGATTCATTATTGAACCTCCTTGCTGCTCGTGATCTTGATCAGGGTTTCTTTGCGGCTGCTGATGATGGTGGAGAAAGAACTGTTGTTGTTGGTGTTGTTGTTGTTGATGTTGTTGTTGTTGTTGAAGATGTAATTGGAAGTCTCTAGCGTGGAAAGGAGGAGGAAGAGAGCTTTGTGATCCATGAGATTGAACTGGATCCATTCTTTCTTGAGATGAGAATTGATTTTGATGATTTGACCTAGGAGAGACTCTAGAAAGATGAGGAAAAAAGAATAATAATGTTTTCACAACAAATATCAAGCTGGAAATTTCTTCTCCATCTTATTCTTTGATTGATTTGGTAAGGTTTTCTTTTCTCTCTCTACTCTTGTCTTCTTATTATTCTCTTCTCTCTATATTTGTTTATAGCTTCTCTTCTGATTTGAGTTGTACTTGGGAGGAAGTGAAAAGGGCTTTTGGTGGGTTTTTATTTCTCACTCTCTCCTTTTGGAATTTTCTTTTTTAGTTTATTTGAGATGTGTTGGTGTTTTGAGGTATCTGTGGGGGTTGTCTGCTTAATTTGCTTTGGTTGGTGATTGGTAAATTAGGGTTAGGAAGAGAGAGGAAGAAGAGAAGAGATAGACATATGTAGCTTTTGTTTTTTTTTCTTGTGCTTATGACAATGACATCATTCTCATGTTTTAGGCGGTGCTTGGGTCCCCACCTCTACGCCATTTGTTTTCTTTGTATAACATTTCAATCGCTCTCGTTTGAGTTAACGATCTTGTTTCGATTAGTAGATTTTAGTCTTTCGTTATTTTTGATTACTAGATTTACTAAAATGAATATCTCAAGAACTTAATGACTAATTTGATAGATTGCCCACATATATGTGTTTTTTTTCTTATATTTTATTTCAGTGGTACCAATATAAAAAATTATGTTTCAACAGAAAATATATCATTTTAGTTTTTCCAGTCTCTATGTTAAAAATATTAGGTAATCCTAATACTCATAAATATAAAATAGTTTAAAGCAATTTTCATATAACTCTCTTTAGCACCGAATTTTTTTTCATATGTATGCACATGTAATTGGTTTTCTCTATAGAAATAAAAATCTTCTAACTTCTAGGGCAACTAAGTACAAAGAAGTGAGATATATAGTTGTTTAACTAGAACTAATGAATTTCAGGCGCATGAGCAATAAAGTAGTTAAATTTCGTAGTATAATAGACTATATTAAGAAAAGAAAAAAGATAGAGGATGCGATGTGTGGATATGGCATTGGAGAGAGTGTAGTAGTAAGAAGACGCGAAGAAGGCGCTGACAAATCTCAAACCCAAAGGGAGAAAGCACGAGAGAGAGAGACAAGAGATTGTTGAATTGAATGTGCAAAGAGAGAGAGAGAGAGACAAGAGATCGGAGAGGCAATGGCATGACTCTTGTGGACGCAAACCCATGTCTTAAAAGATGCTCTTTGTCGGCTCTCATGCTCTTTCCTTCTCCACGTGCCCTTCTCCTTCCTCTCGTTTTGCATTTTGTATTAGCAATGGAACGCTCAAAGTGTGTGTGTATAAATATGTTTTTGTTTTATAATTTATGTAACCTATATAGTTTAAAAATTTATTAAGTACAAAGTCCAAAAATCAACTAGTTTCTATTGATTTGTATAGTACAACTTTTAAATTGACTAAATCTAGTATTTTTTGGACGTAGAATATAAGCCTGGTCTATTTGTTGTACAAGTTTTATGCGTCATGTTGTTAAATGTGGTATACCATTTTCGTACTGCATCTAATATGCCAAATACTCAAAACCTTAAT
Organism: Arabidopsis arenosa; assembly: GCA_905216605.1. Taxonomy (NCBI): domain Eukaryota; kingdom Viridiplantae; phylum Streptophyta; class Magnoliopsida; order Brassicales; family Brassicaceae; genus Arabidopsis; species Arabidopsis arenosa. The sequence goes on from LR999456.1 coordinate 16,564,813, forward strand.
ATCAAAGGAATTTTACTCTTGATCACAACACTTAGAAACACAGTGAATTGTTCAAAGGAATGATTCCATTACAATACTTTTATCTGCATTATAAATATCTACAATAGACGGTTTTATTTGGATCACATTCATGATGGACAGTTTTACATTTAACACAAATCATTATGAACTGCTCTAGTTTAACGTTTGAGATCTCCAATAAATTTGTCTCCATAAAAACAAAACCTTTGGTTACTAGAAAAATGGGATTTTACTATTATTTCAAGTGGTTGATTAGCTATCACAGTTTCTACATTAAATAGTTTCCTACTTTTACACATTTGGTCATCGGTAATCTTCCATCAGCATGTAATAATAGTTGGGTAGTTAAATATACTATTTAAGGAAAACGAAAGCAGTAACATTCACATGAAAACGAAAAAAGAAAGAACGAAGATGTATATATTATTTTCATGAAATATACTTCGGAGTTGTTTTAATACATTATCATAATCGAAGTTTGCTCATATAAGTTTGATCTGGACCAGCTTATATGAGAACATAGTTGGTTGACAAGAAAAGCAAGTTAATACGAGAACACAGTTCCACCAAACGAGGAAGTTGCTGCTGATGTTTGACTTTATTAGATTGATATCTAATCTCAAATATGACTCATAAGTACTATTCGTAACTCATGTTTAGAACATTTGGTTATGTACGAATCCAAAATTATTATATGCAAACATGATACAATATATCACTCCCTTATAATCTTTTATATATATATTGTATCTACGAAGTTCAATCCAAACTCCGAAAAATATAGTGATAGTTGATAAATGGTTTTCTCTTTTTCACTTTTGAAGTTTAAGAATGTGATTCCCTCATCAGATTATCATGCATATAGCAATAATAATCATTATATTATATTTAGGAAAAGTTAGTTTGTCATCTGTTTTACAAAAAAATCTATTAAACAAAATTCTTGCAAACACTCTTGTTTTTAACAATTACTACCAATTTACTATCACAATGCATATGACGTACCAAGTTTTGCACCCAAAAAAAAAAAAAAGGCAACTACGTACCAATATTCCCAAATGAGATGCCAAATTTTGTTTTCTTTAAAAATTCCAACAATTAGTTGGTTTGATAACGATTATTGATCCCAATACAAAGGATTACCTTACGTCACATTATTTGAAGTGTGATTATTAATTATCTTACGAATCACAAAATCAATAAAGTTTTTGGGGAAATGAGGTCACTTTGTATTTTCTAAAACTTATCCTCATCAAAAGGCATGAATTTTATTTATCAGACCAGCGTTTGAGTTCAGAAGCTCGCAAAAAGAGAGGACAGCTTGCTTTCAATCCCGAATTTTACGGATTATTAATTGATTAGTTTATAAATCTTAGTATTATATGTTTAAATTTTGTTAAAGTATTGAGTATTGTTAAAAACATTTGACATCTTTGTATAATATGATGTTCTAATCATTTTGTGTGTCACTATCCCAAAGTTCGGTTAATCCATTTTAGTCATGACATGCTCTAATAAATTACATAGATTAAAGGAGCATCTAATATAGCCCAAAAAACATTTTAACAGAACGTAAATAGCATCTCAATTATCTGTTAACAAAATAGTTTCTTTTTTTTTTTTGGGAAAAAAATTCTACTACAAGTGTATTAATCATACATATCAAACGCATACGTTTATCTAAGAATATTACAATTTTAATGGAAAAATACAATATGTGCTGAAAAAACTTGAACATATATAATACACGAGATGAGGAGGAAAAAATTGTCAAATTGCGTCAGATGTTGGTTATATCCTCTTATTTTAAGAAGTTTCAAATTTTGATACTTTTAAAAATTGTAATGAAATTACTCTATTCATTTGTTTTACAATAATATACGAGATCGATAGTAGAAATGTAAAATAGTGAAATTTATTTGAAAATCGAATAATTTATTTTGTTGGTATTAACAATAATGAAATTGGTTATGCATTTAGATAGGAAAACAATTGCTTATCAAAACTTTCAGATTATGCGTTGTCAAAGTAAAATTCCTGATGAAGACAAGAAAAGAGTAAAGGCAAAGACAGGCAATATATTGGTAAAAGGCCAAAGGGATGCAAGCTTGTAAAGCATCAAAAAATTGTGATGTTAACTAAAACTATAACCTATTAAACCAAAAAAAAAAAAAAAAAAAAAAAAAAAACTATAACCTAATTTTTATTGCCCACAAAGAATATATAGATTATGTCACATATAAAAATAAGTTAAACAAATAATGAACCTATCACCTTAGAAGAAATAAAGTCTATGACAAATTGAATATGTTTAGAATTGTATGAGCACAACTTGGATAAATTAATTAAATAAAGAAAGAAGTTGGTAGATTAAGCTGATTAATTAAAGAATTGAAAACTAAGTCCCCATGTGGATGGCACCTAATTGCCTCGAATCTTATCGTGCTTCTGCTTTCCTCACGAATTCAATTTATGGTCCCCTACCAGCCAAATGTAAATAAATGTATTTTATAGTAGTGATTAACCAAATATATATTTGTGATTTTAAATATAAATATGCAATAAATACTATAAGCTAAAATAATACTCCATGTAATATAGGAGTATATTGGAGATTTTAACCATGTAATATCATCAATCATTTATACCAATTTTCCAAAAAAAGGCATTTAAGTTTATAAGGTTTTTGAAGTATTTTTATTTAGACATTCATATTTCTTTCTTATATAGTAAAGAGTTTTATCAAAAAATGAAAAATATAAATTTAACCAAAAAAATGCAAACGGAACCCAACAAAAAAATAATGACGTCCCAAAATTTAAATTAATTTCAAAGTTATTTTTATTACCTTTCTTCAAGTCTTTGGATACTGAACATAACATATGAGTTACTTTGACAACCGCGGTTCGTTTTTAATAACTTTTTTTTTAAGTCTTTGGATATTGAATATGCAAAATAAAATATCCGAATAAATATTAAACTTGAAAATCGAAAAAAACTGGAATAGAATAGAAACCGAGTCGAAATATGAAAATATTCAAATAGATTATAAACTTTAAAACCGAAAAAACCAAAACTTAATAGAAGCGAACCGAAACTAATCCGAATGCCCGAACGCCCAAAACTAATACTAGATGTTTATCAGTCCAAATCCAGTTGAAAACAGTATCAACCAAAACGCATTACACAGTATCAACCCAACCACATTAATTAGAGTAAATTAGTCTAAACTGATCTGTTTATTAATAAATCTGACCTCCAAAACAAACTGTTTAATACATATTCGAAAACCCTAGGGCGGAATTAAAGCCTAATCGTTAGGGGAAAGAAAACTAATCAAAAACTGGATTGAGCACAAGTATTCATGAAAAGTCGTGATAATAGGAGATTAATGTCAAAGTGGTGGGGGCATGTGAGTTAAATAATGATTAAGCAATAATTAGTGGAGCATTAAGACTGCATTGTTGAGACTTGAAAGGCGAGACAAAATTGAGCTAAATGACAAAGCTAAAGCTAAAAAGAAATCACATGACATGATATATATCAACGGTTCTTCTATCCATGAGGAATCTCGTGATTAATAATTAATTATGTCTTCTTAATCTCCTATTACTACATATTCACAACCTCTTGCATGGGTGGTGGGTGATATATATCTTATGATTTTTAGTTTTTATATTGCTGTATATGTGCAAAACAAAATGTAATAAGTTTGATTATATCAAAATTTTGGGTGTAAATATGTAGTGTTATGTTATATATTGTTTTTGGATTTTTTCTATAGCTCTGTAAATTATGAGTCGAAATTAGACTAATATATATCAAAATCAAAGTTTTTGTTAATGGTTGCCAATATAAAAGACAATTTAATGGTAAACTAACGGAAACATATAACAATATTTTTACAAAACATAATTTTTATCCAATTCAACAAAATTTTCTGATAACTGAATAAGCCGAAAAACCAAATAAACGTATAAAACCGAATGTCAAGGGCTACACTTATATATTCAGAACAAAGAGAGGAATATAAACTTAAACAAAAATGGTGATGATGTGCTTTGTAAAGTTTTCAAGAAAAGAAAATTCGTTATTTGTCTTACGTTTGTGTCTATGGAAGAAACATGATTATATCTTTTCTGGATATCTAAAAATAATTAAAAAAAGGAATACATATTACTAAATATATATGATCTTATACGATTCTGATGCCTGGAGAGAATTCTCTAATAAATCATACAATTTCTAAATCATATATTTAAAAAGGTATATGAACTCAAATAAGTTTCAAAAAGAATGTACTCAAATAATAAATTCTTAGGTAGTAACCAAAAACAATTAACAAAAAGTACTTAGGTATCTGAACTAACATAATAAATGACTTTGGTACGAACGATACTTTCAAGTTAATCGTCCAACCTTTCAGGGTCAAACTATATAGTTAATTACTATATTTTGCTCGAAGTTCATCATTCAGAATCTTTGTGGATTTTCATTGCCAAGGACTAAAAATAAATATTGTGGATTGTCCTTCACATGGTGCTAACTTTTTGTTCTTGAATTATGTATTCATAAAAAATATATAAATCTTAAAACTTTTTTAGTAGTAGACGTAGATAAACAAAAACTAACAAAGTCATATGAGATCATTTATACTTCTAAATCTAGATAAATAGACTAATATTAAAATAGTTAAGAAAATACACCATTTCCAGGTTTAAATCTTAATAAATAGACTAATCATTAGTTTTGAACAAAAAAAAGAAGCTTAGTTTATATGATTCAGAATTTAATTTATTAGATCAGGGTTCAAGATTTTAGGTTAAGGTTTTGAAATTTAGAATTGAAAGTTCAAAGTTAAACTATTTTATTAATTTTTAAAAATAGTGGCTATTAAAAATTTTAGTATAACATGTAGACTTATGAGCTAACCGATAACCTAAAATTATTTCCCTGGAGATTATAAACTAATGATTATGCCTACCAAAAAAAAAAAAAAACTAATGATTATAGTCTATGTGGTTGGAGTACTAATGAGCTAACCGATAACCTCAAATGGTCGTGGCTAACTGGCTATATGACCTATGGTGGTGTAAACCGGGAATTGTCAGACCTCGGTTCAAGCCTTTTCGATCTTGACCATACGCTTCAATGTGCACGTTTATTGAGCCTAGTGCAAACAAATCCCAATGAAACTTTATGGATAAACTTACTTACTACTACTTCACTATATAACCAACCACAATTTAATCTTAAACACATAAAAAAGAAGATTTTCTTAATTCCAAATAATTTTATTTCTCTATTCTTCTAAATCTCAAAATATTTATTCTTCTCAATATTCTCGTTCACCAAATTTCAATAAAACTTCCTATCCTTCTTGATCACCAAGTCTCCAAGATTCCATTCCATTTCATTGAAATTTCTTTCTCTTATAATCCAAATTAATTCGACTAAACTCTAACGATATTACCATCTCTAGTTTAGGCCATTACTCGTAATGTATGCAAGTTTGGCATTCAAGGCTAGAGAAGAGCTTGAAGGGTCTTTAATCAAGATTTACGGTTTAGTCGCATAGCATTGTGTAATCGTTTCTCATCTAGATAAAAATCTACCCTGGGAATGAACTGCCAATAACAGTTGAAGTCCAGAAGCTATATAACAAGTAAAACTTAAGGATCCAGTGTTAGTAATTTCTGTGAAAAAAAAGCTTTTAAGTCTTTAAGCCGAAGCAACAGAAGAATATTATTGCAAACTGCAACTATGAATTTGGAGATTTTGCATTAATGGAGAAATGATAGAAGCAATACTATTCATCTAGAAATCCAGATTCAGAGGCAAAAGACTCTAATTCTTTAGATTTTTCATCAGTGAAACCAAGAGTTGCTAGTATCTTGTGACCTGGAGATTCAACTTCAGACCAGATTCCCAATAGTATATGTGCTGGCATTACTTCCCCAATAGCACCTATAACAATAAGCATTGAAACAATGGAGCTTAAGAGTCTTATCTTGAAATCGAAGGAGACATGCATGTAATGAAACATTTTCTATAACCAAAGCTAATATCTTGATAAGCCAACGACATATAAACTTCTAAGTACTCTAAGAAATTATCAGACTCCCAATCAGAATAAACTGTTGTCCAAGTAATGTTGCTCTCACGACGACATTTATCACCATATGCATATACTGGAACAATTTATAACCAAAAGCTATCTCTCTTCCGCAAGATTGATAAGCCAATGGCATGATATAAACCGATCGATATAAACATTTCTTCCATGTAATGTTGCTCTCACGACAACATTTATCACCATATCGCAGAAGATAAGATTCACAAAGTTATAGAGACAGGTCAAGTTAGAACAAAGACAAACCTGCTTTTCGATTCTGATCTACAGCAGAGTCAAGTGCTCGTTGAGCATCTTCAGTTAAAGGAGGATGTTCGGGGCTAAAGAAATACATATCTGCCTTTCCTAGTAACTTGACCGTTTCTTCACGAACTTTGTAAAGCGTTATCTTATTCGCCCGCAAAAACTTTGAAGTAAAACTAGTTCCTGTCCATCAAAATTAAACACTATCTTATTCCAAATATACTCAATACCAAGATCCAAATGAAGCTTTTGTATCATCTCAATTTGATTGCAATAAACCATTAGTTACCTTCAATCAAAATACCCATGAGAAGTGCTTCAGTTCCAGTACTTGGATACTTGAGCTTCCTAGCTTCAAGTTCTCCCATTGCAAATGATTTAATTGCTCTCCATGACCATCTACATTAACAACATTACCCTCAACTTTCTTAAAAACCCTAAATCAACCCAGGAACTTTAAAAACAACAAATTCAATCCTCACTACTTAGGTCTACAAGAAACAACACTTACTTGGGCTTTTGCGCATCAGAAACCACTAAATCTGGATTCCTGCAATAAATTCAAGCACATAATTGATCAAAATCAACCAAATTGGCAAAAATTGATCAAAATCAATCAAAGTTAGATCGAAATTCGTGAAATTTACGCGGTGGGTAAGCTGGAGATGACGGATTTATGGATTCTTCGGCGATTAGTTCGTATAGCGGAGACTGGAGAAGTGAGAGAGAGGGATGAATCAACAACGCCTAACCATGGATTCGTCAAAGCTTTTAGAGGGTTTCTTGTAGAGAAGAAGTATAATGGAACAGATAGTCTCTGCTTAGAGAAAGAATCGATTTGTGAGATAATCGGATTCGTCAAAGCAAAGTTGCAAGAAGAGTGAGACGCCATTTTCGCGAATGTGTCTGGATAACGGGAAAAATGAAAGAAAGGAGAAGAGAAGAGTCGTGGAAGATGAAGATAATCAAAACGGTGTCGTGTTTTTAAATAAATCTTTTTAACTTTATTATATGGGCTTAAATATAGGAATAACCCAACACGACCCATTTAAGGCCTATCAACGAATGAAAGAGTCAAAAACAAATTTGATCACAAAATAAAATTCAAATAGTCAAAAAGAAAGTGAATGGTGAATAACTGAAACCTAATTTATTTTCTCATATATTTTTGAATACGAATGGAAGTTTTCATGTTTTTTACTCTGCTTTCTAAAATTATAACCTTCATTTTCTAATGATAAGCATTAAGTAAGTAAATTTTCACAGTTGAAAAAGAAAAAAAATTCACGATCTATATGTTACTAATTTACTATCATAGAATTAGTAAATGTTATCATTTATCTTGTCTTGTCTAAGAAAAAATAGAGAGATTAATTTCAAATACAGAGTGAAAATAGAAAGAATTAAGAAAAAATTAAGTGTGACGTCTTTGATCTTTTTTATTTAATTTACATTTAAACTAAGAACATTTCGGAAATTTTAAGAAACTCTTTGGCGTTATAAAGAATGGACTTGACCATATAAAGCACGAGTAAAACAGTGGTTTGGTATAATATATAGGCTAGTGCCCGACAAGCAAGTCAAGGTCGTAAGCCCTCGGGATCTAGTATGTTTAGTGTTCCTTCATGGCAAATATTTTGCTGTGTGAGCATTATCCGGTGGAATACGGTATTGATGAATTTTGTTTAAAAAATCTCTAGTAGACTCAACCTACAAAAACACGCAGAAAAACACGATAAGCAGTAAAAGGAATATGACGACAAATTTGTAGACCATATCCCTAAATCTAATATGTTGATTGAAATAACCATGAAATCAATGAAGCATTATAAACTTTGAATAAACAAAAGTTAATAATGATTATTAAAGAAAACACGAGTTAATGATAAAGATTAACTAAGTTGATTTTTATTACTTCTTTTCAAAGTTTAATGCCAACACAAATTCAACACAACAAAATAAAATACAAAAATTCCACTAACTATATGTTACAATCTTAGAATATCATTAACCATTACTAAATTTATTTTAACATGTTATCATTTATCTTGTCTTGTCTGAAGAGAAAATAAAGAGATTAATTCCGAATATGATTGGGAGTGAGAGAGTAGAATGAATTAGAAAATAAAAAGTGCTGTTTTTGATTTTTCAAAATTTACATTTAAATATTAAGATTTTTTCAGTAGTAAGGTAAGATATGTTCTATGCGTTGTTCAAAAAATCGCTAGGCGCTAGTCGGCCGTTCCACCTAGATCTATCGATTAATCGAAAAATCAGATTAAAATAGAAGAATAATCGGGAATTAGTTTTAGAATTATTTTAATACTTTTAAAAGATATTAATCCATTATAATTAAATTTTAAATAAATATTGTAATAAACACATAAAATGTATTTTAAAGAAACTTATGATTTTTGTCAAAATTTTGTACAGAATATATTGTAAAGCATTACAAATTCTCAATATAAATATTCGAATAACAAAAAAAATTTTGTTTTATACTTGCAATCTAAAAACAATCGGATTATACAAGATTATGCGGAAAATAATCGGATTGGGCGAGGAGTAATTAGATTAGGCGGAGAGTAATTGGATAACTGCTTTTTCAAGGAATTAGTCATTAATTAAGGCGGATAGAATGTGCCTAACGATTAAACGGGGAGTAATCGGAGTTAGACGAGATTTTTTAGAACAAAGATTCTGTCATTAGTTAATTATTAAAACCAAATCAAATTTTCCAAACCTTTAGTTCCTTAACAAGTGGCGTTGTTTAAGATAAAATAAAATGAAATAAAATAAGAGCCAAGTACGACTTTTGTATTCACTCTCTCTCTCTCTTTCTCTCTCAAAGATTCCGTCTATAGAATCATTTTCACAATTAGAAATCAAAACCAAACTCATAAACCTCACAAATTATCTCAATCTCTATCTATATGGATCGTACACACCAACCCGAATTTCCGACCCGACCCGGAAACACGGTGGTCCTCTCCATCGATTGTCTAAAAGGAAGCTCCAAAAGCGAAGAATGGAGCGGCGATATGCTTCAAACCGGAGACATAGTAGAAGAGATCCGGATCGGGTCAGGACCCGGTTCAGCTATTTTCAAAGCTCCGTTTAAAGGAGGTAAAGCTTGGCTTCAGAAAGTTTTACACAATTCTTTTAGGAATAAAGAAACTTCAATCGTCGTCAGAGTTCGTCGTGGCTCCGATGATTTCTCCGATCTTTCTGCTTGTATTGTTCCTAATGAATCCGCCGGTAAAAGACAGTACATGCTTAGATCCATTGATGACCCGAATTATACTGTTGGATTCTCGGATCGGACTGAGTCGGATTGTCTCGGTTTGCAAGGTGAGTTAACTCGGTCGGTTTAAATATCTTCTTTTTTGTACTTTGGTTGACTTTTTATGCTTACGTGTTGACTTTTTTGTATCGTCGTGTTTCGCAGTTGGTGAAAATCAATTAATGCTGTTTTATTAATAAGTACGATTTTGTTGTTGATCAAGAAAAAATTAAATTTTTCATAAGAAAATTATGTTTTGAGTCTTTTGACATAGAAGGAGCATGTTTTGTGTATTGCAAAACATCAATTTATTTCATTTATATATACACTTTGTAGTTATTATTTGATGATTAATTATAAACCAAGAATCTTTCTGGTTTTTTTTTCTTATTTTTATATATATGAAGAATCTTACTATTTTAAAATGAGAGAATATATGTATACAAAATAAGAATGTTTTCTTGGATTAAAAAATAGAAAAATAAATTGAAATGTGGAGATGCGGGGTATCGATCCCCGTACCTCTCGCATGCTAAGCGAGCGCTCTACCATCTGAGCTACATCCCCAATTTGTATGATTGTAGAGTCAAGAGGATCAAGAATGGTAGAGGCATTGGTGAGAGCAAAGCTTCAAGATGGTTATGTTTCATATCCATGGGAAAAACGAATGCAAGAAGCTTTACCAATCTCTGGTTCCAGCAATTTCCTCTCCATTCTTTTTCTTCCCAAAGCTTCTGGTAATTAAACCAATGTATTGACATTAATGTTTCATTTTGAAATAATCTCTATGTGTGAATGATATTGATGATTTTTTCGAAAATATTAGCTTATGGAAGGACAGGTTCTCGGTACAATGACTTGGAAGACACGCTTGCTCGTGCTAATGCTTGGTTAAGTTGTTCACAAGCTAATGGTGTTCCCATTGTTTTTATGAATATTCAGACTGAATCATTGCTCACTAAGGTTAGAGATTTTAGTTTTGTATGAGATTGTTTGTTTTTTCTTTTTCTTTGTAGAGAGTTTGAATGTGAAAATATGTTGATTGTTTTGTTTTTGAATCATGAAAAGATATCGGGAGAAACAGCGTCGGCGACGGTTAATACAACATCGCTTTCGGATTTGTCGAATCTTGCAAATGCGAGTCTCTATGGGTTTGAGGATTATCATGGAGTTGATATTGGTGTGGTGAGAGCGGTTCGGCTTTGGTTTGCTCCTCTTGGAGTTGAGTTCCCACTCGAAATCAAACTCAAAGATGATGATACCAAACTTGGCTTCTCCATTAGCCGCACTGAAGAGGTAAAAATAGTCCACATTGAATTTATATCACTAGGGACTACAAATCAAATCATGTTTTTCTCTTTTGTAAAATTTCTATACATTTTCAACTGGTTGAGACAAATCTACCAGACAAATCATGTTCTTCCGTTTTATGAAGTTATGACTTTTAGATGTTTTCACACATAGGACTTTTGTTTTTTCATGAACTTAGATGTTTTCACACACAATTTTCTCGTTCTGAATTCATAAAAAACATTTAAACATTTGGAAACATTTCTGGGACAGGGTTTCATTTACGTCTCATCAGTAACGGACCACGAAGATGAGAGTGCACCAGCTGCAAGATCCGGCTTGAGCTCGTTGTACAGAGAAGCAGCCAAGGCATCACGTCGTCTGGTGGTTTCTCGTGTCGGTCACCAAAAGGTATTGCCTTGGATGGTCTCCTCCACAGGAGCAATCCGCTGCTACGACACAGTTTCTCTCAGCCAAAAACTATCACTGCACCGTCACGCCAAAGTCCACATAGGCCTCCACGTCTTCCTCTGGGACTCCTCTGCCACGGCAGATTTCTCCTCGCCGCCCAGGAGCAGCAGCGGTGGGACTCACTTGTTGTTTAGTAACGAGACGCTCGATTCCACGGAGTTTCCACGGTATGGCGAAGGTTTACCACCGCGACAAGTCGGGGACAGACAGGTGATGCCATTGCCGGATGAAGATGTGTTTAGGTTTGATCGCGAAAATGCTGGTAATGCTTCATTTAAGTTCCATGAGATTCCTTTTACCAACGAGTCTTTGTGATGAAATATACGTTTGTTTTAATTTCGTTATGTTATATTTGGAATTGGTGTTATATTTTGGGGGATATGTTTTGATACGTGCATGTAAATTAATTTGGAACACTCAAGGGTAAGTTAGTTATATTTCTATACTTAGTTTGCTCCGGTGATCGATGCTTGTTCTCTTTCTTTGTAATGGAAAGTTTTGTTATCTTTAACTCCATAACAATGATTTAACATATATATAAAACTCATGTTTCAGAGACAATTCTAAAACATACAATGTTACTGTTAAGTGTTAACATTGGTAGAAACGTTGGTGTATTTTCGACAAAGCAAAAATAATTGAAATGTTTTGGATTGGTAACGAGGTTTGAGGCTCAAGATATAGTAAAATGACAAAAGTTTTATGGGCTCACTATCCATAACTGTGGGCTTATATATTAAAGATTTGAGATTTGGATTTTATTTTTCAACAAATGTCAAGTGTGATCAGTATGCAAGTCAACGTCAACTCTTTTTGATAAATTGAAATAGGTGTAACCAATGAAGGTTTTGAAGATAAATTATTCAAAAACAAACCAAATAAAAGTGAAAAGTAATAAAATATTACAGGGGATATAGAATTCTTGTAATTGGACTTTTGAAGTGATAACAAGTTATATCTTTTTTAAAAGCACGCCGAGGATTTTATTATTTTTGTATAAATTTCACATGATGGGTATTGCAAATATTGTCAATTTGTCATGATAAGATTTTTTTAATAAAAATTAAGCTATAATATTGATTGATTACTTGTAACCAATCGAGTTTCACCAGAAATGAACATGCGATATCAGCAGGCACCACCTAATAATAAAATGATATAACTACGTTATATTATCTTTTTCTTGGTATGACTACCATTCACACGCACAAATTATGGGTTTACATAATATAAACTTGTAAAACTAAATAATGACATTACAAAAAAAAAACTATATAATGAGTTGAAAATGGTTTACTTTCCTGAAAAACTTTTATAAATAAAATGAGTGACTTAATTTTTTTTTATTAAAACCTTTAAACAAAAATTTCAGGATTTTGATTAATACGTTAAAGTAGAAAACCTAGATAAAAAAAAAACTTTAAAAATCTTTTACTCCTTTTTTTAAATGGGCTCAGTCAAATCTTTAAATCAAGTGGTGTGTAATATATATACAAAATTGATACATTAATACTCCTCTTTTAATCTTGTTTAATTATAAAGATTTATCTTTTCCAGTGAGCTGTATAATGAAACCAAGTTAGGTCAGAATGCCGACCACAATTATAAATGAAAATTTTCCAAATATAAAAGCCATGTGAAATCAATATTTAACTCTATATCTTTATTAAAAGAGAATAAAATAAAATAAAGTTGAGGAGGAAATGCACATCGAGCACATCACTCTAATTTTTTATTTTATAGAAAAAGACTTATTAAACACCGTAATAAAAAATAAAACATTATTAATATATGGTTGGTTCGTTCTTATCTTAACTCCAGATTATTTAATTAATCTTCTTCTTTTTTGCGAATTAGATTTGCATTTCTATTGGTCAATGACTCGATGCTTCGTGGTCCCAAATAAAATTGTATTCAAATAATTTTACGATTCATGATTGCTTCCATTTTCTTTAATTTAATTAATTGTGATTTCATCAAATATTTTATAGAGAATGAGAGAAAATAAAATTAACTTTCCATAATGTTATTAGCTACAAAAGCTAGAAAAAAATGGAATGAAAAGAATAGCTAAAAATTGATTTAAATAGGTCTACATTATTTCTAACTAGGACTCAGGACCCCCGCGATGTCGCGGGGAATATATTTCAAAAATCATTTAAAAAAATATCAAACAAAAAAATCATAATGAATTGTAATAATTTTGAATTTTTTTAATAACAAGTCAATATATATTTTACAAAAATTATGATAAAGAAAACCCTCACAAGCATTTATTAAGTATATTAATATTAGAAAAACAATAATTTGTAACTAAAAAACTATTCCCAAGTGCAAAAAGCATAAACTAATAAACCAAATATTACAATGGTTTGATAAATAAGTCAAAACGTTCAACGTCAAATAAACCAAATGCTATTGTGTTAAATTAAACGGTAACAACAATTTATTTAAATATATTTTAGTATTTAAATATTTTTTAAAAATATGACGAACTTATCCGAGAAACGCAACCGTAGATATCAAATATTCCAAAAACTGCAACGGTTCGTCAATTATACCAAATGTTGCAATAGTTCATCAAATATACTAAAGATAACAATGGTTCGTAACACAAAACCAAAAGTTGCAATAATTCGTCAAATAATCCAAATGTTGAAACAGTTCAATTAAATAGTTACAATCTCATTTAAATACATTTTAGTAATTAAAAATTAAGAATTAAAATAATAATTTATGAAAAGTTACACCGAGACGCAGCGGTAGATAATTAAATGTTATAACTCTTTATAAAATAAACCTAAAATTGCAATTGTTCGTGAAATAAACTAAATATATAAACCAAAGGTTGCAATTGTTCGTAAAATAAACTAAATATTGCAATGATTCGAATAAGCGGTTTCAACTGTTTATGAAGAGTTACAATAAAAAACGCAACCGTAGAAAACATTCAGAATGCAATTTATATAAAAAAAACATAACCGTCAAATATATATTTTAATTAATAAAAACATTAACGAAAAGTTGCGATAAAAAGACGCAACCGTTCAGATGTGCAAATGGTATTTATTAGATTGCTATTATATATAGATTAAGAATTTTAAAAATTTAAGTAATTGCGGCTACGCTATTCAAAATTTGTCACTTTAATACTATATCTTCTCACACTAGATACAGTTTCCGTCGGGCTTTCGTTCAGTTTTCAAAGATTCCCTTTTTTGGGCTTAAGACCCTCTTTCCCAGCTAGTGTCTTTGCTTAGTGTGGAATAGAGCTGTGACTGGATTAAAACACTATCCCTTTAGCTTTTTCATCCTGTTTAAGCTACTTTATCACCTTTTCTCTCTGTCTCCGATTCATTTGCTCTAGGGTTCATCCTCTCTTTGCTAGATCTAGGAAAGTTGAGTGTGTTTCTGCAAATTTCATTCGGTGAAAGACTGTTGTGGTGGTTTGAGGTTGCAGATCTGGTGGGTTTCCTTAATTTCTCTCAAGTTTGGTACTAAGTGTTCTCGCTATTCCGGGTGTTTAGCGTGGTCTTGGTTGATTCTCTGGTTCTGGTTTGGTGGTCTGGTTTTGGAGAAGTTTTTGTTAGGAGTCGGTGGTTTTCACAGTGGTTGGTGTTCGGCGAAGCTTGATTTGGTAACAGTTAAAGTTCAGTGAAGCTGGTGTTGTGAAGTGTTTGTTGTGAGAGGTTTTTTTGAATCAGTCCAAGTTTATTGCAAGAGTTTGTTCGGTCGTGGGTGGAAATTAGAGGAGGGTCTGTCATTGCTTCTGCCTCCATTCTATTTCCATAATATCGTTTCTTTGAAGATGTCTTCAGCCATGGATCGTGCTCTTATGGAGATGTCATTAGAGGAGAAAGATGAGCCGTTTGATATGCCGGATTTGCCGGATTTCCTGTCTTGTGAGAGGAATAAACTCAGTCTCATTGGTAGAGTTTTAAACCAAGATTGTCAACCGATGAAGCATCTCATAAGAAACATGCCAAGGAAGTGGCAGAAAGAAGGAAGAGTTAAAGGAGTTGCTCTTTCTAGTGAAAGATTTCAGTTTATCTTTGATTCTAAACATGATCTAGAGGACGTGCTAGCTAAAGGAGTTCATACTTTCAATGAATGGACTATCGTGGTTGACAGGTGGTATGAACAGCCACCGGATGATTATCTTCGTCACATGCTGTTGTGGGTTCAGATATGGAACATTCCAGTGAACTATTATACGGTTAAGGCTATAACATCGTTGGGAGATCTGATTGGTGAAGTGAAAGAAGTGGTTTTCGACCCAAACATGCCACAGATTCAAGAGTTTGTAAGAGTAAAGGTTTTGTTTGACGTTTCTCGACCTCTGAGAAGATCAAAAGTAATCAATCTGCGCAATGGTGAGACGGTCACGGTCAATTTCCATTACGAAAGAATTCAAAAGAGATGCTATGAATGTCAAAGGCTCACTCACGAAAAGGATGTTTGTCCTATCCTGATTAAGGCCAGACAAGATCAAGCTGAAGCCCGTCGTAAAGGGAAACCTGCCAAAAAGATTCCTCCTCCTCCAATCCTTAAGGAATCAGATCCTCTTTTTGGTGTCTTAAAGGAGAGTCAGGTGGGAACGGATCCAAACACTGGTAGACCTAGAATTGCTCCAGTGGTCCTTGAAGGAATGAGACAATATCTAAGGGTTGCCAATGAAGAGGAAAGACTGATCAGAGTTGATAGAGTAATACAATCGGTCAAAGAAGTTGAGAAAGATCCTTTTGCTCAAAAAACTATTCTCAGGTTGGAAGCATTACCAGTGGTGCATCATGATTTGAATAGAGAAAAAGGAGTTGTTTTCGGGTATGACACAGAAGTTTCCTCAAGCTGTGAGGTTACAGAGAGTCAGAATCAGTTGGTGAACATTGCTGAAGTTGGGAAGCAAAGTAGTAACAGAGATTGGTTATTGGATCCGGCTCCTTCTTTATCCTTAAATGAGGCAGGTAATTTCCTTGCTTTGTCGCAGCCTTTTACTGAGAGTTCGACGGGTTATAGACCCGGCTTCTTTGAAGCTGGATCTTCCGGGACTACTCAGAAAAAGCAAAAGCAGAGGAAAAGACCATCAAAGTATATAAGGAAACTTAAGCCGAGGGATCCAAATGGAGGCATTCTGGATTTAAAACTGATGGAAGGTTCAGAGGTGGGTACAAAGGAGAAGAGAAAAGCAGTTGGCAAGGGTCATAGCACTGCAAAAATCACTAAGCTAAACCCTAAGTTGGTGGTCCCAAATGAGGGACCGTCCAACATCTAATGAGTCTAATTAGTTGGAATTGTCAAGGTATGGGACGGTCTCATAACTTGACAATTCCTAGACTCATGGAAATGAGACGTGATCATTTCCCTGAGGTGTTGTTTTTGATGGAAACAAAAAATTGCAGAAATGTTTTAGTGGACTTGCAAGAATGGTTAGGGTACGAGAGGGTTTTTACTGTGAATCCTTTAGGACTCAGTGGCGGATTGGCGCTTTTTTGGAAGAAGGGTGTAGATATTGAAGTTAAGTATGCGGATAAGAACCTTATAGACTTTCACATTCAGTTTGGTTCTTCGGAGTTCTTTGTTTCTAGGGTTTATGGAGCTCCTGTGTATAGTGACAGACTTTTGGTTTGGGAAAGAATCTCCAGGATTGGGATTCACAGAAAGGAAGCTTGGTGTATGTTTGGGGATTTTAATGCAATTCTGAATAATGGAGAGAAGCTCGGAGGTCCAAGACGTGGAGATGCCTCTTTTTTACCTTTCAAGGAGATGCTGGATACTTGTGATATGGCTGAGTTACCAAGTAAAGGAAATCCCTTTACTTGGGGTGGCAAGAGAGGAACATTATGGATTCAAAGCAAACTTGATCGTTGTTTTGGTAATAAAAACTGGTTTAGACAATTTCCTTTGTCTAATCAGTTTTTTATGGATAAAAGAGGCTCAGATCATCGTCCTGTTCATATCAGGATTTCGTCAACTAGAGTGGAGTATAGGGGCAACTTCAGGTTTGACAAGAGACTCTTTAATCAGCCCAATGTCAAAGAGTCAATTCTACATGCTTGGAATGGGAATGGTAATCATCAGAATGTTCCACTGTTGACTATGGAGAAACTCAAAAGATGCAGAACTGCCCTTAGTAGATGGAAAAAGGAAAATAATTTGAACTCTTTGACTAAGATCACGCAGGCGCGGGCTGCCCTGGAGTTAGAACAATCATCTACTTTCCCAAGAACAATCGTGATGAACTCTCTGAAAGATGATCTGTGCAAAGCCAACCTAGAGGAAGAAATCTTTTGGAGTCAAAAAAGCAGAGCCAAATGGATGCATAGTGGAGATAAGAATACTTCCTTTTTCCATGCTTCTGTGAAGGACAATAGAGGGAAACAACATCTTGAGAAACTTTGTGATGTTAATGGAAATTTGCACAAAGATGAAGAGTCTAAAGGAGCCATTGCGGTTGCTTACTTCTCTGACCTGTTTAAGTCTGAGAATCATGATTCTTTCCAGGATCTGTTTTCTGATTTTCAGGCCAAAGTTACACCTGGTATGAACTCTGTTCTTGTTGCTTCAGTTTCAAAATCTGAAATCAGAGATGCGGTTTTTGCAATAAAAAGTTCAAGTGCTCCTGGTGCCGACGGTTTCACGGGTTTCTTCTTTCAGAAGTATTGGAGTATCATTGGAAATCAGGTAACTTCGGAGATTCAACAGTTCTTCATCACTGGTTCTTTTCCTAGAGAGTGGAACTTCACCCAGTTATGTCTCTTACCAAAGAAGAAGAAACCTGACAAAATGACGGATTTGCGTCCTATCAGTCTATGCTCAGTTCTTTATAAGATTATTTCAAAGATTCTAATTAGGCGGCTGCAACCTTTTCTTCCTGATTTGGTGTCCCCTAATCAGTCTGCTTTTGTGGCTGAACGTTTAATCTCTGATAACATTCTCATTGCCCACGAGGTGGTTCATGGACTGCGCACTCATAAGGAAATTTCTAAGGAGTACATTGCTATTAAGTCAGACATGTCAAAGGCCTTTGATAGAGTTGAATGGAACTATGTTAGAGCTTTGCTGGAAGCACTAGGGTTTCATTCTACATGGATTCAATGGATTATGTTTGCTATTACTTCTGTCTCCTTCACTGTCTTGATCAATAACAAGGCTTATGGGAACATCACTCCTTCCAGAGGGTTGAGACAAGGGGATCCTTTGTCTCCTTTTTTGTTTGTGTTGTGCTCCGAAGGACTCACTCACCTTATGAACAGAGCAGAGAGACAGGGACTCATTAGTGGAATCCGGTTTTCTCAGGATGGTCCAGCTATACACCATTTATTGTTTGCAGACGACAGCCTCTTTATGTGCAAAGTGGAGAAAGAGGAGATTCTAACTTTAAAAGGCATTTTCAAGGAGTATGGTGATGCAACAGGGCAAAAAATCAATTTTGACTAATCTTCAATCACTTTTGGTGCTAAGGTTGAAGAGAGTTGTAAAGATTGGATTAAATCTGAGCTAGGCATATTGAATGAAGGAGGAGCTAGTACTTACCTTGGTCTTCCGGAGTGTTTTAGTGGGTCTAAAATTCAGCTCTTAGATTACATAAAGGATAGACTAAAGGCTAGACTCTCAGGATGGTTTGCAAGGACTTTGTCTATGGGAGGAAAAGAGATTCTTTTGAAAGCGGTTGCAATGGCCCTCCCGGTTTATGCGATGTCATGTTTCAAACTCACAAAAACCACTTGTGAAAACTTGACAAGTGCAATGTCAGCCTTTTGGTGGGACTCTTTTGAGCATAAAAGGAAAACTCATTGGGTTAGTTGGGAAAAACTATGCCTAGCTAAAGATCAAGGAGGTTTGGGATTCAAAGATATTCAAAGTTTTAACCAAGCCTTATTAGCAAAACAGGCTTGGCGTTTATTACAGAATCCAAACTGCCTCTTTGCTAGATTCTTCAAGAGCAGATATTTTGATGGGGAGGACTTCTTGGAAGCTGAAATTGGAGCCAGGCCTTCTTATGCTTGGAGGAGCATTATACACGGAAGAGAACTGCTTTTGAAAGGTCTAAGGAAAGAAGTGGGTAATGGTAATTCTCTTAGTGTTTGGATGGATCCTTGGCTCTTTGACCAAGATCATGGTCCAAGAACTCCTCTCATGAAACACTTCTCTGTTAATTTGAGTTTAAAAGTTAAAGATCTCATTGACTTTGATTCCAGAAGATGGAATAGGGAGCTGCTCGACGAATTATTCTATCCTGTGGATGTTGAGATCATCATAAAGAAGAATCCAGTAGTGAACATGGAAGATTTTTGGGTATGGCTGCACTCAAAGTCAGGTGAATACTCTGTTAAGACAGGTTACTGGTTAGCTTTTAGGGATAACAAATCTGATCTTATCAGAAATGCGACCTCTCAGCCATCTCTTAATGGTCTCAAGGAAAAAGTTTGGTCCATCCTTGCAGCTCCAAAGATTAAACTGTTCTTATGGCGTGCTTTGTGTGCTGCTTTGCCAGTAGCTGATCAGATTATTCATAGAGGTATGAGAAGTGATCCAAGGTGTCAGATTTGCGGAGAAGAAGGAGAATCCATAAATCATGTACTCTTTACATGCTCTGTGGCACGTCAGCTATGGGCTATTTCTGGTGTCCCAACTCCAGAATTTGGCTTTGGTAGGAGTGCTATTTTTGCTAATATGCAGTTCTTATTTGAGCTTCAAAAGAATTTTCTGGTTCCTGCTCAAATAAGAAGGCTGTGGCCTTGGGTCCTGTGGAGACTGTGGAAAAATAGAAACAAGTTATGCTATGAGGGTACACAGTTCTGTCCTGCAAAATCCTTTGAAAAGATCAAGGAAGATGCGCACAAATGGTCTATTGCGCAATCACAGATTAATTCCACAGAAACTCATAGTATTGGTCGTAATGCATCTGGTTCAGTACCTTGTGATGTCCCTGTTTCTTCTCCATGGCAGCCGCCTCCTCCAGGTTGGGTTAAATGCAACATTGGGGCTGCTTGGTCGGGGAAAAAATGTCTTGCTGGGAGTGCTTGGGTATTGCGTAATGAACATGGGGTTGTGTTGCTACATAGTAGGCGGGCTCTTTGTGATGTTACTAACAGAAGTGAGGCGATACTTAAAAGTGTCATTTGGGCTATTGAATGTTTGCATAGTCACAAGATGTCTAGGGTTCTGTTTGCTTTTGAACCAGGAGATCTGTTATCGGCATTCAACAGACCAAATGCTTGGCCTTCTTTTAGGTATCAAGTCTCTGAATTACTTCATTTTTTGGGTAAGATTGTAGTTTGGAATGTTTTGGAAGAGAAGATTCCGGCAAACAGAGGAGCATCGCTAATTGCTCAAAGTGTTGTGAAGGAGGACAGAGTTCAATCTTATGTTGCTTCAGGGCATCCTCGTTGGCTACATCATCTTTTTGAGGAAGAAAGAATCGGAAGTGTGGTTTCATCTTCTACACTCCCTTGATCAAACTGCAAAATCAATTTTTGGTGATTGGTATATGTGTATACCTTTCTTTATGGTAACCTGTTATTTTGTAAAGGCTCTGAAACAGTTCTAATCTAAATATAATCCATTTTCAGTGAAAAAAAAAAAAAAAAAAAAATACTATATCTTCTCAATAAACAGTTTTTTTTCTCAATAAACAGTTTTATGTCTGGTAATATTTAAAGTGACTGTAAGTTCGACTATATGAAACTTTTATTTAATTCAAATTTCCTCCGTCGTTGTTTATTTCAATGAAGGATTTTTTTTTTCTCAATGAAGGATTTTATTCTGTTTTACAAACCAAAATCAAAACAGAATTTACCTTTTAAAAAACTATTGTGTTATTACTTCTGTTTTTAAAAGGGCATAAATTAGTTATTGTTACTCTGTTTTGAGGTTACTCTGGTTTGATTAATAATTTAATATTGAAGACGACAAAAAAAAAAAAGGGCATAAATTAGTTGCGTAGCTATAATTGTGACGAAGACTTTGGGAAATGTAAAAGGAAAGAAATGAATGTAAAGCAAAACCACAAAACAATATTTAGTATTTTAAAAAGGTTTGCTAATAAAAAATTAAAAGTAAAAGTAAAAAAGACCGTTCCCGCAAATACACGAAACAATATAAAATGGTACTGTAGTAACAATCAGATTGGAATTCAGATCATCAAACTTTTTTATTAACTAGGAGATGATTCGCCTCATGTAAATATTATGTATATTGTTTTTCAAGAAAATTTTACGTAGAAACATTGAATTCTGAAAAGTGGTTCACCAAAAGAAATATTATTATTTGGGCAGAAGATCTGAAATTTCTAAAGTTAATAAAAAAATATTACTTCTAGAATCAGTTTTCTTATATCTTCTAGACATATTATATATATAAATATATACATATGATTTTAACGGATATATTGTTTTTTATATAAAAAAATTAATATTTAGTTTCGGCGAAAGAATTAGTATCATTAATCTAAAAAAATTTAATATACATCCACACTTTCAAAATAATAGAAAATACATACTACAAAAGCGTCGTCAGGAAAAACGGCCAAAATTAATCCTAACTATTTTTATACGGCTTTTTGCAATCCAAAATCTGACTCACTGCATTAATCAATCCAAATTCACAACAAATTCAAATTGCAAATCTAAATTATATAACCATAAACCAATTTCAACATTTCTGTAAATGGTGTTACTTACTCGTTTAACGATGTTGAATCAGCGACATCTTGGCGACCACGTGGCATGGGCATGACAAGACAACGACGTTTTGTCTGTTTTTGGTGTGTTGAGTATAGAGGTAAAACAACGTCGTTTCGATTTAGGGAAAATCTTGAAATTAGGGTTTGTGTTATTCACTTTCAAAACAGAAAGTAAGTGTCAAAAAGAATTGAAGTGCCAAAAATTTGTTTTTTCAAACTATGATTAAGCATTACCGTTACACAAGTGAAAAAACAAGAGTCACAACATATCCTATGAACAACATCTCCTACTTCAAACTAAAACTAAAAACAAAACATACTCGGATCCTACAAGTGAAAACAACCAACAAGTGCAAAATGATGTTGTTTTGCTTAGCGAAGATGCTACGTGTCTAAAATGTGTCGTCTGATTAATAGTGTTTTACGGTCTAGTCATGCCGTCAAAATATATGTTGAATGTGGCTAAAGATTACATAGTTCAGGTTTTCAATTTGAATTTATTGTGAGTTTGGATTAATAAATGTTGGAGTTTGGGTTGAAAAATACCGCATGAAAATAGTTAGTATTGATTTTGGTCATTTTCCCGTAAACTTGTATATACCAAAATATTTACTTTAATATTTTATTTCTAATTTAGCTAATTAAGCACCTACCAGTTTCCAATTAATTAATATGTTATCCTTTTTATGCACCAAATTAATTACAAAATTATAGTACTACAACAGTAGTCTGTTTTCATTTAAAACTCATTGACACAAAGTCGACCTGGTGATCTACAAAACTTTTAACTTTTATTTCGTATAGTCTTATAAACACGAGTAAACGTGAACATGTATTAGGAGATCCATGTTCGTCCTAGATAAACTTGACCAACACTACATATAACCATCTCTTGACTCGTTACATGGTTGAAAATTTCATTTAATCAAGTATTTAACCCATCATCGGTCACGTTTATGTCATGTTGTTGTTTCAATGGAAAGAATTGTGCACTATGTTTTACATTGAAAAATGAAACAAATGGATAAGTTGGGAGAAGATTTAGATGTTGGTTCTTTTAATTTATTATTAGTGTGATTAATGTATATATAACAATAATATATGACAATAAGATAATGTATATATTTACATACATATATAGACATATAGTTATGCGATTTGATACGTTTTTGCTGGCCCCATGTTATTGTCATTCTTGCCTTTTGCCTTGTTTAATTGTTAGATATGTTAAATAAATTTAAGTTATTTCCATTCTAATTTATTTATTCATCATTTTAGCAGCCTAGTTTTACTTGTCCTTTACTCCAAACCCCGATTTATTAAGTAAGGAAAAAGTATTTGCAGTTGGAAAAATGAAATATTTATAAACAATATATACGCACGGCAAGAAAATATATTACTATTATTTTTGAAGAGAAATCAATATACGCAGGCCATCTTTGTCTTTCACAAATTATTTTTTTAATAAGTGAATTTTGTATACCCAGTTACCCACTTTAATTTTGTCTACTATACTATTTCTTATTTTATTAGTTTTTATTAATTAATTCCTTCCCATCGGATTCCAGCTAAAAACACGAATATCTATATATTCCTAGAAAAAAAATTAATATATAAATCCAATTGAGTTAGTATATTATAATAACACGCTATTAAAGATTTCCTTTTCACATTATTGTATTTATTCAATATTAAAGGAAAAAAATGGACAGACATGGAAAAAGTTACGATGGAAATTAGCTGAAAGCATGAAACAAATATTACAATAAAACGAAAAAAAAATCCATTAAAAAAAAGATACAATACTATTATTTAATGTCAAGATTTCTAAAATAAATAAAAAAACTTATTACTACTATATTTTATTTATTCAATCTAAATCACATAGCATAAATAAATCTAATTTCCCTCACTTTCATCTCCAACATTTTCTTATTTTCCTTCCTAATTTCCAATCTCTGTTCTTAGCAATATATTTTTCTCCAAAAATAACTCCATATATTTTCAGTTTGATTTTCTTCTTCTAGCTCTTAATTATATTTCTTTGTTTTTATTTATCCTTAATCTCATCTTTGTTTATCTTTAATCAAAACCCAAAATATACATGGGTTCTTGAAAAATTAGAAGAAATAAAGAAAAAAAAATAACCAAAAACAAAAAAGAAGCTAATGGTCTTAGATATGGAGTCTACCGGAGAAGTTGTTAAATCAACCGCCAGTAACGGCGGCGGTATTACGGTGGTTAGATCCGACGCGCCGTCAGATTTCCACGTAGCTCAAAGATCAGAAAGCTCAAACCAATCTCCCGCCTCCGTCACTCCTCCTCCACCACAACCGTCGTCTCATCACACAGCTCCTCCGCCGCCGCAAACTTCGACGGCGACGACTACGACGGCAGCTATGGAAGGTATCTCCGGTGGACTAATGAAGAAGAAGCGTGGACGGCCAAGGAAGTACGGACCGGACGGGACAGTTGTAGCGTTATCTCCTAAGCCAATTTCATCAGCGCCGGCGCCGTCGCATCTTCCGCCGCTGAGTTCACACGTCATCGATTTCTCCGCCTCTGAGAAACGTAGCAAAGTGAAACCAACAAACTCTTTTAACAGAACTAAGTATCATCACCAAGTTGAGAATTTGGGTAATTATTATCTTCTTTGCTCTGTTTTCTCCTCTGTTTCTATTAATTTTTAAGAAGAGTAATTAACAAAAAAAAGATAATTTTTTTTTAATCTTGTCGGAATCTTGTTTCGTAGACCAATCTGACTCTATTGACAAAAAATAAAAATTGGTGTTTTCTGGGATTATCATTTTCATGCATGCTTTTATTTCAAGTGGGGTCTCTAATTTATAAATTAGATCTCTTTCTCTCTTTTATTTCTATGTTTAATTTGTCTATGGTTATGGATGTGTCCTAAAGCTACAAGTATCTACACATATATGTCATGTTGTTAATTGTCACTTCTTAAATGAAACATTAAGCTTAATTTAGTAACAATTTTATAAGATAAACATGTTGGTCAAAATTAGAGATTTTTATTTTCTACTTGGCTACTTGGGTTATAGGGACAGCAAATTCCATAATTAATTTTAGTCTAGATTACAAATTAATTAATAAAAATTCAATATTTGTATTAAGACGTTAAGCTCTTGTGTTGTGTTATGTGTAGGTGAATGGGCTCCTTGTTCCGTCGGTGGTAATTTCACACCTCATGTAATCACAGTCAACGCCGGCGAGGTAATCTCATCGGAACTTTTTTTAGTCTGGTCCTTTTTTTCTATCTTTTACGTGTTTTGAATGATGTATTTTGGTATAATTAGGATGTAACAATGAAGATAATCTCGTTTTCGCAACAAGGACCTCGTTCTATTTGCGTTCTATCAGCAAATGGTGTTATTTCAAGCGTTACACTTCGTCAGCCGGATTCCTCTGGCGGCACATTGACATACGAAGTATGTGATTTCATTCTCATCGATCAAATTTTGGTTGAGCATGTAAGATAAATCTTGATGATTTATAGTAATTTTCAGGGTCGGTTTGAGATATTATCATTGTCCGGGTCATTCATGCCTAATGATTCAGGCGGAACTCGGAGTAGAACTGGAGGAATGAGCGTATCGTTAGCAAGCCCCGACGGACGTGTAGTAGGCGGTGGCCTCGGTGGTTTACTAGTAGCAGCGAGTCCGGTTCAGGTATTTTTTAGGATATTTTCCGGTCCAAAAAGCTGCAAGTTTCTTTAACGGGAATATTAAGTTCCGTGTGTTTGAATCAACAGGTGGTTGTAGGAAGTTTTCTAGCTGGCACTGACCAGCAAGATCAGAAACAGAAAAAGAACAAACACGATTTCATGTTGTCCAATCCTACCGCTGCGATTCCTATCTCTAGTGCAGCTGATCACCGGACAATCCATTCGGTCTCGTCTCTTCCGGTCAATAATACATGGCAGACTTCTTTATCTTCTGATCCAAGAAACAAGCATTCCGATATTAATGTCAATTTAACTTAAAAAGTCCGATCTTTCTCTGTATTTTCTGTTAACAAGTTCGATTCGGTTGGTTTATCAACATTAGGGTTTTACTAAAATGGTAGTATTATAGGGTTTTAGGGTCTTATTGTTGGTTCCATTGTCACATGTAGGATTATTTCCATCGTTTTATTCGGATTGAATCATCTTGTTTCCTTATTTTTTTGTTAAAGACGGTCATGGTTCCGGTTTTGCATGTCATTGTACTATACAAGAATGTCCCATTGGATTCCATGTTGGGTCATATATATAACCTGACACCTAAATTGAAGCTTCGGAAACTGTGTCACCAAACTGTGAACTAGCTCGATATATATAACATTATTTTGAGTTTCATATCCGTTGAAACTCAAAACATCACCCCAATTGAGCTTCAAAACACTTTTTGTGTCTTAAGCATCTTTCACAGCTTCCTATCATCCTATGGTACACTAAAACATCACCGGATCTAGCGTACCGTTAATAAAAATTATTGCGTTCCAGGAAACACTAATCCTTCCGGGGAAACCGCTTTGAAGATAATTACATTTCCCAGTAAAGGAATACAAATTAACCCCACCAGACCAGATATGTCTGAACATATACACAACCACATAATCTATATAGTAAAATCATGAGCATGAAATGAGTAACCAGAATGGTGTTTGTTACCTCAGTAATATGAATGCTATGGACTCTAATTTTGGAGTTCCAGATTTTCGTCTCTTAATGTAAACGTAAGCTGTTTCTTGGAGAGAAAGAATCACTATCTCTAATTTCGACAAGCCATCAAAGATTCTATTGACATGATCTACAACATCTATAGTTCGTTGCACACTGGACTAGCTTGACTTGTTCCAAGAGGCACAAGGTCACAAAGGGAGAATCTTAGCCTAGAACCATAAAATCCAAGGATCAAGAGTTCCCAAAAATGTTTCAAAAGTATCATTCACAGTTATGAACAGAACAAGCCCTCGAGACTACTTACGACTTTACCACTAATCTAACTTCAATTTCAATGTATCATACACAAACGATTTACCGGTATACTCACTACACAGCAAGTTTGTGAAAAGTAATCTTTCATTGATACGCATTAAATTATACTCAAAAACAAGAAAAAATAACCTTTCTGAATATAGTCCACAACAAAAATGTTGAAACATAAAAATGAAGAACTACATAAACATCTTCGTGGTCAACAAAATCCATTAGGAATTCAATCTTAAAATGTAAAATAACTTGATGAAGTCCGGTGGTTTCTCCAACTTTAGATGTCTCCTAATGCCGAGTGGATCAACCTTAAACCAAAAAGTATAGAAACAATTAATAATTAGGATTAAGCTTCCTATAAACATCTGGTGATATGAAATTTAGTATTTAGTAATTAGTAGTGGCATAAGAGAAAGAAATGTACCAATAGGATGTGATAAAAATGGAAAGTGCTATATGACCAATCTTGTACACACGTTTCTTTTGTTCCCATTTATTTGTGTTGTATAACTCTGTTACGTCAGCCAAATGTTCCCTCTTCATGTATCTTCAACCGGAAATAACAAAGAGACATTATCAAATTAAATCGGATTGGTGAACCAATTTACCCGGTTGGTTTCGAAAAATGATCATATGAGTGAGTAATTGTCTAAATTGACTTACAATCTAACGTTGTAGAAAAGGTGGGGAAGAGACAAAACCGCCATGAACCAATGTCCGGTTAAGATATAGTATAAGCAAAGAAGTCCTTGTAAACCGAATTCCGGTAGAACCATCCGGTTTATTTTAGTAGATGCATCGTAAGGGTTTCTGCGATCGAACTCTAAATCCGCCAAACATGTCAACTGCATCAAAAAAAATAAAGCAAAACTTTAAGAAAATTGTTAAGAGAAAATATTTCTTTCTTTAAACAGAGATTATTTTTGTTTAAAGGACTAAGAATTGAATTTAACAACAAAAAATATATCAAGGGAATTAATTATGTTAGGGAAATAAACCTGGTAGATAACGATGATGAGAAGGGTTACGAGGAATAAGAAAGAGATAATCCAATCGAGTAGATCGCCCATCCTCCGCCGTCTTCCGCCGCGTCGCCGCCTTGCTTTGTCTCTCTAACGTAGAAATACGGACGGTGTTTTTGGTCAAAGCTTTGGGAATTGTAGTTTGTTGGTACATAATCTGAAATTTACACCGGAATATATATAAGAAATTAATTTAAATTAAAACCCCACTGGATCTGGTTGGATAAAGCTACTTATTTATTCCTATGCAAATTGAATAAATATGATATTTCCAATTAAAAGCATATTCGGAAGTTTGACAATTGGCTTCAACTCCAAATCTTATTTGATATGGGTTGACAAAAATATTTTTGTTTCTTTACTATGAAAATACTTTTGAATGCAAGTACCAGTAACCAATGATCGTGTCTATTACGTGCTTGAGATACATATTGGTCAAAGAAAATTACTATTTTCATCCATAAGATACTAATATATATATGCTGTCAAAAATAAAATAAAAGATACTTATACATATATATATCAGCTATTTATATATGAAAATTACAATATATATATATATATATATATATATATATATATATATATATATATATATCAGTTAAATCTGTAGAAATTGATTCAAATTCGGAAACCACCATCTTTTTTTTTTAATAAAGAAAACAAAGAAGTTAAAGTAATGTGAAGCCTACTAAAATTCAAATAACTGCGAATTTTTTTACCTTTTGTATATAAGTAAACTCTATATCCAATGGTTTTGGACCTTTTGGTTTCATATAAAATGCATATACAATATGTCTTAGCAATAGCATAATGTTTTTGGGCGGCTAGTGGTCTTAACATAATTTGAGTCAACCGACCATGGCTTATATGAATAGAAGTATGAAATAAGAATATCCTTTATTAAAAAGCATATCCGTTTCTTAAAATAATGGGACTTTCGTAACGTCCATAAAATAATATATAGGGGATAAGTTGACAAAATCACAAATATAACTTGACTAAAACTTTTACCCATTTTCTTTTCAAATGTATTTATAGGATATTTATTTATTTATAAATAAATAAATGAATATGCTCGATTGTAATTAGCCATTTATGCAAGAGTGGACAATAAACCGGAAGCAAATAACCGGACCCAGCCAAATCAATTAGAACCGAAAAACATCGGTTTTACATCAGCACTCAGCAGGTTCTTCTCCAAAATAGCAAAATCTTAGTAAAATAAACCAAACCAATGTAATAAACTCAACCAAAAAGATTATCACAATTACATACAATAGTTTCCAAGTAAATAAAATACCCAACCGCATGAAACTTTCTCCTTAACCAAACTGAACCAAAACCTAATGCTCACTAGTCAGTCACTCTTAAGTCGGTAGTATCAAAAGACTCCTAATGAAACATTATCTGTTTACAATTCGGATTTCATTTAAAAATGAAGAAACTCGAATCTATGTTGACAAATATATACAAATAGACAATAGGTATATAGATCTATGTTGTAAGTTATACATTTATACAGATAGTATGAAATTGGAGCTAACACAAGTAAATACATTATGTGCCACTCCAAGTGTAAAACATACCTAGAACAACACTTGTTATTACTTCAACCGGTTTTGGTGTTCATTGAGCACATACCAAGATGTTCCATATCTTCTTTGTCCTCCTCACGATTCTCCCAATCTTCTGTGCAATGAAAGATTCAATTAAATTCAATGATGACGGAAGACTCCTTCTCACCGCAATCAGATTGTCTGGTTCCCTTTTCCTCATGTAGAAGCTTCGACTGCCTATTTCACCGATTACTTCGGTTTTCTCCAAACCTATGGATTAGAAAAATCCGTGTCAATGGTTGCTGATTCACATCTAACATCTCTAATGATATATGTCTTGTTCTGTTCCACAATTTGACCTTAATAGTTGGAAAACTTGCAACCATTAACTCGCAGTTCTAAGACTTAAACCGGACTAGATTGAGTTGTGGAGCTTACACTGAATACTAAAATGAGACTGATGCAGCTCAAAGTTAAGATCTCTATTGAGTTCTGGTGTTCGTCTTTCTTTACGGTACTTCTCCACGACCATCTTAATCGTTTCTTCGACATTGCAACTCAATTTAACCAAAGTCCTCACCGGTCCTGGACTTCCTTCTACTGATACATTGATCATCACTTTTGCTGCTTCTCTCTTGTAAACCTGATTTTTGGAATAAAACATACATAACCATTGAAATTCGGAATCTTTCTACTTTTTTTTCAAGTCAAACTGCTATGCAAAAAGGCTCAAGACACAATGGTTAAATTGGACTGTCTCGAATGGGTTAATTTGTAACATTTTAAATATTTGTGTCAAATTTTAAAAACATCAAGACATGAAGGACTAAATGCTTAATAGAAATGATCCAGACAACGACGGAGCTGAAGCGAAAACCTCTGAACGGATCTTAGAGAGGTAAACAATCTGCTCGGATTCTTCCGCCGGGAGATCTTTCATCGGCGTAGAGAAACGCCGATCATCATCATCTTCACTATTACTGCTTCGATGGAGATTTGGCTCCGAGAAACTTCGTTTGAGGATCTTATAAGATTTTGAGCGAATCTTACTGGCAAGACGACGTGACGCATGGTGCTTCGTCGGACGTTTGGTCCTGGGGATCCGGGCTCTGGTTCCGTCTGTCGCCGGGACTCTTCTCCGGTGTATTGAATCGGACATTTTTAGTAGTTGGTGTGCTTTATGAGGAGGAAGAAGAAGTAAAGGAGGTTTTGTTGGTTGGCGTTGAATATTTTACACGAATTCTCTATGCCTTACGTTTCTATTTTTTCTGTTTTTTAATACTTTCAATCATCAATACAATAATAACAATAAGGATCTCTCCAGGCTTGACACCTCAGCATTTTGGGTTGTTCTCATGTTGACACCTCATTAAAATCGTCATCCAATGAAAACATTTGGATTAATACACATCAGATTTTTTGGCCAATAATCATCCTTCATGCTTTTCTTAATATTGTCTCATTTGTTCTTGGGCTCTAACATATGGGCTTAATGTTTTAGAATAGGGTTGTTGGACTTCAATTTAGGGCTTGATTGGTTCTCCCGCCTAGCGGTTGCTTGCGATTGGTACTAATCATAGAAACTGTTCCATACCGCTTCGAACCGCTCGAAATCGCTGGATTTTAAAAACTCCTTCCCGCAAGCGTTTGCGGTTGCGGACGGTTGCGGTTGGTTTAAAAAAGGAAAGAAACTAAAAAAGAAAAATGAACAAATTTAAATATATATTATCAAGTCTTATATATATTCACGTTAATTCTAAAAAAATAATAATTATCTAACTTTAATTTTCCAATATTAATAATTATTTTTGTTTTCATATAAAATTAATTTGAATAATTATTTATGGTTTTTAATCATTAATCATGTTTAAAATTTTTATATTTTTTCATAATTATAGTTTTTGGTGTTTTTATACTTTTTTATAATCATATACTAAATTTATTTTGGTAAATTTTGGTTTAACCGCTATTATACCCGCTGATCAACCAGTCGTAAATCTCCCGCAAACGTATCCGTTTTTAATCGCTAAACCAGTCGGTCAAAACGCTAAATAATGCTTGAAACCGCAACCGCCCGCTTCCGCAAACTCCCACAACCGCAACTGCAACCGCTGCGTTTAAACCAGTCATGCCCTTACTTGTAATGTTTATCCTTTGGATAAAATTGGATACAAATCGAATTGGATAAGAACTATCGCAATAAAATATTATAAGATTTATTAATTAAGCGTTATCATGGATCTTAACGAATAACTAAAAATCATTTGAGTAACGTTCTATACTCCTATAATAAAACAAAATTTCAATTTTAAAATTATGAAAAACAAACAAACAAACCTCTTAGCTTTTTACGCCTCTTCAACATATGAATCAAGTATGCATATGGAACATTAAAATCAAAGATGATCATTCCATATAACATATTTTCAAATATCTAAGTCATGAGTTCTATACAGCTATGGTATGTCCATATACATATAAGTCCGATCGAACCAAATATCATAACTTTTGTCAAAAAATAAAAGCTCAACGATTTCATCGACGATACATTCAAATCGGAGAAAACAAAAACGGAAATTTGAGAAAAAAAAGGAAAGAAAGATATTTACTTGTGGGCACTGAATTCAGATTCCAATTACATCAATCACTGAGAAAAAGACGTACGAGATTTAAAGTTCGATTGCGGAACACCGCCATAGCTCCGCCGCACTCCGGCGATAGAAACTCTTTTAGACACACAGTGAAGCAATCGTCTCTTATTGGCTGCCATTAGTGAAAGTCTTTCAGATATGAAAACAAAGGTCTTCTTTTTTTTTCCTCTCCGTTTAACTGTTTATCTAATCTATCTCTCTCCTTTGTTCATCTGTTTTTCAAGAAAAAATGATCGTTTTCTGACTTTTTCGGGATACAAATTTTATCTGAATAATATAATTGATTTACGGTTTGGTCTCAGTTTAACATTCAAATTTGATTTGGTTCTTTTTTTGCCTTCAAATTATTTAAATATTAAATATTTAATTAAAATCATTTCTCAAATTTTAAATTTCTTCAATATTTTAAAAAAATCATTTAAAAATATCCCGCGGCGGAGCGCGGGTTTCGACCTAGTAATAATTAATAAGTGTCATTATACGATTTTTTTTTTTAAAATAAAGTCCACTTTTTCATATTATCTCAAATTATTATAGAAAAAAACATATGAATACTTTAATTACTCGTAGAATAATAATTAAAAAAAAAAACAAAATTTCAAATGATTCTTAAATATAAAATGAATGTAGCAATTACAATTTTTTAATGCGCATGATGTTTCAAAAAAAGCTAATTTTTACATATTGTTTGATTTCGGTATACACCATCAAACTAAAATATCAAAATAATTCTTGTTTTTAATAACTTACATAATTTAAAGATCCACATAAAAAGAATTAAATTTAAATATATGAATTGTTAGATAACGATCGAGAGAGCCAAGAAGAGGACGATAATGACAACCAAGAAAATGAGATTAGATATAACAATTAAGAAGATGAGGTGGACCAATATTAACTGAAAACCTACTACAAAAAATGTGATAATTCTTGATACCAGAGAGTGCTCCAAAGTTTAAAACGGCAATAATATATATATATATATATATATATATATATATATATATATATATATATATATATATTATGAAAAAATGAAAACAACATCTTCGGAAGACGAATGAGTATTGTAGTATTTTATTTTCCTCGCTCCCGAAGTATTAGTATTGATTTCATTTTGATGGCCAAGCCCAAACCATTCGAGCTTAACTATTTTCAAAATTTTGTAATTTTTTTTCTTAATTAAATAAATTAACATGAAGAAGGAAGGGTCGTCAGTCGTGGATCTAATAAAAATCGGAAAAAATTGTCCATTGTAGAATTGTTTATGTAACAGTTCTCATAATTTGCAATAAATAATAAATCTAGACGTTAAATTTTTTTTTTAGCACTTTAACCAAAATAAAAAGTTTTGGTGTTTAGTGTCAGTGGCTACAGAAAAAAATTTATCGGGGTCCAATTATATATCAAAAACAAATATTAATATCAAAATATATTTTTCACAGTAATTAATCTAAAGGTTTATTTTATGTCTATAGTAAATTTTTAGTTATTATAAAAAGAACAGCATATATATATATATATATATATATATATGTTAATAGATTGAGTTTTAGCCCAATAACAATAAGAAGAGTTCAAACAAGTTAAATATTACAGAGCACAAGCAATACTTGTGTTGACAATAGATTAATGGGTTCACATTTAATTGTTCAGACAAAATGAACTACAAATAATTGTTCATATAGTTAAGTATCAAATTTAACCGGGGTCAGTTGACCCCGTATCCTACAACATGGGTCCGTCAGTGTTTAGTCTTGATGTGTTAAGAGTGAATGGTATCTTAGATAAAAAATGCATTTTGAAAAAATGGCAACTATCATGATCGATATTGAATTTCTTATAATTGAGAAATTTCACCTTAAAGAACAAGGAATCAAAGCGAAGCACATGATATTTGTGAATTAGTTTTACGTGATTTTTTATTTATTGTCCATGTATTCATTTTAATTTGTATCTTTTTATTTAAAATTTTGATTATTCTCTTTGTACATCAAATTTATAAACATTTTTCGTACAATATATATTTTTAATAGACTGATTACTTCTATTAAACATAATCTAGTATTACTATATATCATTTTTTTGTTGATACTCTTTTCCAGTCATATGTATCATGATCTACTTTTATTATTTTTTTAGTGATTATTTTGTATCCACAGATGGATTGGTAGAGTCTCTTACTTTTAGAATAGATTTCTCTACATGTTTTTTAAGTGAAGATGAAGTTTCTTAGCAGCGGCGCATCGGTTTAGGGTGGGTTAGGGACAAGGGAGGTCACTTCTTATGCTGGGATTACGTTTCAATTGATTTAGTCAGTGAAGCTAACGTACGAGCTGGATGGGACGAGCATTACCATGCATTAAGTGCTTGACACTTATGCATGGCGTGCCGTCCCGATCGTATTGACAACGATATAGAAGCAGCCAAGAAAAAACACATGTGCTATTCTTATTATGTCGATGCTGCCTTGACCTATATGAGAGATTTTCTTGCATGTGTTCATTGTCCCAAAAAGTAAGTCACTTAATTCTTATGTTAAAGTTTTATTTAGCTGTTTTGCGTTTTTACTATTATTGTTGCATAACTCAGTATTTTGTTTGGTTGCTTGGCTGTTTTAAGGTTAAGCACAACGTAATCATTACGCCAGAGAATCGGAGTAACCACACTGCTATTCAGATGATGGAAAATAGGGTTTTGTCACACAGCTCAGTTGACAACATGGTTGGCAGATGGTTTTCAAGGGAGTTCATCACACAAATAAAGGGCGGAACCCTTTCAAGACTATCAGATGAAGATTATGCTCAGGTACCATCGGTTTTGTTTTCCACAACAACGGGGGCAGTAGGAGTTATAGTTTCTTTGCCATATGAAGTTTACTCGTATTTTAAGAACCTCGAGAAGAAGATGAGGTTGGCGAGAAAGGCAAGGAAAGATTTTGTCCAGTTTAAGGCTCACGACTGCATTGGACTAAAAGATGATTCGCACAAGCATTTCATTGATGGAGACTTTCTTGAGTCTTTTATGATTCTGTCTATGGAAGATCAGTTGGAAATTGCTAACGACATGAACATCAATGTTCAGACCCGGCGTACCACACAATCAAGTGAAACCATGGCTTAGGGCATTAAAGTAGAGAGAACATGTAATTAATGTAAACTAATTTTGCATCACCATGTAACTCTGGAAGTGATGATTTTTGTATCCGTTGAGATAAATATTTGCATTGATTTTTGTTATCGATGTTAATATACATCATTACAAAAAATGATGTTAGTGATGTTATTATAAATGACACTAATGTTTGCAACAATCACCAAATTATTATAAGTGATGTTAAATATTTATATCATTTTAAATAACTAATATTAAAATTAATAAAAATAATTTTAAATTAATTTAAGCAAAAACTATTTATTTAATTTCAATAATTGATATGAAAACAAACTATTAAACTAGTTTTGGGATAATCGTTCCTTATGAAACCTTTATATGTTGGTTATTAGCTAAGATATAACAATAGTTAGTTAATTTTATTTGACACAATAAAAAGACATCAAATTAACTATATATAAGAAATAGAGCCTTTTCTTTCAGTGGAATCGATGTGGAGTATACATAAATTGAGTAAATAATTATATCAATTTTTCAAAATCGATGCTAATAAAATTTTCTATAATTTTGTCAAGTGATGTTAATAGAAAAGCACCAAGGCATCTTCAAAGTAAATCCTATTCCATAAATATGATATCTAGTGCTCAGGTGGTTTGGCCAATAGTGGGCCAAGAAATCCTGAATGGAGATGTGGGCGGAGGCGAAATACATTGATTATTTTAATGATGTAAAACAATATTGTTGTATTAGTATTTTGAAAATGATGCAAATTGATATAGATTTGAATCAATTTCAAATAGATCAATAATAGTATCAATCATTGTAATTGATATAACTATATATTTTGTATCAATTATCAAATTAATAACTAATTTAGATTGCTGTAAAAAAAAAAAACTAATTTAGATTGATATCTCGTCTTTTTAAG
Organism: Arabidopsis arenosa; assembly: GCA_905216605.1. NCBI lineage: Eukaryota > Viridiplantae > Streptophyta > Magnoliopsida > Brassicales > Brassicaceae > Arabidopsis > Arabidopsis arenosa. The sequence continues at coordinate 16,601,205 of LR999456.1, forward strand.
CTTTTTAGTTTCGGTTATGTTTAGTTCATTTAATCTTCGAATTCGATCCTTTTTTCATGTATGCCAAGCAAGCTTCAATTTTCCATTCTCAGGTTCAACTTCTTCTTGTTGTGTATTATATCATCAGTAAACAAGATTTTTTTTTTAAATGTCCTAAATATAAAACAAAAAAAAGACCATGAACACGAGATTTTGATTTGATTTGAGATTGGGGAGACGTTCAAAATTTTTGCGATTGGATATTTTATAAATTTTCGGAGAATTGAAATCAATTAAATTTTATTTATTATATAAAAAATATGTTCTTACATAATGTCATCCAATCGAGAAATAAATACATCTTACATAATCTCTCAAGTCTCAGCTGCATAAAATATTTCATAATCTTAACAAAAATAGAAAAAGCAAAGAAGAACTTGAGCAGAGGAATCAAGGAAGCAAATATTGCATTAAGGAAATAAAGAAACAAGCAATATACTAAGAAAATGAATTAAAGAATCAAATAAACAAAGCTAAGCATGTAAAGAAGCAATCGAGAAAACTAAGAAGAAAAAAGATAAAAATAGAATCAATCAAAGAAGCAGAGGAATCAAAGAAGCAAAGAAACAAGTAATACAATAAGCAGAGTAATCAAAGAAGCAAAAAAAACAAGTAATGCACTAAGCAATCAAAGAAGCAATGAAACAAGTATGCACTAAGCAAAGAAATCAAAGAAGCAATGAAACAAGTAATACACTAAGCAGAGGAATCAAACAAGCAAAGAAACAAGTAATACACTAAGCAGAGGAATCAAACAAGCAAAGAAACAAGTAATACACTAAGCAAGCAAAGAAACAAGCAAAGAAGCAAGCAAAGAAACAAGTACTACACAAAGCAGAGGAATCAAAAGAAGCAAACAAGGAAGCAAACAATGCATTAACCACCGTGTCCGCCACCATAACCATCTCCATTACCACCACCAAAGTTAGAGCGAGAATCACCGAACCGCTTTGACGGGGTTGTAACTGAGTTTGTTTTGTAGCTCCGCCTTCTTTATCCTATACGAGATAATTTCCACAGACAATTAAGCAAAGTAACAGGGCAGATGTGAGTGTCTTGACTATAGCTACAAAGTCTTAGAATCCCAACAATATTTGTAAGAACGTGTAGTTACCTGAGTCCCTGAAAGCTCAATTCTGTTCCCTTTCGCCAAGAGATGATGAACCATATCCTCACTTTTCATATGTAACAAACCCAAAGCCACGTGATCTTCCAGTTGAATGATCACACATAATCTGATGTTCTTTCAGCTCTCCAAATTGCATAAATAATTCTTTGAACTCATCTATACAAACACCAATCACCAGATGAGAAACTTCATAAATAAAAACATGATTCTGAAATAAAAAATCATGTGATACAAATATGGGATAGTATGGAAGAGTGTTTACCATCATCCACAGAAGAAGGAATTCCACCAACAAAATATCTTCTTGGTTTTGAAATCGTTAGAGCTATTGGATCCTCTTGGTATCGTCCGCTTAATTTCAATCTGAAGAGCAATCAAAAAGTTGAATGTTACGCATTGTAAGGTACAGCACAACTAAGACACTTAAGATGTAAGGCACATCTCAATCTAACCTGCTTCCCAATTATAATGTGATTGTCCTGGATAACTTTTTTCGACGACCGAGGAATCAGCATATGTCACAAAACCAAATCCTCAGGGATGTCCAGTTTTCCTATCCTTCATAACCACAGAATCAGTGATCTCTCCATATTTCCCAAGATGTCATAACATAATTTTACCAAAAAAAGCCATACTTAAAAACTAATTTTAATGGTGCTTCCTGGGAATCTCGGAGGCATTTTCTTGATGAGTATGGAAATTTTCAGAAATGACCTCACCACCACCACCACCACCACCTAAAATGAAAAAAAAAATATTTTCTTCGTTGACACCTCTTGTCTCTAACCATTTTATTGATCATAGCGTTTGACTCTTTCCCTCAAATTTTGTGGAAGTGACCTGTGATGCATCCATTATTCCGAGTCACTTCTTTTGATCCTCATTTCCTCGAGACGAACAGTAAGTGACTGAAGATAAGTCTGCATATTCCCGAGTAAAAGCGCGAAAGAAGAAACCCTTGACCTAATGCGCTGGAAAACAAAACCTCTCCTGGAAATGTACTTGTTTGCAGCCCTTGACCTAACGCGTTGTTCAAGAAAACACCAAAGATATCAAATTACTGCATAACAACGGTTTATTCATTGATTTCGAGGCCTTACCTGAGATTTTGAAGACTCCACCATATATAATAACAGAACTTGGAGAATTTTTTTGAAGATATAGCTTGACCGTATATCCCAAAGTTAAACTTTGAATCATCTCCTTTAGCAGAACATTTGCTCTTGAGAAGCTCAGGGACACAAATTTACTCCCACAATACAGAATCTGAAGACAGAGTCACGGATCTGGCTGAACTTACACGCAAATCTCCAACAAGTATCGTTACGTTCCACTGACAACATGTACCAGAATGCTCCAGTTATCTGCAAAAATGTGTCTATAAAAGAGAAATGACACAATTATAAATAAATGTCTCAAAACCTAATTAAGAAGAGTTATATGTACAAGAGACGCTTACGTGGCTTGCAAGCATATACCAGAGGAGATAATGGGCAGCACCAGCCCAAGCTCCTTCAGCAAAATCTCCTGTAGTTTTCTTCAATTCTGATGTTACCGGCATAAACCTCATGAATCTCGGAATATACTGCACGATTACAATGTACAAAGCCATTTTTCGTCAGTAATACATCTATTCCTTTCGACCCATGAAGAAACTTCCACACCGCCGCAATCTGTAATATCTACACCTTACATAGAACAAATATTTTTCAAATGTCTGAAAAGATAACTAAAGTACCTTACCAATTATACCCAATGTAACGTCAATGTTGCTGACTAAATCAAAGGTTCATGCCATCCCTGTGAATTCTGTGGACATCTTAGCAACAAAATATAGGTACAAATCAAAAGATGTCCTAACATAAATATTTGACGACAAAAAACAAAAGCCTTACATAGAAAATGATTTAATGGGGCTACCTGCGGTGAATCTTGTAGGAATGTTCTAAATAAGTGCAGATCACTGCGAAATAAAAAGTTTGAAGTGTTCCTGGGAAGTGGGAGCATAGGATTGGTTTTGTTCCCGTTTTTCAGCAGCACAAGGGATTTTCTAACAGCCCCTTTTGCCAAGTCTCTGTGTGCCTAATAGAAATTAAGAACATTCCATCAAGATTTTGTAGTAGTACTTGCAACAGATTCTAGCTCAGGATTATTAGGCAACTGACCTGGCTTCCTAGTTCATTGGATAAAGCTGTAATCAGCCAAAGGGTTCTCAAAAAGACCCATGGTGAACTTGACAAGCACGATTCTTCCGACAGCATCATCAATCCGAGTGATAGGAATTGCTTTGTTCTTCACCAAGGACATAAGATAGGGACAATGACCTGCATATTATTTCATTAGCTAACACAGACATGAGTAACAGTTTCCTATTTCAGTCCAGGAATGTCTGTGAAGTTTGAAACACCAACCAGCTTGAATTGCAGCTAGCTCGGACGGAAGCTGTGTAGTGTGTATGCGGTGGTGAGAAAATCTTATCAACACCTTGCCAATCCGAAATAACAAAACCCTGCACATATCATAGAGATGATAAGTTGGAATTAGCACTCAAAAGCAACTTTTTGATCTAAGAATTCACAGATGCGCTATAAAAGTTCTATTCAAGACTCTACAAAATACAAGGAGAACGAGCAATATTCATTCAGAAACATTACAGCAAGAACACAGACCTAAGGAAAAATTTAATTTGTGAGCACGTAAATCTCTGCTTCAAACTTCTTGTATGTCTTGCATGAACCAGGCTTAGCAATCACCTAATAACCAACCGTAGTGAAAATTAAAAACTTATGTAAAGCTGGTTTTGCTGTGTTGCTGTAATGGTAGTCATAAGCTTACCATTCCACGCTGAATGTCTTCTCTCTTTAGCCCCCGCAGAAGAAGTCCTACATTGTCACCAGCCTAGCATATTAGTATCTTACATGCCCACAACTTTTATTTGTAATCTCGTAATATTGGCTTTACCTGTCCATTATCCAAAATCTTCTTGAACATCTCAACCCCAGTTACAGTTGATTTCAGTGAAGGCCCCTGGAAATCAAATCTCACAGTTACGCTAAAGAAAACGCTTAATTGTAATATCCCCCAGTAAATCACCACTCTGGTAGTACTAAAACAATATTTATGCACACTCACCTCACGTAAACCCAATATCTCAACTTCTTCACCCACTTTAATGGTTCCCTGTTCAATACGACCGCTTGCAACAGTTCCACGTCCCTTCAAGAAAAAAGAAAAGTATCAGAACTGATTTGTTCTTAAAGAGTGAATCAGAAAACAACAAGGATGTAGACTAGTGTACTTGAATTGAGAAAACATCTTCAATTGGCATCAAGAAAGCCTTGTCAAGCACGCGAACAGGGTCAGGTATGTATTCATCAACAGCATCCATTAGCTTTAATATAGCTTGCCTTCCAATTTCATCATTGGTGCCTTGTAATGCGGACAGAGCAGGTCTTAGGATGATGGGGAATATCATCCCCAGGAAAATTGTAGAAGTTGAGGAGTTCTTTATAGAGACAAGAGTTGATGTCAGAAAGCTTGTACTTACTTCGTATGCTGAAAGACAGAAATTCTGTGAGATTAAAAACTCTACAAACCTCGTAGTTCCATCTCGACTAGCTCCAAAAGCTCAGGATCATCCACCACACCAACTTTGTTTAAGAAGCACACAAGTGAGGAAACACCAACCTGTGGAACATTCAATAATTCTAATTGTGGCAAACAACCTAACTCAACTGAGTAGCTTCAAGTGTTCATTTTGTAATAATGTGAACCTGGCGTGCAAGTAGGATATGTTCTTTTGTCTGTGGCATGGGTCCATCTGGACCTGAAACCACAAGAATTCTACCATCCATTAATTGTGCCGCTCCAGTAATCATATTCTGAAAGTTAACAACTGAAGCAGTGAGGCTAAACTGTTTATCAAAGTATTTCTAAGAAAATCCATAACTGATGCATGTTACTCCACTAAACAATTCACAAATACTAGATTATGATGCATCCCTAGAGAATAACCCTTCTAGTAATAGTTCAAATATCACTAAATTGGAGTCAGAGTATAGAGAGAAAATATGTAACATGTCATGTTTAAAATGAAATACACCAGTATACTTTTAGTTTCAAGAATCTGATTATTGGCAACACCTTTCTTATTAGAAGTAAAAAGAAAGGCGGCATCTTACTTTAAAATAATCAGCGTGCGTTGAAGTTGTGGCTGACATAAGGAAAAAAGTAAGCAGACCTTAAACTTAAGGGTACCTTTAAGATACCCTGTGATAAGTATTTGCATGCTGCTTCTCACCATTCCAGCTCGAATATGCAAAATCAAAGAAACATATCAGCTAATACTTGCCTGGTGGCTCTAAGACAAACATTGTGAGGGAAATAGTAGCGTTATAGACATTGTCATGCCCATAATAGTTCATAATAGTCCCAAGAAACTAAGAATGTATCAATGAAGAAAAATATCTTTCAACTAGTATGTGACTTACATAAAATAAGAGGACCTGGTTTCCTGGTGCCCATGAATTCCTGAGACTCTTGGTTCAGAATCTGGTTGGAAGAAACTGGAAACGAAATTAAAACCTGCAAATAAACGATATAGATACAAACGAGATCATCTTGTATGAGTATAACCTATGGTACATATACATATAAAAGAGCCATAATCACCTGATCAATGAAGAAGTAAGGATAGTAGAATGATCAGATACCTTGATTTTTGTATAACTGGAATCAGTGAAACCGTTGGGAAACACAAAAAGTAGTCCAATGACGACGAGGACTTTTCCTTGGTAGAGACACTCAAAATTCTCCATCTATACTATTGTCAAACAGAGACCTAGAACTATCTAAATAAAATTCAATTGAGAGGAATCAAAGAAGCAGATAAGGAAGTAAACAATGAAAGTAAGCAATAAAGGCAGAGAAGGAAACAAGTAAACACGTTAAGCATGTAAGCACTACAAAATAAAGTAAGAAGTAAAGATATAAGCAAGTTCAAGGAGTGAACAAGTGGATCATGTGGAAAGCAAAAAAATAAATCAGAGAAAGAAGCAAGTATCGAATTAAGCAAAGTAATCAAGGAAGCAAAGAAGCAAGCAAGAACTAAGAAAAGGAATCAAATAAGTTAGAATTAAAGACGCAATGCACTAAGTAGACAAATCAAAGAAGTAAATAAGGAGCAAACAATGAAGTAAACAATAGAAACAGAGAAGGAAACAAGCAACCACGTTAAGCATGCAACTATGTAAGCAAAGAAACAATGAAATAGGTAAGGAATCAGTGAAGAAATTATACATGATTGTGTATGCAATGTATGCGTATGCATGAATGAATACCTGTGAATGCATATATGTATGTATGCATGTATATGTAAAGAAAGAAATAACTAAGCAGAGGAATCAAGGAAGCAAACAATGCATTAAGGAAATAAAGAAACAAGTAATGCACTAAGAAAATGAACTAAAGAATCAAATAAAAAATGCAAATAAACAAAGGTAAGCATGTAAAGAAGCAATCGAGAAAACAAAGAAGAAAAATAAATAAAAATAGAATCAATCAATGCACTAAGCAGAGGAATCAAAGAAGCAAAGAAACAAGTAATGCACTAAGCAGAGGATTCAAAGAAGCAATGAAACAAGTAATGCACTAAGCAGAGGATTCAAAGAAGCAATGCAACAAGTAATGCACTAAGTAAAGGAATCAAAGAAGCAATGAAACAAGTAATGCACTAAGCAGAGGATTTAAAGAAGCAATGAAACAAGTAATGCACTAAGCAAAGGAATCAAAGAAGCAAAGAAACAAGTAATGCACTAAGCAGAGGACTCAAAGAAGCGATGAAACAAGTAATACACTAAGCAAGCAAAGAAACAAGTACTACACTAAGCAGAGGAATCAAAGAAGCAAATAAGGAAGCAAACAATGCATTAACCACCGTGGCCGCCACCATAACCACCACCAAAGTTAGAGTGAGAATCACCGAACCGCTTTGTCGGGGTTGTAACTGAGTTTGGCTTTTTGGCTCTGCCTTCTTTATCTCTACCTATACGAGAAAGTTTCCACAGAGAGTTAAGAAAGGAACAGGGCAGATGTGAGTGTCTTGATTATAGCTACAAAGTCTTAGAATCCCATCAATATTTGTGAGAACATCTAGTTACCTGAGTCCCTGAAAGCTCAATTCTGTTACCTTTCGCCAAGAGATGATGAACCATATCTTCACTTTTCATATGTAACAAACCTAAAGCCACGTGATCTTCCAATTGAATGATCACGCATAATCTGATGTTCTTTCAGCTCTCCAAATTGCATAAAGAATTCTTTGAACTCATCTATACAAACACCAATCACCAGATGAGAAACTTAATACATAAAAACATGAAAAATCATATGATACAGATATGGGATAGTATGGAAGAGTGTTTACCATCATCCACAGAAGAAGGAATTCCACCAACAAATACCTTCTTGGTTTTGAAATCGTTAGAGCTCATGGATCCTCTTGTTATCGGCCGCTTAATTTCAACCTGAAGAGCCATACAAAAAGTGAATGTTATCCCATTGTAAGGCACAACACAACTAACACACTTAAGATGTAAGGCACAGCTCAATCTAGCCTGCTTCCCAATTATAAAGTGGTTGTCTTGGATAACTTTGTCGACCACCGAGGAATCAGCATATGTCACAAACCCAAATCCTTGGGGCTGTCCCGTTTTCCTATCCTTCATAACCACAAAATCAGTGATCTCTCCATATTTCCCAAACTGCTTGAGGAATTCAAACTATAAGAGCAAAACTGAAGACTAAAAAGAAAGAGGTTGAAGACATACCTGAAAGAAGATATACCTGAGATTATAAAAACTGAATAGGTATATTGTATTAGAGGCCGTCTTAAGATGAACAAAATGACAACTTACAAAGTGGTTCGTAGAGGCATAGAGTGTGATACTCAAAAAATGCAAGTTCTCCCAGCAAGAAGGCTTGAAGACTCTTAATCCTTTGTTGGCTTAGTTCGATTGGCCTCACCTAATATATATTAAATATAGTTTAAAATATAGTACTTAATTCGGTAGTATATATAACTTTGACTGAAAATGAGCGGTTACCGCAAATAAATCTATTCTGTATTGGTGCACCTTTTTCGCCAGGACCAACACCACCAGATGGAGAAGTACCTCTTTCAACTTTTTACACCTAAAAATATAAGATCAGTTCCGCAGCATTGCTACGCCTTACGTAGAACTTATATTTTTCGAATGTCTGATAAAAAAACTGCAGTACCTTTACCAATTACACCCAATTGTCAAGACCTGTGAGAAGTGAAAATAAACCAAATGGTTTTTGCTCAATTCTCATTATTGTTATGACAATTCATCTTGCCAATCCGAAATAACATAACCCTGCACATATCATAGAGATGATAAGTTGGAATATTTGACGACAAAATACAAAAGCCTTACATAAAAAATGATTTAATGGTGCTACCTGCGGTGAATCTTGTAGGAATGTTCTAAATAAGTGCAGATCACTGCGAAATAAAAAGTTTGAAGTGTTCCTGGGAAGTGGGAGCATAGGATTGGTTTTGTTCCCGTTTTTCAGCAGCACAAGGGATTTTCTAACAGCCCCTTTTGCCAAGTCTCTGTGTGCCTAATAGAAATTAAGAACATTCCATCAAGATTTTGTAGTAGTACTTGCAACAGATTCTAGCTCAGGATTATTAGGCAACTGACCTGGCTTCCTAGTTCATTGGATAAAGCTGTAATCAGCCAAAGGGTTCTCAAAAAGACCAAAGGTGAACTTGACAAGCAGGATTCTTCCGACAGCATCATCAATCCGAGTGATAGGAATTGCTTTGTTCTTCACCAAGGACATAAGATAGGGACAATGACCTGCATATTATTTCATTAGCTAACACAGACATGAGTAACAGTTTCCTATTTCAGTCCAGGAATGTCTGTGAAGTTTGAAACACCAACCAGCTTGAATTGCAGCTAGCTCGGACGGAAGCTGTGTAGTGTGTATGCGGTGGTGAGAAAATCTTATCAACACCTTGCCAATCCGAAATAATAAAACACTGCACATATCATAGAGATGATAAGTTGGAATTAGCACTCAAAAGCAACTTTCTGATCTAAGAATTCACAGATGCTCTATAAAAGTTCTATTCAAGACTCTACAAAATACAAGGAGAAAGAGCAATATTCATTCAGAAACATTACAGCCAGAACACAGACCTAAGGAAAAATTTAATTTGTGAGCACGTAAATCTCCGCTTCAAACTTCTTGTATGTCTTGCATGAACCAGGCTTAGCAATCACCTAATAACCAACCGTAGTAAAAATTAAAAACTTATGTAAAGCTTGTTTTGCTGTGTTGCTGTAATGGTAGTCATAAGCTTACCATTCCACGCTGAATGTCTTCTCTCTTTAGCCCCCGCAGGAGAAGTCCTATATTGTCACCAGCCTAGCATTATAGTAGCCAAGGTTTAATCAGTATCTTACATGCCCACAACTTTTATTTGTAATCTCTTCATATTGGCTTTACCTGTCCATTATCCAAAATCTTCTTGAACATCTCAACCCAAGTTACAGTCGATTTCAGTGGAAGCCCCTGAAAATCAAATCTCACAGTTACGCTAAAGAAAATGCTTAATTGTAATATCCCCCAGTAAATCACCACTTTGGAAGTACTAAAACAATATAACTTGCCTTCCAATTTCATCCTTGGTGCCCGGTAATGCGGACAGAGCAGATCCTCGGATGATGGGAATATCATCCCCAGGAAAATTGTAGAAGCTGAGGAGTTCTGTATAGAGACAAGTTGATGTCAGAGAGCTTGTACTTACTTCGTATGATGAAAGACATAAATTCTGTGAGATTAAAAACTCTACAAACCTCGTAGTTCCGTCTCGACAAGCTCCAACAGCTCAGGATCATCCACCACATCAACTTTGTTCAAGAAGCACACAAGTGAGGGAACACCAACCTGTGGAACATTCAATAATTCAAATAGTGGCAAACAACCTAACTCAACTGAGTAGCTTCAAGTGTTCATATTGTAATAATGTGAACCTGGCGTGCAAGTAGGATATGTTCTTTTGTCTGTGGCATGGGTCCATCTGGACCTGAAACCACAAGAATTCCACCATCCATTTTTGTGCCGCTTCAGTAATCATATTCTGAAAGTTAGCAACTGAAGCAGTGAGGCTAAACTGTTTATCAAAGTATTTCTAAGAAAATCCACTGATGCATGTTACTCCACTAAACAATTCACAAATACTAGATTATGATGCATCCCTAGAGAATAACCCTTCTAGTAATAGTTCAAAACCGATCACTAAATTGGAGTCAGGGTAGAGAGAAAATGTGTAACATGTCATGTTTAAAATGAAAGGAAAAAAGTAAGCAGACCTTAAACTTAAGGGTACCCTTAAGATACCCTGTGATAAGTATTTGCATGCATCTTCTCACCATTCCAGCTCGAATATGCAAAATCAAAGAAACATATCAGCTAATACTTGCCCGGTGGCTCCAAGACAAACATTGAGAGGAAAAATAGTAGCGTTATAGACATTGTCATGCCCGTGAATGGCATCAATGCCATATATCATAGGAATTCCCAAACGACTAACTAGAGCTCCCGTTTGATACTCATTTATCATATCGACTCAAATCTGAGCACTTGCCTCAGGAAGTCGAGCACTCCCACCACCACTCAATACACTGCCTGTACAGAACAAAAAGACATCTTAAATTTTCAAGTTTCACAAACACAGACACTCAATACCAAGTCAAATTACGCATCTAATCTAGTTCTTTAATAACAAGATGATGAGAGACTGAAATCAAATGAGCAAAACCTGATTGAACTCTCCTTTAATAACTCTGCTTTCTACTCGGTTCTTGGCTTTTCTCTAGAACAGTTCAATGTATAACATCAAAGATTTATCATGTCGGTTAGATCAATCAAGATTACTGATTATATAAGTAGATATAAGACTTACACCATCACTTTGAATCCTGTGGACATCTTCAACATCACGATATATGTACTAATTTCCTGGAGATATAACTGGAAGAAACACCAAAAATCAAAATCAAGAATTTTTCTCAATAAAAGATTTGGAAGATGGAAGGATTTTACAACATGTTCTACCTGCGCTGACTTCCAGAGGTAAGACTTTGATGCTTTTCGACATATGCACACGTCCTTTTAACGGAAATTCTAGAACCACCACACCACAGCAAACACTTAAGATGAACAAAACACAAATAGTAAATTCAAGATAGATATGAAATAGGAAATCTCAGTTACTAACAACATAAACGAAGCTGTGACAAAGTACTCAAGACACTATTTACGTTATGAATATGTCGAAAGATCATTCAAGATGACCTAGTTCTGTCATGTAGCATGTCGAAATATTTGTTACCTTCCTCTTCAAATTTTCAGTGTTTGGGTTCATGGTACTACGTAGTCCTGAAACAGTTCGAGAAATTAGTTAACAATACTTTGAAAGTAAAAAAATTGAAGACAGGCTCAAGCAAATGAAATTACTATATGAGTAAGAACATGCCCTGCTTTGTACACTCGATGTAGACCCTCTGCATTAAGAAAAAAAAAACCGGTAATATATTAAACTCCATGTGTAATATATAAAAGATTACAAACATATAAAGAAAAATTGGTCGTTGGTGCCTAATTTCCTTACTACTGCAACTCTTGATTTTATCAACACTTATTTAACTTTCACTGATATTCTCATAAAAATCGAAAATAAGCTACTACGCATCAAGAACACTTTTTTATGGCCACAATCATCTGAGAATATCATATGTTCATGATCACAATGACTGCTGTGAAATGAGCTAACTAGCGAAATCCAATGACGGCGTCCATAACCTAAAATGCTCAGTTCCCAAATATTTATTCAACATAAGTAACTAAACCCCTCTGTCTAGCTTTGTTTGAATGATGTTAATTCAAGAAGTGTTAAGACGGTATTACCTTATTTGATTGTAAACAAGTGGTTATTGCAAATAGACGATCTATTCAGTTTAGGTAATATTCAGTTTAGGTAAAACGTTCTTTGCTAGTACCATCATGTCAGCAGTTTGGTATCTGCAGTTTGCTGCTTAACTAATTTCAACTAAAAATGTTAGATTTATCAAAAGATAGACTGCCAATTATGAGAAAACAAGACTAGCATCACAATGTTCTTCATGAATGACTAAGTGATAAAGTGCTACCTAATTAAGTAGTTTTGCTGGAGACTTGTAGAGTGAGCTTGTTCTACAGAGCATTTCTTCGAAGAACACATGCAAAAAAATAAGCAAGCATTCATTTCTTATAGTTCATAATAGACTCAAGAAACTATCAATGAAGCAAGATATCTTTCAAGGAGTTGCTAGTATGTGACTTACATAAAATAAGGGGACCTGGTTTCATGGTGCCCATGAATTCCCAAACGACTAACAAGAGCTCCCGTTTGATACTCATTTATCATATCGACTCAATTCTGAGCACTTGCCTCAAGAAGTCGAGCACTCCCACCACCACTCAATACACTGCCTATACAGAACAAAAAGACATCTTCAATTTTCACGTTTCACAAAGACAGACACTCAATACCAAGTCAAATTACGCAGCTTATCTAGTTCTTTAATAACAAGATGATGAGAGACTGAAATTAAATGAACAAAACCTGATTGAACTCTCCTTTAATAACTCTGCTTTCTACTCGATATTCAACAGTATCTCGCGGATTGGAAACATCAAACGCCTCCTGAACCTTCAAAAAGTAATCCAAAAGAATCAGAACAAGAACAAGAGCAAAAGCAATCTAAACCAAAAACAGAGCCACAAAACTATTTCAATTACCAGCCACGACCACCGCTTCCTCCGTAACTTCATCCCTCACGGCCAGCCACCACCATCACCGTATCCACCGCCATCACCACCGTCGGTGATGATACCACCATCCAAACAAAACCCCCTTGATCGTACAGTCTCGCGATCGTTAATGATCTGTCAAAACCAAATTGAAAAAAAAATCACAAATCAGAACTATCTATCAGATGAAATACAAAATCGATCCACCTCCGGACTCAGAACCAGAGAGAGACATCATAATAGTGATCGAATCAAATAAGAGGAAAAAAAACACAAAATCGGAACAAATCCCTATGAATTAGGGATTCGAGAGTCTGATATCTCGTCTAACTGACCTTAGAATCGATAACCTTCCTAGATCATGATCGGCGGTGGTCGCCGGAGAGAACAATCGCCGGTGATCAAACTTCTTCGGAGGTTTTGCAAAAAAAAAAAGAATTTAGGGTTTCAAAATTAATGAGAGAAATTAGAAAGACGTAACGTTATTCTTTCTTCAAACGGTACTATTTGCTTCAGTTATATAGACATTTCAAATTTTGAAAAAAATGAAAGATCGCAAGACAAAAAAGATATGTTTAGATTAACGGTCATAAACTTTTCATTAAATGTGTATAAATTCAAATAATCTGAGCCGTCCGATTACTCGTCAAACTTGATTAGAATGATCTCAACCATGCGATTACACTTCCATTTAACAGTGTTTAAAGTCAAATGCCCGTCAACTTGACTTAATTGGGGTTAAAAGTTCTTTTGGACTTAAACTTTTGTGAGATTAGTAAATCCAAAATTATATTTTTTTTGTTGGAATTAAAAAGAAAAACATCTTTTAAAATTTTTGTGAAAAATGGATACAACACCAAAAAAATTAATTATACCTTTTAAAAGCTGAAAATAGATCATCTAAAATGTTCATCAAGTTATAATATAAACACAATCCTGATTACTTGTATGACAAACCATATAATTGTGAGTAATATATTTTTGACTCCACTTTCAGAACCCATTCACCAATATCTCGGCCCGTATCTGACCCATAATACTCATATTCTTTTCATCTAATATATATATATATATATATATATTTTTTTTGTGTATGTAATAATACTTGTGTTTTAATTTGGAACAAAGTATATAATAATAGTTGTGAAAATTTCATAGCACATAATCATTTTTTCGCAAATATGGTAATTTTGATTCGAATTCGGATTCTCTAGCATATCTTGAGATGGATCCAGGTTCGAACAATTGGAAAGAGGGATTCACTTAACATATTACTAGATTAGTTGAAATCTTACATCATATGTTGGTGCCATGCCATTTTCAAAATTTATTTCAAACAAAAATCAGATAGTTGTTCTAAACAAATAGGTGATATGGAAACATGCATCTAATTAATCTAAAACTGAACTTCAAAGATACTTTCTAGTTTCTACCTAAAATAATCAATATTCATATCAATTTGTTGATTAGTGTAGGATGTGTGAGACCTTTAATTAATAAAGTCTATTTGTTTTCAGTATAATATTGGATGACAAAACGAAAATGACCAACTAATAAAGCTCATCTAGTTAATAAAAAAATCTCATGTAATGCTGAAACCACCGTACTCTTTGTATCATGCATGCAAACGTCACGTACACGGTGCATCTAACCAACCATTCATTAATTCTTTAATTTGATTAGTTTAATTAGACATATTTATATTCAAATATGATATGTGTATATGTATATTCTTTATTTATCGACGACCATATAAAGATGTTGATTAAGTATGTATAGTCTTACGATTACAAGCAATTAATGTACCTTACCTAACATTGTAACTCTTAAGTAAAGATTAAATCCCTTCTAAGTTCTTAACCAAGCAACCCTCTTAATTAATTAGTGTCATGATATTATGAATCTTTTTGTCATCTCTTTCCTTTTTTTGTTGTACACTCTCCATTCTCCATTATATATTGTGTACTCTAGTCTCTATACCTTTGTGATTAAATAAGAAAAGCAATTACCTAATTCCATAATTAGATCATCCATGGATGCTCATAGAACGAGACTAGTAGAGTAAAGTGTCTAAGTGATGAATTATGAAAATGGTTTACTTTTGATGAAATAGTTTTGATCTCAGAGTAAACAAATATTGGGACAACAAAACTTGTCAGATATGTATTTCTATATAAATAATTAAGGGATGTTGATGTGGTGAGTAAAATAAACAAGAGAGTGAGTAGTGAACAGTAGCGTAAGAGTCCCATCACACTTGATGATACACTCTCATTTCGCGTGCTAGCTTCTTCCATTTTTCACTTAAGAAAACTATACATAATTTAAATTCCATACTTTGTACTAGTTTTTTTTTTTTTTTTTTTTTTTTACAGCAACAGATTCTTTATTGATTGAAAATGTGATCTTCATGGGGGATTTGTACAAGGAATCTTGGGACAAAATAATAATTATTGTTCTAGTTTATTTTATTTTCGGGTTAATTGTTTTTTTTTATTAATGATTTAAAATTCTGTACTTTGTCGTCCTTTCTTTTTGTTGATAGTCAAATTTTTTTTGTTCATAAACGGTTATGTGTTTAGAAACTAAAATTGAATAAATTTAGTTATGTGTTTTGTTGAAAAAAGACTGCATTTGCTCTATATATTAGTTTTCTTCTTCTTTTTTCCTTCAAAAGAAAAACAGTGCAAATGCAGACTTTTTTCATTTTGTTAATAATGTCAACATTTGCTTTACCTTTTTCTTTAAATTTTAATCATATATAGTTATGTGAATTGGGATAAAGGAGAGGTGAAATGGAATAGTGACGAACAAATGATTTGAAAGCGTCGAATCATAATCATAGTTGATAGGTCTACCAATATTGATCTCTGTCAAATCCAAATCATGATAATAGATACAGTTCTGATTATCCTTGGCCATTATTTTGGATTTTAAACTTGCCTCACTTTATTTAGCTCGAGCACAAAATAGTTTTTGCAAACCTTCCAATAAATAGCTATAAAAGGTTTTTCTTTAGCATGTATACATAATACATATTAAAATATATATATACATAGACTGTTTATCCTCGTCACTAAAATAATTTTTTGTAATGAAATTCTAAATAACCATCTTTATCATTTTTCAAGAATGCATATTCTAATTTCTTGTATAATTTCATGCTCGCATTTATCCTCGTCACTAAAATAAGTGATCTCTATTTTTCTCCATTTCATTATTGTTGTGTTAAAGTAAACTATAGAAAAAGAAAGCTATCCTTTTTCCCTCTGTAGTGACCGACATTATCAAGAAGATTTGAAGAGAAGAAAAAAACAAATATCATTCGTTTCTACAAAATTTCGAAAAAAAAAACTTAGTTAACTAAAAATGATTTCTTTCTTCTTATTTTGTTACTAACGTTAACGGTCTAAAGATGGTCTTATATTAGTAGAGTAAAATTTTAGTTTTAAAACCAAAGAAAAGATAGCTTTGCATGCGTGATAGAGAATATTGTTTTGCCGCAAATGTAAATATGGACTATTACGTTAATCAACCCTTCTAGACCGATTAATGATTTGCTTAGTTTGGATTGAAATTTCAAAGAAGCGTGACGACACAGAAATCATTAAAAGGTAATCTACATTGAACCTAATACTTGAAAACTTGATGCTAAATTACTAATATCATCCATTAAGAACAATTTTTTTTTTTAAAACCCTGTTTTTTTGAACTTACAGATTTTCTTTTATCTCGAACCCTCGTCAATTATTTATTTATTCCAAAAAAAAAAAAAACATCGTCACTTATTTTTACCTTGACTAGCTACATATCTTGATAATGACTGATTTGTCTGTCCTCGTCAATTATTCTAATGAAATGGAAAAAGTATTAGAGCCAAAAGTTGAAATATAGTGGAGAAACAATCAACTGTGAAAATGGTTGATAACTTATTGTGCAAAACACTAAGATATATAGCACCAATTTCTAAAGTTTGTTTTTATTGTGATTTCATAACTCTAATTTTGGATGTATCTAGAAATTCGTTTTCATTTTGTTTTGTCCTTTCTTGTGGTACACGTGTCCTTAATAAGGACTCCTTTATGATACTTTGTAAATAATTTTAAGCTTTTCTGTTCAAAATGCTAACTAGTTTTTTCTTTTTCTTCCACCTTTTGCAAATCATTTTGTACATTACAATTTATATATTAAAACAGTTTTTTTTTTTAAATGACCGAAAAATATCAGTATAAAAGTCATGACTATTTGAATCAATCCCTAATTTTTTATCTTTTAGACAAAAAAACATTTCATTCATCTAAATCTTTTAAGGAAATGAGTTCATACAAAGTGAAATTAAAACATTACAGGAAAGGTAAAGATAAAAGCTCAATGAGTTCTCTAAGCTGCACAACTTTAAAAAGTTTATAAAAGTTGGAAGATCTTTTGAAACTTGTAAGGATTCAATTTTGAAAAAGAGTTTTAAGAATTCTATGTGATCATAAACAGCTTCCTCGAATGGCGCATAAGAGCTTTTGATGAATTGTTCTAAAGAAGAGGCTACGAGTGGAGTTTGATTCCCAATGTCAGATCTTGATAAAGATGGACTTGAGTAAGCTAACTTACACAAGACCTGAAAAATAGAAAGGATTTGGGCTTCTTTACATCTTTCGAACATGGGTTAAATGAGAGTTATTGGGCAACAATTGGCGGAGAGTCCCATCCATCCAAACCTTAGAGTAGTTGTTGCAGGGAGAAAAATATTAGGGTCGCCGCTGCTCTGCAAAGCGGAGGTGATGGTCAGCAATGAAGCACATAGGAGAGCCATCTGTCAGATTTGAGACTTGCCGTGTGTTGTCGACGTCTCCACCGGAAGAAGCGCATTTGATGGTTCAAGAGAAATTCTTGCCATCAACGAAAACCGATGAGGAGGCGAATCAATTCCTAAATAAAAACAAACTCTCGACATGAAATGAACTTTTTATTTAAATTTGTTAAAATGGAAAAATTTTAGAATTTCCAAAAGGTTATTCCAAAAGTTTTGGTTTTTGAAAAGTTAGTGACTTAGTGCTCTTTATGAACAATAAACTACAAAAAATGGATATTCCTTTGTTTACTTTTAAAAAGTAGATTATGTACCTCCTTGTTTAATTTTTAATAAATATATCATGCATGACATTCCTTTAGTTCTTCCCAAATTATTTAATATAATATCATACAAAATTAAATAATGTATTATCAGTTAAAATATCATTTTGTTAGTTTATAAGACGCTCAAATTTCATGATATTTATCAAAAACACATATCATAAATAATATAATTTATATATATCTTTTTCGTACTATTTAGTATTTATTAATTTCTGGGAAGAAGCAAAAAATATTCACAAAAAGTTAAAATTATTTAGTGGCACAAAATAAAATCCCGTGATGCAATTTTAATAATTTCGCATTTATTAATTAATTTTATTCAAGTAATATAAATACTGATAACTGCAGCCACGTCTTCAGTCCAAAAACATTCGCCAACTATACACATAACAAAAACAAACACTCTCTTCTCTTCTCTTCTTCTCTCTCGATCTCTCCCCAAAAAATCTCCAGATCTCAACGTCACCGGAGAGACAAGAACCACTGCCGTGAAAACCATGATTCCTTACGCCACAGTCGAAGAAGCTTCAATCGCACTCGGACGAAACCTCACACGGCTCGAAACTCTGTGGTTCGATTACTCCGCCACGAAATCCGATTACTATCTCTACTGTCACAACATTTTGTTCTTGTTCCTCGTCTTCTCTCTCGTTCCTCTTCCTCTTGTTTTCGTCGAATTGGCTCGATCTGCTTCTGGTTGGTTTAATCGGTATAAGATCCAACCTAAGGTTAATTACTCTTTATCTGATATGTTCAAATGTTACAAAGACGTCATGACCATGTTTATCCTCGTCGTTGGTCCGTTGCAACTCGTTTCTTATCCTTCCATTCAGGTAATTTGTGAACACATTTGGTTTTGAATTTGACAATTTCGGTTTGAATTTGAAGGAATTTCACTGAAATTGTGTGTTTTTTGAATTGAATCGCTTCGAATTTGAGAATGAATTTGACACTATTGAATGTTGAAGTTCAATGTGACAGAATTACCAAGTGTCAATCGCTCAACTTGTAAAGACTCTTAGCGAGGTCGCTGGTTCGAGTGGCACTTGAAATGAATTTGAAGGAATGTTTAAGCTACTTGTTACATAATTTGTGTGTTTTCGATTCGAATTTGATTATGTGTTTTTGAAATTTTATGTTTAACAGATGATAGAGGTTCGATCTGGATTACCATTACCAACAATTACAGAGATTCTGTCACAGTTAGTAGTCTACTTCTTGATAGAAGACTACACTAACTACTGGGTCCATAGATTCTTTCATAGTAAATGGGGTTACGACAAGATTCATCGAGTTCATCACGAGTATACAGCTCCGATAGGATATGCTGCTCCATATGCACATTGGGCTGAAGTTTTGCTTCTCGGAATCCCGACGTTTATGGGACCAGCTATTGCTCCTGGTCACATGATAACCTTTTGGTTGTGGATAGCTTTAAGGCAAATGGAGGCTATTGAGACTCACAGTGGGTAAGGAAGCGTGGTTGAAAGAATCAAATAACAAATCCTTTGCTTTTTTACTTTACAGTTTTATTATAGCCTTTTTGTTTATTATATATATGTGTGACTGCATCATACCAAATTTGAATTGTTTGTTAGTGTATGTATTTATTATATATAAAGAGCTTAAGGTGTGTAGATTCAATAGTGGCTCACCTTTTTACAACTGGGGCTAAGTTAGGTAATAGGCTTTTTTAAGCTATTGTGGTTTGTTTTGGAATTGGTTAGATATACCTTTTGATGAACAATAAGATAGGCTTATTTTTTAATTTGATTTAACTTTTGGAGTAACCCAAAACATTCTTAAGTAAGAGTCAAGTTGGCAAAGAGGACTAGGCTCCCTTAGTTTATTGGTTTCTTACTTTACACTCCTCTGAGATTGAGAAATGTTTCTTGCTTGCTTGGAACTGGTGTTAATAAAGCATATATTCTCTTTGTTCCATCGCAGATATGATTTTCCGTGGAGTCCAACAAAATACATCCCTTTCTACGGTGGCGCTGAGTACCACGATTATCATCACTATGTTGGAGGACAAAGCCAAAGCAATTTCGCTTCAGTTTTCACTTATTGTGATTACATTTATGGAACTGACAAGGTAAGTGTTTGTCAGTTAAATCGAAATTTACCTATTTATTTCTACTAATTCTGGCTTAAAACATTGACCATTGTTTATACATTTTTTTTGTTTCCTGGATCAGGGTTACCGATTCCAAAAGAAGCTTCTTGAGCAGGTAAATCAATGGATGCCACTTTTTCTTTTGCTAAGACCTGTAAAAATGTTTCAATTTAACCGTAATTTTCATGTATGTTTCACTCATTGCAGATCAAGGAGTCATCTAAGAAGAGCAACAAGCATAACGGAGGAATCAAATCCGAT
Source organism: Arabidopsis arenosa (assembly GCA_905216605.1). Classification (NCBI taxonomy): domain Eukaryota; kingdom Viridiplantae; phylum Streptophyta; class Magnoliopsida; order Brassicales; family Brassicaceae; genus Arabidopsis; species Arabidopsis arenosa. The sequence continues at coordinate 16,621,769 of LR999456.1, forward strand.
TAGTAGAAACTGGCGAAGAAGATTTTAACAAGTTAAAGAATTGCTAAGCATGCACTACTACTACTACTACTAGAAGTTACGTAGTCAGCTTCACGAAAAGAGAAAGGGAGTGGTTTGATGAATTTTCGGGTGTGTCTTATGTCATCAAAGTTGTTACTAACTACCTTATTTCTTAAGTTGACATGAAAAATGCTCTGCTTCCGACATATGTGGGTCATGGATGTATAAGTGTGTCGGGACTGGGTTTTGCTCTTTCTCGCATTTTTTTAATATTTTGTTTCGTCTTCTTGAAGAAGAAAGAAGATGTCATCATCATCAAAGCCTTGTTTGTTATTGATAGTAAAGTTTGTAAGAGAACCTTGTTCGTAATACTCTTCTTTATTACCCACTTGAGATAAATAGTAACATATAAATTTTATTTATTACCCACTTGAGATAAATAGTAACATATAAAGTTTATAACTATGTAAAACAATTAGCCCGTCTAGCTCAGTTGGTAGAGCGCAAGGCTCTTAACCTTGTGGTCGTGGGTTCGAGCCCCACGGTGGGCGACTTTCTTTCCTTTTTTTTTTTAACAAGCAGAGACAATAAAGCAAATCCTTAATTTTTTAGTCTAACGAAGGAAACAAATAATTAATAATGGTATTTATTTACAGATGGAGCATATCTCACCATTTTATTTCCAAAACAAAAAGTTGATTCCCATAGAAACCCCCATCCAAGGAAAACAGAAACATAAAATCAAATGACAATATCATCAAGTGAGATCTCCTCTTCTTCGTTTAGATGTTTCATTTTCTGCACATAACAAGAACACAATCTTAGTCATTAGACAGAGACAAAGAGAGAGATTTAGGGTGTACAAAAATCCAAAGTGAAAAGATTCCATACAGAGAGGAAAGTTTGGGGATCAAGGAAGCTGGAGGAGCCTAAGATCACTTCTCTGTCGAGCTTCTCCGTAAGTTTGTGGCAAACCCTCAACTGCAACAACCCAAAATGTATGACTAATCAACCCATTAATTACATACGGGTCATAACAGATTTATTTTTCAGACCGGTGATTTTAGTACCTCTGATCTCGTTGCTCCTCCTACTACGAACACGAAAATCCGCTGTCCCTTCCTCTTGAATCCGCTAGACGCTCGTCCTAGAACCGAGTCACTGAAACACAAGGAGAGAAATAAATCTAGGTGTGAATCATAAGGCTGATTCCATCATATTATCTATATTCAGTAGCATCCTCGTATTTGTATAAATTCGGCCAACTTTTGTTCTTTGGCATGCAATTACGAGTTTAAGATTCAGATTCAGATTCAGGTGTAAACTGTCATTAGATTCAAGAATAAACTATCTCTCAGATTACCCAAAAGCAAAAGATAAGGAGTTACCTGAAATATCCATCATCAGAAAGATGGCGTCTTGCCCATGTTGGTGTTCGTCTTGAGTGAGGCAATACCGGACTAGCTGATGGAGATTGAGAGCCAGAATAAAAGGTTGGCTTTGGTTCATTCATACAAGGGTAATCTTGCTTTGGCAAATGACCTTTGCTAAGTTTCTCAACAAGTTCCTGAAAAAGATATTATCCACAAATACAAAGCCAAACATGTCACTAGTTCTTTTGTGCATACATACATTCCATAAAGTAATAGAAAGTTTAAATTTTCAAAAAGGTAAAGACCTCTACGATCGGGTAAAAACGAGACAGTTGCCATGTTTGAGTTTCACCAACCCGGTCTCTTCGAGCAGCACGCTTCTTCTGAGTCACATGGATCAAAAGATTCCAGATATTAGACTGTCAGCAAAATCTTGGTCTAAGTCATTCTAATGAAAACAAGAATGAGGAAGAATATGTACCTTAAGAACATCAAACTTGAGAGGGAAAGACCCTGTTGTGCTTTTTTTGGACTCCGTATGTACTGGTCCAAGTAATCTCATATTATTCACAGCTACTACATCATCGCCCGACAATTTTGCTAGCTGAAAGATTTAATCAAGAAGTAGAAAAGCTTGAGAAATGATAATTAATCACCTTAAGCAAACCTTTTTGAAGTTCAAGATTTTTTATTACCTCCATCATCTTTCGTCCCTTTTCACCTTCGAACTTCTTCGGATATATTGCCGCAACAATCATCATTAACCTCAGCTTGCTTTCGTGGCTTATAATCTGGACATGTTGCTCATTTTCAGTATAAAATCTTCTGATATATGAAACTAAAAAGCAGAGCATCTTACATGGTTGGTGCTCAGAAATTTGATAACGTCCTTTCTTCCAGCATCCCCAAATACAAGGTCCTGCTCGAGCTGCCCGAGATCTCTTAGACCTTGTTCCATGATAGTTCTGTTAATTGTTCTAGCAATCTGCAGTGAAATTAACATTACTTATTTTATGAAGAACAAAGGATCTACATTATCACATTAAACTAATCAACTTGCAAAAATAAGAATACTTTATCAAAATTTCTTCCATGGTTTATTTTGTAATCTTAAGACTGACCTCTACATGTAGAGAAAGCTTGTCAATTTGCTCACTGTACTGAGGCAAAGCGTGAACCATCTTTTGCAAGTCTTTTGATGAAAGGTCACCAAAGTCTCTGCATACAAGAAGTCAATAAATTAATCAGCAAAGTTCTAGTGGATCACTTGAAACAAGAAATTAAGACAAATATGGTAACTACTTTGAACTGTGTTTCAATTGCGCAGCTTTGTTCTTCGACACGAAGTTTGTCATCTTTTCATGCAATCTTTCACTCGCCTGAAAAAAAACAGATTACTAACTAAACAAATCCACATAACCATGTGAAATCTTAAAATGCTGAAAAAGAGGAGGTAAGATAATATAGCACGACGTACATCTGCAATGTGAGCATCACGAAGCTCCACCCAAATGGGATCTTCTTCATCTAAAAGAACCTCTTTCTTCTCAGGTATATCACCAGATTTACTCGGAACCTATACTCTAAGAAATAAAAGGGAAATTACCATATGCCGTAGTGATGAGCTACAACCAACTTTTACAAGATTTGAACGCGAAACCAAAATGTCACCTCGTATGTGTATTTATTTCCTTCCATATTAAGCAAATCGTGGCACATCGCATCATACGTCCACTCATGAATGAGAGGTGCGATCTAAGAAGCATAAGAAACTTATTCTGTTATTAAGTAGCTATGACATTATCAAGCAGAGCTGATTGTCTCAGTGAAAATCCTGACCTGGTCTATGGATCGATCCAAGATTAGTAGTTCGCATGTTTCAGTCTGAGGAAAATCTTCGATTGTCTGTTTGTATCTTGCCAGACAATTCCATACACTAGCAGCAAGCTTTGTAGGAATCAACTCTCGGTAAGTTGTCATTGTTGTGGCATCAAGAGCTTTGGCTGCGCGGTAGCGAACAAAGGGGTATTCCTGTACATCAGAAGAATTTAAAGATTAACCGTCATAGGAATTCCAAATCAATAAACAAACTTCGAATGTGTGCCTCGTACCTTAAGAGAGGCCAAAACTGTAGCAATTCGTTTAGCTACCACATTCAAGCAAGCATCTGCTCTTTGATGATTTTCGTCATCACTGAAAAGTTCTTCTAAAGCATTTTCATTATTTGTAACAAACCCCTGCCGAGACATAATACATAGGAGCAATTAAAAAACAGATTTCAACATAGATACACCAAATTAATAACGTCGTTAAAACACATGCATTGTCCTACAAACAAAGTGCTTTTGATAACGTTATACAAACTGCAGAATTTTTTAGGCATGTTCTAAATTGTTATAAGTTTGATAGCAGTGACGTGAAAGCTATATTGGAGTTTGGCCTCAAGAAAAGAAATCAATAACTTGATAGGTATATTGGAGTTTGGCCTCATGAAACTTATTATCAGATATCACAATTGTCAAACTATGCAAATCTTGAGGAATAGACACAACTAATTCAGGATTTTAAACGTATAAGATACCTGGATGTCCATGCTAATGTACTCCAAATTCATCTGCATAATATAGAAATCCAATTTTACATTATCTTAACTATCTTGTGAGATTGCATGTAGATATAAAAGTGGCATATAGAAGCAACCTCTTTCAATGCCCCAATTCGTTTCATCGCTCGCATGTCCTTCTTAATGAGATTAACTAAGCTTCTCGAAACAGGAGAACTAAAGAAAACAAAAGCCCTAAAGCCAAAATACAGAAAAATGATTAATCCATTTCAGAAAAGAAAGTCCATAGATATAAGAACTTCTGAAACAGGAAGGAATTGTTCACATACTTCTTGTAAAGTGGTGATTTTCCAGTCATATCTGATAAAAACGCAGTGACACTGCAAAAACAAAAACAACAGCTTCAGAAAATCATAAAAATTTCATTAGCGAGAAATTGATGTCAAAGATAGAAGAATTGTTACTTCTCTTCGGTCGGTTGAATAAAGTATATAACTTCCATGGAAGTCATAGGTTGTCTATGCTTAGTTATAACCTCAACCACTGGAAAACATAACAAAACATCAAACGCCAAGGAGATAAAAGAACAATATTGATCGCTTCAAATTCTGAACAAGATATTTCTCACAAGAAATGCCTTCTTGTGTGATCTCAGACATTTTGCAAGCAGATGACATTATCTTCACTGTGAACTTGTCCATAACAAGTACCTAATAATACATTCACAGGTTCAGTGAATCAATGAACAACCCAAAGTAAAACCAAGATTTTAAGGTAAATTTATAAGAAAGCTGGATAAAAATTACCTTCCAAGTTAATTTAGAGCTTCCATTTTTTTCTGGCCTAAGCATTTCATAAAGTAATCCTGAAATCAAAATAGACAAAATAATTACCTAAAATCCAAACCCTAATGTTCCTGATATGCAAAGTTTTTGCTTCAATGAAATTACTTTTAACAAAAAAAAAAACCTCTAATTCATTGTGATTATGTTAACCTAATTCGAAACTCCATAAACCCATAAAATTTCTCTTAATTAATCCGACGAAACCCTAGAACCTAGAGACCAGAAGCTTCCACACAAACCCTATAACAGAGGCTAATGGTCTAAATCAAAAACCCAATTTCGAAAACCCAAAATTGGGAAGAGAAAAGGTGTAAAGAAGCTTACTTTCTCTAGTGATTTGTCTGAAATTCTTGTAATCTCCGCCATTAGAGGACGATCCAGAATCGGAGAAAGACATGGCGTGAAATCGTCGACGAAAAAGAGAATTTTTTTTAGATGGAAAGGAACCGAATCGAATATAAAAAGAAAAACTTGAAAACAGATTCGCGAAGAAGAAGAATAAGAAGAAGAAAATTTTCCAATTTTGAAATTGTGGATCTAGGGTTTACTTGGTGACGAAGACAACAACAACGTTAAAGAGTAAAGAAAACTTGGCGCTTCTAGATATTTGCCGTTCTCTGGGTCGGCTCCAGCGAGCCCATGAATTTTCAAACTTTGAAGTTTTCTCAGACGTGTGTTAAAGTCAAAATTATAAGGACGAATTGTGTAATATTAAACTACGAATTTACAAATATAACCTTCAGATTAATAATATTTGCAAAGTAAGCCATTACATAAAGAAACTTTAAAGTAATCACCAAACTAATTAAAATTCAAATATAGCCCCTAAATTCATAGACCAAAACTCGAAACCTAAGTCAAACTCATAAACAAAAGCTATAAAAATCAAACAGTTAATAATCCAACTTATAACCTACCAACAAATCATTAAGTATAAACAAAACTGAAATCCATACCTTATAAATAAGTTGACCATACAAGGTCCAACCTTTACGCGATTTTTCTCAAATTTGTTTTAATTTTTTCGTAGTTTGTGAATAAAAACCAATTTTCAAAATTTAAAAATCTTGAATTCTATGCAGCTTTTTATAGATAATTGACACGGAAACTATACCCTTTTTTGTACTGTTTTTACTAAAACCAAAATGACGAATTTTTTTGTCATATCAAAATGACGAATTTTAAACTATCTAATCGCGATATGTATTGTTATAGTTAAGCCATATTGAGGCTTTTATAGTAGTTTGATGTTTTTATATCAAATTTCTTAGGTGAGACTGTGAGAGATATACTTTGGTTAATTTGAGGGTCTGTTTGCAATTTTACCTATATTATTTAGCATACAAATCCTTTTACAAAAGTAATCTTGCTTTTTATATTTACGTTTATCTTCCAAACTTTAATAAGTTTCTACATTCACATCTTTCTTTTACATTGTTCATTTATTCTTTTTTTTTTTTTTTTTTTCATTTATTCTTAGTTAGTTCCAAATCTTTATTTTATTATTATCACTAGACGAATTCCCACGCTACGCGTGGGTTTATTTTGAAAATTGTTAGAGATAAAATTTTGTTAATTGTTTTTTCGCTAATTTATATTTATTTTTTTGTTTGTTATTGTATAGTTAATAAAATTAGACTCATCTTATGTACTTACAATTTTTATTGTTAGATTCGTTTTTGACTCTAAATATCAATTTATACATTTTCATGTATAGTCTGATTATTTTTATATCTAAGATTCTAATATTTGTTCACTATCATGAATACACACAACAAAAATATCAGATATTTTGATCTCAAGAGTTTCGTATGAAAAGAAGAAAAAGAAAGCAAAAATTAAAGAGTTATTTAAGTAAAACTTTTAGATTTTATGCTATTGCATACAACCATATAAGAGAAATGGATTTGTCTTGAATTTCGTGGTATGTCTAACGTCTCAAAAGCTCATTACTTGAAAAAAAAAATTGCATGTCAATGATACAAACTTACCGTAAGACACAAAAATGAAAAGAGAGAATGTCATATGATAAGATATGAACCATAAAGTAATACTCCCTCCGTTTCGTTTTAGTTATCGTTTAAGGTTTTTTCACACAAATTAAGAAAGCATTAAATTTTTTGTTTTACCCTTTATTAATATATTTTATAAAAAATTTCATTGGCCAAAACATTAAAACAGTAGGGATAAAACTGGAATTTTCACCAAACATTTGCATTGAAAACCTAAAACGACAACTATTATGAAACAAAATTCAAATCCTAAAACGACAACTAAACTGAAACGGAGGGAGTAATAAGACAATATTCAAAGTAAAATTACTAAACTAATAAGATATTAGGTAGCAAACAACTAAATTACAATACAAATAGTTATTTAGTAGCAAACAACTAAATTACAATACAAATAGTTATTTAGTTATTATCGAGTGATGACCATTGACTATTAAATTAAAAAATTAAAAAAATAATAAAAGTAAAATAAAAGTAGTAATTGATTTATTAAAATAACTTTATAATTTTATTTTTATTTCAGAGAAATGATTTAAGAAAGGGTTTAACGGAGAATTTAACACAAGATGAGATTTTTGATTTTCCCTAAATTAATTTTATTGATTTTTAATTTAAATAATGTTGAATGATACATGTCATATTCTTGTGTGATGATGTGACAGTCATATGGAGAGAGTTGGCTAACTTTCATATATATGATTTTTTTTATTTTCTTTCTTTGTCAATTGCAAACTCCTACCACAAGTACAGGTGTAATTTACTTTATATACAAAAGCACTTATAAGTTAAAGTAATAATATAAGGGAAATTTGGATTTATAACCAACTAAAAAATAGAAATTAAGAAACTAACCTTTTAAAAAAAACTCACATTATAACATATATATTATTACAATTTTGCTTTGAAGCTCCCAAGATTAGGTTATATTTACATACCATAACTGTCAACTTACAAATTGTACACCTATTTCATCTCTCACATCTATATTTCAGCAGCATTGCAATATATACAAGAAAAGAGGCTCGATCTTCGATTCGAACAGTATAAAAAATACCCAAGATTGAATGAAAAATCGAGAATCAACGAGTTGTACTATAATGCAAGCAAAATTGAAATTGAGAATTGCACTGAAAACAAATTCGAATATATTTCAATCTCAAGGAGAAACATCTCGTAAAGCATTATGTTCACTTCATTGATTACGTTTGCGTTCGCCATTATTGTTTAATGCGATGATGAAGAAGACGATGATAAGCGTGAAATGATTCTGAACTAATTTCACACAGAGCCGGTCCGATAATTTTGAATGCCTATGCAAATAAAAAAAACTTATGCTCTATAACGTTTTTTTGCAAAACTACAAATAATAATGGTACAAAAAATCATAGTATAAATTTATAGATCCGCTTTAAAGCTTTTAATTTCATAAAAAGTTTGTAAAAAGAGAAAAAAAAAACTTATATTCTTTAAATATAATTTTATTTACACTTTTTCTTCTAAAAATTGCATGCCCTCTACGACTTTACCAACTATGATATATGAAACAAATGCTAATCTATAATTTAAAACTGCAACTGTAGATATTTATTTGATTAATCAAAGCAAAGTTTTTGATTTTGTAATCAAAGTTCACGCACGTACCTATTGTAGATCTATAGATTCGAAGATAGCCAAGCAAATTGGATCTGAGATCTATTGTTTCGAAGATAGCTAACCTAATCTCTCCATAGATTCGAAGATAGCTAAACTTAATCTCTCTATAGATTCGAAGATAGCTAACCAAATCTTTGTGCGTATATCAAAGCAATAGATCTAAGTAGATTTCAAATCGAACTGTGTTTACCACATGATTTAGTTGTCCTGCATTTGAATTCGGTATGGCCATGTATTGCAAGTTCACCGGCGGATTCACCACCGGCTCCGGCTCAGGAGGATTTGACATGATGAGAAAAAAATCGTCGGAGTTCAGATCCAATTCTGAGAGAGATTCAGAAATTTTTTGGAGAGAGAGAGTTTAGAATTTTACTTTTTAAAAAAACAAAATTTTTATTAAACAACATTCATTAACAAGACAATTAATTAACGTTTTATTAATTTAAAGACTTAAAGCCCAAGAGGTATGGTGAAAATAAAGTCCAACAAATATGAATTTATATTTATAAAAAAAATCTATAATATCTACTTTTACATAAAAAGCCTATAGTTTTGTTTTAAAATATGGATGCATCTTTTATTTTGATGTCCCAAGCCATAGTTCACTTGATGGTGTGGTGGACCAGGGCTTTCGCGAAAACAAAAACCTTTCTATTAATATAGATCGATGAATGTAGCCACGCTACGCGTGACTTGTTATATTTTTATTATAAAAAAGAATTTAAAATGAAAACTAAAAGAAAATTATGTTTTTAATATTATCACACAAATTCTTATTAACATTACTTATTACGTACAACTCGAAATGTTTTAAATTATTTGTATATCGTTATAGAAAACATATATAAAGAATAGTGTATTTTCCAGATAGATCTACCATCTTATATTTTATTAATTATAAATTCTAATATATTCAATTTTAAAAAAAAATAACTTATTTAGATATCGTACATTTTTCATTAAATATATTGTTTTTCACATGTTTTTTATTAACATGATATTCAAACATTTGCTATGGATTATCTAACTGATTTTATTAGTTTAATTTTGGTGGAAAAAGTAATCTTAACCATAAACCTTGAATACGCTAAAAAATACTATAATGATATTTATATAACTACATGTCGGAACATATACTTTAGAAATGCCTTAAAAAATTTTAAATATCGAATAATGATTTTTCTTAAATAAGTATATAAAGAGAATAATCATATACCAATTGTGGAAAAAGAAGATAGATCATTTCAATTTGATTCACTTGTTGTGCGAATATTAAAATAGTGAGCTTTTGAACTTCCATAGATTAATTGGAAAAACAGATAAATATTATAGTAACTAAAGATGAAAGAAATACATTCTTGTAATACGGTAGAAACAAAATAAAATTGAATACAATATAAACTACATATGTACCATATAACTTCTAAAAATAAAATAAACAAAATAAAAATCGAATACAATATAAATTACACTTCATAGAATCTCTAAAAATAAATTTTACAACCAAACTCTTACCATCAATATGGCACAATTGTTTTTAACTCATGCAAGAACATAAAAATAAAGTAAATTTATAGATTTGAAAATATGGAGGAAGATGATAAGACTAAGAGAATGAATATTTATAGATGAGAAGTGGAAAAACTCTTATAATTATTGACTAAGAGTTACAAATTATTATTTATTGGTAGGAGTTACAATTGAGGTTTAAATATAGAGTTTAAATTATAGTCAATACAATTTTCAAATAGTTAATGTATATTAGTGGAAGAGTTACAAATGAATTTAAATGTGGAGTTACACATGAGCTTTAAAGTGAGATAATTAGAAATTAATATATATATAGATTTTTGAAAAAATATAAAAATAAATGTCAAGTGGCCCAATAAGGAGAGAGTGAAACCCTACTTTTATATGTATGATTAAAGAAAACGTTATGAGAGATAAATCTTGTTGAGTTTTTAAGTTTTAACTGGTTCAATCAAGCATGCCATTTTTCTCAAATTTTATTTCTAACATTGTGATCAATTTAACGAACAAGAAAAGGTAAACAAAAATTCTTGTTAGATAAATTTCAGATCAACTTATTTCGTGGTAAAAATTCTCAAAAAAAAATTACGAGTTATCATTAAACATCTCTAATACTAATCTCAAAACAGTTAGTCCTAATGAAGAGATATGATTCATATTTTACAGTGATTGATTACATCAAACAATGTAGCACACAGTTAGAAAACCAATTTCTTTGGGAAAAATACTAAAATGCTCTGTTATAAATTTAGATTATTAGTGACTGGTCGTAATAAACGGGAATAAACGACCGAATCGTTAAAAAACTTTTTGTATTGAGAAAAAATCTCTCTTTTGTGGCTTGGTTCAGTAATTTCATCGAACACTTGCTAAGCAATAGCACAACTTCCGTACTTTTATTACACGTGTCACAAACCAAAGATCATTTCCACTGCCACGTATTCGATCACGTGGCTTTGTCCTGAGCTTTCTCTAATGCAATGGCTTAACCACAGACCACGAACGAACGAAGAACAATACTACTAACAGAGCCTTCTCAAGAGATGTTTCGATTCAATTTCCGTCGTGAAATCTCCAAATCTACCGGAATTTATCACCGGAAAATCCACAGCGGTCTAGAAGATGCCGGTCCGATGGCGTCTCGGCTTAAATCACGTTCCGTTGTCCGGTTTAGCGGACCGGATACGGTGAAGTTTCTTCAAGGTTTGTTAACCAACGATGTAAGAAGATTCGGCGAATCCTCCGGCGAGAAGAACTCAGCGGTTCCTACGCCGAACATGGCTTCTGTTTCGACTCCGCCTATGTACGCGGCGTTGTTAACTCCTCAAGGAAGGTTTCTATACGATTTTTTCTTGTATAGCCCTTCGAAATCCGAGGAAAAGCTTAATCGGACTGGTTCAGGACCCGGGTCGGATTCGGGTCTTGATGGGTCGGTTGAGTTGTTTGCTGATGTTGATGTTGATGTCCTCGATGAATTGCTTGAAACTCTCAAAAAGTAAGCTTTTTTTTTGTTCTTCTCACATTTTTAGAAGAATTAGGTCTTTTGAATCCCAATTTTAGCAATGTCAATGGAGATTAGGGTTAATTTACTTGTGAATGGTTGTAAGATAATGCCTAGGGTTGGATTTAGATGTGTCATCTCTATTGATTTGTTGAAGAAGGAACCAGTTTTAGTTGTGATTTGTGTGATATGAATGTTTATAGGTATCGGTTGAGGTCCAAAGTGGATATAGAAAACGTTGGAGAGGAGTTTTCGTGTTGGCAGCGATACGGTAGGAATCTTTCTGGATCATCATCTGTCGGTTGGGGCGGTGGTGTTGATCGTGCTGGTGAATCTACAGCTAGTGGTAATAAGTATGGATGGCAATGGTATAAGGATCCGAGGTTGGAGTGTCTCGGTTATAGGAGTATCTTTCCGTCCGATGCAACCCGTGAGTTTCTTAATCGAATAGAAGCTTTTATGTTCTTGAGCTTAAGCGAAAGCTTACGAATTTGGGGGGTTACTTTGTTTGTTTTGCAGCTCCTTTAGTTGAAGCAGATAAAGAAACAGATGAAAGCAATTACCTTTTATGGAGATTAGAGCATGGAGTTGCCGAAGGATCAGCTGAAATCCCTAAAGGTATTATCTGTTTCTTTTCTTTTTAACTCTTTGATCTCTCTTCTTCTGTGTGTATTTGTAATATGTTTTTGTGGTTTTTACAGGTGAAGCAATTCCGCTTGAATATAATTTTGTTGGTCTTAAAGCGATAAGCTTTGACAAAGGCTGTTATGTTGGCCAAGAGCTTATAGCTCGTACCCATCACCGAGGTGTCATCCGCAAACGCTTAATCCCATTACGATTCATCGATAGCAATGGAAAAGGTAAACTGAATTTTCCGTATAAAGAAATCGAATATCTCACATCTTATGATCAAGAAACCAACTTCTGGTCTTAAACAGAATTTCCGTATAAACTGCAGAGGTAAACCAGAAGATCGCGGCTGGAGCTGAAGTAGTTGAATCAGGAACGGGCAAGAAAATGGGAACGGTTTCAACGGCTTTGGGTAGCCGGGGAATGGGTGTAATGAGGGTCGAGGAAGCCTTTAAACCATCAGCTGAATTAACAGTAAAGGACTCGGGGGACGTGAAAGTCGAGGCAATCAGACCAACATGGTGGCCGGCTGAATGGTTTCAACAGAATCATTCAGGAGTTGCTGCAGCGTAGTAACTACATAAGGTAAAAAAAAAAAAAAAGTCTTTTTACAAAATTGTGTGATTTTACTTGATAAAAGTTTAGGATTGAATGAGTAATGGAAATTTGTTCCTTTTGTCAGATTATTTTTGCAGTTTAAAAAAATAAAGGTGAATACTTTCCGGCGAGGTTTCTGGCTCGGGAAGCAACAAGTTCGTAGCTTTCATTGTATTCCACTGGTTAACTAATAAATGTTGGAACCTTCCGGCGAGTTTTTAGCCACCGGATAATTTTGCACTAACTGTTACAAATTTTGTTGTGTCCTCTTATCAAATCTCAAGTTATTGAGAGTTTTGTAGTTAAAACTTGGTAAATGTTAAAGTTCTATATAGCGTAAATAAATCAAAATTTCAAACTGAAGTGAAGGAGAAGTTTGATTTTCAATCATGGTATGTTCTTAAATAAGCTTGGTCCGATTCCGGTTATGTATCCGGTTTACTAATTTGGCTCTTCCTGTGGTATTACTGTAATTTCATTGAAAATGGAAAACAGAGGCGTCGTTTGTTTGCAGAGACGGCTCTGGCTGTTTAAGGAATCTTCCGTACTCTTTTCCGTTTGTTTCCTTGTAACGCCGTTAAAGTCTCCATATATAAGAGACCTGTGTACGTTCGCGCTCATGAGAGAGCCTTGTAAAACTATTTAGGGCTTTTGTTTTTAGAGTTTTTCTGTGCACACAAGGTGTTCGACGAATTGACTGTTAGACAGAAACTAGAAAAAGACTCTCTCAACATGTCTTTTGCAATGTTCGAAGAACAAAAGCTCCATAGGAGAGGTGATTACACTCTATGGAAGACGAGAATCCGTGCTCATCTTGGTGTTCTTGGTTTGATGGAAGCTTTAAAGATTGAGGAAGAAGATGGAAACAAATATGTTAAAATAGCTGAAGATGAGAAACTGTCTGCAAATTTGAGCCCTGTTCTTGAAGAGAAGAACAAAAAGGCCAGAAGCGTGATCATTCTCAGTGTAGGAGACAAGATTCTACGAAAGATTATGAAGGAAGAAACAGCTGCTGGTATGTTACAAGTTCTAGACAAATACTATATGACTACTTCTTTAGCAAGGAGGTTTTACTTGAGAGAAAAATTGCATAGTTTTAGGATGAATGAAAGAAAGTCTGTTATGGAGAATGTTGATGAGTTTCAGAGGTTGATTGATGAATTAAGTAATGCTAAAGTAGAGATATCTAATGAGGACCAAGCTATATTTTTGTTGGTTTCTTTGCCAGAGCAGTTTGATGAGGTTAGAGACACGGTTACGTATGGTAAAACAAGCTTGACAGTAAATGAAGTCATTGATGCTGCATTGTCCAAAGAGATGGAATTAAGTGAAAGGTATAGAGGATATGATAAAAAGTATAGAGAGAGGTCAAGAACAAGGATTGAAGTAGAAAAGTTTGATGGGAGAGGTGATTACATTTTATGGAAGACGAGGATTCTTGCTCGTTTTGAGATTCTTGATTTGATGGAAGCTTTAAAGATTGAGGAGGAGGATGGGAACAAATCTGTTGAAACAGGTCTAGAAGAGAAGAAGAGAAAAGCAAGGAGCATGATAATTCAGAACATAGAGAATCAAGATCTGCAAAAGAAAATTATAAGGAGGACACAGCCGCGGGTATGTTTCAGGTTCTCGACAAACTCTATATTACTAGATCTTCAACTAGCAGGACTTACCTACAGTATAAGCTATGTAGTTTTAGGATGAATGAGAGCCAGTCTATTGAGGAAAACATTGATGAGTTTGAGAGGCTAGTTGATGATCTAAGTAATGCTAAGGTCTCTATATCTGATGAAGACCAAGCGATACGTTTGTTGATTTCTTTACCGAAGCGATTTGATGACCTTAGAGACGTGCTAACGTATGGTAGAACTAGCCTTACACTAGACGAAGTTATTTGTGCTGTACTATCCAAAGAGTTGAAATTTGGTTCCAAAGGATATATAGACACTGCAGAGGAACTTCATGTGAGAGGCAGGTCTGTTAGTAGAGATAGGTCAAAATCCAAAGGAGAGAAAGGGGCTTGTTGGATTTGTGGGGAAGATGGCCACTACAAAAACGAGTGTCCGAATAAGGAACATACTTATGAAAAAGGAGAAGCATATGTTACAAGAAGGTATAATGCTCGAGCACTTTAGAAACGATACAGCTTTGTGGGAAGCTCCTTTTGGTCTCAATGTCTCTCTGTAAGTGTCAATATTTCCTGACTTTGATTGGTGACTAGCAAAAGCGTTGAGGCAGATAGAGAATCACACAAAAACTACCGTTTATGGAGATTGGAGCATGGAGTTGTTTACCAGGCCGTAGTAATCACGATAAACCTGTCTTAGCAGTTATTTGTTAAGACTTCAATAGTTGCAGTAATGATGCTATTACAAATTCCAAACCTCTTATTGAATTCATTTAAAACCTTAAAACACACAAAATTAAAATTTCCTAACTTAGATTTGAAACCTTGATAACTAAATTACATAAACTTTTCTTAAATAGAGTGTACTTGTGACCCAAGTTATGCAATAAAATAGATAAAACCCTAATTTCAATCCTCTGTTCCAAGAATCATCATCGATCGTAGAGCACAGTCCGACACATCGGGCAAGTGTTTTTGCGATAGAGCCACTCCACGAGACAGCCCTTATGGAAGACATGGGAACAACTCATGCGAGTGGGTGATGTTTTCGAACTGGAGAAAAGACTCTGTAGACAAATCGAACACGACTCTGTTTCCATGTTCACACTCTTCAACTCCTCTGCTTTTATCCTCCCTAGTAAAACCATCCTCGTTACCTTTAATGAGGCCTCGTCCACACGTTCGTACTGGTAAGTAACTGTGACGCTCACGTTCAATTCAACGCCGTTGTAGCCAAAACCTGAGCTGATAGCAGTTGAGATCTTTGGGACTAAGTAATCGCACAACCAGTGGTCGTCGCTATGGAGTCGATCGTGGAGTAACGATTGGATGTGGTGGTGACTACAACTAGGGAGACTGAAATTAGTGCGAAGTGAATTATAGGAAAGCGGAGTGGACTTTACGGTTCGATGGCCTGTGGCAGGGTTTACAAGGGTCTCATCCTTTATGGTATTGACGATGAGCAGGATTGAGTTTGTACACAAAACAACTACTTTTTCTAGCAAACAAACCTTCGTTTGCCCAAAAACAAAAAAAGCAAACAAACCTCCAAAAAATTGGTTTTGGCTGTATCACGATTTCTTTATAATCAGACTGTTGTCATTTTTAATTCTATTACCATGAAGTAGCGAATACATCAAATCGAGTTCGATCGGAAAATGTGCTCATGCAATAAGCGATATGTGGATCAATGGAAGCTATGCACGAAAAACTAGCAAGTCATGGTTGTGTCTTCTGTGTTTTAATTTTTTTCTTGGTAACTTTTTGTTTAGTCATTTTCTTGATTTTCTTTTGTAATAATATCAAAAAGTCATTTTTTTGCGTCAACCGGTTTAAGAGGTTTAGTTTTCATAAAAGAGTGAGTTACGTGTAATGTAAGTTTTATATATTTAAGTCAGAATTTTTTTTATTGTAAGTGCTTCTATCAATTATGATCAATTGAATAGATTCAAGTAAACCTAACGTGTTTCTTAGAAAAAAAAGATTGGGTTCTTTTTAACACCGATATGAATTAGGGCCAAATTAGGTGTTTCTTATCAAAAATTACATTTAACACAATGATATTCTTTTTAAAACAAAACATTATCTATCTTAAATTAATATGGAGTAAACATTAAACTTTCTCTAATACCAGTATTTTTGAGTGAATAAGTTCTGAATATGAATCCTCACGTTCCATCTTTCAAACGAAAGGGAAAAAAAAAAAATCGTATTCAGAAAAATTGACGCGATTCTTGACCTTAGTGTTATTATGAACTCACCATGACGTTTGAATCAACACGTAGTATCTTACACATATGAATTGGTACCATTTTACATTTCAAATCTTTCTTACATTTTTTTGCCATTAATTGCGTATCTCGCAAGTGTATAGTATCATAATTTCTGCAGCAAGTTATAACATATCGTCCCACGGGTATCATACATTTAATTAAATAAAAGAAACAATAGTATAAATCTATTGATCATCCTAAAAAAAATTATTTTTTTATTTAATAAAAATATAGACCCGTGGTGTACCACGGGTTAATATCTAGTATATGATATTTGTTTTGATCAGTTTTGATTTAACCGATGTTGCATTTACTGGTTAACCAGTAATAACTCCCGCTTCCACAAATTCCGGCAGTCACAGTCGATGCGTTTTAACGACTCATACGATAATAAGCACTTGCCCACATTAATCAGCATGAGGTATGACTCTATGTAATTTGTATGTCAGATAATAAACACTGGAATAATGGAATTACTGAATAATTGTTTGTATAGAATTTTCATAGAATAATTATACGTTTATTTTTCTAGTTATATACACATGATTAGTATATTGTAGAATCACTTTTATAAAATGTGAACCTGATAAAGTTTTTGAATGGTCGAATATACAAATATTTTATTGTTATAAGTAAAGGAGACTGCATTGTTTTTATTTATATAAAAAAAAAAAAACTTAAAGTCAAAACCCTAAACGTATAAGGTCAGGTTTTGTACCAAGCGAGACACAAAGAAAAAAATCTCAAAAAATGAGCAAACATGATATAGAGATTAGGATGGAGGAAAGAGATGTGTATCTTCCAGAAGGAATAGTGATAAACATAATCGCAAGATTACCACTACAAAGTATTGTTAGATTCAAGCTGGTGTGTAAAGAATGGAAATCACTTATGGAGTCTGAATTTTTCCGTGATCTCTACCAAAGTAACTCCAATTGGTCGATCCTTCACGGAAGTTATAGATGTATAAATTCTTGTTTGGAGGAATTAGAACTCAATCTACCAAGTGAGTCATGCCATGGTAATTCTAAATATTGGTCTTTTCCAAGTGGACTGATCCACAAGTATACTCAAAACAACAATAAAGTCAAAGAGATTTGGGTTGTCGCTTGCGCTGATGGGCTGGTTTTGATATGTCTGTTCGAGGAGGACATGACGAAACGTTACTACATTGGTAATCCTGTGTTAACACAATGGGTTCAACTATCTTCTCCTCCTTATCTTCCTCAATACCATTATCATTTCATTGATTTGGGACTTGTCACACGAATGCACAATGGTGCCCTCTTGGGTTACAAGGTGATTCGAGTATATAGCGAAGCACGACACCTGGCTGTTTCTAGAACCTGGACATTTCAGATTTATTCGTCGGATACGGGAAAATGGAGTGTTCAACACGTCTCTTGTCCTGGTCAGGGTGTGTCACAACTGACATCTAATCCCGTTTCTTTGAATGGGAAACTTCACTGGTTCCATGAGTCCCGTCGTATTATTGTTCATGATTTCTTCTCTCATGATGATCAAGTGCGGGAAATATGTATACCCGCCAGGATGCTAGGCAGTCGGTGGCATCGAGATGACCGTGGAAGCTGTATAAGACATGGTTACGCCTCTCCATGCAATAAGATAATCTGCACCACCTCGCAAGGATATTTTGTGCTTATTGAAGCTGGATTGATAGACAAGGTCAGAAGCTATAATGTTAGGGTTTGGAGACTCAAGAGCGATTCATGGAGTTGGGAAAAGGCATGGGAAATCAACATGGCATGTGTGGGGCTTGGCTTTAAATGTGTTCCAATGGCAATCAACTATTTTGATATCGACATCATTTACCTATGGGACTTAGACCGCCAATGTTTCGTCATTTGTAATCTTCGAACAAATACAAAATATTATGGAGGTCGTAAACGAGGTGCCCCTTACAAGGAATGTACTATATGCTACGAGTCACGTTCGTGCCTTTCGCAATTTGTTCCATCCTTGCAAATTGTACCTACATAGTAACACAAGATGATGTCAATCTGATTCATGCTTTATAATTTGGTATCGTTTTTTTTCATTATTACATCTTCGTGGTTCCAACTGTTAACACTTGGAAAACATTCTTTCTAGCTATTTTCTAGTGCTTTCAATTAATTTGCAACTGGTTTTCTTTGTTTACTATTCCTACAAAGATATTGTTACTCTTTGTAGATATTTTCTTATTCCTTTGCATTTAACAAGAAGCATATGCAAACTACACCTCTATGGTTTTCAGAGGTTTTATAATTGATACTAAAAAGTTTTTTTATCGCTATCTTTGCTTCCGAAGATTGAAGTTAATTATTCACTCAAGTAAACAAAATATTTTCTCTTAGCGCTTTCTGTTAATGACGATGGATGGTTAATTTATCTCTTCGTCATGCTTTACTTTTGAGAGTTAAGTCCACTTTTCTACCAATTTTGTGTCACCTCTCTACTTCTTTGCCCATGTTCAAGTTTAGAATAGGAACAATACTAGAGGACAAAGGCTAAATATTGAATAAGCTTGATACTTAGAGATACAATCAATTACTGTCATGAGGTTATTTCATAAGGTTGTTTCCATTTCTCTATTCTTGATTTATTTTGTAGAAAGATTTTGCCTTGTGTTAGCCATCTATACTAGAAAAAATTGCCAAATTAATTTTGTTAATGTTTTAGGATGAGACATATGATTCGATGTCTGCTCGTCGATGGGCCGATCATATATAGTTTATAGCGTATAGGCTAACAACACACAAAGATATAAACTCAAACTAAGCAAAGCTGATAAAGAGATATATAAGGAGGGAGGAGTTAGATATGAATCTTCCCAAAGATATATATAGTGATAGACATAGTTGTCAAATTACCGCTGCAACGAATCGTTAGACTGAAGTTGGTTTGTAGAGAATGGAGATCACTTACCGAGTATGTATGGAGATCAAGAAATCACAAACTGTATTGTGAGGTATACAAGAAACATATGCTAAACGGATGCTTGAGATCGCGCATTCGCGCTACAAGAAAACGTACAAGGCCATTTGATCCTACTCCATAATTGCTATCTCAAACTCAAATTGAAAGATTCTTATAAGATAAGATGATCAGAAACTGACGGTGAAAGGGAGTACATAAGTATTGCTTGTGCAGCAAGCTATCTATCAAGTTATTTCTTAGTCCAGCACTGAGTTACTTCGACAAACATATTGTGATATAATGTGTTCGTATAATTTTGTGATCTATACGCTTTTGTTAAAGTCAAATTCCTACTTTTATTTTTATTTTTTTATAATGATTTACCCATTCGGTTTTATCTTTAAAAATCAAATACTTTTAAAATCATGATATTCGACGCCTAAGAACAATAAATATATATATATACATATAAATATTATGATCTAATCCTATGAAATTTAACTTTTTATTTAAAAGTAATTTTGAAAGAACAAACAATTAAGTAAAATTAGTAAATAGAATAACATAGGAAAAGGAAAAGTAGTACATATTGGATTTTTCTTTTCTCTAATATAAGACACATGAGGCAAACGTGAGAGTCAAAACCCTAATCTCTAACTACAGAGCCTTCGTCGTCTTTCGTTTTTCTTCTAAATCAAAGATCGCACAGGACTGAAATTAATTAGGGTTTATCTACTGATTTCACAACGCTTTAGTTTTTAAGGAAATTTTTAATGTAATTTTGTTATTAAGGTTTCCAATCGAAGTTATAAATTCTAATTTTGTGTCACAACTCACACAAAAAATTGAATGTGTGTGTGTTTTAGGGTTTTAAATCAGTTTGTAATATCAAAAAGCTGTTGAGATTGATTTTCGAAATCGTGATATTGCTTGTCTCCAATCAAAATTAGGAATCAGTAAGATTTTTTTTTGTCTCCAATCAAAGTTAGGAAATATTGACACTTACATATCCACCTAGAATTACCATTGGCTGCAATAATTAGTAATATGTCGATCCAATAGACCAAAAAAAAGAGAGAGGAAACTTCTTAGGCCATCTTCATTTTGGGTTTCAAATGAGATAAACCCTCTCTCTCATTTAAACATGAACATTTTTTATTTTATAATTGGTTTCTTGTTTTGATAAATCATTATCTCACAGTTTAGTATATTAATTAAAGTAGTGTATGTGTTGTTATTTTTTTAATTTTTATAAATGATAAAATAAAATTATATGTATATAAAGCTCCACTTTGTCTAATTTTCATTGATATTACTTAATGTTAATACAAAATATTAAACTAATAATGTTTTAGTTCATACAATAAATATAATAATTAAAAACAGATATTTAAAAAATTAAAAGTTATATTTTGATATTTTTGTCAACATTTTGATAAAACCATGTCTAGTAAAAAAATAGAGTAAATATAGAAAAATACATATGTGAAATGAAATGGTTCGGTACGAATTTTTCGTGCCAGATTCTCCTGTAGAAAAATACCTTCTTTATGACTTTTTGTTTGAAAAATACCCTATTGTTTTTTTTCTCTTTTAAAAATTATTTTTAATATATAAAATTACTAAAATATCCTCACTAAATGTTAGTAATAATTAAAAAGAATTATCATTAAAACAGAAAATCCATTAATTTAATTTTTAAATTAAAATTTGATGTAACTAACAACTTTGAAGATAATTCTTATCTTAAATATTTTTTTTAAATAATTTACGATTCTTGGAGGGTTGGAGATTGATTTTTTAATTGAAAATTTTATCTCAAACTTTCATTTTATATTATCTTGTTAAATTTTAATATATAAAATATATAAACTGTTTTTATCTCAAAAATACTTGAAAATAATTAATATTTCAAATTTAGTTTATTAAATTTTCTTTTAAATTTCGAATTTAGTTTAATTTAATAAAAATACAGCATTTTAAATGTGGATAAAATTGTCATTTCACATATTAAAAATTTTATTTTTTATTTTTTTGGTACAAAAAATTGTAATTTTTATTGAAAATAGAGAACCGTGTATGTTTAATTTCAAACAAAAACTGATTAATAGGGTAGTTTCAAAATTATCTATTTTAGTTGAAATTAAAAACCTCATTATCAAATATAACTTCCATTGGTGAGATGCCCAATGGTTATCTCATAAATATTTTTCTTTTTTTAGCAAAAATATAGAGATCATGATTATAATTTTTATACTAAATATATATATTATTTCATTTGAATTTTTTTTGTTAAATTTTCATTAATATTTTAAAACAAATATCAAATTACTTGTTAAATATATTCAATATTAGTAATCTTAATCTTAATAACAAAAATTAACAATGCAATCCATTGTAAAGAATACAATCAAAGAGTTATAATTTCCTAAATAACAAAATTAAGCAAAAACTATATAGAGTAAACTTAAGAAAAATAATTTGTTTTTTTGGAGAT
Organism: Arabidopsis arenosa; assembly: GCA_905216605.1. NCBI lineage: Eukaryota > Viridiplantae > Streptophyta > Magnoliopsida > Brassicales > Brassicaceae > Arabidopsis > Arabidopsis arenosa. The sequence goes on from LR999456.1 coordinate 16,643,789, forward strand.
TTTGAAAACTACCCTATTTATGAGTTGTTGTTTGAACAATATACTTTTCCCTATTTTCAATAAAAATACAATATTTTCGTACCAAAAAAAATAAAAAACTAAAATTTTTAATATGTAAAATGACAATTTTATCCACATTTAAAACACTGTATTTTTAATAAATTAAAAATAAATTCGAAATTTAAGAGAAAAAAGTAATAAAATAAATTCGAAATATTAATTATTTTTAAGTATTTTTGAGATAAAGACAGTTTATTTATTTTATATATTAAAATTTAACAAGATAATATCTATAAACATTTTAAAGTCTATAATATTTTTCACATCAATCTCCAACATTCTAAGAATCGTAAATTATTTAAAAAAATATCTAAAGATAAGAATTATCTTTAAAATTGTTAGTTACATCAATTTTTAATTTAAAAATTAAGCTAATGGATTTTCTGTTTTAATGATAATTCTTTTTAATTATTACTAACTTTATTGAGGCTATTTTAGTAATTTTATATATTAAAAATAGTTTTTAAAAGAGAAAAAAATGGAATAGGGTATTTTGCAAACAAAAAATCATAGATATAGTTAATATTATTTTGGTGAGATAAACAATAAAGATGCTTATATATCTCTATGAGATAAACAATAAATCATAGATAAAAGGAAACCTATAGTTGAACACGCTTATATATCTCTTACTACGGAACCCTAAAACTTCACAATTCTCTTCTCTCTCAATTTACGACTTCTTGTGAATCTCTTAAGAATATTTTTTGAGAAACCTATTTCAAACATGAATGATATTACCATTCCCAATCCTGTAGTGGAAGTTCATGTCCAAGCTGAGAGAAGTCTCTCTTCATCAGAAGGATATGGTTCCAGTCATCAATCGTAGAGCTCAGTCCGACACAGGGGACACGTGTTTTTACGTTTGAGCCACTCCAAGAGACAGCGATTGTGGAAGACATGGGAACAAGTCATGCGTGTTACGTGGATAAGTTTCGGATCGGAGAGATTCTCGAGACAGATGGAACACGACTCTGTGTCCATCTTCAAGCTCTTCAATTCCTCTGCTTTCACTCTCCCTAGCAGAACCATTCTCAATGATTTCTCGACGTTTGACGTAACGAAGACGGTCTGGTAAGTAACTGTAACGGTCATGGTCAAGGTAAAGCCGTTGCGTCCAAAACCCAAGTTGATGGCCTCCGTTGAGACCTTTGTGGCTAAGATATCGCACAAGCAACCCCAAGGGTAGCCGACTAATCGATCGTGGAGAAGCGTTCGGATGTGGTCGTGACTAGAACTACGGAGATTGATATCGATGAGAAAAGGTGGTGAAACCTGAGTGGGCCGGCGCCGGGTTTGATGACCGGTTGTTGGGTTTTCAAAGATCTCTTCAGATTTGGTGTCGATGACAACGATGACTGAGTTTGGTTGTGATGGAGAGAGTTCCTTGCGATTGATGATGCTAAATTCCACTTTGCGAGAATTCATGTTTTGAAACGCAAAGAGATTCACACAGAGAAGAAGAAGACTTGGCAAATCGTAATGAGAGCAAATTGAGAGAGAAGAGAATTTGTGAAGCGTTAGGGTTACGTAGTGAGGATATATATAAAGAAGCGTGTTCAACGGTCATATACTCATATCATATATATCTCAGGTTCTAGTTTCCTTTTTTCTTTGTTACCTAACAATTTCCTTTTTTTTGCCACAAAACAATTTCCTTTTCTTTTTTTTGGGCTTTTGAGTCGACAATTTACTAATTATTGGAGTCAATGTTAATTCCAGGTGGATATCTAATTCTCCTTTAATTGATTCATTAGTGGCTAACATTTGTTATTTCTTTTGTTATTTAAAACTACCTGTCTTTAGAGCAAAAAAAAAAAGAGAATATTTGGTCGAAAAACCTATCTCAAAGTTTTCTAGTGCAGTGAGTATTGTTGTTCAACCAAATCTTCTCTTTTTACTCTAATTTTATTTTTTCGCCTTTCATATAAATACTTTGATATAGGCTTTTCAAATTTTTTTAATCCAATATCTGTAATGCCCCTGATGTTTTCATGGCTGATGAATTATGGGATGAATTGTATAATCTTGTTTTGCAGAGATAATATTAAATTATTGATACCATATACTGCTTATGTTGAGTCTGAATTATGGGACTCAAAAATATTCAAAAATGGTATCATCCTTACCAAGAGTTTGCGGTTTAGCATAAGAGATCATGGACGTGTTTTGGATGACATGTTTGTTCAGTTCTCGTTTCCGTCAAAAGTTGATATACTATCAATGTTTGGAAGATTTTCCAGATTTTGATTTCTTCACAACTATTGACTTATTAAATTATTGATACCATATACTGCTTATGTTATAGTTGTGAAGAAATCAATATACTATCAATGTTTGGAAGATTTTCCAGATTTTGATTTCTTCACAACTATTGACTTATGTGTTCAAATTCTGAGGTTGCTTCTTCCTTATGTGTCTGAAGATACAACTAGATTGATAGCTCAACCTCTTGTAGAAGTTGTGGAGTTGGATTTTCATGAAACAACAAAAAATCAATTTGCTTTCATCAGAGCAATAATTAGAATCACTGGCATCATATGTTTTGTTTGCCGAATACGATTCCATACAAAAGAGACTGCTATGATTGAACTTCAGTATGAATATCTTCGTAGAGCGCACTACTGCTACAGCAGAGTGCTAACGTATGGTAGAGCAAGCCTTACACTAGAAGTGATTTGTGCTGTACTATCCAAAGAGTTGAAATTTGGTTACAGAGGAACTGCAGAAGAACTTGATGTGAGAGGCAGGTCTATTAGTAGAGATAGGTCAAAATCCAAAGGAGAGAAAGGTGCTTGTTGGATTTGTGGGGAAGATGGCCACTACAAAAATGACTGTCCGAATAAGGAACATACTTATGGAAAAGGAGAAACATATGTTACAAGAAGGAATACACATGCAGCTTTGTGGGAAACTCTTTTTGGTGCCAATGTCTCTCACTAAGTGTCGATATTTCTTAACGTCGATAAACTAATCCTTAACAATTTTACTTAGAGAATTTGATTTCAGCAACAGCTTGATGTGAAGGGTTTTGGACTTTTGGTTATTAGTTAAGACATTACGAGTTGCATGTAAACTTAAAACCAGCACAGTTTAAGAGTTTATGTGATTAGAAGTAATGATGCTATTACAAATTTCAAACCTCTTCTTGAATTGATTTAAAACCTTAAAACACACAAAATTAAAATTTCCAACTTCGATTTGAAACATTGACAACTAAATTACATAAACTTTTTCTTAAAATAGAGCGTACGTGTGACCCAAGCTATGCAATAAAGTAGATAATTTAAAACCCTAGTTTCAATCCTCTATTCCAATAATTAATCATCATCATGGTAGAGCACAGTTCGACACATCGGGCAAGTGTTTTTGCGGTAGAGCCACTCCACGAGACAGTCATTGTGGAAGATATGGGAACAACTCATGCGAGTGAGTGTTTTCAAACGGGAGACTAGACTCTTGAGACAGATGGAACACGACTCTGTTTCCATATTCAAACTCTTCAATTCGTCTGCTTTGATCCTCCCTAGTCGAACCCTCAATACTTTTAATGATGTCTCGTCGACAAAGACGTACGGGTAAGTAACTGTGACTCTCACGGTCAAATCAACATCGTTGTACCCAAAACCTGCGTTGATTGCAGCCGTTGAGATCTTTGGGACTAAGTAATTGCACAACCAATGGTCGTTCCTATGGAGTCGAAACTGGAGTAACAACTCGATGTGATGGTGACTACAACTAAGTAGACTGAAATTCATGGGAATATATGAAAGTGGAATGGGCTTTAGGGTTCGATGGCCAGTGGCAGTGGAAGGGTTTACAAGGGTCTCATCCCTTTTGGTATTGATGGTGAGGAACACTGAGGTTGTATATTTTTCTGATGAAGAGAGACGTCTCTCAGCTTGAACCTGAATTTCCACTACGGGTTTGGGAATGGGATCATTCATGTTTGAAAGAGGTTTCTCAAAAATATTCAGAAGAGATTCACAAAACAGAATTTGCAAATCGTAATAAGAGCAAATTGAGAGATGAGGGAATTTGTGAAGCTTTAGGGTTTCGTAGTTAGGGAGATATATACTAAAAAAATTTCCTTTTAGTAAGAAGTCAATTTACTAATTATTTTCTTTAAATATTGATTCTTGTGGATAAAATCGTTATTATTTTTGTTTAGCAAAACTACCTAATTAAGATAGGACTCGGAAAATATCCGAAAATTTTTCGGTTCCTAATCGATTCTTGTTTAAAAAACCAAAATATCCGGAACGGGACCAAACTCATAAATGACGGATGAACCAAAAACTAATGATTTATTAAATACACATAAATAAACCGAAAACTTCAACTCGTTTGCACTTCAGAACATTTAATAACTGTCATTTTATTCTTTATCCTCCCCAAAAGTCAATGGCGCTTAGGACAGACTCCGACTCCAACTGGTTTTATTGTAATTCTTTCGAAGTTGAGGTCCATTGATAACGTTTATTTTTCGTCTCTTACCTAATTACTTTTCCCATTTTTGTTTATGCGCAAATCTTCTCTATTACTAATCTATAAATTGGATGAATTAAACAAATAAACATGTAAATTAAAACTAAGGTTTGAAAGCTGGCTTCGGATTGTGGTGCTTGTGGCAACATCAAAACATGTCATGTTGGCGGGTTTTGTGTTTAGCGATTAAACTGTTGTACCTTTTTGTTATTTCTATATCTCGTATATGTCCGTTAGTAAATGTTTGTAGTTTTTGATTTTCGTTATTTGTTTCAGTAGATTTTCATTTTTTCGGTTATTCGTATATTTCTATAATGTTTCAAAAACTGAATACTTGAGGTATAGAAACATTATAGAAATACACGAATAACAGAAAAATCGAAAATCTACAGAAACAAATAACGAACAACAAACATTATAAACACCGAGATATTTCGGTTTTTCTGTAAAAACTTAACATTCATAAAAGAAAATAGAATGAAAAATCTAAATAAATTTTGATTTTTTTTATATATATTTCTTTCTGAAATATCCTAGGAATAAACGAAATCTTATAAAACATGTGAAAAGATGAGTCATGATGACCATTATACAGGGATACATGTACATAGTGACTGCTACAGTCACGGCGTCAACGTTGACAGGCAGTTGATATCGGAGACTCTGTTATCTCGCCGTTAAATATTTCTATCGACAAAAAAAAAAAAATTAAATACATATTTGATCGATTTGGAGTTCTCGGATGTTGAAAATCTCCGATCGGCGATGAAAGGCGTCTCATCGGCGCCTGGAGATTACGTCTACTTTAAATCTCAGGTTCCTCTTCACAAGATTCCCGTAAGTTTCTTCTTCTTCTTCTTCTTCTTCCTCTCTCTGTCTCTTTGACTTGACTTTCTGCATTTGTTTACGCTTTAGAATTAGGTTTAATATCAAGCTCTTGAGGTTTTTGGAGAATTGTCCTAATTTTCGATTAATCTCTTATGGGTTTTAGGAGAATTCTTTCTGTGAATGTGTAGTTCGATCATAATTGGGTTTATGCAGCTGAAATTCATATGATTTGGGTTAATTTTTGATTGACATTTGGTTTCTTGTTTTAGAGCTAGTTTTTAGTTTAGTGATAGTCTCTCTCCGTTTTGATCTCTTAACTTCTGCAGATACCTCTGGGGTTACCTTTGATTTGATCTATGAGTAGTCTGCTACACAGTTAGTAAATTGTTTAGGTTTCTCTGGTTAAGTAAAGGAAGGTTAAGGTTATTTATCAAGCAGCTAAAACAGCTATTTAATGGCTCTATAAATTTATCGTTTTATCGGATTTTGTTGCTTCTAGTTGGGGAAATTGTAATATGTTAAGCTGTGTAGATGTATTTCCTTTGTTTCAAGCATCAGCATGAAGGATTTTATTATTTATGGTATTTGGTTTTTTGGAATGTCATTATGTTAGTGAATAAACAATCTTATATGCAACTCAACTGCAGATTGGGACAAAGCAATGGCGTTACTATGACTTTGGTCCAAAGACTGTTCCTCCGCTCATATGTATTCCTGGAATTGCTGGAACGGCAGATGTTTACTATAAACAGATTATGGCACTCTCTATGAAGGTAACAATCCTTTGTTCTTATCACATGTAGCCTTGAACATTTGTTAGGCTTTGGTAAGTAAGATATCTTGTTTTCTTGAATGTTGTTAAATCTGTAATTCCAGGGTTATCGGGTAATCTCAGTTGACATTCCACGGGTTTGGAATTATCATGAGTGGATTCAAGCATTTGAGAAATTCTTGGATACCATTGATGTTCATCACGTAAGATCTCTTTAAGTTACCAATCACCATCTATGTCTCTAAATGTTTTTAACTGCTGGGGAAAGATATGGCATTGTAAGTGATTGTACTTGACCATTGTTAACAGGTGCATCTCTATGGTACCTCCCTTGGAGGCTTCTTAGCACAACTCTTTGCTCATCACCGTCCAAGGCGGGTTAAATCATTAGTTCTATCAAATACATATTTGGATACTCGCACTTTTGCTGCTGCTATGCCATGGGCTCCTTTGTATGTCTCTCTTATATGATTGTTCCATCTTTATTTTCTTGTTTGTGCCTAAGTATTTGTACTGACTCTCAACGCTTTTTTGGGTGCTCTGTGCAGTGTTAGTTGGACTCCTTCTTTTTTGCTGAAACGATACGTCTTAACAGGGATACGTGATGGACCTCATGAACCCTTTATCGCTGACTCTGTGGACTTCGCTGTTTCTCAGGTGGCTCCCCTGATTATTTTATCTTTGATATTTTCTTGAACGGATCTAAATAACATGTGAACAAGGATTTTTAGATAAACTTACCATCTCGGTTCCTTTGGTTTGCTCTGATTTAGGTTGAGACATTGTCAAAAGATGATTTGGCTTCCCGGTTAACTTTAACAGTGGATGCTGCTTCCGTGGGATCTCTACTACTCTCTGATTCGTCAATCACTATAATGGATGTAGGTTTCGATTAACTATATCCGGAACTTGTCGTATTATCAATGTAATTTAGTTTTTCGTTGTCTAACGATGCTGTTTTGTCCCGAAATCAGACGAATGATTACTGTGCAATACCACAACATCTTAAAGATGAACTTACAGAGAGGTATCCTGAAGCAAGGAGAGCTTACTTAAAGACCGGAGGAGATTTCCCATTCCTATCACGGCCTGACGAAGTCAATTTGCATCTACAGGTACATATCGACTCAGTATCCACAGCCCAATGTTAAGTATACTATACTCGGTATCTACAGCCCAATGTATATACATTTTAGTTCTTTTCAAGAAATTATGAACCTCTAAAAGAAACTTGAAACTTCTCTACCTATTTTTTAGGTTTCATACCGTTGAAGGGATTTTTTTTCAATCAAACCGGTTTTATTGCTTGGTAAAGGACCATCATGTTACTGCATCAGAAAATTATAATCATATGATGAATCTCACTCTATGTTTGTAGCTGCACCTAAGGCGAGTAGGAGTAGAACCACGACCCGAAGTGGTTAAAAGCACTTCAAAAGGCGGCACAGATGGCACAGACGGTAGCAGCCAGAGCAAGAAGAAGACTGATGAGGAGAAGGACGACAATAACAACAATATGCATCAAGGCTCTGGAAGCTCATCTTCAGATCAATCACCGACATTTCCAGAAAGTTCTGGAAGCTCCAACGATCCGCCTTTACCCACAGACACCGTTCACTTATTGAGTTCATCAATGGATAACTTCGTATTAGTTCAACTCGCTGGTGAAGTTTATCAGTCCTGTGTGGTTTTCACGTTGTGTTACTGTACATTGGTTTTGGTTCACGGTGGTGGTTATCTCTCCAGACAATTGGTTTAGTGTTCTTTATTTATTTATTACCTCTTTTGTTGTTTAAATCTTTTTTTCTTACTTTTGGGTTTCTTTGATCGTTTTTGGTTTCTCTTGACTTTTTGTGTAAGTTTGACAGACGAAGCAAGAGTTCTTTGTATGTTCCATATGTTTCAAGTTATTACACTTTTGGAAGAAAACTTTGGTTGGGTTTGAGATTAGACCAATGTGCTTTCTATTATTTACACATTTTGCTCTTTTAAAGTTTATTTGTTTGGTACTGATTTACCAGTAATGAACTAAATCAGTAGAAAACTAGAAATGTTGTTTTTGTTCCCTAATAAAGTTAACGAAGAAATTGTAACATTTACAAAACTCAGGGTTATAAGTGTTATATTTTTGTAATTCAATTTGTTTCGTCTTCTTAGCTCCAGATTCTGAAACTTTACATGAGAATCGCGGAACTCTAATCGGATCCGGGTCGGGTATGTAATGTAACCCGGGTTTTTTCGAAGCCTCCATCTTCTCCGTCGATTTTGAAGATTCCGGCGATGTTTTCAAGATTTGTTTTGAGAATTTGGAAACCAAAAACTCAATTCACATCTCTCAATTCAATCAAAGGTTTTAGCTTTAGCTCGATAAACCCTAAACCCAAAATCCGAGTAGGGGTTTGGTGGGATCTAGACAACAAACCACCAGCCTCTTTCCCGCCTTACGACGCCGCCGTCAAGCTCCGAACCGCCGCGTCATCTTTCGGATCCGTGAAGCTAATGGCGGCGTATGCGAATCGTCACGCCTTTAGCTACGTTCCTTTAGAAGTAAGAGAACAGAGGAAAGATAGGAAATTGCTGAACCAATTAGAGAACAAAGGTTTAGTTAAACCGCCGGAGCCTTACTTCTGCGGCGTTTGTGACCGGAGATTCTACGCTAACGAGAAGCTTATCAATCATTTTAAGCAGATTCATGAGACTGAGAATCAGAAACGTATGAGACAGATTGAATCTTCGAAAGGACATCAAAGAGTGAGGCTTGTGGCTAAGTACTCTATGAAGATTGAGAAGTATAAAAGAGCGGCGAGGAACATTTTGACACCGAAAGAAGGTTACGGGTTAGCGGATGAGCTGAAACGAGCTGGTTTTTGGGTGAAAATGGTTAGTGATAAGCCAGAAGCTGCTGATAAGGCGTTGAAGGAACATTTGGTGGAAATGATGGATAAGAGAGAAGTGGAATGTGTTGTTTTAGTGTCTGATGATTCTGATTATGCGGGGATTTTGTGGGAAGCGAAGGAGAGGTGTTTGAGGACGGTTGTGATTGGGGATTCGAATGAAGGGGCGTTGAAGAGAGTAGCTGATGTTGCGTATTCGTGGAAGGAAGTTGTGATGGGGAAGGCGAAGAAGGAAGTTGAGAAAGTTGTGGGGAAGTGGAATGATAGAGATGTGTTGAAGAAGTTGGAGTGGAGTTATGATCCTGCTTTGGAGAAAGAGAGAGGAGGTTCTTGCGGTGTTTGGGATTACGAGTTTGATTGTGATGACGATGGTGAATTGATTGAGAATGGAACAGAGGTGGAGATTGGAGATGGTGGTGATTGGTGGAAGATAGATAATGAAGATAGTGTTGGATCTTCAAGACCTTGTCGATAACATCATAGCATTGTCGGGATTAGTTGTGCAAAGGAAGATAACAACTTTCTAGGCAATTAACATGGTCTAGGCTAGAGAACAATCTTGTGAATCTATGGCATATTACTTAAATTTCCGGCTAGAGAACATTCATTGTTTCTTGTTCTCTGAGATTATGCAGCGTTTTGATTTGATCTAGTGTTTAGAGCTATGTAAAATTTGGTCAGAATAAAGATAAATATAAGTTTGGATTCACAAGAAACAAGTGACAATAGATTGAATTACTAGAGTATATGCATCAAAATCCAAGCTAATTTATTCATCCGACATGATGGAAAAGACAATTGAGTTTCCACAATTGAAATACCTAAGTGACGAAGCTGTACATTGCTCAAAATCTACTAACAAATAAATGAAGCAAAATCTAGCAACACAGAAACAATGCAGACACGTAAATAGCCTTATGTTGAGAAAACCAAGTGTTTGTCCATTAACAGTGGAGCCATTTTTCCTGGCAATGCAAGTTCTCGGTTTCCAAAAGCTTAAGATAGAGCGAACTCCGAGCTCAAGAAGGGGAAACAGAGACCATGACTATAGCAGAGAGAAAGAGATAGAGAGATAGAGAGATAGAGAGATCACCAAGAACTCTTCTTCTTCGAGCCTGTGTAAAAACCCATATACCATTTCACAAACTTTTTCAAACCCGTCTCAAGATCAACCGCAGGTTTATAACCAAGCTCTGCTTGCGCTAACGTGATATTCGCGTGAGTAAACTCAACATCCCCATTCCTTGGTAAAGGCATGATCTTTTTCTTAGCTTTCATCTTCAAAAGCTTCTCTAATATAGTCACAAGCTTAGTTACCGGAACAGGCGAAGTATTCCCCAAATTATAAATCCTAAACATCGCAGGACCTTTCTTCTTACCACCACTACCAGTACTCTTCTCAGCAGTATCTAACGCACCTAAACAACCTTTTACAATATCATCAATGTAAGTGAAATCCCTAGCAACACTACCTTTATCAGGAGATTCAAAAACCGTAATCGTCTTCCCTTTAAGTATATCTTTAGTAAAGAAGAAATACGCCATGTCAGGCCTACCCCAAGGTCCATAAACAGTGAAAAACCGCAAACCCGTAAGCGATAATCCGTAGATATGGTTATAAGTATGCGCAATTCCTTCACCAGCTTTCTTCGTCGCAGCGTATAAACTCGCCGGTTGATCGGTTCGATCTTTCTCCGAAAAGGGTACTTTCGAATTGAGACCATAAACAGAGCTAGAAGAAGCCCACACAATCGCAGGTTGCGGATTCGCTGATTTCGACACTTCTAATAGATTCACAAACCCAGCAATGTTACTGTTCACATACGATCCTGGGTTTTGCATTGCGTAACGCACACCAGCTTGAGCAGCTAGATGCATAACATGTGTGAATAGGACAACATCAAAGAGCTTTTTGAGCAAAACGGCGTCGTTTATATCGCCTTCAACAACGAAAACACCTGATCTTTCTAAAAGACCTTGTCTTGCTCGTTTAAGCTTTGGATCGTAGTACCGATTGAAATTGTCAAGACCTAGAACACCATCGCCGCGTCTTCGTAACGCGATCGAGACGTGAGTACCGACGAATCCGGAAGCTCCGGTGACTAATACCGTTAAACCGCCGCGAGACCTAGGACGAGCGGATTTACGAACTTGTTTCTCCCAGTGAGAGCCGCCGTATTTCGCGGCGGAAATTGAGGAAGAATCGTTGAGATTCCGGCGAGATGGTGACGGAGGAGGAGATAAAATTAGGTAGAAGAGAAACAGAGCGAGGAAGAGAGAAGCCCAAAGCGTGAGTTTCGAGAGACGGAGGTAACGGTGGTGGTGGAGAATCCCGTACGGAGGAACTTTATCGGTTTTGTACTTTCCGGGAGTAGAAGGAAGATCATCAAGATGAGACATTTTCACCGGAGAATTCAGAAATCGGAGAAAATGTCGATTAGGGTTAGGGTTGGATTTTTGGGTCTAAGGAAGCAAAATTGAGCAAGTCAAATATGAGGATTTTCCGGGAAAGAAGAAGAGACGATCTCTTTTTTACTTGTAATCAAAATTAAATGTGGATGATTTAATTTGATTAATGATCAAATTAGAAAAAATTTATATATAGTTTTTTTTTTTTTGTTCAATCTTTAAGTGATGGTAATAATAAAGGCATAAAGCTGTCAGAGATTATAGATTCATGTATTTTAGATTTGCTTTTCATAACGTGTTTGTAGTTTGTTGACATTTGTATTTGTATTGCATTCTATAATTGATCATGTTATGCATGTACTTTTGTGTACACGAACACATATACAATATTTTATACGCAACATTTCCTTTTGTACTCTTTACTTTTGTTTTTAGCTTCTGTATTTATTGGTTTTGATTGATGATAAAGAAGGAAAAAAAAAGTACAAAATAACAAGATAGTTATAAGAAGTGTGAGATAACGGAAAAAAAACAGTATTCGATAATAAAATAGTTAAGAAAAAGTGAGACATAACGAAAATGTGAGAAATAATGATACAGTATCTGTTATTTTCGAGAATTATATCATAAGTTATTTTTTATTTTATGAAAATGATCTGTTTTTTTTTCAAAGAAGTGAACGTAAAATTGTAAAAAAAAATGATTTCAATTTTTTTTTAAAAACAAATATAATTAGTAGTACCTTTCTAATTTGTGCGAATTTTCTACTTTTATTAATTAATAATATATATATATATATATATATATATATATATCTTACCATTACAGTAGAATGTTATCAATCAAACATATTATGTGAATGATACTATGTGGATACAATGGTCATATATTACATTAATTATCATCATGTTACCAAATGTGAACAATATACTTGACATAAATTAAATATTGTTTTTTTTTTTTTTTTTTTTTTTTTTTTTTCATGATTGTTATATCTCACCTAACCATTATTTTCTGACATTAGACGACAATTAATGTTATATATTCCTAGTCTCATAGTAAAGCTTTAAAACCAATCCACATTTAATAAGATTTACAAATCTTAAAATACCATATAATCACGCAACACTGATATTTATCAACTTATTATAGTTTAACCTATCAGAAAATTGATCATTTTCTTATAGCAAATCTCTTTCTTTATGGTAAGAAGGTGCCAAATCAATTACTGCCAAAATATCGGTCATGCCATATACAGTTAATTTTGTAAATACTCTGGTTAGATTAGGATACTATCAAAATCAAGATTGACTTTGTCCTTCTCACGATCATTAACTAAAGTTACTATTGCCGTTAGAACAAAACCGGATGGGTCAAGGAAACTTGCTTTTATTGCACAATTACTTCAAAGACGTGTTGCTTGACGCTTGTTACTTCTGATATTGCATGTAAATGATTTTGAGTCAATTTCAAAACTAACATTGATATTGTGATGCATCCTATATAACAAACGAAGTCTATAATAAAAGTCTAAACGAAAAGCCATAAATTTGACTAATCTTCTTCCAGAAAGTTTTATATATGACTGCATATTGTTTTGGAATTTAGTATATGTTTCTATTTCTCCTCTCTACCATCGAAATCAAAGGTAAAAAGTTTGTTTTTTTTACTAAAGTGTAAGCTTTGATTAAAAGAGATTTAAAAAAATATGTCCTCTTGTTTCAATAAATAAGCCTCGCCACGTTTATAAGCAACCTTTGCTTTGACTTTAAATTTCATATATATCACACCATACTCTTCTTTCCCTAATGGACTGCAATATTTTAGTTTATAATTCCTATTTCATTTTCAAGTAAATATATAAATGAGTGATGGTTAAAGAAAAGAACAAAAAATTAAAGGAACATGACTTGTTTTTTAATCCAAGTTAAAGAGTATATATTCTGTCTCTAACAATGCTAAAAGTGGTTAAAACTCACATGAAACCTAAAAAGAATCTACCAACTCAACCATATTTTCTTGTGATTCAATTCTTAAGATTCATTTCCAAGCAATAGATTACATATGCCATATGTGTGTGTATATAATATATACAGGTGATCAAAATCATAATTTAGGCATTGGAGAAGGTAACTGACCAAGACATATAAAATATTTTGATCACTCTTAATAGTGTAACTGTGTAAGTTCAAATTAGCTCTTAATATTAAGAGCTAATAGTTTTAAGTTCAAATTAGCTCTCAAACCAGGATTCCATATATCATAATTTTTTGATCATAAATAGTCCTGGTTTGTTTTGTTATCACTGGAATAATTTGGTGTACTTACGGGCCTTTCTCATACATATGTTGGAACTATCCACAGGCCCATCTAAATTGTAAGCCCATCCTGTTTTTTATTTTTTATTGATGTGATATAGGCAGAACCCCAAACCAAACTTAATGGTATAAAATGATTAAAAACACGTAATGGTATAACGACTGTTATTTTTGGTTGTAGAAATTTTGACTTTAAAAACTTTTGCTGTAAGAAAACTTTTGTTATGAGGGCTTTGACGGTAGATACTTTTGTTGTAAAAGTTTTGGCTGTTGAGATTTTAAAATCAATTAATAAAAATTGTGAGTTTAGAAATTATACTTTCTAAATATTATAAATGACTATATGATGACATGTACGGTACAATGACTTTTTTATCTCTCTCGAAAAGGTCGTAATCATCGATATTGATACAATTGATGACGGTTTCCGATGATCGGTAAATCTCACCAAAAATTATAAAAATAGATCTTAAAAGAACAGAAAAAATGACTATTAGTTAGTCCATTATTTATTTGTAATAAACTACATATAGATTGGAAAAATAGTTTTTATTACTAATGGAGAAAAGAATAATGATAGAATAAAAGAAAGAAAAAAAGAATTTAATTTATTTTTAACCAAAAAAAATTCTTAAAACCATGAATACGTGACTTTAAACAAAGTAAACGAAAAAAAAGTGTAGAAACATTAAAAAAAAACAAAAAATAAGTAAGAGTCTGATTGGTAAAATTTTGACTGTTGATTTTATTTTTAGGTAAAAGCTCTAAGCCTTTTTAACCAATCACCCTGATAGTAACAGTACAAAACGGCAAGAGCATGGAGGTTTACTCTTTTAACTATGTTCTGTTTTATGTGGTTTTAATAAATCTCGTCGGAGTGGCCCTTGTAAGGATTGCTACATCATTCGGATGATTTCTAATGTTGGATGGGATGTGTCCTCTATTGAAGTCCGGCCCAAATTAGAGATTAACCTAATTGATTTCAAAAGAGTTCGAAGTTAACGTGTTTGTAGATCGTTGACATTTTAAAATCTTGTCATGTTATTTTGCTTGCAATTTTCCCTTTTAAACATGAATATAAAAACCAAGAAAATTTACATATCTAAGGCGGTGCGTCTTGTTTGATTTAGTCTCCTAAGTAACAATGTTGTCTAGCTAGATCTATTCAAGTAGATATGAATAAACAATACAACACACACAATCACACATTAGTCAACTAATTAAACCAACTGAGATCTAGAGAGAGAGAGTGTGAGAGCTTTCATGGAGCCAAAACTCTTCTTCCGTCTGTTTCTTCTCATCATCACGGTTTGTTTCACCGTCTTTTTCACTTCCACTAGCTTCTCTCACGCGCCGTCATCCACGGCAAAGCTTTTCGACTGCACAAAATCTTCCTCTTCGCCTCTTTGCGCGTCAAGAAACTTCCTTTTCAAGCAAAAAACTCGACCCATTGCTCAAAACGTTCCCAAAACAAAACCCAAAAACCATGACCACGTTTCCGATACACCAAACCACCCTCTTGACCCACTTACCGTCATGGAGATCAACAAAGTCCGATCAATCCTCTCCTCCCACGCGCTCTTCGCCTCACGTGAACCACACACGCTTAACTCCGTCGTTCTTGAAGAGCCAGACAAGAACCTAGTCCGACAATGGGACAAAGGAGACCAACTCCCACCAAGAAAGGCTTCAGTGATCGCAAGTGTGGGAGGTGATTCACACGTGCTTACCGTTGACTTATCTACAAATCTTGTTGATTTAGTGGATAGTCCGGTTCGTAAATCCGGTTACCCGATTGTGACGACGGAGGAGATGGACAGCGCCGCGAGTGCACCATTCTCAAACGCAGATTTCAACCGTACGATTCTTTCTCGTGGAATTAATCTAACGGACGTGGTTTGTATCCCAATGTCTAGTGGCTGGTTTGGTAATAAAGAAGACAACAAAAGGGTAACTAAAATTCAGTGTTTCTCATCTCAAGGCACTCCTAATTTCTACATGCGACCTATCGAAGGTTTGACTCTACTTTTTGATTTAGATACGAAGCAAATACTTGAGATAACCGATACCGGTCAATCAATACCCATACCCGGTTCAACCAATACCGATTATCGATACTCCAATTTCCCGAACCGGGACAAAACCAGACCTCTCAATCCAATCTCCATTGAGCAGCCACGTGGTCCAAGCTTTGTAATCGAGGATAACCATTTAGTAAAATGGGCAAATTGGGAGTTTCACTTAAAACCGGACCCGAGAGCCGGTCTGATTATATCCCGGGTCAGAGTACATGACCCGGATACTGAAAAGACACGTGAAGTGATGTACAAAGGTTTCGTGTCCGAGCTTTTTATTCCGTACATGGATCCATCGGAAGCTTGGTACTTCAAGACTTACATGGACGCAGGAGAGTACGGGTTGGGGTTACAAACCATGTCGCTCGAGCCGCTTAACGATTGTCCAAGAAACGCCGTTTATATGGATGGAATATTCGCGGCGTCTGACGGAACGCCGTTTGTGAGAGAGAATATGATTTGTGTGTTTGAGAGTTACGCCGGAGATATTGCGTGGCGTCACACCGAGTATCCCGTCCCCGGCACGCCGGTAAGTTCTCTTTGCTTCTCTGTTTATTTAAATATATTATCAACAGCAACAGTAACATTACAAATCACGTGTTATTAAGAGTTATGTTCAAATAAGTCTAAAAATTAGCTTTACTAACTTTAAACTTAATCAGTGAACAAATCGATTCTCTTAATTAGTTTTGTATAAGATTGAGATTTCACCGGGCACCACAATGATTGTTATATGATTTATGAACAAAATTAAAGAAAAAAAGACATCTACTTAATAAGACACTCAAAAAGAAAACAATTCCATAGTGTAAGATAAAGAGATTAATTACGATTGTTTTTAGTTTAGCCGTTACGGGAAGTGAGACCAAAGGTGACGCTTGTGGTACGAATGGTAGCCTCAGTGGGTAACTACGATTACATCATTGATTATGAGTTCCAAACTGATGGGCTTATGAGAGCAAAGGTACTTTCGATTTTTGACTTTATCTTATTTTCACAAAAATAATTTTAAATGATTCCGTTGATATTGAAAATATTTTCTTTTGGTAATAACAACGACAGGTTGGGCTTAGTGGAATCTTGATGGTAAAAGGGACATCGTACGTGAACAAGAACCAAGTGAAGAAAGACAAAGAAGGTAATGAAGAAGAGCTTTATGGCAATATTCTGTCTGAAAATGTAATTGGAGTTATTCACGACCACTACGTCACTTTTTACCTTGACCTCGACGTTGATGGCCCGGACAATTCCTTTCTTAAAGTGAACCTTAAGAGGCAAGAGACGGCGCTAGGTGAATCACCTAGGAAGAGTTACATGAAAGCGGTTAGGAACATTGTGAAAACCGAAAAAGACGGTCAGATCAAGCTTAGCTTGTACGATCCATCAGAATACCACGTCATTAATTCTGGTAAAACCACTCGGGTTGGTAACCCGACGAGTTACAAGATTGTCCCTAGAGCCACAGCAGCTAGTCTGCTTGACCATGATGATCCACCACAGAAGAGAGGAGCTTTTACGAATAACCAAATTTGGGTTACTCCATACAATAAGTCCGAGCAATGGGCTGGTGGTTTGTTCACTTACCAAAGCCATGGTGATGATACTCTTGCGGTTTGGTCCGACAGGTGATTAGTTGCGAAGAATAACCCTTTATGAGTTATATTATAGTTAATCTTCTTATGATTGATTTAGTGTTTTTATTTGGTGTAATGCAGGGACAGAGATATAGAGAATAAGGACATTGTGGTGTGGTACACGCTTGGGTTCCATCACATTCCATGTCAAGAAGATTTCCCAATAATGCCCACGGTTTCTTCAAGTTTCGATTTGAAGCCCGCAAATTTTTTCGAGCGCAATCCAATCCTTAAGGCCGCTCCAAACTTTGAATATGACCTTCCGGTTTGTGGAGCCAAATCTGTTTCTGCTTGATAAGAATGAAGAACCAACGAAAGAATCATCCAAATTTTGGATCTTATAGCACAACTTCAAATAAAGTTACAAGATATTCACTTTGCTATGTGTTCTTGGTGAAATCCCAACTCCTACTACACCAAAACCAGTAAGCGCAAAATAGTATATAACATGTTCAATTCACACCGGAATGTTAATCCAAATTGGAAACTAAAAAAACTCCATCTCCCATATGATTAGTTTCAAAAATAGATTGTGATCAAACTAAATTTAATATTCTCTTCTCCTAGAATCATTACTTTTGTGCATATATTCTCCCCCATTAACAATACAATTTCCCATATGATTAGTTCCAAATGTACAAAGTGCTAGAAGACCTTGATAAGATTTTTTTTGTTTTTGGTTTTGATACCCCTTAAATTTTTAAATTTGATATTTGTTCACTATGTATTCTGGACCCAAGTTAATTAACATTTAACAATTCCTGGGACTTAGTTAGTTAGTTTGATAATGCTTCGGCTTAAAATCTCGAGTTGACATAACATATGCTTCTTGATATCCTAATATTTTGATAGCTTTAGAGCTTACTTTTGTTGTTAATTTCTTGCATATTCATAGCATTTTAGTTTGTTTAAGATTGCATTTGCATCAAGATTGTTATTATTTATTTATTTTCATTCTCTTATTTATCTTCCTGAAATTTGGTCTTTATTTTATGTTTCCTATTGTAAAAATATTATTTTCCAAAATCGCTTTTGTTTCCATAGTTTGTAATATTTGATTTTATTAGTTAG
The DNA here is from genome assembly GCA_905216605.1 of Arabidopsis arenosa. Taxonomy (NCBI): domain Eukaryota; kingdom Viridiplantae; phylum Streptophyta; class Magnoliopsida; order Brassicales; family Brassicaceae; genus Arabidopsis; species Arabidopsis arenosa. The sequence goes on from LR999456.1 coordinate 16,662,338, forward strand.
ATTCATTCTCGTTTTAGTTCATAATTTATAAAAATAAAACTTGGTACTGAAATAAAATAAAAATTGTATTAAAGATGTATATATAAATAGATATTACTAAATATATTATGCACCCATTAAGAAAAAGCTTGGTAAGCGATAAAATATTTTCTATTATATGTAAAAGCTTGGTAAGCGATAAATATTTTAGAGACTTTTGTTCTTGAGAGTTTTTGTCCCACATTTCATTACAAATTCTAAGTGTCGGATCCAATATACACAAATATTGGTATAATAATGTTTGATGATGTACAATTGTACATGGTGTTTCACTGTGTAGGTAGGAACTGTAGGATTGAAGGAGCTTACACTACCAAATCAAAGGTTTTTTTTTCAATCGTATGAATTACAATGGATAATGTTGTAAGTGTTTCTAAATGCTTACACTCTCAAATCTGAAGTTTTTAGTTTTCCAACATTTACCGAGTTAAGTTTGATTGCAAACAAATTTCTGTTTGATGATTTGCCACTGGAAAACTTTGTCAATGTTCATTTCGCACCCGATATACCACTGATCAATGATGTTATATCTTTGATCAATGCTTGGTCTACAAACTCTCTGTCGTACGGTCACAGTCCCGTAAATCATGTTTTCATTGAATGGGTACCTAGTCAGGTTCATCCTTTGGTTGAGCATAATGATGATTGCAGCAATGGAGGGAACGAGACGCGACATTCCGAATCATTTTCGTTCATTTTGAGAAAAAAATTTAATTTCTTTTGAAAAATTTCAAAACTATAGAAATTTATTCACTTATAAAATAATATATGTTTAAAAACAATTTTAAAATACTTGAAAATCGTTGGTTGTTAAACTTTTGGTCCATTGAAGAATTAACATGCATTGAAAAATATTTACTTCTTAAAAACAAAAAAGATTTAGAAAGATATGAGTAGTAAATAGATGCATAAGTTAGTGAAAATATATATATGACGAAGAGTTATAATCAGTGAAATATGAGGCCCCATACAAAACAATTTTTTTTTTGATGGGTTTTATAGAACAAACTAAAACTTGAGACCAAATCTTAAACTTTTAGGAAATGGGGTTTCTTTTTGCAATAGCAAATAGATAAAATTTAACAATTGAGACTATATCTGAAAATTTCAGAAAAATGAGGCATATTATTTGCAATAACTAATAATTTTGAGGCCTAAGTTTGATACTAAAATGCTTAAAAATTCTGGAGGCCCAATACCTTTGTTTTTTTAGAAATGTGTGGCAGGCCGGGCCTGATTATAATTAAAAAAAAACTTATAGTGAACAGAATACAAAACGAAATGTTATGATAAAAAAAAGTTGATATTTTAAAACACTTTTTAAATATAATATTTGTATTGGTACAATATTTTAAAACACTTTTGATGATTGCATCATGAGTTTTAGCGGTTGCAAGGAGTAAGTGGACTCCATATATCCAGTTTATGCAAGTGCCTATATCCTGGAAGTGGAGAAGCTTTGTACGGCTTTTCTCTGGTCGGGACAAGACCTTAACACACCAAATACAAATATGGCATAGAGGGATGTTTGCAGGCCAAAGTAGGAAGGAAGATTAGGTTTAAAGTCACTTGTGGAGGTGAGTTGTTTCAAATTGATCTGGAGGATTGTGTCGGGAACGAACTCTCTATGGGTTCATTGGATTCAAAGGCAGTTAATACGTTGAGGATTGTTTTGGTCATTTAAAGAAAATAAACCTATGGGATCATGGATGTGGAAGAAGCTACTTAAATATCTTTCACAAGCATAAGAGTTTCATATGAAGGAGGTGAAGAGTGGGCTCCAAACCTCTTGTGGCATGATAACTGGTGCTCTCCTGGTCTACTTTATGAGACTCTTGGTGAGAGGGGTTTCATTGATAATTTGATATGGGGATATCCACATATGCAAATGTAGCCTATGCACTTGCTCATCACCGTCATAGGTTCCATCGTCTTCCATTCTTAAACATGATTCAGTTGGAGATTGATAAAATCAAAGACAAAGGGCAATGTGAGGAGGCGGATACTGCTCTGTGGCGACGACCGGACAATAAACAGGTTCTCTTCCTCTAATACTTAGCAACAGATTCGAATTATGGGGTAAACAAAAAAATTGGCACAGGGAAGTCTGGTTTTCGAAATGGTCCCAAAGTTTTCGTTTCTGTTATGACTTGCTGTTCATAATAGATTCACCACATGGGACCGTATGTTGGCTTGGAACAGGGAGTAAAATCATCATGCGTCTTTTGTCAAGACCCAATGGATATTAAACGCGCTCCCTCAGCTTTCTTCATCATTATGCATGTTTCTTAGCTTGTTTTTGCCATTTGCTTCTCATATGTTTTAGGATTAGGATTTCCATATTGCCCTTTATCTACTTGATCTGATTCTCACAGTCTTGAAACACTTTGTGTGAAGTAATTTGGAGCCTTGAGGAGATGAATTAATTAACATAATTTTCTGGAAATGTTCACTGTCTGGACTCTGGATCCAAGTTAATCAACAATCCAGAGACTCAGATTGATAATGCTACTACCTAAATTCCTTGATTTGACATAACAAATGCTTATATCTCATCTAGGAGATATTCAGTCGAAAATAAAGATTTTCATCACTCACTGCTCATAAAACCATCACAAGATATTGACAAAAAAACGGGCTTCTGTTGGATTTATCTATCGACATCATGCGCCTCTTGGGCCTTCATCATTCTTCATAATCATACCATAGTTTTTAGTTTCTACTACGTACCACAAATATTGCACCGTACATATAGCATTGTAGGTTTCTAGGAGTTGACAAATGTTTAGTTCTCCATTTTTCAATCGTCAAAGATAAGATTCCTTATAATTCGTGTACATAACTTTTTCTTTTTATAATTCATGTGGTAGATATTTTATTTCGGGAATGATATTTGTATATCTCTTTATACTGTGAGGTGACGTACTGAATTAAGCTCACTAGTTTCTTTAATTCTATATAATACGATAAAAACTCCTATGATCTTCACTCACTAAAGCAACAACAAAAAAAAAAAAACTGACATGGACCAAAAAAACTTTTTCCGGTTGATTTTTCTCATAGTCACAGCTGGTTTCATCATCTCTTTCACTTCCACTAACTTCCCTCACGCGCCGACGAGGCTTCTTAATTGCACCGACTCTTCTTCTTCACCTCTTTGCGCTTCTAGAAACTTTCTGTTGAACAAACAACAACCAAGACCCAACAATCCTAAACCAAAGACCAAAAACCATGATCACGTCTCCGATACACCAAACCATCCTCTAGACCCACTCACGGTGGTGGAGATTAACAAAGTCCGATCAATACTCTCCTCTCACGCGCTATTCACCTCCGGTACACCACACGCGCTCCACACCGTCGTTCTTGAAGAGCCTGACAAGAATCTTGTACGTCACTGGGAAAAAGGTAACCCACTTCCTCCGAGGAAAGCTTCAGTCATCGCACGTGTTGGCCCCGACACGCACGTGCTCACCGTTGATATCTCTACTGGTCGGGTAGATTCAGAGAATAGCCCGGTTAGGGTTTCGGGTTACCCGATGATGACTATCGAGGAGATGAACGCTATGACTGTTGCACCGTTCGCAAACGCAGATTTCAACCGTACGATCATCTCTCGTGGAATTAATCTAACGGACGTGATTTGTTTCCCAATCTCTTGTGGTTGGTTTGGTAATAAAGAAGAAAACGCGAGGGTTATTAAAAGTCAGTGTTTCTTAACACAAGGAACACCAAACTTCTACATGCGTCCTATCGAAGGTTTAACCATCCTTGTCGATTTAGATACAAAACAAGTGATCGAGATATCCGATACGGGTCGGGCTATACCCATACCCGGTTCAACAAATACTGATTACCGCTTCGGAAAGCTAGCAACCACCGACAAAACCCGACTTCTAAACCCCATATCCATCGAGCAGCCACGTGGTCCAAGCTTCGTAATCGAAGACAACCATCTAGTGAAATGGGCAAATTGGGAATTTCATCTAAAACCTGACCCGAGAGCAGGTGTGGTTATATCACGGGTCAGAGTACACGACCCGGATACTCAAGAGACACGTGACGTGATGTACAAAGGGTTTGTGTCGGAGCTTTTTGTTCCGTACATGGATCCATCGGACGCGTGGTACTTCAAGACTTACATGGACGCAGGCGAGTACGGTTTTGGGTTACAAGCAATGCCACTTGTACCACTTAATGATTGTCCACGAAACGCAGCGTATATGGACGGAGTTTTCGCGGCGGCCGATGGAACACCGTTCGTGAGAGAAAACATGGTTTGTATCTTTGAGAGTTACGCCGGAGATATTGGGTGGCGTCACTCCGAAAGTCCCATCACCGGTATACCGGTAAGTCTTTTTGTTTGTGGGTTTTATTTACATAGAAAAAATTATTAGGATTTAAAAAGGTAAATCTTAAAAGATTGAGTGTGTTTAATGTAAGTAAATTATTATTTGGATTTAGTAGATAAGGGAAGTGAGACCAAAAGTGACGCTAGTGGTACGAATGGCAGCTTCGGTAGGTAACTATGATTACATCATTGATTACGAGTTCCAAACTGATGGGCTTATAAAAGCTAAGGTAATTTTCTACTTTATATCATTTCTAAAATATAAAAGATTCCATACGATTCCGTGGGATAATGAATATTCGTTTTTTTGTCACTAACTAATGTAAGTGATAATGACAGGTTGGGCTTAGTGGAATACTAATGGTGAAAGGGACAACATATCAAAACAAGAACCAAGTGGAGAAAGACAGAGAAGGTAATGAAGAAGAGCTTCACGGCACGCTTCTGTCTGAAAATGTAATCGGAGTAATTCACGATCACTACGTCACTTTTTACCTTGATCTCGACGTCGATGGCCCGGACAATTCATTTGTTAAAGTGAACCTCAAGAGGCAAGAGACCGAGCCAGGTGAGTCGCCAAGGAAAAGTTACCTGAAAGCTGTTAGGAACATTGCGAAAACCGAAAAAGATGGTCAGATCAAGCTAAGCTTGTATGATCCATCGGAATTCCACGTCATCAACTCTGGTAAAACCACTCGGGTTGGGAACCCAACGGGTTATAAGGTCGTTCCTAGAACTACGGCAGCTAGTCTACTTGACCATGATGATCCACCGCAGAAGAGAGGAGCTTTTACTAATAACCAAATTTGGGTTACTCCATACAATAAGTCCGAGCAATGGGCTGGTGGTTTGTTCACTTACCAAAGCCATGGTGATGATACTCTTGCAGTTTGGTCAGAAAGGTGATTATATTAATTCCAAAATAATAATTATTAGTTATATATATAGTGAAGATTCGATTTTTATATTTGATGAATCTTTGGTGCGATACAGGGATAGAGACATAGAGAACAAGGACATAGTTGTGTGGTACACACTTGGCTTCCATCACATTCCATGTCAAGAAGATTTTCCGATAATGCCCACGGTTTCTTCGAGTTTCGATTTGAAGCCCGTTAATTTTTTCGAGCGCAATCCAATCCTTAGGGCCGCTCCAAACTTTGAACATGACCTCCCAGTTTGTGGAGTTCAATCTGTTTCTGCTTGAGAAGAGTGGAGTACGAAATAAAGAAATAGCCACTTTTGGATCTTCCATAATTTGTGATACTCTTAAGGTACACAATGTAGTTTGTGGCCTTAAAACGGGTACTTAGATGTATAAATGTAAATGCTTTTGTATATGTGTATAAACGCGAGTCCATACATGTGGATTATGTATGAGTATAACTCTTTTCGAAAATAAGAACTTATATCTTATTTTATGGAATTGTTACGACGAAAAAAAATACACTATCTTGTTTCTGTCTCGGTAACTTTCACTATAAAAGAATCTGCTTACAACAATTTTTTGTTACTGCTGTTGTTGATTTTTCCGGAGTCAAGTTTAACCGATACAAATATCGCGATTCTTCGTCTTCCAGAAGATGATTTCAAAGCTGACTTCAAGAATTATTTTCTGCCATTCAATTTTATCGCTAGACACAGCCGGAACCGGTCTATTACGAAGATGGCAAACTAGTACTATATGCTGAATTTTGTTTTTGCCAACAATCATGATCATGAGTTAAGACATCGTTAATTTGATACTAAACTAGATGGGAACAAACACTTGGCGCATTGAGAGCTTAATCTGGAGTTATAGACGATTTTAGACAATCTAAAAAGTGTTTACATGATAATGTATAATAAAGTACAAAATATTTCAGTTTTGAGCTTAAACTACATTAAAATATGAAATTTAACAAACTATGAATTATATAGGTGTCGTCAATATGGAATTCATAAAATCAAATTCAATTTAAATGAACCATCTGATTCTAGTGCTTAGAAAATAATGGTCACGATCAACATATGCGTAGTGCCTACGGTGCCTACGCAGCCAATTCCTAGCCATTAATATATCAGGTTTTGGTTAAAAAAAAATCGGTGGTGATCAATTTTTCCTCACATGTGTATGTTACCTAAAACTTTCCAACACTTACAAAATTTTATGAAAACTTTCAAATTTCTTATTGGTTTTGAAAATTTGGTAAGTTGTAGGAAAATGTAAGGTTTTTTAGATTTTTCTGGTGAGTTCAAGATAAACAAAAACTTTTGTAAGTTCGTTCAAGCTTGTGACAAAGATGTCACATGGCTTATCGAATCATTGTTTGTTACATATGCTTACACATAAATGTTACTCGCTAGGAGGTCCTTATCTCACCTAATAATGTTAACATTTAGAGGAAAATTTGGTAAGTATTGTACTGATTTACGTTATCATGCATATTCACCAGCCATCATGATTTAATATAGAAAACAAATCCATGATTATCATCTACACATTATTTGGGATGATGATAAGTAGTTTTATATCTTCTATTTGGTTTTTTTTAGCAATTATCGAGATAGAACCACACCATGTTAGTTATGCAAGTCAGATTGAACAAAACTCTGAATGATAAAAAAATAACACCAGAAATACATTAAACTTTTACCCCAAATAACAAGTACTAATTTTATTTTTATAGTATAAGATTTGCAAAATGTAACAATCTTCACCTCTACAGGTAAAGATTTGAATCGGACAACCTCGGAATGGGCAAGGCAACGAGAGGGGTCTTGAGCTTCAAGACAATACCAAACTTCTCTGTCAAATCCAACATGTGGCCTTCCGGTATCTTCCAATCGAACGAATGCAATAGTGTTGCGAGAGTGTACAAAACCATCCTCTCGGCGAGTGCTATGCCAGCGCAAATTCTCCGGCCCGATCCAAATGGAAAATAGCTATAATTGGCTCCAGTGAAATCACAAGAGTTGTTATCAAGAAACCTTTCAGGACGAAACTCAGTTGGATTCTCCCACGCATTTGGGTCTCTCTGAATAGACCAAACATTGACGAAGATCTTAGTGTCTTTAGGGATGGTGTAGCCGCCCACCAAGGCGGTTTCAGCCGGACGATGAGGGACTAACAAAGGAAGGGTTGGGTGAAGCCTAAGTGTTTCTTTCATAATGGCTAATATGTAAGGAAGTCTTGTGATGTGTGATTCTTCAACAATGTTGTCTTTGCCTACAACTTCGTCTAGCTCTTGTTGTGCTCTCTTTATCAGCTCCGGGTTGCTCATTAGCTCGGCCATCGCAAACTCTATCGTGTTCGTCGATGTGTCTGTGCCACCAACCACCATATCCTTCATACACAAACAATATACATTAATGATCAAATCACTTTTCATAACCAAATAAATACCTACAATCTCAATTTATATCCTATTAACCCTTTGACAAATATTTATATCCTAACCCTTTGATAAATATTTATATCCTTACCCATTTACAAATACTTATATCCAAAAATTATGAAACTAAAAGCATTAATTAATCACCGTGAGTACGGCTTTGACATGATTAATGGTGATGGGAACCTCCGAGTCACCTTCTTGATTCTTTAACTTCATCAAATATTGCAAGAAGTCTTTGCATTCACCATCATCATCATCTCTTCCTCTTAACGGTTTCATCTGCTCGATGGCTCGATCAAGTACCGCATCGAGCTCTCCGGCACACACACGCATCCTCTTCACAAGCCCTTGAAGATCAAATCTCGCTAGCCACGGGAAAAAGTCCGAAACATTAGGCTCACTCAAAAGTCCAGTTAACTCAGAGATAACTCCCTTAAACTCTTTTCCAACACTCTCCATATCCTCTGCTTTCACCGACCCTCCCCATAACATATTCATCGTTAGATTCATCATCGTCAAAAACAATTGATCTCCAACTTTAACCGGTGATTCTTTTTGACTTTGCTCGTATAGATATATTGTTCGTTCCCGGACTTCTTTGCGTCGGAGCTCGTAAAAAGAATCCAAAGTTTTGCGGCTAAGGAGTTTGAGGACGCATATTTTTCTAAGCTGTCTCCATTCGGCGCCATATGGTGTCCAAACGATGTCTATACCTCCATAGGTAGCAGCTCGGCCAGTGAGAGGGACGTCTCGGTTTGAGAAATTGATGTCTTGATCTTTCAAGATCTCTCGAGCCAGCGATGGAGAGTTGACCACGATGGTTAGTTTTGAGCCAAGATTGAGTTTAAAGATTGGACCGTGACTTTGAGCGAGGTTTGCGAAGTAGGTGTGAAGGTCCGGGTCAAGAAACGGGAGGTTCCCGACTATAGGTAACCCTCGTGGTCCAGGCGGTAGAGGCAGTTGCGTCGAGCGTTTGAAGACGTACCATAGAATCGAGAAGATAGCGGTGAGAATGAGAATTGCGTAAGGAGTGAGATTGATTGTGTTGTCGGGGAAGAGATTTGAAATCGGAGACATATTTGATTAATGTTTTGAATAATAAATTTTGAGATCGATGAGAGGAAAGTGTTTTGTTAATTATTTCATCTTTTTATTATTATTTTGGATCAGAACTTAGAAATTATCCATCTTTATTTTTACTATATACTAGTATAAATTAATAATAGATAATAAGGGAATCCGATCATGTGACGGTCTCATGCTGATAACTTCTGAGCGGATGTGAGAGCAACTCTATCATCAGTGGTTTCTTCTCCATGAGAAATCCATATTAAAAACAAATCGAAAATAAATAAAAAAAAAATTTTAACAAAAAAAGCTGAGAAACATAAGCACTTTCTCTCATACACATGTCACTCTTATATTGGTTTAACAATTTCTTTTAAAAATTAATTACTCTATAATTTATGAGATGAATAATTTGATATTTTGTCAACATTTTGATATTTTGATAAATAATGTGTTATCTTTTGTCATTATTTACAAAATGTCTAATGTAATTAAAATCTATTTGATAAAATGATGTGTAATTTTAATCATATTGTTTTACAAAATGTCTGATATAGTTAACTAAATGATATGTTTAAAATTTAATATAAAGTTTTTATTAAAATATTAATTTTATGTGGATGAGATATTCATAGGATATCTCACTAATGGAGGTAACATTGTAGTATAAGTTTCAATATTATATGGTTGAGATACCTTGTGGCGTATCTCACCAATGAAGATGCTCTGATACTTTCCAATGTTTTTGAAATACTTTTCTTTGTTTTTTTCTAAGAAAATTGGATACCATTTTTTTTTTTTTTGATTGCATCATTTTGGAACATCTAAAGTTCTAAAAATAAATAAAACTAATAATTTAAGGGGAAAAAGTAGGCTCCGCCAACTTTTTAAATTGTACAACGAAAATTCATTTTCGATGGCTTGTAACTTTACTATGCATGGGACCAGTTTGCGGAGGTTTTGAGACCAAAAGACCTAAACTTTCTCAAGTTTTAAAACTCATAGTTGAACACAAATTTCAAGATGGATAGAATATAATTGATGACTTTTTGTGCTTTTACGTGAATGTTAATGAGACTCCTAAAAATTTGCTCGTTAAGCTTATAAATTTTTCAAAATCTTATTTGTTGTATGACCTCATTAAATTCCCTAAAATTCAAACCCAAAAAAAACCATAAGAAGAAGGGTTAGAGGACTTGAAAGCCTTTTCGTCGGGATTATCAATTTATCATCATCGATCCAAAAACTATTCTTACTGTCTTCATTTGGGTGGAGCTTCTCTATGTCATGTGATGTTTCTTTGCAGGAGTTTGAAGTAATAATATTCGCCTTCCCCAAGTATGTAGAAGCTACATTGGTTGTAGAGGGGAGGGGGGAGTTAGATTTTGATTTTTTTCTTCTCTATACTAAATATGCCGACACAATATTATTAGCGATCATGTGACAAAAAAAATTTAAGCTTCTATAGTTTTTCATTTAATTTTACAAGGTTATTAAACACTACGGAAACAGTCAATTTGCGTGAAAAACATCTCAAATTTGCAATAAAATTGCAGGGCATTTGTTACAAATATCAGTTTTCTCACAAATTTGCGAAGGATATATAGAGTTTTTGTTGCAAATTTGAAAAGGATTTTCGAGGAGCATATGAAGTGATTATGTAAAATTTTACGAAACTTTGATAAGTGGTGGTACTGAGATGCGTCATATTCATTATCCATTATAATACAATCAATAAAGAAGATCTTTGATTATTTAATCTAGAACGACACGTTCCACGCATCATATGAGTTCTAGGATCAAACAAAATTGGAACGAAAAACAAAACTGATATTTAAAAACATTTAAGTAAAATAAGTGGTCCTAGTTCAATAATGTTGCTGTTTATGGAAACGATGTTTGAATTTCATTACAAAACTTATGACGATTAATTAAAAAAGTTCAAAATATAACACACTTTTACCTAAAAAACGTATATTATAAAAATGGCCGACATAACAATCTTTTTCCTTTTTAAGAAAACTATAAAGATTTTAGCCTTTATAAATAAAGATTCGAATTGGACAACCTTGGAATGGGCAAGGCAACAAGAGGGGTCTTGAGCTTCAAGACAATCCCAAACTTCTCTTCCAAATCCAACACGTGTCCATCCGGAATCTTCCAATCGAACGAATACAATAGCGTCGCGAGAGTATACAAAACCATCCTCTCGGCGAGTGCTACACCAACACAAATTCTCCGTCCCGATCCAAATGGAAGAAAGCTATGATCAGTTCCAGTGAAATCACAAGACTTCTTATCAAGAAACCTCTCGGGACGAAACTCAGTCGGATTCTCCCACACATTTGGGTCTCTCTGAATACCCCAAACATTGATGAAGATCTTAGTGTTTTTAGGGATGGTGTAGCCGCCGACCAGTGCGGTTTCGGACGGACGGTGAGGGACTAGCAGAGGAGTGGTTGGATAAAGTCTAAGTGTTTCTTTCATAATGGCTAACAAGAAAGGCAATCTAGTGATGTGTGATTCTTCAACAATGTTGTCTTTGCCTACAACTTCGTCTAGCTCTTGTTGTGCTCTCTTCATCAACTCCGGGTTTCTTATTAGTTCGGCCATTGCAAACTCTATCGTGTTGGTTGTTGTATCTGTACCACCAACTACCATATCCTTCATATATATAACAAACATATAAATTAAGTCAGTACTTCTCATGAAAAAATAAAAATAATAGAAATTTTGCATGATTTTAAGTTTTTAACAATCGAAATATATAATTGTGAAAATACTAACGAAAAAATATAATTGTGATACCATCAATTTTTTTTCTCAATTTCCAGAAATATGCTATCCTCCTAAGTTTAATTATATTCTAAAAGTTTTAAATTAGAACCATTTCATTACCACAAGTACGGCTTTGACATGGTTAACCGTAATGGGAAGCTCCGAGTCAGCTTCTTGGTCCTTTAACTTCATCAAATGTTGCAAAAAGTCTTTACATTCACCATCATCACCATCCCTACTTCTTAGTCGATGCATCTGCTCGATGGCTCGATCAAGTATTGCATCGAGCTCTCGAGCATACATATGCATCTTCTTCACAAGTCCTTGAAGATCGAATCTCGCTAACCATGGGAAAAAATCAGAAACATTAGGCTCTCCCAAAAGCCTAGTTATTTCAGAAATCACTCCTTTAAACTCTGTTCCAACACTCTCCATTTCCTCTGCTTTAACCGAACCTCCCCATAACATATTCATTGTTAGATTTATCATCGTCAAAAAGACCTGATCTCCAACATTCACCGGTGATTCTTGACCTTGCTGGTACAAATATCTCGTTCTTTCCCGGATTTCTTTACGTCGAAGCTCGTAGAAAGAATCCAACGTTCTGCGGCTAAGAAGCTTGAGAACGCAAACTTTTCTAAGCATTCTCCATTCGGCACCGTATGGTAACCAAACGAGGTCGAGACCGCCATAGGTAACGGCTCGGGCCGTGAGAGGGACGTCATGGTTTGAGAAATTGATATCTTGATCTTTAAAGATCTCTCTAGCCAGCGATGGAGAGTTGACCACGACGGTTAGTTTAGAGCCTAGATTGAGTTTGAAGATTGGACCATGATTTTGAGCGAGTTTTGTGAAGTAGGTGTGAAGGTCCGGGTCAAGAAAGGGAAGGTTTCCGACAATAGGTAGCCCTCGCGGTCCAGGTGGTAGAGGTGGTTGCGGCGAGCGTTTAAGAAGGTACCATAGAACCGAGAAGATAGCGATGAAAAGGAGAAGTGCGTAAGGTATGACAATGGTTGTGTTGTCGGTGAAGAGATTTGAAATCAGAGACATTTTTGCCAAGTGTTTGGTAGAAGACTAGAAGTTATGAGATTGAAGTTGTTGTCCCTAAAATAGTATTTTATAAGGTTACAACGTACACCATCATTGATCGTCATTGTTAATATATAGTAATACAATAATAGGGAAAGCCAAGTCTAAGTGGAGACTCAAGGGTCTTAAGATAATAAGATGATAACATTTAAGTGGATGGTATACTTTTTCATTGTTTTTCTTTTAGCGAAATATTAATTGTAAATAGTTTTTAGTCATGAAAATATCTCCCAAATTTGAAGCCACTAGGAAAGAAAAAAAAATAATTATCCTTCTGGACCTCAAGAAAAGAGAGTTTGTGTAGTAAGATTGATTGATAGACTATATCACGATCTTAAGGAACTAAAAAACAATCGTCATAATTTTTTTTGTGTACATCGTAAATACAATAACTTAAGGGTGTTGGAGCAAAATATATATCACCAAAACCATACGTGGGTTAGTGCTATACCGGCGCGTATACTGCCACCTCTATGACGTTTTGCTGAAAACTATACCGGCGCGTAATTTATTGGTTTTAAGTCTTTTGACGGTGGCAGCAGACCCCACACCCTTATACGTGGGTTTGATGCTGTGGAGGGAAATTAGTCAAACTCCTTTTATATATAAAGGCATTTGGAAGTTTGTATACTCCCTCCGTTTCGTTTTAGTTGTCGTTTAAGGTTTTCTCACACATATTAAGAAAAACATTAAATTTTCTGTTTTACCCTTTATTAATATATTTTATAAAAAATTCATTGGCCGAAACATTAAAACAGTAGGGATAAAACTGGAATTTTCACAAAATATTTGCATCGAAAACCTAAAACGACAACTATTATGAAACAAAATTTTAACTCTAAAACGACAAGTAAAACGAAACGGAAGGAGTATGAATCAGTGTAGTTTTCAGCAAAACAGTATATAACTTTGAAAATTTTCATGAAATCACTTGGATATGTGGACATAGTCCATGTCTCAAACACATATGACATCATGCATGTATAGTACTAAAAATAAAAAATATAGGTGAAACTCATCATTTATGTATACATAAAGGCAACATTAGACACCCTCACATTGTACAGCTTCAATTCATACATATACATTACATAAGTTCACATAAACAAAAAGAACAATTATTTTTCTCCTTATACTTAAACATAAAGACTTGGATCAGAAAACCTTAGCACGGGTGTTGCAACAAGTGGATTCTTCAACTTCAACACAATCCCAAACTTCTCCTCGAGCTTCACTTTCTCTCCTTCCACAATTTTCCAATCAAAAGAATGCAAAAACGTCGCGAGATTGTAAAGAACAATTCTATCTGCCATGGCCATCCCCGTACAAATTCTCCGGCCAGATCCAAACGGGAAATACCTATAGTCATTACCACTAAAGTCATAACTTTTATCAAGAAACCTATCCGGATTAAACTCTAATGGATTCTCCCATACGTTCGGATTTCTATGAATCGCCCACACATTGATGAAAACCTTAGAATCTTTAGGGATTGTGTAGCCGCCTATAACCGTGGTTTCAGATGGCCGGCGAGGAATAAGGAGAGGAAGAGTTGGGTGAAGCCTTAGGGTTTCTTTCATAATGGAGAGAATGTATGGAAGTTTAGTGATATGTGATTCTTCGACGATGTTGTTTTTTCCCACAACTTTGTCGAGCTCTTGTTGAGCTCTCTTCATGATCTCTGGTTTGTTAATAACCTCTGCCATTGCGAACTCTATTGTGTTCAAACATGTGTCCGTACCACCAAGTACCATGTCCTAGTTAATCAAGAAACATACAAAGTTAACAATCTATACAACCAAAAGTGTGTTACAACAACATTGTTTCAAGAGTAAATTTTATTTTAATCAATGTCAAAAGACTCAAACCACTCAGACCGATCTATAAATATTTTATTAAAAAAAAAAAACATTTACCAGGAGCAAGGCCTTGACATGGTTCATGGACAAAGGTGTCTTCTCATCCTCATCTTTCACTTTCAACAAGACCTGCAAAAAATCTTCACCGTTCCTTTCACTTCCCTTATCCATTTGCACCCGTTGATTTATAATCCGGTCAAACATCCGGTCCATCCTCTGAGCCGGTCCACGCGAACGCTTAACCAAACCTTGAAGATCAAACCGGCTCAAAACCGGAAAAAAGTCAGAGACATTCGGCTTTCCCGCAATATCAATGATCTCTCTCACCAACTCCAAGAACTCAGCTCCAACACTCTCTCTTTCCTCGCCGTCCGCAACTGTTGCTCCCCACAACATTTGAGTCACCACATTCAATATAGTCACAAATATCTGTTCTTCAAGGTTCACCGAAGATCCGGTCCGCGCCTGGTCTGCCAAATACCGGACCGTTTTCCGGGTCTCGCGGCAACGAAGTGAATTGAAAGCATTTGAATCCAAATTTGCATTGCTTAACAATCTATTAATGCAGATTTTTCTCAGCATTCGCCATTCCGGCCTGTACGGTGACCAGACAATGTCTATGCCACCGTACGTGCTGATTGGACCCACGACAGGAATGTCGTGGTTCGCGAAAATGACGTCATTGGTTCTTAGAATCTCGCGTGTGGCTTCAGATGAAGTGATTACAATGGTTAGCTTAGCACCGAGCCAGAGTTTGAGAACGGGACCATGTTTTTGAGCGAGTTTGTGAAAGTAAGTATGAAGCTCCGGGTGGAGGAATGGGAGGTTTCCGACGATAGGAAGACCCCGAGGTCCCGGCGGTAACGGTGGAAACCACCTTTTGGATTTGGCGTAAAGCCAGATATACCAAAATATAGAGGATCCGACGATCGCAGCTATAACATAGTCGAAATGGTCGCTTTGACTTTGGATCGTAAGAAACTGAAAAATTCTCTCATTGTTTCTTGGTTACGTAGAAACAGAAGTATCTGTAAGAAATATTTTTTTTAGTTATTGTAATGTTTTTTTAGTTATTGTAATGTTTTTTCTTTCTTTTTGTATCAAATTTCGACATGAACCTGAGACTATATAGATGCTTGGTTCCGAGATGATCACTAGTACTCCCTCCGTTTCACAAAGAGTGTCGTTTTAAGGTTTTATTTTTGTTTCACAAAGAGTGTCGTTTTAGGTTTTCAATGCAAAATTTAATGATTTTTTATGTTTTATGACTATTAGTATTCTGCAGATTGTTTTACTATTGGGCAGATTGTGTTTAAGTATATAGGTAATGATGTTTTTGTTTAGAAAAAATAAAAAATTTAATGTTTTCTTAATCTGTGTGCAAAACTCTAAAACGACACTCTTTGTGAAACAGAGGGAGTATAGTTTTATTAGGTTTTTGGTCAATGGTACTACTCAATATTTAGTTTATTGTATTATGTGGTATTTGAATTAGTAATTATTGCACATGGAAACATGTGTATGATTATGTACTAATTAAGTTTTTAACTTTTTAGATTACGAGACTATTTCAAACTCCTAGTGGTAGTAGGATGCTCATACCACACTTTATTTTATTGTTGCTCACTTATTAATTTATAGTAGTAATTAGTGCACATGAAAAGATATGTTAGATTAGTGCGAATTAAGTATTTAAATTAAGAGACTATTTCAAACTCCTAGGAGTGGGGTGCCATAACACTTAAGTATTTAAAAAATTGTCCACCTTTTCAATTATTATCGCATGAATAATTCATTCTTAATTATGCAATATCAAAATGTTACTTTCAGTTGCTCTACTGAAATAAGAATTTATACAAACAATCAATCAGAAAATTTTATCCAGAAAAAATAGTCAAAGGACGAAGAAGTAGATGTATTAGAAATAACTTGGAAAGCAAAATATTTATTTTGGGGACCGAGTATTGTAAGCAAAATGTCTATGAAACCCGTAAAGCTTAAATAAAAAGACTTGTAGAACAAGATAATATTATAGTATATTTCTATTATTAATGTAATTGTTTGATGTGTTGGATTTAGATTAGGATACTTTACATATGCGGTGTTAGCAATATATCAATGTTAATCACTATATATATGTGGGGGCTGAGAAGTCTAAAGGAAGCAAATGATGTGAGTTGTTTGAAGTTGGTGTGGAGAATCCTTTCAAATAAATCATCACTGTGGGTAAAATGGATCGATACATATTTACTAAGGGGAAAATCATTATGGACAGTGAAACAGAGCACAAGCATGGGATCCTGGATTTGGAAAAAAATCCTAAAATACAGAGAAGTGGCAAAATCTTTTAGCAAGGTTAATGTGGGTAATGGAAACTCTGTTTCCTTTTGGTTTGATAATTGGTCGACGCTTGGGAGGTTAATTGATATTGCAGGTGAACGGGGATTCATTGATCTTGGGATAGCTAAAGAATCATCAGTGGCAGAGGCTTGGACTCGGAGACGTCGTAGGCAGCACCGAGTTGACCTTTTAAATGACATCGAAGAGACACTGGATTTACAAAGGCAACAACGCAGGGAAGAGGATGACATTGTGCTGTGGAAAGGCAAAAATGATGTTTATAAAGAAAGGTTCTCTACCAAAGATACATGGAATCAGATCAGAGCTGCCTCTCCCATGGTCTCTTGGCACAAAGAGGTATGGTTTGTTCACGCTACTCCGAAATATGCGTTCTGTACTTGGCTGGCGATTCATGACAGGCTTTCCACGGGTGACCACATGGTTAAATGGAACAGAAGTGTTTCGGGCAACTGTGTTTTCTGCAGCAACTCCGAATCTCGCGACCACCTATTTTTTTCTTGCAGCTATGCTTCTGCAGTCTGGGCTGCACTCGTAAAAGGACTATGGAAGTCAAGGCTCACGTCAAACTGGCCTCAGATTCTAGCTCACATCTCAGCTCAATCTCAGGATCATGTAGAACTCTTCTTACTTCGGTATGTACTGCAAGCTACAATCTACACAATTTGGCGAGAGCGAAACAGTCGGCGACATGGAGAGACACCAAACAGTCCAGCAACTCTGATCGGATGGGTTGATAAACAGGTCCGAAATCAAATCACTACCATCAGACATATGGGGGACAGGAGGTTCGAAAAGGCGTTCCAAGTTTGGCTCCGAGCTCGAGCTTGATCGGTTTTCTAAACATTTTCTCAAACTTATTTAAAATTTCAGATTGTGGATTCAAATTTTTCTTTCGATAACTCATTGCACTAGTTGTAAAAACGTTATTTTCTTTAAATATAATTTAATATTACATTCAAAAAAAAAAAAAAAATCACTATATATATGTATTGATCCAGATTGGGATATTACTCTTGCAAGTTTGATGGGAGGAGTCGGAAGCAGCGATAGGGACATTCTAATACGTCTTTGTTTCCAAGTCACGATTTATTTTGTTTGGAGGGAGAGAAACGGTCGGATACATGGAGGAACCTATTGCTTAGCGAACCATGTGGTGAAACTCATTGACAAACAAATACGGAATAGGATTGTATCTCTCAAATACGTTCAAAAGCCGCGAATCCGTCTTGCTAGCCAGTAGATACCATTGTACATAAGTGCTTCCACTTGATTAATAAATTACACATTCAAACAAAAAAAAAAAATTGGCATTAATCAAGCTTACAACTTATCGTTATTCAGGTTTTTGATTTGCATATTAGAAGTGCAAGATTGTATGGATACGATACTCATTGGGTATCCGTATCTTGATGAATTGGATCGTCTCACAAAAATTTTCATTTTAAAAATAATTTTTTTTAATAAAGAAATTCACTTGGAACTCTACCATTGGACAATGAAAAATTTAAGAATTCTAACACAAACTCTAAACTTTGAAATTAAAAGAATTTAAAATTTCAAAAAATTGTAAAAACTTTTTGTGGGACTCTACCATTGGAGATGGTCTAAGGCACTTGAAAGTGTATATGATTTGATGACTTGTTTAGCCGTAAAATAGGAATTAGTGTAGTTTTCAACAAAACAGCATATAATTATAACATTATTGGAAATTTTCATGAAATCACTTGGATATGTAGACATATATAGTCCATTTCTTAAACACATATGACATTTATGTATACATAAGACGACATTAGACACCGTCACTTTTTTTTTTTTTTAAATACCAATTTATATATATTAAAACGATTACAAGCAAGAACATAGCAAATTTTACAACCAGAAAGTGATCAGACCATACCAACTTACCAGAACCAAGTTTGAAACACTTCAAACCAAGTTTATATTATACATAAAGAGCTATTATTATCTTATGAACATATTATATAAGTTCACATAAACAAAGAGAGCAATTATTTCTTCTTTTACTTGTCATAAACTTAAACATAAAGATTTGGATCAGATAACCTTAGCACGGGTGTTGCAACAAGTGGGTTCTTCAACTTCAACACAACACCAAACTTCACGTCGAGCTTCACTTTCTCTCCTTCCCCAATTTTCCAATCAAAATAATGCAAAAACGTCGCGAGATTGTAAAGAACAACTCTATCTGCCATGGCAATTCCCGGACAAATTCTCCGGCCAGATCCAAACGGGAAATAACTATAGTCATTACCACTAAAGTCATAAGATTTATCAAGAAACCTATCCGGATTAAACTCCAATGGATTCTCCCATACGTTCGGATTTCTATGAATCGCCCACACATTGATGAAAACCTTAGAATCTTTAGGGATTGTGTAGCCACCTATAACCCTGGTTTCAGATGGGCGTCGAGGAACAAGAAGAGGAAGAGTTGGGTAAAGCCTTAGGGTTTCTTTCATAATGGCGAGAATGTATGGAAGTTTAGTGATATGTGATTCTTCGACGATGTTGTTTTTCCCCACAACTTTGTCGAGCTCTTGTTGAGCTCTCTTCATGATCTCTGGTTTGTTAATAACCTCTGCCATTGCGAACTCTATTGTGTTCAAACATGTGTCTGTACCACCAAGTACCATGTCCTAGTTAATTAATCAAGAAACATACAAAGTTAACAATCTATACAACCAAAAAATTGTGTTACAACAATATTGTTTGAGAAGTAAATTTTATTTTAATCAATGTCAAAAGACTCGAACCATTTAAACGGATCGATAATTCTTTTTATCAATGAAAACAAGAGAAGAAATATATGAGTTTAAAAAGGAAAGAAAGAAAGTAATTTTCTAAATAGCCAAAATGGATCAAAATTTTGGTTGTAAAACCATTAACATGTAGGGTTTTTTTTTTCTCATGTGATTCAATAAACAGTGTAGTATCATATTGTAAAAATTATAATTACCAGGACCAAGGCCTTGACAAGGTTCATGGACAAAGGTGTCTTCTCATCCTCATCTTTAATATTCAACAAGACCTGCAAAAAATCTTCACCGTTCCTTTCACTTCCCTTATCCATTTTCACCCGTTGATTTATAATCCGGTCAAACATCCGGTCCATCCTCTGAGCCAGTCCACGCGAACGCTTAACCAAACCCTGAAGATCAAACCGGCTCAAAACCGGAAAAAAGTCAGAGACATTCGGCTTTCCCGCAATATCAATGGTCTCGCTCACCAACTCCAAGAACTCAGCTCCAACACTCTCTCTTTCCTCGCCGTCCGCAACCGTTGCTCCCCATAACATTTGAGTGACCACATTCATTATAGTCACAAATATCTGTCCTCCAAGGTTAACCGAAGACCCAGTCCGAGCCCGGTCTGCCAAATACCGGACCGTTTTCCGAGTCTCGCGGCAACGAAGTGAATTGAAAGCAGTTGAATCCAACGTTGCATTGCTTAACAATTTAGTCATGCAGATTTTTCTCAGCATTCGCCAATTAGGCCCGTACGGTGACCAGACAATGTCTATGCCACCGTACGTGCTGATCGGACCCACGGCAGGAATGTCGTGGTTCGCAAAAATGACGTCATTGGTTCTTAGAATCTCGCGTGTGGCTTCAGATGAAGTGATTACGATGGTTAGCTTAGCACCGAGCCAGAGTTTGAGAACGGGACCGTGTTTTTGAGCGAGCTTGTGAAAGTAAGTATGAAGCTCCGGGTGGAGGAATGGGAGGTTTCCGACGATAGGAAGACCCCGAGGTCCCGGTGGTAACGATGGAAACCACCTTTTGGATTTGGCGTAAAGCCAGATATACAAAAATATAGAGGATCCAACGATCGCAGCTATAACATAATCGAAGTGGTCGCTGAGACTTTGGATCGTAAAGAAACTGAAAAGTTCTCTCATTGTTTGTTTATGTAGAAACAGAAGTATCTGGAAGAAAAAAATTTCTTTTAATTACTGCAATGTTGTTTTCTTTCTTTTTGTATCAAATTTCTACATGAAGCAGAGACTATATAGAATTATAGATGCTTGGTTCCTAGATGACCACTAGTATAGTTTTATTAGGTTTTTGTTCAATGGTACTACTCAATAGTAGTTGTATCAATTTATTAACACTTTTCGTTTGATATTTTTTTCTTAAATTTTTTTTTGAAATATTTCCCCCGCGACATCGCAAGGGGTTTGTGAAATAAATTGTCAAACAAAAAATTTAACAATAAATCAAAATATTTTTTACGAAATTATGATAAAGAAACAACCCTCAAAAGCATTTCTTAAGATTTATCTTATTATTAAAAAACATTGTAGTGAAAAATGCGATCATAAGTAAAAACAAATATCAAACGAAGAGTATAATGAGTAGACGCAATTTTTGCATTTGTTAAACAATTATAAACATAATTATATAAATATATTCAACAAAAATTATGATAGAAATACGCAATATTTTAAATTGTGTTATATTAAAGAGAGACAATCTCCGGAAAAAATTAAACAAATAACCAAAATTGATAGTTATTTAGAAAAAAAATTAATGTTATAAATAACAAAGTATATACATGAGTATAAGATAGTGAAAGAATAAAACTTAATATGAAAAAGCATCAAACAAAAAATAATAATAAATATACACAAATTTTTTAAGAAAAAAAAAAAAATATATATATAGTTAAAAAAGGCATGAAAGTTTAAATAGAAAAAACTGTTTGTAAAAGATAAAATTAGTGGAACGAAGCATTTGTGATGAAAAAACACAAATAAATCATGGTGATAAGATATAACTCTAAATGAACAAATATAATTTTAATTAATGCTCTTAATTTTTCATAAAGAGAAAATGTTGCAACGGTTCATAAATATATCAGAAGTTGTAATAGTTCATCAAATAAACTAAATGTTGCAACAGTTCATCAAATATACCAACTGTTGCAATAGTTCATCAAATAAACCAAATGTTATAACAGTTCGTTAAATAAGTCAAAATGTTAATTGATTCGTCAAATAAACTAAATTTTACTATGTTTAATTAAATATGTTAGCATTAGTTTATTTAAATATATTTTAGTAATTGATTTTTTTAAGTTATAAAGATATAAATCATTAAATTTGGTTTGACTTTTTGAAAAAATGACCAAGTTCGATGAAATTTTTTTTAACATTTTGAAAAAATAATTTTAAAAATAGCTATTTCGGACATAACGTTCAATTTCCGTTTATCAGACGGTAACGGAGTTACCTTTCCGTTGACAGTCTGCGTTGAACCAAACGACGTCCAAGATTTACATTAACAACCTACCACCTCTCACAAACTTACACTTCTATATATTTTACTTGGTAAATAATGTATTCTTTTATTTCAAGAAAGTATTCATATTCTTCTAAGCTTCCTTTATATATTGAGTTATTAACATATACTCTCTCTGTTTCACAAAGAGTGTCGTTTTAGAGTTTTGCACACAGATTAAGAAAACATTAAATTTTTTGTTTTTTCTAAACAAAAATATCATTACCTATATACTTAAACACAATCTGCCCAATAGTAAAACAATCTGCAGAATACTAATAGTCATAAAACATAAAAAATCATTAAATTTTGCATTGAAAACCTAAAACGACACTCTTTGTGAAACAAAAATAAAACCTTAAAACGACACTCTTTGTGAAACGGAGGGAGTACAAATCACCATGTCCCCGATCATTATCATCATTTAGCTGTCTTTTGTCTTTTTCCCAACAAATACTTAAAATACTAAACATGAGTTTGCCATAGACATTATTAATACTTAAAATACTAAACATGAGTTTGCCAGAGACATTATTAATATTTGTTTTCCATAAAATATCTCATATAGTTAAATCTCTCTCTAACACAATGACACAACTCACTGAAGGCATCACCTTCTCCTAATTAAATTTGTGCTGAGTATCACAAAAGTAAAAATAAAAATGATTGTTACATGAAACTTCGAAACTTCCTTTATATATTAACATAGACAAATCACAACGTCTCCGTCATTATCATCTTTTAGCTGTCTTTTATCTTTATCTTTCCCAACAAACACTTAAAATACTAAACATGAGTTTCCCGTAGACATTATTAATATTTGTTTCTCGTAATAGTCAAATCTCTCCAACATAATGACACAGCTCACTGAAGGCATCAATTATCACGTTCTCCTAATTAAATTTGTGCTGAGTAATGATTGTTACATTACCAAGTAATTCTGAATTTGAATCTGTTTGGATGGACTGGCATGAGTAAGGATGCTCTTTGAGGTTTAGCGATTTATAAAAATGTACTACATACATCAATGGAAAATAGAGATTTATATATAACGGTATCTAAAAATGTAAAATGGAAATAGAGCAGAAAAAAGAGAGAAATTTATTAAAACATGTAGGTTTTGCCAAAGGTATTGTGGAAATAAAAGAATAACAATTTTCTCAATGAAAAAAGTAAAATTTTGTCGTGATTCATAAACAAAAAAAGTAACATAATTCATAACCTAGAAATCCAAGTGAAAATTTCTTCATAACCTATAAGTTTTGAACACAACCTACAAATTGGTACTTTCTTATCTCTCAGCCCGTTTTAAGTTTTGAATAAATACGAAACCCTATACTCTAGTTTTATAAGCGTCCAAGATTTACATTAACAATCCCTACCACCTCTCACACTGCTATATATTTTACTTGGTAATTAATATCGGAAGATCGATGAGATCGACCCACACCGAATCGAGATCGACCAAAATTACGAACCGAGATCGAGATTCGTCGATTCGATATGGAAGTAATAGATATAATGGTAAATATCCTAAACTAAAATATTAATTGAAACTAAGATAATGGTAAATATCCAAACAGTTAATCCGATCCGTCTCTGTATTGATTGAAACTAAGATAATGGTAAATATCCAAACACACGATGGCCCGTTAATCAGTCTCCGAAAGTGGCACGATCACCCCCATTAATTGATAGTTCAAAGGAAGGCTCAATTCCGTCGAAATAGATAGAAAGAGCATTATTGTTTTGACTACAAACCCCTCTACTCTCATTTTATAAGCATCCAAGATTTACACTACTATATATTTTACTTGGTAAATAATGTATTCTTTTATTTCATGACATTATTCATATTCTTTGAAGCTTCCTTTATATATTAACACTAGAAAGTTGCCCACGCGATGCGTGGGTTATGCATTCAATTATTTTGTATACAGATCGAAGTTTACATAAAATAATATATGGAAAGTACATTTGTATTGTTATTATGTTTTGAAAATAATTTAAATATATTCAATTTTTGAAGTATTTTTGTGAATAACTAATTTTAAATGTTGAAAAATTAGTAGATAAATTCCATGCAAGCACTTTAAACATATGAAATTTTGATATTATTTACTATTTTTATTTTGTCAACAGCTTAAATTAAAGCTCAAAAGAGCCATTCATGGGAAATGTTGTTTACATATGTGATATGAAGCGGTTCGGTACGAACTTGTCGAGCCAATTTATCTGCTTTTACATTTGCGCTACGAGGAATCAAAGATAAAGAAAATGTTGAAAATTCTTCCCTGTCACTCTGAAAGTCCTCCAGATACACTGAAAAAGCCGCCATTCGGTTGGAAAAGACACCATTTTCACCAAATCTGAACAGTCTGTAAAGAAA
Organism: Arabidopsis arenosa; assembly: GCA_905216605.1. Classification (NCBI taxonomy): domain Eukaryota; kingdom Viridiplantae; phylum Streptophyta; class Magnoliopsida; order Brassicales; family Brassicaceae; genus Arabidopsis; species Arabidopsis arenosa. Next base: position 16,686,952 of record LR999456.1, read on the forward strand.
GCTACATCTTGGTTGTCAGCACCAATCATACACTTCATCGCCCAAAGAAGAGCTTCGACTTCTGTATGTAAAGGAGATAGACTTCTACGGATGTTGGCAACTCTCATGGTTGGCATCTCTCCATTTGATGATGTACAATACCATCCTGTTCCTGAAAAAGTATCGGTTCCTTTCCATGAACCATCTATGAAACAACGATATCCTGAATAATTAGACTCCAGTGAGATTTCCCTCACTCGGTTTCGATTTTTATTATCTAAAAAACCATGGTTATCAGTATGAAGCTCATTTTGACCTAGCTGCCACGATTGCGCCTCTTTCTCCGCTAAACGTAAGACCTCTAATGGATCTTTATCCACATTGTCAAAGATCTTTTCATTCCTTGTTTTTCAAATGTACCAAATTATCCATGGATAAGAAGATGATTCTACCTCTTAAGGTATTCTCCAAAATAGGTGATCCAAGTTCTCGTAAATAGAAGCCGTAGAGAAAATCCCCGGGACCGAAGGAATTAGAGAAAGAGCCCAAATTTGTCTCGCTGAATGGCATTCAAAAAGTGTATGGTTAACTGTTTCCTCTATGGTGCCACATTTAACACATCCGGTATCACAATTTATACTTCTCTTTCGCAGATTCTCCGTAATCAGTACACAACCTGATAAAATTTGTCACAAAAAATACCGTAGCTTAGGTGGACACTGCACCTTCCAAGCATATGCTTTTAGAGGTTTTATATTCGGGCCAAAAGATTTTGAACATGCATCCAAATCCTCTATCCGAGTCGTATGGTAACCAGATTTAACCGTATATTTTACAGATTTAGTGTAATGCCAACCAAGGATATCCTCTTTGGTTGACACACCCAAAGGCAAGACACTAATCAGCGCGACATCTTCTAAATCAAAGAGCTCCATCAAGAGATCCATGTTCCAAAAATTTGACCGGCTGTCGACAAGGCTAATAACTTTCAAAGATGGGTTAATAATTGAACCATTACTTTTTGCTGGTCTCGGAAATTGAGCTGGTATCTATGGATCCTCCCAAACTGAGATGAACGCCCCAGAACCGACTCTTTTAATAAGTCTTTTAATAACCAGAGATCTAACTGACAATATACTTCTCCAACCATAAGAAAGAGAGTATGATTTTATATTATCCAATGGATTGGATTTCCAAAAATACTGTCCTTTAAAAACCTTTGCAAAAAGTGAATCAGGAACCGTAATCAAACGCCATAATTGTTTTGTTAGTAACGTCGAGTTAAAATCATCTACATTCCGAAATCCTACACCACCTTCCGATTTACTACTACACAGCTTATTCCAAGCCATCCAGTGCATTTCTTTCGACTCGCCATTAGAACTCCACCAAAACTTAGCAACCGCACTTAGGAGATCAAAGTTCAAACATCATCAAATTGTATTGTTTTCCTAATTTAAATCTATATATACTGTTAAAATATAATAGAAAAAGATATCCGTTATATAACCTTTTATTTACAAAGTAGTCTGATCCTTCAATTTTAATATGTCATTATTTTATACCTAAACAAAATTATATAATGTGAAAGGATTGGTTCGTTTAACACATTATAACACGTGTAAAACAAAAAAATTCATGGAGGCAAGTTGAAAAGCACCATAAAGAAGAAAATAAAAAGTAGGTTAAGTGTCTCAGAATTTGTCTCCGAAAGATTTTGAATTTTGATTTTGGTTTTGTTTTACTTATAGCCAAAACAAATATGATAACATAAATTGAATAGTTTTATTCTTATGTTATTATAATAAATTATATATATTTATTTAAGAAGCCTACATATTTTATTGTTATCTTTTAATTCCTGAAAGTGTATTTTACAATAACCAAAAAAATAGAAAATATAAATTGGCTAAATAATTTCATATATCATGTAAACTTAGATCAAGTTTTTCTTGTCGCTATGTCTCAACGATTTAGTAATTTATGTCATATTTGACTAATTTACTTTCTATTAACAAAATATCCTTTTGAAAATTAAACTAAATTATTGAGTTTTTGCATATTTAATTAATTAATAATATAATGTTAATCAGGAACTGTGGTACAAATTAATTATTTAAACTATTTTTTATTGAAACATACATAAACCAATAGATATATAGAAAATATAGGTGATTCAATACAATTTTTTTTTCTTTTTGACAGTTTTTCCTTCTAGGTCGTTGTATCACAATATATCTCTTTCAATATATTAGATATCTCTCTTTTTCACCCACAATATCTTTTTCTTAGGTGTATTTTTACATCCACTGTTTGCTCTTTTCAACCAATTCTTTTTTTCTCAATGGGCTTGATTATATTTCCTCCACCTCCAAAACCTACCACTCTCCTTGTCTAAGAAAAATCATGAATTGTCATCACTTACGGATTTTAGCGCTTATGACAATCAACAATCAATCGTATATAATAGACCTTTTCAAATAAAACACCATAGATTTATTTGATTACAAATAGAAAATCTAAAATATATGTCTATGATATTTGAAGTACTAACCACCGTCCATGTCCTCTTCAGCATTAAAAAAAGAGTTACAAAGCCTGAACCAGATTAAGAACACAAAACATAGGATAATGAAGCCTTTCTTTTTTAAGGAGAAGAAGCTTATGAAGAACATTAAAACCCAGAAAAAGACAAATTCACGAAACATAAAACTTAAAATATATCATAGTTGAAAAAGAGGACTAAAGTGAAAAAAATCTAAGGGACTGAAGGCTAGAATATTATGAGTATATGTTGAAAGGCAAAAAGACTGTGCAATCAGAGTTGAGCATTGGGCTCATGTTCATCACTAACGACTTCCAATTATAGTTCTAAAGTAAAACAAACCACATTACAAAACATTACACAAACCTTTAAATCATGACTAATAAACACTGATTTGGGCTTTGTAAACAGATTCTTCAGTGGGTTCCCGATTTGGTGTGATAATCGTACTGTTATGGTGATCACTGGTCTGTTTTCTTTTGCATCCTTGTAGTTGATTCCAAATACAAGTCTATGTGAGCATCTTTTTAAGAAATTTAAACTTAATAAGAGGGAGAAATTCTATGTGAGCATTGTATTTATAATAAAATTAGACAGGATTTACAGTAAAATTAGATATTGTTTGAAATTTATATGGAATCAATTGAGACATTATTTTAGATTTAACGCACTTCATTTTAATTACGGTTTTAAAATGTATTTATTGTAATTAATCTGGTCATGAATGCATTATTGCACCTAGCTAAACAAACTTAACAATAGAAACGTCCAACATAACGTATTAAATGTCAATATAATTCATTTAGTGGTATAAATGTAACATAAACAAACGAAACGTCCAAAAAATTAGATTTTATTTATGTGAGCACTATTTACACTAATAGTATGAAAATTAAAATTTAAATCAAATATTAAATAATATATTTAATGGGAGTGCTAAATGGCCCAAAAGAAAAAGAAAAAGAGTAAAAGCCTTTTTTATATATATGATTTTTTTGAATAATCTTAATATTCTTTGCAGTTATTATTATTTTAATAAATGTGTATTAAAAAAATACACAGGATTTATTAATTTAGTATTCAGTAGCATATATCTACCCAAGAAAGAAAACATAGAGTGAAAACCTTATGATTTTTGAATAATCATAATCTTCTTTTAGTTATTTTAATTTTAATAAATGTGTATTAAAAAAGTACAAAAGATATAGTTTTTGTTAGTAACGTCGAGTTAAAATCATCTACATTCCGAAATCCTACACCACCTTCCGATTTACTACTACACAGCTTATTCCAAGCCATCCAGTGCATTTCTTTCGACTCGCCATTAGAACTCCACCAAAACTTAGCAACCGCACTTAGGAGATCAAAGTTCAAACATCATCAAATTGTATTGTTTTCCTAATTTAAATCTATATATACTGTTAAAATATAATAGAAAAAGATATCCGTTATATAACCTTTTATTTACAAAGTAGTCTGATCCTTCAATTTTAATATGTCATTATTTTATACCTAAACAAAATTATATAATGTGAAAGGATTGGTTCGTTTAACACATTATAACACGTGTAAAACAAAAAAATTCATGGAGGCAAGTTGAAAAGCACCATAAAGAAGAAAATAAAAAGTAGGTTAAGTGTCTCAGAATTTGTCTCCGAAAGATTTTGAATTTTGATTTTGGTTTTGTTTTACTTATAGCCAAAACAAATATGATAACATAAATTGAATAGTTTTATTCTTATGTTATTATAATAAATTATATATATTTATTTAAGAAGCCTACATATTTTATTGTTATCTTTTAATTCCTGAAAGTGTATTTTACAATAACCAAAAAAATAGAAAATATAAATTGGCTAAATAATTTCATATATCATGTAAACTTAGATCAAGTTTTTCTTGTCGCTATGTCTCAACGATTTAGTAATTTATGTCATATTTGACTAATTTACTTTCTATTAACAAAATATCCTTTTGAAAATTAAACTAAATTATTGAGTTTTTGCATATTTAATTAATTAATAATATAATGTTAATCAGGAACTGTGGTACAAATTAATTATTTAAACTATTTTTTATTGAAACATACATAAACCAATAGATATATAGAAAATATAGGTGATTCAATACAATTTTTTTTTCTTTTTGACAGTTTTTCCTTCTAGGTCGTTGTATCACAATATATCTCTTTCAATATATTAGATATCTCTCTTTTTCACCCACAATATCTTTTTCTTAGGTGTATTTTTACATCCACTGTTTGCTCTTTTCAACCAATTCTTTTTTTCTCAATGGGCTTGATTATATTTCCTCCACCTCCAAAACCTACCACTCTCCTTGTCTAAGAAAAATCATGAATTGTCATCACTTACGGATTTTAGCGCTTATGACAATCAACAATCAATCGTATATAATAGACCTTTTCAAATAAAACACCATAGATTTATTTGATTACAAATAGAAAATCTAAAATATATGTCTATGATATTTGAAGTACTAACCACCGTCCATGTCCTCTTCAGCATTAAAAAAAGAGTTACAAAGCCTGAACCAGATTAAGAACACAAAACATAGGATAATGAAGCCTTTCTTTTTTAAGGAGAAGAAGCTTATGAAGAACATTAAAACCCAGAAAAAGACAAATTCACGAAACATAAAACTTAAAATATATCATAGTTGAAAAAGAGGACTAAAGTGAAAAAAATCTAAGGGACTGAAGGCTAGAATATTATGAGTATATGTTGAAAGGCAAAAAGACTGTGCAATCAGAGTTGAGCATTGGGCTCATGTTCATCACTAACGACTTCCAATTATAGTTCTAAAGTAAAACAAACCACATTACAAAACATTACACAAACCTTTAAATCATGACTAATAAACACTGATTTGGGCTTTGTAAACAGATTCTTCAGTGGGTTCCCGATTTGGTGTGATAATCGTACTGTTATGGTGATCACTGGTCTGTTTTCTTTTGCATCCTTGTAGTTGATTCCAAATACAAGTCTATGTGAGCATCTTTTTAAGAAATTTAAACTTAATAAGAGGGAGAAATTCTATGTGAGCATTGTATTTATAATAAAATTAGACAGGATTTACAGTAAAATTAGATATTGTTTGAAATTTATATGGAATCAATTGAGACATTATTTTAGATTTAACGCACTTCATTTTAATTACGGTTTTAAAATGTATTTATTGTAATTAATCTGGTCATGAATGCATTATTGCACCTAGCTAAACAAACTTAACAATAGAAACGTCCAACATAACGTATTAAATGTCAATATAATTCATTTAGTGGTATAAATGTAACATAAACAAACGAAACGTCCAAAAAATTAGATTTTATTTATGTGAGCACTATTTACACTAATAGTATGAAAATTAAAATTTAAATCAAATATTAAATAATATATTTAATGGGAGTGCTAAATGGCCCAAAAGAAAAAGAAAAAGAGTAAAAGCCTTTTTTATATATATGATTTTTTTGAATAATCTTAATATTCTTTGCAGTTATTATTATTTTAATAAATGTGTATTAAAAAAAATACACAGGATTTATTAATTTAGTATTCAGTAGCATATATCTACCCAAGAAAGAAAACATAGAGTGAAAACCTTATGATTTTTGAATAATCATAATCTTCTTTTAGTTATTTTAATTTTAATAAATGTGTATTAAAAAAGTACAAAAGATATAGTTTAGTAGTCAGATTTAGCGTATGTCTACCGGAGAAATAAAACATAGACTAAAACTACTAAAAATGAAACAATATTTTAGACAAAAGAAAAAGAGTAAAACCCTCTCCTTTTTGAATAATCAAAATATTGTTTGTAATTATTTTTATATTAATAAATGTGTATTAAAAAATACACGTGAGATATGAATTTAGTACTCATATTTAGTATATGTTTTACCCAAAAAAGAAAACATAGAGTGAAACTACTAAATAAAGAAATTGTTTAAACAATTTAGAGCTTTAGATTAGCATTAATGTTTCTATTTTTTTGTTTTTTTAAATCAAATGAATGAATTTAATGCATAAAAATTAGAAAAGAAAATTGACACATGTCGAAAAAATAGAGTGCCAAATGGCAATTTCTCAAAGCTTGTTTAAAAAAAACCTTGTCATATTATATAAGATATCCGTCATTATCATCTTTTAGCTGTCTTTTGTCTTTATCTTTTCCAACAAACACTTAAAATACTAAACACGAGTTTGCCGGAGACCTTATTAATATTTGTTTTCTGTAAAATATCTCAAATAATCAAATCTCTCTAACACAATGATACAGCTCACGTACGTTCTCCTAATTAAATTCGTGCTGGTCAGTACCACACTATAAAAAATAAAAATGATTGTTACATTACCAAGTAATTCTGAATTTGAATCTGTTTGGATGGACTGGCATGAGTAAGGATGCTCTTTGACGTTTCGCGATTTCCATCTCTTGTGTGTTTTTGTAGTTTAATTAATAAAACACTTCATCTTTAAGAACTATAATTTTTTTTTTAAAAGCCAAAAATTTACCAATCACAATTTTATGACTTAAATTTTTTAAAAAGTTTTTAAAGTCTAACTAGCTATCAGAGCCGATCATGACTAGCTAGCCAAGCTTAGACTTGTGGCCGATCAAATGTTTATAATCGACCGTCATTTTCTGGAAAAATCATTATGGGAGGAGGTATCTGGTTCAACCCTAGCAAGAGTCATTTGTAAGTTCAAATTTATATTTGAATAAATTAATAATAGGCTGGCAAAAACAAATCTTGCTTGGGATCACAAAATTCTCCGAATTGGCTCTGCTAGCCATAACGACTATATATAGATGCTTAGTTCCGAGATGATCACTAGTATAGTTTTATTAGGTTTTTGGTCAGTGGTCTACTGAATACTAAGACTCAAATTCCTTGCGATGTTGCGGGTAAAAATATTTAAAATTTTTTTTAAAAAAACATATCAAACGAAAAGTCATAATAAATTAATCCAACTTTAAAAAACCATTTTAACAATAAATTAAATATATTTTACGAGTTTATTTTATTGTTGCTCACTTATTATAATATATGGTATTTAATTTATTTAGTAATTACTACACATGAAAAGATATAATCGATTAGTGCGAATTAAGAGAATTTTTCAAACTCTTAGGTAGTCTTGGGCGTTCGGATATCCAATTAATTTTTGTTCGGTTCCATTAGGTTTCGAGTCTTTCGATTCTAGAATTTAGGATCTAGTCGGGTATTTTAAATTTTGATTCGGTTCAAGTTCTTTTGGTTAAAAATTTATTATCTATTGGGGTATTTTATTTAGGATTTTTGGATATTTCGGTTATTTTGTTTGGTATTTTCTGGTATTTTGGATATCTTAGTAATTTTTGAGTATTTTTATATAATTGCGGGTATTTTTGATTATTCTGTCTATAAATATCTAATATTTTATAATATATAATAATATTTCGGATATCCAAAATATTCTTGTTCGATATCGGTTCGATTCCGGTTTTTTTTGTTTTACAATTTAAGATCCATTCGGGTATATTTAAATTAATGTTTCGATTTGGTTCGGTTCTTTTTGCTTCGGTTCCAGATCAATACATTCGGTTCGGTTAATTAGCACATATTTTTGGTCAATGGTACTACTCAATATTTACTTATTTTATTTATGTGGTATTTGAATTAGTAATTGTTGCACATGATTATTTACAAATTAAATTTTTTACTTTTTAGATGAAGAGACTATTTCAAACTCTAGTAGAGGATAAAGGAGGTTATTTTATTGTTGCTCACTTATTATAATATATAATAATTTATATTAGTAATTACTGCACATGAAAAGATATGTTAGGTTAGTGCGAATTAAGTATTTAAATACTCTCCTTATGGACGGGAAAAAATAGAGGATCCTCTCTTAATTTATTGGCTCGACAAGTTCGGACGGATAAATTGGCTCAACAAGTTCGTACCGAACCGATTCACATCACTTATGTAAATAACATTCCGCAAGATTGGCTCTTTTGAGCGTTTAATTTAAGCTGTTGAAAAAAAAAAAGACTCTTTCATACTTTTAGGTTAGTCTTCGGCGTTCGGGTATCTAATTGTTGTCGTTTGAGATTGTAATCGTTAAACCAATCAGTTTTCATTTCGGCTTAACAATTACAATCTCATTTGTCTCTTATTTATACATAAAGATGAAACTCTAATTGGAGAAGACACATGTCACAGATCAAGATGATTCTGATGAATCTAAGGTCAGGAATCGATTTGACAGCTGCAGATTGAATGTTTTATCCGTACGAGCTTCAGTCCCAACAACTTGATTTTGAATTCTGTCATGTTTTGCAATTGTTGCAGGTGACGTTGTAGAACATTGAGAACGCTGAGCCCAAATGGGCTTTATGGGCTTAGTCTTTATAAACTTGTGGTCCATAAACTTCTTTTTCTTTTAATCCAAGCCCAGAAGCGACATCGTTTTGTTCTGTTGTCGTGAATTGCTCTGTATTGCATGATAACACCGACCAATCCTCAAAAAAGTTTATATGAAAAATAATAATCAAAGAACGAGGAAGTAAATGTCTTCTCCTTACAAAAACTTTAGCACATCACTTTTACATAGCAAGCCAATCCAAAAAAGAAAAAAGAATACAAAAAACAACAAAACCAATATTTTTCAAACCGGACATAACCGGCAACTGTCCTAAGATGCAATGCAAGGGAATAGAGATTTGGTTGGGACAACCTTAGGATAGGAATTGCAATAAGTGGTTAGTTGACCTTAAGAACAAGACCAAACTTCTCTTCAACTTCAAATCTATTTCCTCTAGGAGCTTCCCAATCAAAAGAATGGAGAAGTGAAGCTAAAAAGTATAGAAACATCCTCTCCGCCATGTTAATCGCTGCACAAATCCTTCTACCAAAGCCAAACGGTAAATACTAATAAGTTATAATCATTCTCAATGAAATCAGTTTAAGAAACCTCTCAGGCTTAAACTCATTTGGATCCTCACAAATCTTAGGATCTCTATGATCAGCCCAAACATTGATGATGAAAATCTTTGAATATTTCGGAACCGTGTATCACGCAACAACCGAGGTTTTACTATTCTTGTGTAGGATAAAGCCTAAGCGTCTCTTTCATAATAGCTTGCAAGTAAAGTAACTTAGGACTATGAGATTATTTAACGAATTTATCTTTACCAACAACTTGATTAAGCTTTTGCTGAACACTCTTCAACACTTCTGGTCTACTCAAAAATCAAAACCTCAACGATAGCTATATCTTTCTCATCATAATCTTTAACTCTCAAGAAATACTGAAGAAAATCTTATTTTTATTCACTCTTTTACCCAACCATTTCCACATGATTCTCCAACACCCCATCGAGCAACCGATCGAGTTTTTCGACATCACATTTTCTTAGTTCGTCCTTGGAAATCAAACATCGTGAAAGCCAGGAAGAAATCATAATAGTTTTGAATCCCTTCGATATCGGAAATATCATAAATTAGTTTCTTGAGCTCGTTTCCTAGACTCCTTCAACTGTCGCACCCAAACAGCACAGGAGTCACGACATTAAAGATCGAAAAAAATATTTGTTCTCCAAGGTTCACCTTGGATGGAGCCATATCCGTCATATAAACAACGGTCCTCTGGTTTCTTTACGACAAATCAAGTAAGAAGCTTTGAGAGATAGAGTAGTAAACATCTTCATGAAACATAGTTTTCTTAGCCTACGCCAATGTGCACCGTAAGGAGACCGAAGAATGTAGGTGGACCTGGAGGTATCTCTGGTTAGGATCTTGATTAGAGTTTTGATTGAATCATTTTGCAGATGAAAATTGCTGCTAAGAGTATAAAACAGAGGTGTACGAATCTTAAGAGAAACTGAATTTAGACATTGACGCCATTAGACTCGTGAAATTAACGTCAGATTGGATTCTTAGAAGAAATAGAAAACCAACATTGTAGATATTTTAAAGATAAGCCAAAATAGTTAATCAAAGAACATAGTTTTGAAAGGTTGAACTCATGAAAATAATCACAGATTCTGCTTATTTTTCCTTTCTTTTTGCTTTCATGTAATTAAAAGGACACAAGCTCAATTCTTCCGGTATCATTCATATGATCTCAGAAAGCAAAAACTACTCTTCCCTTCGTATCTCAAAAAAGTTTTTCTGAATTTTTTTATCTCTACTTTTCCTCGGGATTCTGCTGTCTGGACCGGCGTGCGCAATCCTGGAAACTCTTAACGAAACCGCTACATTTCAGTGGATCACCGATGTTCTCCTTGTAGCATTTCATCCACGCTTCGTGATATGACGAACAAGGCATTGGTTTAGGTTCTGGGATCTTGAACTCTTTCTCCCTAAGATCCTTAGCTCTCTCTGTCACTTCATGAACAATGTTCTTCTCTTGTAACTCCAGCTTCTCAAGAACCTTCTCACTCTCTTTCACAACGGATTTTATCGATTCCAGCTCTGTGCTTGCCGCTGCTTGTGGTGGTATCGGGAAGAAAAACGGTGGCTGCATCGGTAATTCTGCCACTGGATTAGGTTTCTTCTCTGCATCTTGGTTTGTTTTCGCTTTGCTCTGTGGTGAGACTTTGGGTTTGGTTTTCTTTGCCTTCCTCTTCGGTTGTTCGTTATCTTCAGCTAGCTGATTAATCAGCTTATTACTGATATGAATCGAGAAATCGCCCATATTACCGAGTTCGAAAAAACCTGAAAGATGAAATCCACATCAAGAAATACATCCACAAAACTTAGTAAACAACAGTATATCCTCAAATCTAATGCGAGTCACAATGTAAGAACAAGCACAAAAATAATTTCACAACAAAGCTTCCTCACATCAACGATTCACACAATAGATTTTGAAATTCTCTGCTTATAGTATTTATTTCAGGATCTGCAATTCGACGAATAAACATAGAAATAGATCTTAAGCTTGAAAGTAAGTAAGATGATAGATACTTCCATGAGAATGCTTCAGATTCTAGATGAGTACAGATACTAAACCTAGAATCAGCATTGACCACATCGATCCATACAAAATCGAACGAGTAATTCTTTGAAATCGATATCAGAAAAATTCTTCAGAACAAGGAAATTTAAAACCCTAGAATCTAACAACTAGCATCAAAAATCGACGCGAGAAAACAGAAATTTAACATTGAAGAAATAACATTGAAGATGGTGAAGAGAATCAATACCTGGTAGGAGAAGATCAAAGAAGGAGCCTGTGAACGGCGATTCTCTCTTCGTCAGAAAAAACTTGTTACAGCTGCAAAAAAAAATGGAGAAGACGAGAAAGATACTGCGACGCTCTTCTTCCCAAAGGGTATGGGCTTAGTTTTTTTGACAAATATACTATCTTTAGCCCAAATTTTCTTATTGGGCTTATAAGGCCTTTATGGCTTTATTACATTTCTGTACATATAAACAATAGTTCATTGGGCTACCTTATTTTCCCTCTAGTGTTTTTAATTTTTTTATAAATAAATATTTAATAGTTTTTTCATGCATTACATAAACTTTTTTTTTTGTACATTACATAAATTTGAACACAGCATAATTACTCGTTTTTTTTTTTTTTTGGTAAAAGGTAGCATAATAACTCGTTCATTGCCATAATTATATCAGGCTAATTACACATGTTTTACAGTATTATTAAAAAAAAATGAACACATTTGATAAAAGTCATTTATAGCTAAACTTACACAAGTCACTCACCCATGAAGTGGGAAATAGTAGAACATAAATTTGATCTAATTATGTATATATATACGTACGTGTCAAATAGGTGTTCGTCGTTATTATTTTTTCGTATAGACAACGTGCAAAGATATATTACTATAAGATAGCTTATATTGTAATTAGTCACACGTGTATAAACGTAAGACTATATACGTACCAAAATCCAAAATGCATGCTTACTTTTTGCGGTATTGTCCACGGCAACGCCTAAACTCCGACAATTTCAATAACCTTTGACGATGTTAGACTTCGAACACTATTTTTTATATTGTTTTCATTGAAAACTCTTTACTATAATAAGTTTTTTTCATCAGTAGTATTATTATGTTATTGTGTGTTCATTATTCAGTTAATTTTAGGATCAACTGTTTAACGGTAAATATATTCTCTTATATTCACAATAATATATTCCTTTCCTAAGAATTAGGATTCACAAAATTAAATTTACCATTTATTCAATGGCTTACACTAAGTCTGAAGCATGTACTGTAATTCTAATAATATGCATATATACGTTCCTATCTAATAAGTACTACATTTGTTTCATCAAAACATATTCTAATCGCATTTAAACTTTAATTTTGGTGTTGAAAAACTAATGGTCGTACTCGTGTACATGCGCAGGTATGTATCCTATCATTTCACATTAGTTCCAAAGTCATTTTCAGTTTTCACCAACCAATTAATCTATAGGTTTTCCAACACTCCATCAGTTTTCGTGAAATGATATTAAACAACTATATATGTATAAGAACCTTAACTAGCCTATCAAAAAAAGAACCTTAACTATGATTTACTTTTGAAAAAAAACATATTTTACTTCACTTTTTTTCTTCACCAAAATGATTGATTACCTCTAATATATATACATTTCTCTAGAAAGAAATATTTCCATCGACATTAAAAATTTTATGAAATATATATATATATATATATATATATATATATATATATATATATATATACGATTTCTAGTTTATCCACCAAAATGTTTAATCATCTCACACCATTTGTTTATTCACGCGTGTTATGTATAAATATGTTATACTTTTGATTATTTTATACGTGAAAATGAACCATGCATATATATCATTGGTAGGTATACTGTATACATATTATATTGATTCTCATAAGAAAGGTACAAACTTAATTTCTTAGAAATTGTTGAAATTTCCCCATCACACATACCATCTATTTTATGAACTGTATTCTGGATAATTACTTTTATATATTATTCGGGTTGATATAGGTAAATCAAATAACATGTGATGCGTATATCTTAGTCGTATATTCGGGTATAGTTAATTTATGCCAAAAGTCTATATAATTTATGAACCTATATAGTGTATGCAAAAGTCTGGCTAATACTCACCATGTTTAAGTATTAATATTGTATTTCGTTTACTTAGTTCTATAGTCTATGACTCTATACATTTTATCTGACGAAAGAACTTTTTTTGTTTTGATCAGGATCGGACCAAAGATTAGAGATGATTTTTGAAAATAAATTCCTAACAAAACATATGATATAGCGTCATTTATATTTGTATATATATAAATTCCTATACTCTTTGGTTTCACTTCTCACCTTAGTGTGGTCAACTGATGATATACATTTATATTTGTATATACGTAACGTAAATTGAAAAATATACTAATATACCAATTTAAAAAAAAAAAAAAAGGTGTGGTGGAGGATGTGAGGAGTTATTGGGGTTTATATATATAGGTGGGTGAGCTTAGGTGCTTAGGTTTTTTGACATAAATCTTCTAATTTGGTATATACTTTCTACTTTCAAAAAGTTTAAGATCGCATATCTCTCTCAAGTTAATATAACAAATATAAATACACTCAAATATTAATTAATGGGGAGGCAGCCTTGTTGTGACAAGCTCATGGTGAAGAAGGGGCCGTGGACGGCGGAGGAAGACAAGAAACTGATAAACTTTATATTGAACAACGGCCATTGTTGCTGGAGGGCTTTGCCGAAGCTGGCCGGACTCCACCGCTGCGGGAAGAGCTGCCGTCTACGGTGGACCAATTATCTCCGACCTGACTTGAAGAGAGGTCTTCTCTCCGACGCCGAGGAACAGCTTGTCATCGACCTTCATGCTCTTCTTGGCAACAGGTTTGAGCTAGTTTTACTTTTAACCATTTTCTTTTATGTGGAAAATTGATCATTTGTCATGTATTCTTATTATATATGTATTAACTAAGCCGTCTTTATTAGTAATCCATTTTTTTTTCCTTTATAAAACATGTATTACGGATATGAATCCAAATATCGACGCAGCGACGATATTATCATAAATAGCGAGGCTATATGCCATATCATATACGAGTTGTTAATTAGGCTTGTATTTACCAAAAAAAAAAATATGGTTAATCTTCTACATATCACATGATAGTCATCATTAATATTATAGTCATATAATCCGAGGTTAAATAATGTTCACATATATTTATATAATTTTTTTACTCTAGTCAACTTTAGGATGTTACTTTGTGAAAAAAAAAAAAAAAAAAAAATACCTATAACATAGATATATGTTGAATATTTGTAAAAAATGTAATTGTGAAGTAGAATTGAAATTTAATCCAAAATATTATAATATAAGATAATGTTCGGATTATATGATTGAAGAGTTTCATCAGAAAACGTTATATATATATATATCTATATCTTAATTCAGTTTCCATTCTTTGAACTAAAGTCTTCTATATTCTTGTTTTACAAAGCTGTGCATTTTATTTCAAATTTGAAATTAACTTCGAGACAAAGTAACGTTCCTGACTTCTAAATAGAATATAGCTTATATTGTCAACTTTCTTGTGTTAAATTCCAAGACACAAGACTTTGACATCTCTACCAACAACTTAAACCATTATTTTTCCAAGGAACCCATATTCAATGTAACTAAACATATTTTTAAAAACAATTTTGTGTATAGATGGTCCAAGATCGCTTCAAGATTACCAGGAAGAACAGACAACGAAATAAAAAATCATTGGAATACTCATATCAAGAAGAAGCTCCTTAGGATGGAAATCGATCCTTCAACCCATCAACCTTTAAACAAAGTATCTACCGACAAAAGGTTTGTCGATAAATTAACTTCATCGAAAGCCGGAAATGTAAAGAGAAGTGATAGTAAAAGCATAGAGATCGATGGGACAACGACAAATACAATAGATGAAACTAGCACGATCACTCATCAAAATAGTTCAAAAGATGATTATGAGTTACTTGGTGATATTATTCATAACTATGAAGATTTATTTAATATTCTATGGACCAACGATGAACCTCCTCTAGTCGATGATGCATCATGGAGTAATAATAACGTCGGTATTGGTGGAACAGCTGCAGTCGCAGCCTCAGACAAGAACAACATTGCTGCCGCGGAAGATTTTCCGACACAGCCATTAAAAGGACAGAATGGCGAAAGTTGGATGTTTTTGGATTATTGCCAAGACTTTGGTGTTCAAGATTTTGGGTTCGAGTGTTACCATGGTTTTGGACAAAGCTCCATGGAGACAGATCACAAGGACTAGCATTTGCAAGGATACATGGCATATACACACATAGACTACGTATATATGTATATATCTGTACGCATTATAGTATTATGAAGTAATGTAAGAAAAATCATGTAAAGCAGTAAAGAAGCACCATGGTTTTCACAATTTAGCTAGGGTAACAGAAAAAGTATCACTAGGAGTTATATAAAGTTAAGTCAGAATTATCGACTTATTTAACGTGGACACAAGAAAGACTCGGTGTGTATATTGTTATCATTAAATAAATAAAAAATCGATATTGAAATTTATGTAAAAGAGTTGCAATGGACATCTACATCACATCTTGGTGGAATCAAATGTCACAAACAATAATTTTGTTTTATATCCAATTGCAATTTGAAGCAATTTCTCTTTGTGGAAATCACACATGTGAAATATATAACTTTGAGTTACAACCAATATGAACCAGACAAATATCTCATATTAAATAGTTTAAATAATTGTATTATAACTTTGTAAAAATATCTCTATCTATATTTCTTAACGCTTATTCAAGAGAACATTTATATATTTCTCTGTGGAAATCACACATGTGATATATATATAATTTTCAGTTACAAAATAAATTTTAAGAAATCGGTAAACAAGTCACAGTTTCGTAAATAGTTTATTATTTGAATCTACCAAAATCAAAAAATGGCGACAATAGTTTTTCTATTGATAACATAGAGGATTTGAACAAGCTAATGTATTTGCATGGCGCGTTGTATGAATCAATGAGGCTTTACCCACCTATTCCATACCAGCGCAAGTCTCCTATAAAACAAGATGTTCTCCCAAGAGTGGGTATAAAGTCAAAGCAAAGTCTCATATAATCATTTACAATATGAGACTTTTAAGACCAAGTCACAACTTCAAGTTTTTAATATGAGACCAACACTTGGTCTTAAAAACTTGGTATGTAAATGATTTGATGAAATGCGTATATCTATGTCTTAGTTTTATGTATTGCTGAAATGTCCCTTTTCTTATTAAGGTTATTATAATATATAAAAGGCTTATTTTCATAAAATATCAAGTTTTTTTTTTTTTTTTGCACAAAAAATATCAAGTTTAATACGTTTCTCAATAACTTCTAATAAAGATTTTAGATACATCCCCTATAGATTTATACAAGACATCTAATTAACCTCTATAATGTTATATCATCTACAAACTAAAACTAACTTTCAAGAATTTTGAAGTGCACGATCACATTTCACATATACTATTACATTGTATAAATTTATAAAATAAAATAAGAATACCTTAAGTTGTAATAAAGAAAATTGACATTAAAGGCAACAGCAACAATATTTTTCAAACTTCTAAATGTAAAAAAACAAAAGTCAAAATAAAACGCCATGGAATCGAACCAAACAAAATTCTCACATCATATATGGATAGGGATCGTGATCAAGACTATAAAATAAAGCACTCGAGTGGTTGAAAAAGTATAATTCAATTTTAATAAAACATCGCAGCGATCGTGATCAAGACGATGCCGACCAAGCCTGTTCCCGCGAGTTTGCTTGCAGCATCCTTGTCAGATTTGGGTGGTCCTAGAAATGACAAATCAATTATTTTTAGTAAAACTTTATTCAACTTAAGAAAATTTTTATACAATCTCACCCTTCGATTTTAATTAAAAAAAAATTGCTTAACACTTTCCTCATAATATACTACGATACATTTCATCTAATCTATAATTAACATTACGCCTGGACAAAATAATCGAACCGAAAGAATCGAACCAGAACCGAAGCAAAAAAGAATCGAACCGTAACCGAACCGAAATTTTAAAATACTCAAATGGATCCTAAATTTTAAAACCGAAAAAACCGGAACCGGAACCGAACCGAACCAAAATATTTCGGGTACCTGAAAATACCCGAAATATGAGTTTATATCTAAAAGTATTAGTTATTTTTAGATCGAATAATCAAAAACACCCGAAATACCAACAAATATTTAGAAAATATATCAAATAATACTTAAAATATAAAAAAATACTCGAAAATATCCAAAATACCCAAAAATATTCGAAAGAAAATATCCGAATATATCTTAAACTTCAGAACCGGAACCGGAACCGGAACCAAACCAAAATTGTTTGGTTCCTATATAAATCCTAAACTCTACAACCGAAAGAACCGGAACCGAACCAGAACCGAACAGATACCCGAACGTCCAGACCTAATTAACATATTAGAATATAATTGTTCCTTACCTGGAGCAGGTGCTGCCGTATGCGGCAAAGGAGCTTGGGCTACCAATACAAAAGAAAAAAATAAAATTAAATTCACATTACCAAGTATGACCTGGTTACAAAATATATCCACAATATGTGTTTTATGCAGTAAGTTATTCATAAATTAAAACTAGCAGCAAAAATAATGTGGTGGCAAAACTGCAAATAAATGATATATTATTTTACATATGATTTGAAAAAATAATCTTATATCATGTAAAATAGCGTATTGTCTAATAACATATTATGAGATTTGGCTTAAAAGGGATAAAACACATATTATATATAAAAAAAAACACATGCGATAAATGAATCAACTTATATACAAATTTTTCATTTAAAGTTTTTGCAAATTAAGAGGTAGAATTTGGCTATCTAATGCATATGCTCTATAAAATTTGTAACCAAAACGTTACCGGTTTTTTCGGAACACATGTTGGGATCGGCGGTGATTCCACAAGTTTGGGAAAGAAGAGCATTGAAAGCGGTGACATTGAAAGGGATCAACAACGTTGGGCTTTTGATAAGTCCGCAAAGACAAGGTAGCTGAGTTTTCACCGCAGTCTCTAAGGCGGTGCAGCATTCTGGCAACGGTGGTCCTCCCTGAGTAATTGCCGGAAGACAAACAGCCAAACCAGCCGCGCAGTTCATAACTTTGTTGACTGAAGGACTAGGAGCCAGTGGTCCGTGTCCTGATACAGTCATAGCTGCCATCAGCAATGTGGCTAGGAGGAAGCTCACGGTGGTGGTTTGAGCCATTATCTTAATCGTGGGAGGATCGTTTTCTTTTGGTTTAGGTGCTTCATTAATTAGTATATATACACAATACAACCGGGTGAAAGTTATTGACTTAGTGTTAGTTGTTATGTCACATTGTGTGATATATTGTATACCCCTAATTGGCATAGTTTATTCGTGGACTTCTGTAACAGCAAGATATATTCTGTTCCAAATTTGAAACAGAATATTTATATCTGGCATTATAATATAGTATGTATTTCCAATTGAATAATCATTATAATTCACGGACATTTTATTAGGAGCTAAGGGTAATTGTTCAATCTGAAATTTTGTTTGAGTTTTTCAGTTTTTTTTTTAAAAGAGTAAACTAAATTAAAAAGTTAACCTCATGGATAGATTTGGTATTGTATAGGTATTGGTTTGAATTAAGATTTTAAACAAAAACAATTTTAGTTTCTTTGTTCAGGTTTGGTATGTTATAATTTTGTTTTCCTCCAAATAAGATTCAGTTTAAGTTCTTCAAATATATGTATGTGAACATCTCATTCGTTTTTTTAAAACCATTCGATTACTTGAATCCAACATCGTAATACTTGATCTCATGAATACAGAAAATATATAGTTTAAACTAGGTCTATCCTTGACAGCGATACATGCATTTCATTCAAATCAAAAATTTAACTGCAACTTGATCAAATGGAGAAAAGAAAGGATGCAGCAAAGAAGATGGTTGACAATATGAATTCCCCTGAAAAATATCGAAAGAATATAATTGTGATGCACGTCAGAATTCGAATTAGAATTAGTACTCAATTATTAAAAGTTTTAATTTTTTTTTTTTTTAAAAGTTTTAATTTAAAACCTATGTTCAAAGTGGTTCATACGGTCACTACGATCGTTTACTTCGCCGGCATTCATCAAAATGCTGAATAGTAGTAAAAAGTTATTTTTAAAACATGTAGTTGGTGCGATGCATGAAGAACAAATTGATAAAGGAATGACTATTTCTATATATAATAATCATATATACACAGTAACTATAATTAATTAATACAATAAAACTACTAAGAGTCTCTCCAGCAGTGACACATCAGCTTTTTAAGCTATTGTGGGACTGACACATCATTAAAAATGATACCCAATCAAAACATAACAATTAATACAACTCAGCTCTCCAGCATGCCACATCATCTTTCCAGCTTGCCACATCAGCTATTTATTAAAAAAAATACATTATTTTAAAAAAAACAACCAATCAAATTAAACATATAATAAATTAATACACATACTTATTTTTAATTTTTTTTAATAATGATACATGGATGTCTAATTTGTTAAAAAAAACAAATTCAAATTATAAATAAAATGAATAAACATCAGCTTAAGTTGACACATAAACAAAACAAAATTATTCTTATTATTTAATGGAATTGATTCGAATTATTCTGGATGTCGTTGCTTTGTGGATGGATCGTGGAAAGAAAGTGATAAGTTCTCCGGTACAGGTTGGTTCTGTACATCATCAAACGGAGAGCCGCCAACCATGGGAGCTGCCAACCTCCGTAGAAGTCTATCTCCATTACATACAGAATTCGAGGCTCTTCTCTGGGCGATGAAGTGTATGATTGGTGCAGATAATCAAGAGGTAGCGTTCTTTACAGACTGTTCTGACCTGGTGAAGATGGTGTCTTCTCCAACCGAATGGCCGGCGTTTTCAGTGTACTTGGAGGAATTCCAGAGCGACAAGGAAGAATTCTCATCCTTCTCTTTATCTTTAATTTCTCGTAATGCTAATGTAAAAGCGGATAATCTGGCACGAAAAATTCGTACAGAACCGTTTCATATCACATATGTAAACAACATTCCTCAGGAATAGCTCTTTTGAGTTCTAATTAATTTCGGATGACAAAAAAAAAAAAAAAAAAAAAAAAACTTTATATCTATAGTTTTTTTTACATAACATATTTATATTAAAGACGTTTATAATAAAAAAAAATTACTATATAACTCAACAATCAACATGTTCCGATTCAGTTTACTCATAAATTTTTTGATATAATCACGTCCACCAAAATTATGATTTTGTACTACTAGAATTTGGTTAAATAACTATATTCTTAATTAAGCCACTAATCACAAGATGTATACAATCACTTTTATTATTTTTTTGTCTTACTAGAAGCTGATATTTCATTTTAAAAGTACAATCAATCAAATTAAAATAAATAATACACATCAGCTTTTATTAACATGGACAAAAATTATTAAATAAAATTTATAAAACATCTTAATTGGAAGAAAAGTTCATATTCCTAATTGTAATGATTGTTAAATCACTAGATCATGCAAATATATAAATTTAAATAAGCTTTTCTATTTGTTTTTTTGGTTTGTAAATTATAGTGACTCTATAAACAAAATATTAATGATAGTTGACTATATCAAATAAAAGAGCAATAAAAAAAAGTAACAATGAAAAATATTTGTATTTTTATCTACGTTTTGACGGTGTAATTGTGTTATAAAATAATAGTAAATAGTGTTTCCTTGATTTCTTGCTAACATCGAGATTGTAGGTTTTTGGCTATCAACCCTCAGTTACGAAAATGAGTAAAAAATTTACAAAATTCAATAACATGATTGGAATAATAATTTTATATTAAAATTATGGTACAAAATAAATTATAAGTTATCATTTTAACAAATCATTGTGATTTAAAGGTTAAAAGAATAATTTTAAAAATTGAAAGTCTATGTTAAATATTTTAAGTGTGATTCCAATTATGGTTGTGCACCATGTATATCTTTAATTAAAAGAAAGTAAGGTTCTTGAAATATAATAGTCACTGACTATACGGTATATTCACATTATAAAAGTAATATATAACATGTATTTATTAATGTATGCATATATAATAAAATAAAAACTACAAAAATTTGAGTAAAAGTAAAATACCCAATCCTAGAATCATTTCAAACTTCTACCAATCATACTTATAGTTATATTAAAATAAAGCTAATTTACAAAAAATATCCCGCGGCAGAGCGCGGGTTCTTTTTCTAATAATACTAAAAAGGAGATTAATACTAAAAAGGAGATTATGCAATTGTCAGATTATACCCTTTTTATTTGTCAATATTTACTTATATATTCGCCACGTCAGCAGTAACGTTTCTTTTTTTTGCTAAAAGGTTTTCATATTTATAACTTTTTTGTTTTTTGGATGATACAACAAAACAGGCCTTAGGCCCATCAACAAATGGATGCATATATTAAAGGCAAAAAATTAAAAGACTAAAAAGAAAAAAGGCCCAAGCCCAAAGCAGGGAAACCCTAACCTCCACAGAAGAAGCTGAGATCGGTTGCAAAATTAAGTCAGCCGCTGAGTCTCTGAGCTGTTCCGGCAGAAAAGACGAATCCCGACGTCCGCATTCACCGATTTCGTCGCACGACTCGCAAAAATTTCTTTTGTAGCAAATTTTCCTTTATGGCGGCTCGTTTGAGGATTCTTCAATTTCATCGTTTCTCTCTTCATCTTCGTCTATCACTATGCCCGGCCAAAAACAGAGGATTTACTCGTAAGTTTCCGTTTTCTTTCATAGATTTAGAACCCGATTTTCGAATAGTTCATGTCTTGTAGGGTTTTAGGGTTAATCTTCAGGAGACCAGATCTAATAGAACCGGAAGTGTTCTAGGGTTCGTAAGTTATGCAATAATTAAAGATTAGAATTTTAACGATTATATAGCAAACTTTTAATTAAAAATTAGTAGAATTTTGTAAGATTTTCTTGAAGAACTTATGTAATCTTTAATCTTAGTGTAAGTTTTGGGTTCACATTATGTGAAATTTGTCAGATTTAATAGGACCTGAAAATGTTCTACGATTCTAAAATCATGCATTTTATATTCATCTCTGTTGCATCGTAATGTAATTAGTGGCAAACTACTCCTTCCTTAAAAGTTTACTGTTTTGTTGATCCAAAACTCTTTCATAGGTCAAACGTAGATGTCAAAGGATTTAGTTTCCTTGAGAGCAAGAAACAGAGCAAAGAAGAAGAGAAGCCAAGTTTTGCTGACCTGACATTATGCCTCTTGGAAGTGATAATAGCTCAACTTGACTTAAAGGATAACATTCGTGCATCTGCTGTCTGCAAAACATGGCGTGAAGCTGGTCTATATGTTCGGAAGGTAGACAAGCCTCCTTGGCTTATGTACTTACCTAAACGTGGCAACTTGTTCGAACTATACGATCCATTGCAGCTGAAGATGTACACTTTGAATCTACCCGAGCTTGCCAAATCTATGGTTTGTTACTCAAGAGACGGATGGTTACTAATGCGCAAAACCATTTCAAGTGAAATGTTCTTCTTCAACCCGTTTACTCGTAAGCTCATAAACTTACCAAAGTGTGCGTTATCTTATGATGCCATCGCTTTCTCTTGTGCACCTACATCAGGTACGTGCATATTGCTAGCGTTTAAGCATGTTGCGTTTGGTATCACCGCTACGAGCACTTGCCATCCCGAAGCAACTGAGTGGGTTACTGAGGATTTAAATTTCCATCTTCAATTTGGCAGCGATACACTAAAACACAGCAATGTTGTCTATGCGAAACGTCGCTTCTATTGCCTTGCAGGTCAAGGAAGCTTATATTACTTTGATCCGTCTTCTCGAGAATGGCATTTTATTTATGCGTATAAACAGCCATGTCCTTATATCTCGGGTAGACTTAGTTACCGGTATGAGCGGAAGAAGAAGAGAATTTTCTTGGCTGTGCGGAAAGGAGTGTTCTTTAAGATATATACATGCGGTGGTGAGAAGCCGATTGTGTATAAATTAGAAGATGACGAATGGGAGGAGATCAATAGTACTACGCTTGATGGCTTGACAATATTTACGGGTCTCCATTCCTCTGAGATGAGAGTTAATCTCCCATGGATGAGGAATAGTATTTACTTCCCGAGGCTTCGTTATAATGTCAAGCGTTGTGTATCATATTCTTTTGATGAAGAGAGGTATTATCCGCGTAAGCAGTGGCAAGAACAGGAGGATTTATGTCCTCTGGAGAATCTTTGGATTAGGCCACCGAAGAAAGCTTTAGACTACATGTGAAGATATAAAAAGCAATGGCTAAGCTTTTAGAACACTTCTGGTTATGGTGGAAAAGTAAGATCATCTCTACTATCTTAGGACCCATCTCTTGGTTATGATTGAAGCTCTATATATTTTTAGCTGCTTTATATTCTCAGATTTTCTTTTCTACTCTTTGGATTTTTTTTTTTTTTGATAAAGACTCAGTGGCTTTTGTGTTTTCCTAAAATATGAACAGTTGATGGCTTTGCAATCTTTGTCTATTGTTTCTCAACGTTTGATTTGGCTACGATGGCAAGCGTTGTGTATCCGAGTTGATAATTGGCTAATAGACAGGTTATATGATAATGTATCAAATTGGGCCAAATTATGCATTTTTTAAAATCAAAATAGAAATGGTAGAGCTATAGGTACAATTATCTAATCTTTGTTAATTTTTTTTGTATTGTCTTTTATCAAATGTTTCCATGAATATGGGTTTGAATGTTTTAGTTGATTTTAAACGAGCAAAAGGAGGAAGCTTTGAAATTTGATGCTTTCACATAAAATTGAGTAACGCGAACCGAGAAGGAAATCTGAAGATGATGGAACATGTACAAACAGTCCCCCCTTATTTACAAAAGTATAAAAAAAATAGTGTTTGAGACATTTTTAAGATAATAAAGATGTACATACAAACATTTTAAAGCAAAACCATTGAAACCACATTTTGGATGTGTTCGGGAGAAACCGGCCTGCAAGCATATCTATGATTTAGTTTGAACCTAAAGACTTTAGTTGTAATGAAAAGGGAGCAGTAGCTATGACTTGGACAAGAAGCCAAAGACGAACAGTGGAAACTAATAAAGCTTCGGAGTATTCCACAAAACCAAAAACAAAGCTTCGGAGTTACGCTTAGAACGAAACTTTACATGTTATGGTTTCGGGCCTTGAGAGATTACGGGCTTTGGCCCAAACCTCCTGGTATTAAAAAAATTGACACTTTTTTTTTTTTTAACAAATCTCAGTTATAAATTGATCACTTAAATAGCCCAAATCTAAAACGACACCATTGAGTATTGAAACAAATGAAACACAACAAACCCTAAAGCTTAAAAATGAAATATGCTACCACCGCCGTCAAAAACCTTCTTCGTCTCTGAAAATGGCGTCACCTTCTCCGTCTCCAGCCACCGTCACACATAGAGGGTTTGTTACTCACAAGCACTATTTTTCAATTCACAATATTCAGTTGTATCGGATTTGAGAAGTTCGATAGTGGGGAAAATTAGTTTGAATCTGAAATTTCTATGAAATTAATATATAGATCTTGTATCATCGGAAACATTTCGTGGTTCTTAAAACGTTTCCCAAGTACAGAGTGTTTTTTTTTTTGGTTAATTATTGTGTTAGTTAGATCTTTCACTTTGAGATGAATTCAAAAGTCACAACCGTGCCCTAATTCGAAGTTTATTGTTTTTGTAGATATCAATAGCCGTGTAAAAAGGCAATGGACCCGAGTTTCGCTGACCTACCATCAAGCCTCATAGAGACAATAGTCTCACATCTTGTCTTAAAAGATAACATACGAGCTTCCGCGGCTTGTAAGTCATGGTATGAAGCTGCTAGAACTGTTCGGGTAGTCGATAAGCATCCATGGCTAATGTGTTTTCCCAAACGTGGCAACTTGTTTGAACTCCGCGATCCGTTACAGTGGAAACTGTACACTTTGGATCTGCCAGAGTTAGCTGAATCAACTGTGTGTTACTCAAAAGACGGCTGGTTACTTATGCGTAAAGATACATCAAAAGAAGTGTTCTTTTTCAATCCGTTTTCTCGGGATCTCATAAGTTTGCCAAAGTGTGAGCTTGCTTTTTCGCAGATTGCGTTCTCTTGTCCTCCTACATCAGATAATTGTGTGTTGCTAGCGATAAAGTTTATTCCGGCAGATAAACTTGTCACTGTCAGCACTTGCCATCCTGGAGCAACTGAGTGGATTACTCAAGACTTCCCTACTTTTATAAAACCGTTTTACATGCTAAGCAACCTTGTCTATCGCAGAGATCGATTCTATTGCTTTAACGCAGAAGGAATTTTGTATAACTTTGAACCATTTCACCGCACATGGAACTACATTTGTGCGGATAAACTCAGATGCCCGTATATCCATAAAATGCACTATGTGTTGAATGAGATAGCAGTTGCCTTGGTAGAGAAGAAAGGAGAGCTCTTTGTTATGTTTACATGCAGCAACCAGAAGCCAATGGTGTATAAACTATTCTCTTTGGAGTGGAAGGAGATGACTAGGACAACACTTGATGGCTTGACAATCTTTGTCAGTTTTTATAACTCTGAGTTGAGAATTAATCTCCCATGGATGAGGAACAATGTCTATTTCTCGAGGTTTGGTTACAATCGCAAACATTGTGTATCCTACTCGTTTGATGAAAGCAGGTACAATCCGCGTAAGGAATGGGATAAATGGGTAGAACTCTGTCCTCCTCAAAGCCTATGGATCGATACGCCGAAGAACTTCTTTTGAAACGTTTTCATAACAAGTCATGTACAATTGTGTTTTTGTTTACCATAACCGGTTGCGGCTTTCGTAAAAGTCTTTTTCTTGTTAAGTTGACATTGAACTGTTTATGATTATTCTCTCTTGCGATTGTTGAGGGAGACAAATGTTTACATTCTCGTCAGGCCTTCAAACATTGCAGGGTATAGACTCGTTTCAGCTTTGCGGGTCATTAGCTTCTGGCCTAACTAATCGAGGCAGGTTGCGGCCAACAGGTTATATCCACTGTATGATCTCTTAGTCACCAAAGTTTTCAACCGAATTCCGGTCACCGGAGGCGAAAGATCTTTTGTTAGTTTAATGAGAGGACCTAGCTATATCCAAATTGTGTTCGAACTCAGCAAGAAGACGCATGTGCTCTGATTTATGCAACTGTGGCTCCACTAAGGATCACATATTGAATTCTCATAATTCTCTGGTTTATGCTCTCCTGTTGTTTATTTCTTTTTTGGACAAGGTAGCAAATAGCAATTGTATAGGTCTAATTTTTTGTAATCCCCAATTTTCATTGCCAATCTTTATTTTTGGTATAAAACAAATTATATAATTTCTCTATGTTTCACAAAAAGTGTTATTCTACACTTTTGCACATATATTAAAAAAACTATTAAAAGTTTTACTATAAAGTTTATTAAAACACGAAATAAAATTATCTTTCTTATTAATATATTAAGAAAAGAAGATTAAAATGAACTTTTATTTAAAATTCTGTATTGGAAATACAAAACAACATTCTGAAACGAAAATAAAACCTTAAAACGATATTCTTGTGAAACAGAATGAGTATATATCTTGGACAAGTTTTACATAAATCACATTTCAACGGACATATAGGTGTTGTTTACTTTTTAAAAGTGGTGGATCTGGGAAACAGCATCAGAATTTTTGTCTGAAATAATAAAGCTGATATTAAAACAAATAAAATAAAATAATATTTATGAAAAGATGGTAAAACATGCAAAAGCTATTAAAAAGCCAAAAAGAAGACATGTGACCACCATATCCCCTTTCTACATATTTCTATGGTAGAAAGATAGACACTAATCTATGCTATATAATAATATATCCTCCAATCATAGTGGTCTCTACTAGTATTGTTGTATCAGAATTTAAATTCAAATTTGGTAGTGTGAGAATTGTGTAAACTATATAAAGAAAAAAAGACAGAAAGAAAGAAAACCATATACAACCTTCTAAATTATAAGAGAATTTAATCGGATAAATTAAATTTTCCCTACACTCTAAATCTTAAATCACCGGTGATCACCTAATATAAACTAATTACCTTTGTATATATAAGAAGTCTTTAATTTCATATACCCTAAGGGGAAAATTGATCTAAAAATCAATTTGGTAGGTTACACTATTTTTATTTATCTTTGTATTTAAAAAGGTTAAACCGAAGCGGATAAAAAAAAACAAAAAATCTTGTCCGCTTCTAAAATTTTAAGTTAACATTCTATGGGAAAGAAATCGAAAAATTATATGTATTAGAATCACTTTAATTCAGTCAGCCTATTATTCCTTTTAATCATATCTAAATCAAAACCCATTTTGAGATGTTTTAGAATGTCTTTTCTCTTTTGTAAACAATATCTGAAAAAAAAATACAAATAAATGAAGCTCTCCTATAAATAACACCACACTCATGTATATAATACACACACATATGTCTTTTAATTGAAACGCACCACAAATAGAACAAATAACCCCACACACACACCAATGGAGCCAAAGCTAACCCATCTTTGCTATTGCCTTCTACTTTTTCTTCCACTACTCTCCCAATCCACCATAGCCAAACCTTCATCATCACCAAACCCTAGCAACAGCATCAACTTCATTGTCTCATCATGCCGTGTCACGCGTTACCAAACTCTCTGCGTCAAATGCCTCGCCACTTTCGCCAACAAAATCCGCCGCAACGAAAACCGGTTAACTCAAACCGCTTTAGCCGTTACTCTAGTCCGGGTGCAGTCCACAACGGTCTACGTAGCGAAGCTGACTAAATCTAGGAGAATCAAACGGAGAGAGTACTTAGCCGTGAAGGATTGTGTTGAGAATCTTGGAGACGGTTTAGAGATGTTGGCTCAGTCGATGAGGGAGTTGAGACAAGTTGGTGGATCCGGTCGTGATCGAGACGAGTTCTTGTGGAGGCTAAGTAACGTTGAGACATGGGTTAGTGCTGCCTTAACGGATGAGACAACGTGTCTTGATGGGTTCGATGGAAAGGTTATGGACGGTGTGGTGAAATCGGCGATTAGAAGACGAGTGGTTCATGTGGCTCGAGTTACTAGTAATGCTTTGGCTCTTGTAAACCGGTTCGCGGCTCGGCATAAGTCATAGTTTCGGGTAATAAATTAAAATCCGGTCCTAATTAATTAGGTTTTGTCATGTATTGTTTTTTTCCTAGTGGGATCGTTTGTTTCTTTATGATACTTTGTATTTATGTGTTGGCTTGTGATGTTTTTGGGTTTATGGAAAAAAGAATTGGCCACAAAATTTGGATGTCCTCCCACATTTTAATATTTTTTTTTTTTTACAGCAATATTATTTTATTTTTTATATATGAAATTTTCATATTTAATATCATACAATTTTTTTAATATTAATGTAAGTCACTTAGCTTACCGTTGATTAATTGAAATATCTTATATTTTTAATGTAATTAGTAATCATTTATTTAGTTTTAAGAAATTTGAATATGTGATTTCTGAATCTCTTTTTGTCAAAAAATTTGGTTTTCCACTTATGTTTTCCTGATTTAATTATATCTTTATTTTATTTTCTAATTGCTTTCATTTCCTTATTTTAAATTGTAAACAACTATCATTAGTTCATTATATAAAAATAATTTGAAATACCTTTGCAAAACATTTGATATAGCAATATTTCTTCTATATTCAATTGTTGAATACCCCCTCCTTAGTTTATAGAGAATATCAATAAATTTTTAGATTAAAATGAAAAAAAAAAACACAAATTTTAATATTATCTCCGTAATCTTCGGACCGGCTCCGACTATACACCCGATGAATTATGGATTCAGGCGAATCCTTTTATATTATTATTCACCTTTGAGTCAATAATTGAAGTCGGAGTGTTAGATGGAGTTGTTCAAATATACTTTTGGACCTACGCAGAAAAGTCTATCAGATTATAGGATAAACCTAAATTGTATCGTCCCGGAGATACTTCAAATGAATGTATATGCCAAGCATTATAAATTATTGAAAACTGTTCACACAATAATAATCTTTACCATTTCGAATCACTCGAATAACCAATGATGTTTTTTTTTCCATACATATACACTTTTTTCTTTTTAATAACTCAGGTGGTCCAAAAAAAGTTTTTTAGTCCTAAAAACTAATCCTAGGACCCGGGTAAACCATGTTAAATTGCTCGAACCCAGGTGACCAATGCTACTCGAATCCAAGTGGCGGGCATACATATACACTTTTTCTTAGCATACATACACACCTTACAAAAAAGAGTATTTATAAGATTTAAATAATCTTTTTTTTCTATTACCGCGAAGTTTGAAACATGATCTCCTAATCTCAACGAATCCGAAGTCATCAGCTTTAAATCTATTCTCTTTGGAAATATCCTTTTTTTCCAAATAGACTCGGAACTAAAGATCTCTTTACTAGTGTTTTTGTTCTCTTTCAATAAACCCACTAGAGTAAGAGCTACTTTACTTTACGATTTGAATAATCTTATTATGAATCTGCGTTACCTCTTTCCACATAAGCTCCATTTACTTTGGTAGTTTGGAGCAGGTGGGCAAATCTTATCACTTGTTTAAAGCTAAACACTAAGTACTCTTTTAAACTAAACCTTCGGATTGTTAGCTTTTGGGAAAAGACAACTCCAAGAAGGAACGGTGAAGAGTGATCATGGAAACAAATTAGGTACAATTATGGAAAAAAAAAAATTGAGCTTTTTGCCACAACAACAAAACATGCTAGTATTATTGTTTAAGATTGTTTAATACATCAAATTCTTTTATGTTCTCCTAGAAAGCATTTTGCATAATTTCTTAGTCAGCATAACGTGCAATGCACGTGAGGCCTCTGCCTAAAAAGACTTGTTAAAGACATTATTCCTCTGTAAAAGGGACAAGTAGAAAAACAAGATTTTACAGCTTTTGACTTTAAATTTATAAATCTTCTTTTGAAGATTCTTTCGAAATAGTTTGTAGAAGTAGCATATAAAATCAGGAGAAAACTAAGAGAACACATACTTGATTTATTCTACAATAACTCATCAAACATGAACCAACAAACCAAATCAGAGTTTCAGTTTAACAAAAGGCCAAAAGAAGAACACAGTGAAAATTTGGAAACATCTTTGGTTTAATCCGATATAAAACTCCGGTTTAGCATAGCCAATTTACCGGACCTGAACAATACCGGCACTAACCAGCTTCTGAATCTTGTTCATTACCATTGGATTCTTCATATGTTCCTGTGCAGCTTTTGGATTCTCTTGAAAATCCACCAATACCTGCAAAATTCATCAAAACAACATCATCACACAAGTCTCAGACAAAACTTAAGAACACAATTGTTGCCACTGATTTTACCTGTCTCATTACTGGATCTGACAATATGTTCTGAACTTCAGGATCTTGCATTGCCTTTGCTTGTCTCTCCTTCAATTCTTCTGGTGTCAGATCACCGCGGTTCGCTTTGTTTATCTGTTCCACGCATCTGAAAGATAACAATACTTTCACTAAAGTGATCTTTCAAGGTTTACCAACAAAGAGAGAGAATGCAAACTTTGCAAACCTTCTAACACCATCAAGCAACTCCTGGTTCTTAGCATCATGTTTTAGCCCTTCTTGATACGTCTCCATGGCTTTATCGTATTCTTTCATGAAAAACTGAATAGCTCCTTTCCTACTGTATCCTTTAGTGAAACTTGGGTCCAGCTCAATGCATTTTTCGGCATCTTTTAATCCCTCTGGTAATGCTCCTAACTTTGTGTAACAAGCAGCTCTGTTGCTATATGCCTACAGACCGGAAAATATACTCGCTAAGATTCTATACTCTGAAACTATGTGCTTAACTCAACAGGAAACAGAAAAGTTCTTACCCTCACGTCACTCGGGTTTCTTTTAATTGCTTCTGAATAATGTTTCACTGCCTCTGGATACTTCTGCTCTTTAAAGAATCCATTACCTGCATCGAAGGAGGAATGTCAAATGCTTAATCCTTATATCAAATCACGTTTCAAGATATTAAGTGTATAACTAAGGATCAGTATATACCTTTCTCTCGCTCCTCCTCGGCTATCGTAGGATCAAAGTACTCTTGTTGCTCCAGCTCTTTCTTGGCTTTCTCAGCATCGTTAAGTTTCTTCAAGGTATCTGGATTACGATGCTCTGTAAGAGCTTTTTGGAAAGTCTCAATCGCGGGCTCAAAGTCTTTCGAACATTTCGCCATTTTCACCAGAGCAGATCCTTTCCTAGTCAGAGCTCTTGCTATCATCTTGAAGTCAGAACGGAGCTCTCTGCCTCGTTCAACAGCCTTGTCGCAGTCTTCAATACACTCCTCGTACTGATAATCATTTAAAAAAAATCACATTTGAGAAACGCAATAAAACATCACACAAGATACAGGTAAGATCCAGATGAACCAAATGTTGATCAAACTGGACTAATAATGCAGAAACACATAGACCAATGGATTTGAATCACTCGGTATAAGACTGCTTTATTCAGAACAAGTGAATAAACTTCTCTATCTCCAACACCAACAAGTAGATCAAAACACATCATGAAGACATGAACCCTAAATTACTACCTCATCTAAATTCAACCAGAAACCAAGTATAAGACTTTCAGAACAAGTGAAAGCTTAAATCCAAACCTCTCAATCTCCAACAAGAAGCGGATGAAAGTCATCATAACCCATCAAGGTCATCACAGATACACTATGTAGTGACACGCTATACCAAACAAACAAGTTACTTCAAGAACCCTATATCTCCTCCTTAATCTAAAGTACCTAAAGGTTTAACTTTTAAGTCAAGTATAAGACTTATCCAGAAGAACACAGAACAAAACCAAATTTGCAAAGAAAGTAAAGCAAATACCTTTCCCATCTCAAGATAAACAGCAGCACGATTTGTCAAATACGAAATATCCTCATCATCAAGCTCCATCGCCTTACTATAACATTCAATAGCTCTCTCAAAATCCTTCTTCTTATAAGCAACATTTCCTTGCTCTTTCTCCTTCAAAGCCTTCTCCTTTCTCTCCTTCTTCTCCCTCTCCTCCTCCGTCAACTCCATAGGTTCCACCTCCACCTCCATCTCCGGTTTAGGCTCTTTCCTCACATCAGCATCCTTCATCTCAGTATCTCCACCACTAGATCCACCAAACTTAACATTCAACAAAACCCCTAAAGCCTGCATAACTCTCTTATCCTTCATATACAAATTAAGATTATTAGGGTTCCTCTGAATCTCTTGCATCGTCTTAACAAAATCAGGCTCCTTCAAATAAACCCTAGTCCCCGGATCCGCCGTCAATTTCGCCCACATCTCCTCTCCTTGAAACGCATCAATAAAAGGATTCGACTTTGACGAAACCCTAGATCTCGACGCATCAGCTAATCCAGATTTAAGCGTCTCGTTACTCGGATCAATCTCTAATCCTTTCTTATACGCATCAATAGCTTCTTCAAACTTAGACAATCCAATAAACGCAGCTCCTAATCGGCTATATCCTTTAGACCAATCAGGTTTAAGTTCCACAGTCTTCTTCGCGTCGGATAAAGCTTCTTCGTAACGGTGGAGAGAAGCGTAAGCGGCGGATCGATTTGAATAGAGGACGTGATTGGTCGGAGAGAGATTGATTGCTTCTGTGAAATGGGTTATTGCGGTGGCGTAATCGCCGGAAGAGAAAGCGGCGTTTCCTTTGGATTTTGCTTCTTCCGCCATTGAATTGGATTTGGTTTGTTTGCATATTGAAGATTGTGATGACAATGGTGGAAATTTAAAAACAGAGAAGAGGAAGAAGAAGAAGGAACGAGAGAGTTCTGGAAATTTCGAATTTTGTGTGTTGTGTCGAGAATGTTCGTCATAGCCGTGGAAAATATTTAAATAAAATAAAAAAAGTGAAAAGAAACGCTAGAGAGAGGGGTCGAACCTCTGACCTTGTGGTTAACAGCCACACGCTCTAACCAACTGAGCTACTCCAGCTTTTTGATTTGGGTAACGTTATTTGTTTATTCGTACAGTATTTTAAGATTAGTCTTTTAACTCTTACGTGTAAGGAAAACCAAATCATCTATTGCAAATTAATTAAATCTCTTATGCTGTTTGTTTGTCTAAATTGTTTTTAATAGATTTTTGAATTCTGGGAAAATGTTTATTCATATGTGACAACTAATTATCTCATTTTTTTTCTCAATATAGATTCGATATATAACTCAGATTTCAAGAATTCAAAAGACAGAAACATCAACAATGTATTCAAAACCTTAACAACAGCGGAAGCGTTTTACATTGATAAACCCAAAAACATAGAGACATCCTCAAACTAAATCAAAGAGATTAAAGAGATGCCACGAACGATAAATTCTCATCTTTTTGTTGTGAGAAGGAGATGTGAGAGTAACTGAGCTTCCTAATTCAAAATCCCCTTAGTTCAGTTGAAACCCTTCGCATATTACTCATCTCAGCTTATTGTCCGCAAGATTGTAGAGGACGATGTTTAACTCCAAAAGAGATGACAAGTACCTTGGGGCAAAAATTATCTCGCCAATGTTGGTGGTGCCAAGAAAGGACCAAATGTATTTGCTCGAGTCAGAAAAAAATTTGTTAAACAAACACATAAGCATATATTGTTTACAATGTTTAATCAAAATTTTGGTTTGAGTTTTCTTTTTTTTTTCTTTAAGAAAAAAAAAGTACATGATTTCTCCAAAACCACTGTTAGTTGTAACCAAAGTGGTAAACTACAATAGTACAATCTAAACAGCAAAATACAAATCACATGAAAGAGCAAATTTAGCAAGTGCATCCGCACATTTGTTCCTACCTCTTCCTCTAATTTTTAACATATTGGTTTAGTTTCTTACAATATGATTTGAATTTGTATTCAAATTTGAGAAAAAATTTTTGATAAACCCAATTTGAGAAATTTTGAAAAATACCACCTTTATGATACCACTTTTCAAAATACCATAAAAAAAAAGTTGCTCAAAATTATTTCTTGTAAAGTCTTCTACACACTATAAAACATTATGAAATCTTACACATATTTGATATCATGCGTTATAAAATACTTTATAAACGTTTTTATAATATGCTCTATAGAAGTTTTAAGAAAATTATATGTTTGCATTTTGTGTTACTCTGAAAATTGACAAAAAACAGTTGTATTTTTTAAAATGATAATCATAAAAGTAATTTTTAGAAAATTCTTCGGATATATTTTGGATATAGAAATAAGTAACTTCATTAACATTATATATTAAACTATTAATATTGATTGTTTCAGTTCGTTTGGGGTAATTAGAGTGAATCAGTTTCAGATTGAACACCAATACACCATCACTCACCATATTTGATATATTAAAACATTAGTATTCAAAAATACTGATAGCCCAAAAGAATTTCAATTTTGTTCTAATTTATAAAATTACACACACAAATCTAGACTCTCTAGTATTACATCACTCAATATTTCTTTGAAATTATGAATCGGTATTCATTGTATAACATATAGGAAAAAAAAAACAACTAATATTCACAAATCTCTATTTCTTTTTTTTAATACTCTTTGGACCTTTGACTATTTATTTTAATTCAAATTATATAATCTTGTACGAAGTTTTCCTACGGCAATGATCCCATGCGGCGATCCTCATCTGAACTTTCTCAAAATCCGAAACCCGACACGGTATCGTGATCCGACCCGGTTGATCAAACCCATGAACCCGCTCCGCTTGCTCCAACAATTCTCCAAACAATGGATGATTAAAGTAAATCACCGGCACCACAACTCGCCGCGTGTCACCGTCTGATTCGCCGACGTGAACCACCAAATGTCCTCTCGGTACAACCCGGTTCGACTTTTTCGGATCTTTACCCAACCGGATCTGATTCTGACCCGGATTCTTCTTACCACCACCGCACAATCTCTTAGCTCCACGGCTTAAACACCGTGCTAAAGACCGGATTCCGGAAACCGGGTTTGTGATTCGGGTCGGGCATTGACGTTTTCTTGGTAGAATCATCCATTTAAAGATTTTGACAAATCTGTGTCCAATTTTGAATCCTCTGACTCTCTTCATGCTTGGTTTGATCAGATTTTGATTTTGTCTTTTTGGAGAAAACAATGAGATGGGTTTGTTTGAAATCGAGTTTCAAGAAATGGGTTTGATTCGAAAGAAATAGATTTTGAGAAAATTTTGGTTCTTTTTTGGTATCTAGCTCTCTGTGTGTGTTATGTTTTAAGGGTTGAAGAAGAAGAGTGTTTGGGTTTGGGGAAGGAGGTAACCTCTTATATAGCCTTTGAGCTATGACTGTTATTATGTGTGCGTGTGCTTTTTTGAGACTTTGATGGATAGTTTTCCAAATTCAGCTTTGTATTTTTTGTTATATTTTCGTATAACTTTATCATCTTTTTAAAATTTAGGGAAAAGAGCATTCATTTTTTTGGCTAATTTTTATTTTCTTTTTTTTATTCAACATTCAACTTACAATCCAAAATCATTAAAATATTATGACGGAATATATATATATATTAGAATATGAGATTCTGATATATATATTCTTTTGTTACCAACGATATTCATCAAATTTTTACGCTAAAGAAAATTGATTATGTACTGTCAAACCTTAACACATCTTATTAAAAAGCTAAAGACTATAATGTAAAAGCTAAGCTTTGATCATATTCAGTGGGAACGGACTACCTCAACACTTCATGGCTTATGTAATCAAGTTTGCACATACGGTAGCTAGAAAAGGGTCTCATGAAATTGCCTATTACTCATGTTTTTTTTTTTTGGCTCTCATAATAAATTCATTGTGATAATATTTCTTTAACTTCAAATTAATAAAGTATAACATTTGCGTAAAAATATTTGATTAACGTGTTATCTTCAAAAGAAAATAAAGAAAAATCATTCATCTACCATAACCAGAATTTTAGTATTTCTTGATTATCTTGGATAAAGTACTCTATTCAGATGTAGTGTTTTAGTTTTCTTAATTATCAATCCACTATTTTACTAAGCATCGTCTTAGACCTTGAATGTTATTCGTGAACCAAAATGATTCTGCAATATTTTACTAATCAGATTATTGCGGAACGTAGCTTTATGTCCAGCATACTGTGATTGCGCAAGCTTAATTAGTTACCATCATCAATCTACCACATCGAATAACTTGAAAACTTCATAAAGATGCTTACCATTTATAAAAAAAATAATCCCGAAGTTTCTTATTTAATTTGACATGTCATAATCATTAAAATTCAACCACTAGTTGAAATCTTATTATTATATTTTGATTCAAAGAAATAAAGTTATGATTATGTTGAGTTACTAACATGTTTCTTGTTGTAATTTAAGTATCTAGATGATTCGATTTGATTTTTGATAATATACTCCATGATAGGTTTAGTATGTCGTCGGTCCTTATGAATAATACATAGCATATGTATATGTAATATGTGTCTCTATGTACATGAACTCACTTGTTATTAGTTCAGATTTTTTTTTTGCTTTTTGCCTTTTTCTATATAACTAGGTCAGATTTAATAATGGTTTTGATAAGACAACTTGGAACAATGCATCTATAAATAAATATTGTACAGATAGAGTTCAGATATGTAGATTAAATAAATGAATTTCACAAATGTTTATATGGTTAAAAATGAAAGTTTGAATAATAAGAATTATATAAAGAAGAGAGATCGATGAAGACAAAAGGCATGCAAATGTGTGGGAGGGACATAGTGTGGGATTTGGTCGGCGGTCGACACGGCTCGTGCAATCTTTGTAACATGCCCTGATTCACTGAAACTGCTTCGTTCAGTTTAAGAATTATTGTGTTGCATAATTATTACTTATAGTCATAGACTAGTTCAATTATTATTAACATTTTTTTTATGTTGGAAAATGGGTTAATACTTATTACTTCTTTGACACGTTTTTTTTCTTCTGTGTCTAATTCATACTATATTATACTGTAAGTCTAGACATCAACATTAGGGAGAGTTTGAGTTGTTATTTTTTTTAACTGCGATTACAAATTATGTTTGACAACTGTAAATGGCTAAACTAACAATGATATATCAAGTGTCAATAGCTCAACTGGTAGAGTATTTTAGACAAAGCGTAGAGATCGCTAGTTCGATTGACATTTGAGAAAAAATCATATTAAATACTTAGGTCTTTGGTATGCGAGAAAAACCTCCTTATTAGTAATTAAAAAAAAAAAAAAAAAACTAACATGCATTTTTGAACTCATATTGTTTTTGGTTGTATGTTTAACTCTATTCGTGTATGATCATTATCCATGCATTTTTGTTTCCTTTCTCTCGAGATCAATATTACATTCTTTTGTAAAAAAACTTTGCAAATTGTGAAAAAGCAGAAACTATAATGCGTAGAGAATAAGAGAGTTTAATGAATGGTCAAGGCATTACTATAAACCACACACGTTTCATATACAACACACACTTTTCTAGATTTTCTTCTCTTTTCATCATCCACTATTTCAAAAGAAAACGATACTCCAATTGACACGATTTACATTCTCATAGAACAATTGAAAACGTGTTCAATATATTTGGATAGGAAAAAAGGGAAAAAGAAGAAAGAAATTCGAAGCCTTTATAGAAGGGAAGGATAGAAACTAACATTTTTATGTACTTTTGTTTACCTAATATTGAAACCATACATTCGTCATCTCTTCCTATCTATCTTCCCATGTTATTTAAACGTAAATTTCATACTCTATAAATATTTGAATCCTGTTCACACTTCACACACATGTGACGTCGTAAAAGAATCCAATATACAAGAGCAATAGATTTTGTAAGAAAATTAACAATTAGTATCTTCTACTCATTGCTTAAACAAACTTGGCTTGACTACTAATGTATATATTTATATATACATTTTCGGAGTACATTTATAAAATAAATCCTAGAGTTTGAAAGTATTTACGGAGGAATGCCATTGGTATTAATTGTTTAGATTTGTTTTATTTAAGTAAAGATTTTTAATTTCGATTTGTTACTTAAATAGTTGCCAAAAATCTGCAAAAATATTTTGTGGAGAAAAATTAGAGAATGGATTATGTTGGAGTTAGTAATTGTGAACACATATATTCGGTAAGTTAGAAAGATTAGTTTCGATATTTATGGAACACTTATTTCTTAATCTATATATACATTTTTGGAACACTTTTAGCAAATAAATCCTGGAGTTCCACCTTATTTACGAGTATATGCCATTGGCATTTATTATTTATTTTTACAAAATTTTAATAAAAGATATTAACCAAACAATATATTGTCTAATTTGTTTCTAAAAATCTCTACACAATCTTTCCATATATCTTCAAAAAACATTTATAGCAAATATTTATATTAACATTTTGCATAGCAATAAAAATAATAATTTATAATAATCAAAATATTCACATAAAAAAACCATATACACATACAGGAAAAAAAACTATATCTATCATCATTTAAGCCGTTGTTTTATTTAAATAAAAAAAAAATACAAAAACTTGAAATCATATACTTTATATGATAAATTTAAAATATATATTAGTAATATAAATTTAAAATCATTCAAACAACGGTATACCACGGGTGAGATCATAAAATTATTGATATTTTATTTTATTTTATTGGATTTTATAACACTAATAATTTAACTAACATGATAATATAGACGAGTTTATATGAGATGACGGGTTTGGGTCGATATGAAATCCTAAAATTAACAATCAAAATACAATTATACAATCTTAAACACAGAACAAAAAAAAAAATATATTAACAAAACAAATACAACTTAAATTTCAAATTTTTAGTTATAAAAAAACCGACCCACGGTATACTGCGGAGTAAAATATTCAAAATTTTAAAATCCACCATACATCGTTACTTAAAAAAAATGTATGTTTTCGTATCTATACTTCAAAAATTGAAAGCTAAACAATAGTAATCATACACTAAATAATACATAGATAGATATCTACATTTAAAAATATAAATTATTATGATATATCTTCAGTTAATCTTTAAAAAAAACATTACATTTTTAAAAATATATAGCCCTGCGGTGTACCGCGGGTTAAATTCTAGTTATATATTATTTTGGTATCTTAGTTAACAGTTTCAATATTTAGTGATTTATAAGCAGGAGACAAAACCCCGCTATAATGTTGATCAAATAATTAGACATAAATATACAGATAATTAGATGTCAAACAAATATGTATGTATACAGAATTACAGAGAATTAATTATAAATGATCATATGCTAATTGTATTCTCAATTTACCCGCCAACAGAGAGAATAAAAATCTTTTAAGAATAAATATGCAATCTTGTAAGCCATGATATCACAACCGTAATCTCTAACCAGGTTACCAAATCTAATACATGTGACATGACAACTATAATTATAATGTCTCTATTAACATGTTTATAGTTATTACCATTTTTAATCATTTAATTCATATTACCCAATTTTTTTGTGTTAAGCCGACCAAGTAGCTCGGCGCAAAAACTATTACATATATATAGTAGTTTTGTAGAATAAGCGATTTTTTTTTCACAAGAGGAAATTGGGTAATAACGTGATGAATGCGACTCGAGCCAAACTCAAGTGGCAATCAACTCTATAATTGTAGAACAAAAGATAAATAAGAACAGCTAACAAAAGTCAGCGTCAGATTTGTTTGTGGACAAGAGGACAATACAAATAAATAAATGTTTTGGCATCTTCCAAGTTCTAGTAATTTTGTTGTTAATCCACCTATCACGGATCTTAATGTATTGTTGCTATAATCTTTTTGTTTAACCCTTTTTAAATAAATAAATTAGAATAACTAACCACCAATTAACTACTTAAATAGACTAATAGAATATTTTTTAGTTAATTATTGGTCTAACAAAAAATAAAAATAACCCTAGTCATTAGATACCACTAATCAATCATTAGTAATATACGTCGTTATTTCTAATGTTTGCTAATTTTGTAGTTACGCTTCAAGTAAATGACAATGCTAAAGATATACAATAGTGAACGAGTATACCATTTTCACCTTTTTACGTTTTACATACGTGATTATGTAATTTTTTTATTACCATTTAAAAATAATGAAAATTTTCTTAAAATTATTAAATTTTTTCTTATATATATGACATCAGGTATTTATTGGTAGCTTAATTTGGATGTGAACATACTCTTCAACAAAAACATTTTCCTTAAGCCCAATTTCAAATAAATTATTGGAGTCTAGGACCAAATAAGCATTATAAATTATTGTGGCCCATAAGAATAGTTTTGATGCAATTCAAGTACAATACTAGGCCCGATAAAGGCTCGTTGTATTTGTGAATCTCATGGTAAGATGATATATACATATGAGTTGTTTTGTTTATACTATTTTGTTCTTTGTAAACAATCTTTAAATGGTATATTTCTCTCATTTAAAAAAACGAAAAATCTATTGTTGTCAAAATAATAAAATAAAATCTATTTTTAAATAAAAAAAAATAGTTTCTAAAACCAATTACTTTCAAATTTTCAAAGTACAACAATATTCTAACCAATTCAATCGAAACAAATTTGTCAGAGATTGTAATGGTACCATGTTTTTTCTTTTGACATTTACAAAAATCACCCGAAATTTCTCAATTATGACTTTTATCAGAGAAAATTGTATTTTTCTTGTCCATTTTCAAAAATTGGCAAGAAAGAGAAAAAAGGGACAAAGATAGAAAAGGAAAGCAAAATACAGAAAGGATCCAGCCTGGAATTGTCAGAGAGACAAAAGCTGAAACTCCCAACCAAAAAAGATAACTAATTATATTCCCACCTTGGGACCTCATAAATCCATAATGCATGCTTTTTTTCAATTTCCTCTGTTTTTATATAAAAAAATAAAGATGATCCAATCATATTTCTTTCATTTTATCTATATAAATTGGCAGTGTTTATATGTATTTTGGTGATTTTTATAGTTTTGTTTAGATTTTGATCAAATTTATTTAAAAATCGGGGAAATATTAATTAATCGGCGTCTAGACGGTTTAGACCAAAATAAAACATATAATTTGTTCAGTTATATTAGTATCCTTTTGATTTCGACCAAATTGGTTTGAAACTTATTCAATAAAAAAAAAAAAAAAACTCGACGACTTTTTAGTTATTCGGTGTTTAGACATTTTAGACCGCCGATTTAACTCATTGTGGCGTTTGCTTAATATATTTATGAAACCGAAAACATAGCCAAAATTTGGATTGAAATTGGTTAAAATTGTTGAATTTTGGTATGAAATTAAACAATAGTAACCAAAGCTTTTGTTTTAAAACATCGATAAATAACCAAAGCTTAATTAGAACAAATTTAAACATTTTAATGAATATTTGTTTTTCTTCTTCTCAAATAAACAAATCCCGGGAAAAAGAATAAAACAACAGATGGAATCCAAAAGAAAGAAAAATAAACAAGTCAGAGAAATCCAACAACCCCCAAATAGAAGAACTGTGGAAACGTAAAGAAGAAGAATCATCATCTCTGGTTTGATATCAACAAAACCCTATCAAATAACAACAAACCCTCAAATTACATTTCAATGCTGAATCATCATCATCATCACCAAAGCCATTATCACCATTGAAAGACTCGTGAATCCAATGCTTCTCGACGCGGCTGATGAAATCTTCTGTGGCCTGATACAACAAATAAAAGAATCAAAATCAAGAACATAATAACTTTGTGTTGTAACAGTAAGAAATGTAAGTTTTTTTGTTCTTACTTTTGTAGTTTGCTGAGAGCACCACAGTAAAGAACATTGTCAGGGTGCCCGAATTCGGTTTTGTTGTTTTCGTCTGGATTAACCACTCTAACATAAGTTTCTTGTCCAAGATACCAAGAATCAAGATTCTCTGTTCTTAGATTCCAAGCTCCAGGATTGTCCATTGATATCAAGATCGCTGACCATGCCCCTGGATACACCTGTAAATATCCACTCCAAAACTCAATCACATTGGCCTTTAGAAAGGCGAAATCTTCGATCTTTTATACACATTTTTGTCTACGTTTAGTTTACCTGAATAGTGGAGCGGGCGATACCATCCCATTTGTTGTATGTTCCT
Source organism: Arabidopsis arenosa (assembly GCA_905216605.1). NCBI lineage: Eukaryota > Viridiplantae > Streptophyta > Magnoliopsida > Brassicales > Brassicaceae > Arabidopsis > Arabidopsis arenosa. The sequence goes on from LR999456.1 coordinate 16,729,812, forward strand.
CTACTGTTCTCTGTCCACTCTCCGTAATCCATACTGCAAGCAATCAAAAAGGTTTCAAGAAACAGTTATTTACATTGCCAAATTCCTTGAGATATCAATAAGAGATTCGATGTTTTTAGATTATGCTTAAGAAATGCAGAGACTTTGCAGTCAACTAACTCACCCGACGACAAAAAAGGCGTAGCCACTCATGTGATAGCTTTGCATCTTAGTGTCATTGTTTTGAAGAACGACTTCCATGAATCCACGATAAGTACCATTGATAATCGAAGTCTCCACTTTAGGCGGTCCAGTTAAAGGTCTCTTAGGGAAATCAAGCTTATACACATCTTTCACTTTAAGCTTATCTGCTAGTCTAATAGGCGTAGAAGGATTCTTAAACGATATGCCATTAAGAGTTGTTCTTCTCTTCCCATTGATCGTCACAGGCGGCATATTCCTCAGAACATAGACATCGGTTACATTGATTGAACCGTATTTAAACGAGCCTTGCGGGTTAGGACGCGCACCACTTGCTGATACATTCCATCTGCAATAACAACGTTTGAATTCAGCTTTTAAAGGTTAAAGGTCAAAACTTGCAGAAAGTACAAGGAACAAGAATTCGATTTTCGGATAACCAACCTGATGGATCTTGCTTGATTCATGGAGAAAGTCTTGTCGAATTCGTCTTGTGGTCCAGGTGGTAAGTGACCTTTAGCTTTTCCTTTAGAGTTGGTATAGTGTAAGATTCCAACTCCAGTAACTCTTCTCCATATGGTTTCATTAACAACCCGAGCACTCGCGACAATGTAGTAATCAGAGCTCGCGTTTTGATCCATTGTAACCAAGAATGAATAAGACTGCCCAACATGAATATCCAAGCTTGTGTAGTTTTGTTGAACTGTGTACGATCCTTCAGATTCCGCAAGAACTAAGTTGTGACCTTGAATCCTAAAGTTCAAGCTCGTCGAAATTCCCACATTTGACACTCGAAGTCTATAAGTTTTTCCTGTTACCGTCACACGAAAGATCGTCCATTACAAACCGGAAAAACAAACAAAAACAGACTCTTGGAATAAAAGAGCTAATAATACTCACCAGGATGGACTGTGATTGTTTCGAAATCAATCCCATCAGCAACAAGAGTATCATTGTATCGGTAAGGTCCTTTTCCGTTAATAAGAACTCCATCGGGCATTCCAAGATCTTTACCATCATCTAAAGCCTTCCTCAAAGCCTACATTTTCACACAATCTTACAAAATGTTGGAAAGAAACCTCTTAAAATGTTAATTGCTTTCGAGAAGGCTTAAACGGCAAAAACTACTAACCGTGTGGTTCCTTATGTACCAATCACCAATCGTAACGGTAATATCGCCGTCTGGTGTCGAGAAAGGGACTGGAATAATCGCTCTAGGATTGACAATGAAGGAGCCAAAACCACCAGAAGCTTTCTGGAAATGAAGTGATGGAAAGTAGAAGAAACTCCCAATTTGGTCCTTAACTTGAAACTCATAAGTCCAATTCCACTTTGGAGGAATAGGACAGTTGGTTCCTAAAACTCCATCCTGCCATGAAACACGTCTCTGTTGGATTCCATTCCTATAAAATCAACACACATCCATAAATCTTTCTTCTTCACAACAATGTAAAGTCTCATAAAGACTAAACCTTTATGTGGTTTTTCTTACCAATGAAGAAGAAATCCCTCATCCAATTTGTTTCTGACATTAACAACCAGATTTTCATTGGTTGTAACATTGATTGTAGGACCAGGAAACTTTCCATTTATAGCAATAACCTGATAACAGTAATTAAAATAGAAAATTAGCTTTGTTTAGAAATTGTTAGAACCCTAATTGTGTGTTTAGATCTATATATACTTCACTTTTCCTACAGTTGGATCTGGAGTTAAAAGACTGAAACTTTTTCTACTCTAAAGACTTAAAATCATTCATTCACGTTAAAAAAAGGATAAAACTTTCAACAAATCTAGAAATTAAAAGTGTTTTGTGTTTTCTTGTAGATGAATTTTGAAGTATTGTCTGAAGCAGGAAAAAAAGATTGAAACTTTTGAGAAATCTGAAATCTAAAAACACACACAAACAAAGATAGAAACTTTATCACAATTTCTTTACCAATAATAGTAACCTAAAAGTTAGATCTTTAGCTCACTGAAAACACAGTAAACTCTCTAGAAATTAAGGGTTTTTCAAAATCTACAAGAAAAACCCAAACTTTGATTCAAAATCTCAAATCACAAAATGTAAATCCAAAGAAACAGTAACAAGATCTAGAAGAAGAAACCTGTTGAGGAACACCAAGTGGAGAAGCAGTAATGTAGGAGACTTCGAAGTTATAGAAAGAATAAGGATCTGCGGCGAAGCAGAAACTTATGTTCACAAAGAACACAAGAAGCAGGATCTTGAACAAATCCATTTCTTGTTTTTTTCTCTTGCAAATTCTTGAGAAGCAAAGAAACAGCAATGTTGGGTTTTGATTTGTTGATTTTAAACAGATTTGTTTAAATTTCTGAGTTGTGAATTTACATTATCAGATTCGGGGAAAAGGAAGTGAGAAGTGGGAGAAACTAGGAAGCTATAAAGGAAAGAGAAGAGAGCCAAGAGAGATAGAGACATGAGAACGGCTATAATTTTTAGGTTTGCTGCTGCTTAATTAATTGTTTTTTTATTTTATTATTGTTATTTTTGACTATTATTTTACCAGAAATAAAGCCGCACAATGCGCCTGTAAATTTGCCTAAATGCCAAGAAAAAAACCTATAAAAAATAAATAAATTTAAGGGTTAGTTAAGCTTTAAGAAAATACTTTAAACTCGCGCCAGAATGTGTTATTTTATTAAACATATTTGGAAAAAAATCGTGTTATCAGCTAGAATTGTATTTATAAATCAGTAAATAAATATACATTAACAATCTTAAAATAAACCAATGTTCAAGAAAGCGTTATGCGTTAAGCGGGGGTGACTTAGCGCCTAACGCCTAGAACGCCTAATCGGGGCTTAGATGATTTTAGGCAGTTTATGCGTTTACAACATAAAATATTATAAATATGATATTATATAAACAAATCATATAAAACTATAATTAGAAAAACAATAATATTAAATTGTAAATAGAAATTAGACAAAAAAAAACATTTTAATTCATAGCAAACAATGTATGAACGTTTATAACAATGTATATGGAGATATAATTTATAAATATAAATTTATGTAGTTGAAAAAAAAATACACACTAAAACGAGATTTGTGCTATTTTAGACGGTCGAAACAGTTATCTAGGCATCATCTGAGTGCCTAACGGGACCTAGGCGACCGTCTAAACCGTTTTTTAGAACACGTAAATAAACTAACGTGATGTACTAATGTTGATATATCATGTTATTTGGTTAAAATCTGCATGAAACCAATAAGATTATGATCAGTGTGAATGTAGTCTCACATTCTTCTACCTGAAGCTATTTACTTAATTGAAAAAGTAACTATTTAATTAATTAAAAGAAATAATAAAGTGCATATACCCTAAATAAGATGATTTAAATTTGTTAAGCAATCATTTATTACTTTAGTATCATATATTCGAATAACATTCTTCATACTTTTCTTTAATATATTACTAAACCACTGAATTTATAGATACCTTATCCTTCATTAGAGAGTTTTAATCTTCTTTTTGTCGGTGACCATAAATTAATTAAATTTGAAGCAAAAAAAGAAAAAAAAATAAGAAAAAAAATAAGTTTGACACTTGAAAAGAAAAAAAGAAAAAACAAAGCCAACGGATATAATGATAATAGTACTGCATGACAGCAAGAAAGAATGGCTCCCATATGGTTGACAATTTTTATATACTTTTTATTTTCCACCGAAAATAATTTTCTCTTATACACTTTTATTTATCAAAATGAGCTGTAAAATTTCCTTTCATAGACCACCAATTTTGTATTTTCTTATAAAAATATTCCAACGCGTATTTTCTGTTTTTTTTTTTTTTTTTTCAGCGCGTATTTTCTGATTGATGATTACAAATTTACACTAATTATGGGGAATTATTGTTAAGAAATAATGATGCATAATAATATAGATTTTTTATCTAGTAATTTGTCGATTAGGGAAGTGCATTATGTACGCAATAATCACATGCTGCTCGCGTGCTAGCTTGTGTTAAATAAATAAATTAAGTAGTAACTTTATAGTTACATTATTTGATTATTACGAGAAATTAAAAAATGTTAAGTGAAGATTTGATATTGACCGTTTGACCAAAGAGATAAGATTATATTATGAGAGGCGCAACGCAACGGTGGGATACTCTCGATGTGGCACGTGGCTGCTGCCAGCCAAAACGAAAGAGATTCTTCTTTGACGTCTGTTTTTTTTTTCCTTACAAAATAAAAATCGTACGTTTAGTTTTCTTTTTTTATTTTTCTTTTACATATAAACTTTCATGGTTTTTTCTTTTAAAGTATAAAATTTGATGTTGTTGACAGACGTAAATATAATATTCATATAATATTGTTGTCATTCATGTTAGTACGTCGTTCAAAAAAAAAACATTTCAGGTTCTATTCAAAAGAAAATATAAAAAAAATTAATAACCAATGATGATGCATTACCGATCATAATTTTTTTTTTTTTTTTTTTTTTTTTTTTTTTTTTTTTTTTTTTACCGATCATAAATTTTATGAAACATTTGTATATGATTCCATATTTTGTTTGCATCCATTTTAGAAGATAAATAGTGACAACCATTTTTGTTAAGTAAAAGAATAAAACGTTCCATGAAATAAAATTGAGGAATTGTTAGTCATTAGAATTAAAAAAAAAAACTCGTATATATATCTCAAAATTTTCTGTTTGTAAGTGAAAATTTCTATGTTTGCCATACTTTCACATGTCTACAAGCCTCTCTCTTTATTCATGCTTTTATCTAAATCACGTTTCAACGTCTAATAACTTCGTAAGATTTAATGAATATTAATCTTAATTAGACTCTTAGTCACATCGACTTTAGATTATGTTTCATCACATCTTGTTCCAACAGCTTTGTGTTTCTCATAATGAATAAATTGCAAAAAAAACTTCTACTTCGTAAGCTAATTAGTTTTCTACAACCATTCCAAACTTTGAAATCAAGTATATCATCAACATAAAAAGAATATGTGAGAAATGAGATATGACTAATTTTTGTGCTATAAGATAATAAATAGAGAAATTCCTAAAAATGACCCTAAAACAAGTTTTATTGACAATAATAGCACACACTCCATAAACTTCCAAAAATAGCACTAGTTAACTTTTTTTTTTTTCGTCAAATCAATTATATTGATATCAAAAAGTGTTTACAAAATACAGAAACATTCCAATACAACCGTTGTACGCAAATATAGGAAATTGAAACAATTTCGATGAAGGAGTGGAAGTGACCCGGCTAGCTTTTGGTAGACTTATAGGCAACAGATGTAATCTGTTAAGTCCCCCCTTCACACACTTTTTGTTGGCTATCAGCTTGCTGCTGAAACTCCAAAATGCCTTTGGCATTACTTTTGGCATTACTTTAATTAGGAAATGTTGATTTAATGTTGTTGGAGATGATTCTAAATCTTGTCGCCTTCTTGAAATCGATATACTTGATGATTCCGGCAATGATTTTCTATGTTCCTTAGCAAGTCCCCATTGTCTTCTCACGCATTGATGTTGCCATAATAAATCGATCCAATGCCACCATAAAATATTTGAAAGTATTTTCAACATAGTAAAAACCATGGTACATCAGCGAAAGTCTATAAGTCTCATTAGAGTAAATAATGTTAATGTATTTGATAATGAGACTATCTACGTTTGCTTGAACAAGGAGAATAAACCAATCGCATGAACCACCATGTGCATGTCTCGGTTTATACAATCGACCAAACGAATAAATAAGATTCTCTTGAGTTTGTGAAGAACATTGACCTCTTTCCGGCAAAGAAGAGATTGCCGACCAGGGGAAGTGATCACCGTCAACACCATCTGTAAGCGTCAATTTCTTAACTTTGAAGCTAAATAGCAAATCATCAAAACTCAAGATATGAACCGGCGAATCAGAGATTTCAAACCACGAGAAGGGCGAAGCATTATCATCACTGGAACGTATGGGCACCATAAAGAGAATGAGGATCAAGATCTTAACCGTCGAGAATAAGAGGCGGTTGTTAGTAATAAACACTGGCTGGGATTTAATCGCACCCTTTTCTGATCCGACATATGATGCTCCAGGATCCCAAATCTGAGATTGCATTTTGTCTCTCGATTTGGTAAAATTGATGTCAAATTTAACTATCCCAGGGTGGTGGTGAAGAACGGTTTTAATCGTGAACCAAAGGAAGCCGCTTGGACAGATCCTCAGCGGAAAGGCGCCGCCACTGCTCCGATATCTTTGCCGGATCATGGTCGGAAAGGAACTCTCACAAAAGGAGAGAAAAGCGATGAGAGGTTGGATGACGAACACAATCCCGATTGTCTTGGGATTCATTGCCGAGTGTATTTAATACTAAAACTATGAGGAAATTAGAAGTAGAAGCAAAAGCGATAAGGGCCGACGCCGGAGAAGCCGACGCCGGCCGGGAAAAAACGGTTCAGAAACGAAGGGTTGTCTTGGATGAATAATCGGAGTCTCTCTAGAGAGAAAAAACGGTTTCATCTCTTCACGAAGACACAAGCACTAGTTAACTTACTATTAGTGTTTTTGTTCTAAAAATTTTATCACTAGCTTTTTTTTTCCAATAATACCACAACTTTTATATAAAAGCTATTCAACAAAATAAATTAGAAATAAATTTAAAATATTATATTTGGGTTCTCTATTTCCAATTTAGGGTATATATTTCTACCATTTAAAAGAGATTTTGATTCATTTTAATATTAGTTTATGGTATTATATTTGGGTTCCCTATTTCCAATTTAGGGTATATATTTTCACCATTTAAAAGAGATTTTTATTTTAATATTAGTTTGTGGTATTATATTTGGGTTCCCTATTTCCAAATTAGGGTATATATTTCCACTATTTAAAACAATTTTGATTCAATTTAATATTAGATTAGTGTTTGCTCTCTTTTTTATTTTCTATCTTATATTTTAATTAAGTTTAATTGAAGTTTATGGTGCTATTTGTGGAACTTTTCAAATGAGGTGCTATTTTTGGAAAAAACAACTTTTTTGGGGCTATTTGTGTCAATCTCCCAAATAAATATAGTTTTGAATGTATTTTTCAATATTTAGTGATTAAAGTATTCAAAAAAAAAAAGAAGATATTTTTAACTCGTTAACTTATATACCTCTCGGTCAAGATATTTTAATCTACATCAGCTAATTAATTTCGATGAAGGTATCTTCAGTAACCTCTTCAATTATGGCAGTTCCATTAATGAAATCTAGATTTTCACAAAAAAAAAAAAGTTCGAACATGTGTAAAGTAATTACCAACTATTTGAACATGTGTAAAGTAATTACCAACAGCTAACTTTTGCTAACATTGTGTGTGGTAGTTGAATTAATCATCCCAACGAATTTATTTATATTTAACAAAATCTTCTGTCCTCTCAATTTAATAAGTAATGTAATTTTTGAGAAAATTAGCCTCAGTACCACTTTTTTCAAAAAGTTTAGGCCCAGTACCACTTTCTGAGTTCACTTAGCATCCATACCACATTCGTCATCTGGAAAGACGAAACTACCCTTCTGGCTGCATCATGAATGTGTCAGGGGAAGGAGCTACAGTCTGCCGTCCTTTTTCTCTCTCCTGGCGCATTGGTAACCGTTTTCGTCCCTCTGGTTGGTAAAACAAAGCTGTCCCCGAATAAATCCAGATCTTCGTAGTCTCCGAATTTTCTGCCGTCCGCAATCTCTCTCCTAACGCATTGGTAACCGTTTTCGTCTCTCTGGTAAAACAAAGTTGTCCCCGAGTAAATCCAGATCTTCGTCTTCGGCTCTTTGGCGGAATAAAATAAAGATCAGTTGTCTCCAAGTAAATTCAGATCTCTGGCTGGTAAAACCACATCATCTGGCGATGGACAATCAAGAGAAGTTGTCCCCGAGTAAATCCAGATCTCTGGCTGGTAAAACCACATCATCTGGCGATGGACAATCAAGAGATCTGGACTTATTCTTGGGGGACATCATTCACTCTATTTCATAATTATTGTCCATGGTAAATGTAAACTGCATTTAATGCAATGTTTTGTCCTTCTTCTCTGACACAAAGTTGTCTTTCAGACAAAGTTGTCCTTCTCTGACACAAAGTTGTCCCCGTTTCCCAACCGGCGTCTACTGTAGCTCCTTCCCCTGACACATACCTGACGCACAGAGAAGGGCAAAATCGTCCAAGAGTTGCCACACAAACACCAAATGTGGTATGGATGCTAAATCCATTTCAAATGTGGTACATTTGCTAGGATTTTCCCAAAATGTGGTACATTTGGCAAAATTCCCTTAATATTAGCAACGGCTAGTTCATTTTGTTGTTTGTGCAGATTCTTTCACCGATCCAAGAATAATTGTGGACGTATCTTCAGTTTTACGATAGGCATACATTTTCTAAGTTTTTTTCTTTTTTTCTTTCTAAGTTACTGAACATTGAAATATAGAACACATTTTTAACCTAAAAAAGAACATTAAAATATTTCACTGCATTTATTGTTGTCTAAATCTTTTCTATCTGCTTTGATAAAAAAAAAAAATCTTTTCTATCTGCAAAGTGTGTTTAGATTATGCATACACGTATAATGGACCAACTTGACAAGTGGGGTGGACACACGTGGTCCAGTATGAATCATGGTTTATCTTTAGACGTGTATCAGAAATTCAGAATGATTTACTGAAAATGATCCAAAATAAAGACATGTCTTTAACACAAACCCAATATCTTTCCTAATTCGTTTGGGTCCAGTCCATTGCAGCAGTTTTTTCTAGTTTGGAGACTTGGGCCCGGTCATGGTTTCATAAGAATAACATGTCCATCTTATAGCTCCATCATCTTTAAAATTTTGTGATTATTATTGTCATATTAAACAAGACAGATATATTATTTTATTTTTTTTTGATAACCCAGTATCCAGACCACACAGTGATCTGACTAGCCCACTGGGCCTAAGCCCGCGTCACAGGGATTTTTAAGCCTCCACTTAAGGGCCCCCTGATAAACTGGTGGTCTGGGGCGCCTGAGCAAGTCCGCAGGTAAATTCCCAGATGGCCACAGGAGTGAGAGAGCGAAACTGCGTCTGGGGAGGATCGATCCCTGGCCTAGACCAACAGGGCGATCCTTCCAACCAAACGAGAACCACTCGCCCACCACCATGTGGTTAGATATATTATTTCTAGAGTGTTATTTTTTGTGCAAACGATTACAATTAAGGTAGGCAACACCGGACATACTCGACGTGCGAGACAAGTAGGGCAAGGACTAAAGCATATAAAATGAAAGAAGGAAAGATACACAAACTCATCAAAATGTGATAACGCGTGAGAAGATTTGTTGAAACGACCAATTATGAAAAATATCGGGAGAAAATAGACTCTCAATCTCACTTTTACTAGCGATTTGAAGATAATCATATTAACTTGTGACTTTGAGACATACTTCAAAACATCGGATCTCATGAGAGTTTGCAGCTTTCGGTTATGTGTAGCTTTCACATAAGATTGTGAAACGGTTAGGAAATTGAACATCTTCTTTGGAGTTGGATCCAAAAGAAGAACACCTTTAGCTAGAAGGAAATTTGAAGGGAATGTTCTCTTTTCCAAGGCAGAGGAAATGGAAATGGCAATTGATCTCTTCCGGTCCCGCCGGGAGAAACTTTTTATAATATTCTTACTAGAGGATAAGACTAAAGGATTGCAGATTTCACGCTTGAAACATATCTAATTTGGAGACGATATTAATGCAGAACTTGTGAATGAACAAATACCAGACAACATCACCACAAGCATAGAATCTAGAGGAGGACGATAAAGCACAGCCAAACGATTATAACCTGTTGAGGCTAAATCTTTGGATTCGAGAGTGAGGTGCGGAAGCGAATCGAAAATTCGCCAAGGAAATGTCGTCCATTGTTGGCAGGTGAGACGAGCCAACGCCGGTGGAGCTCATTCTGATCGGTGGTTGAAAGCTTGTGGTGGCCACCTTGGAATTCGTGCCCGAGAGAGATTAGGGCAACCTTGACTACCTAAACATGTTCTAGAGTGTTATTTAGTTATGTATTTTAATAGAATATAAATCCAAGCACAATATATTGTTTTACAATCGTTGATTTAAACTGTGTATTAAAATATGGTGTTAGTGAACAATATATATGTAAATGGTGCGTATGAAATTTTAAATTTTGATGCTATTCAATATTAAAAGAAATCAAAATCTACCGTTATTCAAAACAAAATAACTTTAAAAACAAAACTTTGTATATTGGGACATTTGAAATAAATTCTAGTGGAGTTTTATGAGTAAATTATTATATAAAAAATCTAAGATATACTATAAAGTTTAAAAAATCCACACATGAATCCGTAAAAATGATTTCAAAATCTCAAATCTTGAAAATAATAAAACACAAAGAATTAACTTTAAACTCATAGTTGAGTAACAGTACTCATGTTTCTTTAACTTTTATTTTTTATTTGTTAATGTTGTTGTGCTAACATCTTGTGAGCTAACAAATAATCTATACCTCTTATTTACAATGTGGTTAAATGATTCCACACTAAATTTATCCAAGAGAATGTTCTACATTTATGTGCAAAAAATAAGCAAAACAAAAAATATTTTAAAGCAAAATTAATAACTTCTTTTGCTAACTACATGGAAATTGAGGCACACATATTTTTTCTTAAATATATCACAATGAAATTAAGTATTTGTAAGTGGTGCAATGTGACATAGATAGGGACGAATTTCTCCATGATTTGGTTTATTTTAGAATTAGACAACCAAACAAAAAAACAATTTTTGTCGAAGCTATTGAAAAAACAGAGCTTTCACTGGCGCATTATTTCGAACACCTCTTATATGCACTCTTTCATGAAATAGAATGTAAAAGCTAACTAACAAGAGAGCATAACCAAAAGACATACAAATTTAGTTATATGACTTGGATATTTGTCACCACGCCAACTTCTTAACTTCAAATCGTTGCAACTTTTGTGATAGAGGTTGAACCCTTGTTGTTACCACTAGGTAATTGGCATGATCATAAACCACCATTTTGTCTCTAAGAGCCATTTCTGCAAAACAAAATTAGGGAAGAACTTTATTAATATGCGCTGCTTCACTTTCATTTGATCAAGATACAAAGATAGGTCATTACCGCCGATAATTGTTATATGACGACTACTCACACGCCGGAAAGCAATGCACTATATTGCATTTACTAACTGAGGATAGCAACAAATAAACAGAGATAAATATTATCTTTTTGGTATCAGTATACATATTTAGCATATGAATAAGCTTACACCAGGAGATATTTGAAAAAGATACGCCTGCAGTTTTATGACCATGGATATACAACCGACGAAGTCTAAATTAACTTCAGGAAACATGTCTGCGACACTGCCACATGGTTCATTTTCAAACACTGAAAATCTTCTTTCTCACTATTTTTCATCTTCCCTTGATCATGGTCACAAGGAAGATTAGATTGTCATATGGGTTTTACCAAAATGACGCAGAGTGAGAGAAGCTCTCAATAGCGGTTATGTCTATGTGACTCGCCCTTTCTAGCGGTCTCTTGGTTGTGTACGAGCTTCAGAACCAAGGTGTTTTTGGATTGAAATTACTGTTTTGTTGACAATATATATATTGGATACAAATAGAAAAATGATGAAAAAACAAAGACAAAGTTTAAGAACATGTATAGGACAAAGTATAAAACTATAGTTCTTTTACAAAATCTAAGAGTAAGAGATACATGTCACCTTGAAATGTGATATTTTTCGTAGACTTTCTTTAGTAAAAACCTATATATAAAATATTATAAATAGACAAAACACCATTAAATATTTGGCTTTAGCTTAATGTTTCGGTTTAAGAAACAATAACAAATATATGATCGAATGTAGCATAAATCGGTTTCATGTGGTTAAATGTAGGGCATTGCCATCAACGTCTCTTAAGTACATACCCGATATCAAAATAATAATTAAAAAAAAAGTACGAGAGAAAGAGAGAAACGTATTTGGAATGAGAAACGTTTCTCAAACAAAACTGCCACTTGTCAATCAATTACTGGTTTAATTATTAAATCCGAGAATATCTCCCGATGGATGTACAATTTATAAAAGTTAAGTTACAGGTGTAATTCTGTTTTTCCGGATTTAAAGATAAATTATTTCAAAAATTGAATTTTGATCAAACTAATAATTGGGTTGATAAAATTAAATATCTGGTGGAAATACTGTATGCTTAACTTGAATTTTGATCAAAAATACAACTGTTACAACTGTTATTTCAAAAATTGAATTTTGATCAAACTATTCTAGATTAAGACAGTTGAGTTCCAAGGAAAAGGTCATTTGGCAAAACTATGCAATACATTAACATTCTTTTACATATAACTTTAATAACTTAATTTCCACCAGATAAATGGAAAATCATAAACTAAGCTGTGACTAAATTAAACAAGCATTCGATCAGCAAATTCCACTATATTATTCAAAAACCAGTAGAATTCTTCTCCAACTTTGCCCATTTCACCAAAGTCTTTAGAAACTTCTTCACCTGCAAAACCACATGTTAATACAAATCAAACATACACAGAAAAACACACACACACATACATAAAAGATATTTCAAGTACTAATGGTTTAATGTTCTTATTACCTCGGATGGATCTCTAAGGGAGTAAAACGCATTGCTTTCTTTAGGTGTAGACGATACTAAGATACCGAAACCTCGGTTCCCATCTCTCAGTACCTGTATGATTCATTGTTCTGTTTCGATTAGAAAAATTACTATTAAGAAGTAACTTGAAACATTAGTTATATATACCTTGAATGCATCTTCATCGGTTGTGTCATCTCCAATGTAGATAGGAAGCAAATCGTCTTTGTTGCTTAATCCTAAACAAGATTTGATCAAATCACGATTAATCATTCGGGTAGAAGAGGAAATCACGAAATGAGACTATAACAATGTATACATACCAAGAGATTCTAATAGAAACTCGACCGCTCTTCCTTTGTTCCAGTCTATCACAGGACGAACCTCTAAAACCTATAACACCAAAAATAATTTGTTGTTATAAGATTAAAATGTTAACTAGGAAAAACTGAGAATTATAAGTATCTCTAAAGCTAAACACACCTTCCTCCCATGAGTTAGTCGCAAACGAGGGTATTGTTTCAAATGGTCATGAACACGTTGAGCAATGATTGGCCAATCCTAAGAAACACAAACATTTTAATATCAAAATCCATCAAAGTCCAAAGCAAAATTCAAAATATCTTTTTTTTTGTTACCTTTTCGTCAACGTTACGGTAATGTACAGATGCACAGAACTTGTGGTTCTCTACTTTTGCACCTTTGATATCTTTCATTTTCTCAACAAGGGTTCTAAAAACCTCGTCGATTACCGGTATGAATTCTCTAGCGGGCTGAAATAGATTCACTTCCTTACCCTAATAACACACACAAAAGTGTTAATGGATCATATCATTTAGCAAAAACACGGTTATAAATCATGATTTTTCACCTGTTGGTCAGTAGATTTGAAACAATTCGGATCATCAGAAGAAGTCATTATGTCCATTCCATGACTACCCGCGTAATAGAGTTCTGTTAGTCCTACCAACTGATAAACCTGCCATATAACCAAAAAAACTCTATGAGTACTCAACTTTACAATGACTTAATTATGAATACAACGGTTTAGGATCTTACCTTGTCACGGCTTCTACCGCTAATTATTGCGGTTGGGAAGTAACTCGCGACATCTTTAACCGCAGAACGCATCTGATATACCCAAAAAAAGTAATATTTTGAGCATCATAACAAAAAAACAGAACAGAGTAAATGTTATTAACAAAAGTTTTTTTTTAATTACTGCATCAGACATGATGGCACGATCAGGATCATCAACAATTGGAGAAAGAGTTCCATCATAATCTAAAAATACAGCAATCTTCTTTTTCTTTGCTTGAGCTGCAATATGCGCAAACGAGCTAATCGCAGAAGGATATTTCACCTGTTTTTCAAATTTACAAACAAATATATTTGTTGAGATTAAGAAACACATATTAAGATAAAAGTGAGAGTTTAACAAATTTACCATCCAAGCACGTTGAGCAAAGTCATCTTCAGGAGCAACCTCAACATTGAAATCTTTAACGAGCTTTTTACGCGGTGGAGATGATGAAATCATTGCATCTAACCAACCATTAGATCTAACATCATCGAGTTTCGCAGGTTTCTTCCATTGAGTCATCATGAATCTAGGTGTCAATTTAGATGATGATTTGAGAACAGAGGATGTGTGGTTTGAGTTAAACTCCATTAATCAAAACTCTAAACAATGCTTTTAATAAACTCTAAAAACAATGCTTCAATGCAAGAACTTCTCTTTTTGCTTTTGTTTATCTTCAAAAACACTTTATCCAACTCGTTTATCTATGAAAAACCATCTCTTCATTGTTTTCTTGTCACTGCTTGTTGGTGAAAGCTCCATCAAACAAAACTGATTAACAGAAAAAAAAAAAAAAAATTAAGAAAAATTTTTTAATCTTTTTTGTGTGTAACATTATGTTTATTGACTAATTACCTTATCATCTCCAATTGTTCATCTTATACTTTCAGATTCAATTAGAAATTCACCTGTAGACAACAAATTAACAAAGTTATTTATAATGCTTTGTTTGGAGAGTAATGAATAAATTAACTTCGATAAGAACTCCAAAACTTTCATGCTTTTAAACACAAACTAGTGGAAAATAAAATAATGTTTTCTGTTTTCTGTAAAATAATAAATTTCACTTTTCTTTGTAAAAGTAAGTTTTAAATGTTTACAAATCCTATTGTTTTATTTTGTCGTAACCTTCAATATGTTACTTTCAATTTTTCCCCTATGTGTTACTACTAAAGAAAAAAAAAGAGAGATCAGTGATTGTGACAAGTACCGGAAATTTCAACATCTTTTTCACCAAAATTAAATTGGTAGGTCTAATATTTAAAGAGAACACCGACAAACTTCTAAAACATCACTCGAGAATTTGACAAATCACACGTATATCTTAACAATAAAGTACAAAACTTAATTAAACATGTTAAATCAGTCTTCAATTTTGTAACACTTTGCAAAAAATAAAAATAAATCGTCTATTCAGTTTTTTTTTTTTTAATAAGGACGATGGATCTGTATTTATGGAGAGTTATATTTATTACTAGAAAAAAAGAAAAAGAAAAACTGAAATTTGGGCTCAGAATTTTAGGTGTGAGGACAAATTTGCGTGTGTTATAATTCCCAAATACGACCATTTTTTCGAAACTGTGAAAATGTTTGTTTTTGCAGCAGAAACTAATAGGGAAACTTGTAATGTACGAGGAAACATAAACGGGTCTAAAAAATGCAGAGAACGATAAAATATTTCAATCTTAACAAGAGTTAAATTAGAAGAAAAAAATAACTGAGCTAGCTAGATCCAAAAACTCTCAATAATTTATAAAGATTAAGCAAAAACATTGTGAAAAAGCCAAAACGTTGAAATTAATTAAAAAAAAAAAACAAACCTGATTCAAAAGAGCTCCAAAAGGAAGGAAAAAAAATCTCCAGAAAGATGAAGATTTTTGTTTCCTTTGATCGAAGAAAATGAATCTCAGAGATCGCAAAAGAAAAAAAAAATCTAAAAGTGAGATTTGAGGATTTTTTTTTGTTTTGATTGAATTTGAAAACCCTAATAAAGAGAGAGTCGAGAATGTAGGAGGAAGAGAAGAAAGGGGAGAAGAAAATTGCGGAGGGTTTTTCGTATTTATAGACTCTCTCTTTGTTTTAGAGACTTTGAAAAATAGAGACAGAGTCGTGGTTTAGAAGATTAAAAAACCATCCATGTTGGGTTTATTTACCAAATTTGCCATCACTTTTTTTAATGAATGACCAATCAATAACACGTTATAATTTTTTTTTTTTTTTGTAAAGTAAATGAGTTTGTCATTACTCATACTCGATTTTCTGAAATTTTTTAAACGATTATTTTATTTGATGAAAACGATTTTTGGTTCGGTTGTTGGTTTTAGAATCGACCTTCGTTTAATACAAATTAGGCAGTTTGTTTCTTTGTCCAAAAAAAAAAAAAAAAAAAAAAGGCAGTTTGTTTATTCCATTTTTATTTTTAAAAAAGTCTTTAAGGTCGGTTGCATCAACTAACGTAATTTACTTTAACAAAAACTATCGTAATTTTAAACTAATTATCAGAAAAAATATCGTTATTTTATACTAGGATAATTTTTAATACCATTAACAATTTTGTGTTGTTATTTGTGTTAGCAAACATTAATGGTTAACATTTTGTATTGATTTAACCAAAGTACCCATTAGATCCGTTGTTTCAATGATTTTCTAATGCAAATTTATTTTATTATGAAGATTTTTTTTTGTTGTGTAAACAAAATATTCAATGAGATTAGTAGATTAATTAAGTTATCCGTTATAGCTGTTGACAAAAAAAAAAAAAGTTATTCGTTATGCAATACTGTATGCTTTGGTATGGCGTGGAATCTTGTTGTAATCAATGTTTGAACTTAAACTGTGTAAAACCTGTGTGCGTTTGATGTTATTAATTCACGTAATCAAATTTCTTTCTCAATTTGGATCACGTAAGATCTCGAGAATCCATTTATTAAATACACCACATTTATAATTTTTTTGAGAAATTGTTAAAAATGCCCCTTTTTCAATACCCCTTTTCAAAAATGCCCCCTTTGAGAGTCCATTTTTAAGTTTGCCCTCTTTTAATTTTTAATGACCATTTTACCCTTATTTGAAACAAAATTAGGTCCACAAAATACAAAATATTTTTTGGCGGGAAAAGTGATCCCGCAATTTTCCCGTAAAAATTTTTCCCGCCAAAAATTTTTTTGCGGGAAAAGTGATTCCGTAATTTTTTTGGCGGGAAAATTTTGGCGGGAAAAATTTACAAGGTTTTTTAAAGGTTTTACAGAGTATTTACAAGTGTTTTGTAAGGTTTTACAATGTATTTTAAAAGGTTTTACAAGGTACTTATAAGGTTTTATAAGGTATTTATAACTTGTAAAACCTTATAAAAAACTTGTAAAACCTTATAACTTGTAAAACCTTATAAAATTGCTTGTAAAATCTTATAATATCTTATAAATACCTTATAAATACGTTGTAAAACCTTTTAAAATACATTGTAAAACCTTATAAATACCCTGTAAAAAACCTTTAAAATACCTTGTAAATTTTTCCCGCCAAAAATTTAACGCCAAAAAAATTGCGGAATCACTTTTCCCGCAAAAAAATTTTTTTGGCGGGAAAATTTTTTGGCGGGAAAAAATTTTACGGGAAAATTTTAGAAGGTATTTTAAAGGTTTTTATAAGTTTTTACAAGTGTTTTGGCGGGAAAAATTGCGGGATCACTTTTCCCGCCAAAAAATATTTTGTATTTTGTGGACCTAATTTTGTTATATTTCCTTATATATTTGTGATATATTTTATTAAAAGAAGGGTAATTTAGTCATTTTGTACATAAAAAGGGGTATTTTAAAAAATGGACAGTCAAAGGGGGCATTTTTGAAAAGGGGTATTGAAAAAGGGGCATTTTTGTGAGTCTCCCAATTTTTTTTTCTTTCTTTTTTTTTTTTTTTTTTTTGGACAAACTTAGAATTTTTCTTTCTTTCTTAAACTGTATTTATGTCCTTAAATAATTAAATGTGAGAAGCGTCAAGCGTTAATGGTATTACAACGGTAGGACGTTGGTTGTTAAATAAGCTGGTCCGTTAACATACACGTGGCAATGAGTCAAAAGAGACTAAAAGCTCGTAGACGACACGTGTTGAAGTGTAATGTTGACGCGTCCACGTGTTAGTTGGGCCTTAGATGGGCCCTTCTTGCTAAAAAAGGCAACAAAAGATCTGTCTTTCTTTTTGTCTTTCTCTTTCGCATTATCTTCACTTTACAACCTTCGCGATATAGTTCATTATCTTTTAATTTAATATTTTTTTCCACTATTATAATGATTTTTTAAAAATTTTATATATACTGTAGTAATTTCGTTGAAAAGTATAAATAGTTGGAAATTGGAACTGAATCTAATAAATTGAAAATTTTGAGGGTGGTCACGTGCTAAAGAATTGTGTATAGTGGGCTTTTGGGCCGCGGGGGTCTTGTGTGTGTAGAGAAAAGTTCAAGTCACGTGGATCATGGAGGGGTTAAAGTGTAAATACCGGTTAAATCACAAGTTTTTCTAAATTGGGAATTGACATTAAAGTTAACGGTCATAAACGGTGTTAGTTGAAAAAACTGTTCGAAAATCATGTTTGCTTCACAAAAATAATCGATACCCACAATTTTTTTATCTAAGAACTTTGTTTTCTTGTAGAAGAAAAAAGAAAAAAAAACTTTATTTCTTATCAACCGTTGAAAATTTGTCACGTGTATCATCGGATCTGTACTTTATGATGAGTCACAAAGACATAAGTCTCAGATCTGACAACGAATCTTCTTTCGAGTTTCCCTAAAATTAATCCATTGAAAGTTGAAACTGTGTACTCAGTTTTTTTCGTGTCCATTTCTCTTTATGGTGTGCTTTAAAACATCGATTTAAATGATACTTAAAGAAAACCATATAAAATATTCTAGTCTATATATAATTTGAAGAGATGGATAGACTTAAATCTAAAATTTCTTAGGTTTGGAATGGTAACAACAGATTGAGCGGTATGGGATAAACGGTTTAGGTGGTGTGATGCGATTTAACTATGGTTCGTTGGAGAAAAACGCATTATGCGGAACAAATACGGTTAGTGCGAAACAAATAGAGTGGGATAATGTTTGAATGGTAAAAAAACACACCATGCGGTTCTAGACAAATATTTGAATGGTGAAAAACACAACAAGCGGTACGGGATAAATATTTAATAAATTAATAATATTAGTATAATTATAAATTATTATTATTATTATGTTATACATATAATACTAATGACCAAATAGACACATTCAAAATCAAGCTTCTCTTATATTATCTTTTAAAAAATTTCAATATATATATATAGTAAATAATTATAAACTAAAGCTCATGAATTGGTAATATATATATATATATATAGCTCATGAATTGTAAGAAAAATATTAAAATAGAAGTATTAGATCTGTAAATAGAACTATTAGATGTGTTATATATATATATAGTTGATAGAAAGATTAATAATATCTATAAAGATATTTTATGATATTTAACTAGTGAATTATTTTAAAGTTTGGTATAATAGTAGTGTGTTTTTAATAAAAAAATTTGTCGTTGAAATTGTGTTTTAGAAAATTTTTGTTGATGATATTGTGTTTTATACAGAGACAAAACCAAACTCAGCATACTTTTTTTTTTTTTTTAGTTTCGTCAGAAAAGAGAAATTATTAAAAAAAATTGCATTTCTCTTCCTACCACACTTTATAAGGTGCTTAATTCTTTCAACTGCGTTTCTATGTCTGTTACAAAGAAATACGTACTGCACTGCTATTTCTTATTCCATTTTTTTTTTTTTTTTTTTACAAATTGAAACAAACTAAATGACTTGAATGGTGAATTGGTGATAAATAAGTAGAACCGCACCTAAAAACGCTGGAACGCGCGTTGTACATTCACGCCCTTAGTCATTAACAAAAAAAACATCGGGTAAAATGTATTTTTGTTTATATCGAGACAATATATACGTTTTGTGTGTATACAGTATATTATCAATGATATTATTTCTAGCTAAAGAATAAACAATGTCAAGAATTGCGTCATTAACGTAGTCACTCGGAGCAATTTTATTATTTAGTACTACTATTTTATTATGCAACGAGTTTTCTA
Organism: Arabidopsis arenosa; assembly: GCA_905216605.1. Taxonomy (NCBI): domain Eukaryota; kingdom Viridiplantae; phylum Streptophyta; class Magnoliopsida; order Brassicales; family Brassicaceae; genus Arabidopsis; species Arabidopsis arenosa. The sequence goes on from LR999456.1 coordinate 16,749,870, forward strand.
ACCATGCATGATTTGCCACTTCTTATTATAATTCAATTCAAACAAGTTATCGTAAACAATCTCAGGAAGTTGAAAATGTGTGGTATTAATTTAACTAAATATACAATTGAATCCATTTTTTATTGTGTGTTTTTTTTTAATAATTTTAAATAGTACGGAAAAAACTAATGTATAATGAATTATATACCAGAAAAAAGACGGTGCTACCAAACTCGTTAGTGATTTTATTATTGGTGGGTTTTACATTAATAGTCTTATTACAGATAATATTTGTATCTATTGAATACGACATACGAGGCAAGAGAACAATGTATCTAAAACGTAATGTTAATTTCCTGTAACACGATTTTAATATAGAGTTCTTTGACTTCGCTTTTTTTGTTGTAATGTTATAGTTTATAAATGTTTGTAATTGTGATACATTAACTAAAAGAATGTCAATCCTAACTATTCATAGTAATAAAAATTACATTTGGTTGATGAAAGACATTAGTTAGGTGGCCCATTGAAAATCAATTGCCAGTTAAGAGTAGTCCTAGTAATGTGCTAACGCCTAAGTCCTAAGTATCAGCCCATATCGAACGTCTAGCTATCGCTTAACGATTTTTTGAACATCGTATAAAACTATACTTAATTTATCTAGAGTCGTACTAACCAAACTGATTTTTTTTCTTTTTCTTAAAACCGATTTTTAAAAATGTTACCCAAATTTGCATTACCCAAACTGATTTAGTTTTGAATTTTTGATCGTTACAAACAAACATCTTACTCACTACTACATCTTAACCATATATCTGGCTACACTTATTCATTATTTTCTTATTCCAAATTTAACATATATATATGTAAAATATAATACACAGCTGAATTGAACTCGAACTAGGCAAAGCTAAACTCCAACCCAAATTTGATCAAACTTAGATGACTTCCGCTGAGTTCATTGAGTTTTACTGAAACTAACCGACCTCGAACTCCGAACAAAATTAGCTACCCTTATATTAAATTAAGGCTTAAAAGAGAGCCATTTTGGTTTAGTTGGTTAAAGCGCCAAAAAAAATTTTATTTAGGGAATTTTTTTGAGTTGTAATCGAGTGAAATTTAACGGCATTGATGTATGTTCTTACACAATTTTTTTTTAAAGCGATGAAACTTCTATAACAAAATTTCATTCAAATGAATGTTCATTAAAAATATGATGGTTAGTTTTATTTCTGTCAAGAGATCATTAGTGGTTGAAAGCTACGTGTGCTTGCCGTGTATATGCAGTGAAATTTGTTGTAACCCAAACTTCGACACCACAGACGACATTATTCTTATACATCAAACATCATCATGATTTCTGATCGTGTAATAGTCAATTTCTTATGAATGAAATGAGAAATTATATTTTTGATGCAAACTGGTTTTTTTTTTTCGTCTATGCAAACTGGTTAGGTGATCAATTTGCTTTGCTGTGATTTGATTACGTTCATGCATGCCTTGAGATTTGATTCAATATATGTCGTTGGGTCAGTCCATTAATCGATGGTAAAAGGACCAAACCGTCAAGCTATATGAGTCCATTACAAATTACTTAATGAGAGACAAGTCTATTCATTATTTTACATACTCACTAACGCTTTTGGATTGGTCCAGCTTCTACGCGTGATTTAACAGTAAATAATAAAATTATCCCATATCTACAAATATATATTTATCTGTGTTAGTAATTTTATAAAAGGAAACAACAAATGAACTTCAATAATGTGGAAAAAATTAAGCGCCTAAATTAATGGCACATAAATAAGAGTTTGATTGTTATGTTAGTTGAACCGTGAAATGACTGGAACGAGAAAACACGTAACCTAGATAATGGTTTAACAATCACCCTTGTATATAATGGACTGACCTGAATAAATGAATAATGGTTTGTACTAGTTCATAACATTCTAAATCTCTCTAAATCAAAAGCTTTTTTGCTCGAATTTGCAAACATGAGCAGTGATGGATTGATGGGTGGCTGAAAAAGTTTTTTTTTATAACAAATTTATCTTGTATATAAAAAATTTAAAAGAAAAAAAAAACTAAATATATTTTTAAGCATTTAAACCAGTAAAACCTTACGTGTCATAAAATCTTTAAAAATACCCTTGTCCCCACGAATTCACAACTCTCATGTATCTTTGTCGCATGTGATGATATGACTTGTGACACAATATATGATGAAGACATTTATTTATGAAGTAAAAAATGAAAATTTTAGAAGATTTTATGCAATAATGATGTGATAGAAAATATTAAAGGAACATAAAATAAAACAAAATTACGAACGTAAAATAAAACAAAATGACATAGAAAAAGAGAGGAATTGTAAAAATGGGAATGTAGAATGGAGAGTGGCCAATCACAATTCAAAAGGTGGTTGCCTTTTAGGCTTTTTATATTCCAACGACTGTGTCAAACATTAATAAGTTAAAAAGAGACATCACTTTCCTTTTCACTTTTTTTTTTTTAATAAATTCTTAGTTGAAAACTATTATTTTTGCAATATTCATCTTTTTATTTTGATAAAAGTTTCAAAAGAAATCTATCACAATAGATTTGCCACTGTATATACCACTTTTGATTGTGTATATTATAGATACGATTATGTGGTCTTTAATTTATTCTCAAAGTTGGTAAAATATATCAAATATTTCATTTTCATATGTGTTTACCTTTGAAATATGGCAAATTATTGGAATTGCGCAGCTTAATTTTCGAGATCTTGTTCAAATTTCCTATTTGACAATAAGGACAATATGAAAAATGAATTTTTAAACGAAAATCAAGAATTTAATAGCCAAAACAAAATATGTTCAATTTAGTTGTTAAAATTCCCAACATATACATTGTGGATAAAATCAACTTTTAAGATATACATTATCTTACCAAAGAAACTGATAAAAAGTGCATGCTAAAGAAAAATTAAAATATTGCTGAACCTAAATGTAAACCGGTCAGCTACATTTTTCTCCTCCTGCAAGTTGGATATTTTGACTACTTCCCGTTCAAAGAAACATCATTAGAGAAAACTCTAACCCTTCGAGTCCCGGCCACTGCGCAATTTACCTACGGGGCGCAGCGTTCCAGACCACCAGATCCGAGGGGCCCTTAAGTGGAGGCTTAAAAATCCAAGGAACGCGGGCTTAGGCCCAGTGGGCTAGTCGGATCACAGTGTGGTCTGGACACTGGGTTATCAAAACTCTAACCCAAGTTTATTTTATAACTCTAATAATAAGGCACTATATATCCTGATTTTTTTTTGTCGGCATATGCATATATTAAGAATTTTTATTTTTTTTGACATCGCATTAGTAAATTTAAAAGGAATATTGTTGCCAGAAAAATAAAAATAAACTAAAAGGAGAGTTCAACTTCCTCATAATGTAGAAGATAAGATGATGAATAGGTTTACAAAAAAAAAGAAAGATGATGATTAATTAAACCATTTGTCTGTTTGCAATCTTTAATTACTTTTTACCCCCTAAAAAAAATATACAAAATTTTTTTTTTGATGTTTTTTTTTATTTTTGTTAAATATAAAGGATGGTTAATTAAAAGCAGTTGGTTGCTTGTAAAGGCTTGTAACAAGCGAAACGTAGGTGTTTTTTTTTTTTTTTTTTTTCACTTCATACATCATTATTATTTTTGACATCACTGCACACATCATTTTTCTCAAAGAAGTATAAGATACCTTTTTTTTTTGGAGAAAAAACAGAAAAACTTATGATGAAAGAAGAAACAATTGCCTTCACTCAAACGCAGCTAGACGAGTATTGTTTTATTGCTATATTAACTAATTTTTATATGAAAAATTATGAACTAGTCTCGAATCTAAAAAATTCTAAAACAAAGGTGCACGAGTTTTATTCAAGTTGAGCTTATATGTGCGAAAGATTCTCAGACAAATGAAAGAATTCAACTTAATTTGCTCATGAACTCACATGTGTAACATGTAGTTTTTGATAGTTAGAAATTGTTAGGTTGTTAGACTTGGTTCTATTTGGTTAGTTATGTTTTGCTTTAAAAAAAAATTCAGAGTTCACATTCCTCATCTTGACAAGATTTTTCAGTTGTCGAGAGAGGAATTTGTAATCAACCCAAGCTAGTAAAATCTTGCAAGGAGAGTTATTGCCGAAAAGAAAATCGTGGTATCAAATTTTCTTAAATCATTTAATTCCTTAATTTTACAAAAGACATTAAACTTTAGTCGTCCCACGATTGTTTCGGTGAGGTATTCGTTTATTGAATCCACCACATTGCTAGAATCAACCTAGAGAAGAATCATAATAGGTCTGATATACAGTAAAAAAAAAAAAAATTATATATTTTTTAGTTGAGGTAGTGGGGTAATTATTTTGAGAATTAAACAATAAAAATAAGTATCAAATAGTTTTTTTTAAGACAAAAATAGGTTTAAAAAGCTTGGAAATAAAAAAATATCGCAAACAATTATTCTCTCTATAAGTAACTCGTAACGATGCCTTCTCTTCCATTCTCTGCATTAACTCTCTCTGCCTCTCTCGACTCTTTAATAGAGAGAGACCAGAGGAATTCCAAATTCCTAGTTCATTCAACTTAACTTTCAAACATTTCCTTTTGGGTTCTTTGAGTTTGTTGAAAATGTCTGAGAATGAAGTCAAGGATCTTCGTATCGATGGCATCAAAACTAAGATCCGTGTCGTTCCAGATTTTCCCAAGAAAGGTAGTTTTCTTTCCTTTTTTCTTCTTTATGTTTTTACTTAAAAACCAAAAAGAGTTGTTTTTTTTTTGTCTCTTTCTGACTCTCTGTTTTTGGTTGCTGAGAAAATTGTAACATTGTTGTCATCACGGTCAAATTTTCTTACACGGCTTGAGAATTTATGGATACAATGCAAGTACTATTTTCTTTATGAAACATGTTTTCATATTAATAAGCATAATAATGTGAGAATTTCAGGAATAATGTTCCAAGACATAACAACACTGCTGCTAGATCCTAAAGCTTTTAAAGACACTATTGATCTGTTTGTTGAGAAGTATCGAGACATGAACATCTCGGTTGTTGCAGGTATTTTTTTTATTTTTTTATAGATATTTCTGTTAAAAATAAAATGCGGAAACAAAAGTAATTTAATTTTTAATAATAAATTATATAAACCTCATGTGGGCAAACAAATATATTTAATAATGTTGATGCATTTAATTTATTAAGATATGATCAAAATTGGAGGATGTGGATTAATAATGTTTGGAATCATGCATGTTTTTATCATCACACTATTGTCATAGTGGTAAGAATGTTGCCACAAGTGTATCAAATTCCAGGTTTTACTTTTTCTACATTTGAATTAAACCTTCACCAAAACGAGATTAAAACTTCGACAAGAAAAATCAAAATGAGCAAAGGCAATTTTTTCCGATAAAATCGATTTTTCTTCATCGAATCTACGGAATGAAAATCAATTTCAACTTGATTGTTGCATTTCATAAACTAAAACATAAACCAAAGAGAAATCTGATTAGACATTCTTAAGTGGTGGAAGCTTGTTTGGATAAATGGGTGGTTGATTTATGGATGCCATCTTTTTAAAAGGGTCGGCCCCTAAATAAAGTTTTGTTTATATCTTATTTATATTTTTCTTCTCATCATTGTTGTTATTCAACGGCTCTCTTTATTTCTATGTTGGGTGATGTTACATAATTATTTCCTTTTATTATTTTATTCCAACGACTTTTACATGTTTAGGTTCATTAGACATAAGCTCTAGTCCAAGTCTTGGAAGCATCTTAATACCATTCCTTTGTATCATCCTAAGTTGGCATGTGCTCTAGAATCCGTCTTTTGCGTATGTTGCAAGGACAGAAAAAGAGAGCCTCGTTTGTATTTCTTTTTTCTTTTGTTAAAGTCAATACTTTCCACTTCTGCTCTTCCTTTACAAGATTGTTTTTTAGGAATCTTTTAACAGTAGGAGAATTAGAGTTCTCATAGGTGGTTCACTTGCACGTATTGTGATGGTGTCCTAATATTTACTTTTTGTTAGAGAAATGTCCTTTTTTCTAGTGTCTTTTTCATATTGATATTCATTGCTACTTAATACATACACGAGTGAACATTTTTTTTCTAAATTTCTTTTTGCTTATTTTGTAGGTATAGAGGCTCGCGGTTTCATATTCGGTTCACCCATCGCATTAGCCATTGGAGCAAAATTTGTTCCCCTTCGTAAACCAAAGAAATTGCCGGGTTAAACACCATTCCAAACTTTTATATTTTTAACATATATTTTATTATTCTTATATGTCAAGCAATATTTTGAGTAATATTACATGATGTGGTTTCGGATCTGGGGGATTACGGGATTTGACCCAGAACCTTCTTAGAAAAAAATAAAAATAGTGTTACCTAGCGTTTATCAAATAAAGTATGGGGTTTTGGTTTTGTTATAAAAAAATATGGGGTTTAACTATACGATTTATAATCAGGCCAAATAATATTTGAAGAATATGAATTGGAGTACGGAAGCGACCGGTTGGAAATGCACGTTGAAGCTGTAGATTCCGGTGATAGAGCATTGGTCGTAGATGATCTGATTGCTACCGGCGGGACTCTCTGTGCTGCCATGGATTTGCTCAGTAAATATTTCTCATTTTTCAACAATATATCTTTAGCAGCTAAATTATTGTTTTTCATTCTAATTGCTGCACATTGGTTCAAATCATTTGCCACTTCTATAAATCTTAGAAAAAAATCTACCCCATGGTAGGTAATGCTTAATTTGTAACTTTTTATAAGTTAGATATATATTTTGTTAGAAAACTAAAGATATATCCTAATGTACCACAAATTTTTTTATTTTCGAAGATAGTTTCAAAAGTGTCACAATTTATGTGTACACATTTAGTAAGGTTTGTTACATCATTTAGTATTTCTTGATAAGAGTTTCAGAATCTTTTTGAAACTTATAGATTATGGTATTTTTGGATTTTGATGGTAATTTTAACGAAGAAAACATAACAAAGAAAATTTTAAGAATTTTCCTATAAAAGTCTTTATTTTTTATTTTCTCAGCCAATATGGCTAAAGTGGGTATACAGTCGATAGAAGGTGATAAGCTAACGGCGGATCATCCCATTTGAGGAACAAAACTTATATGTTGGGGGAAATAAAAATAGAAAGTGAAACTATTACAATATTTCCTAGAGCGAATAAGAGTAACAAGGGATCCAACGCATAGAAAAACCTAATTGGAATTGAAATGATTGAAGTTGCCAAAGGTCTACTCATAGACCTAATCGACTCAATAAACTTTAAACATTTTCACTAATCTTAATGAATATTTGTTTACTGTGTTAGAGCGAGTTGGAGCAGAAGTCGTTGAATGTGCATGTGTTATCGAGTTACCCGAATTAAAGGTAAGTTACCGTTCATGGAAATTTTGTTTTCCGGTTACATTTATAATAATATACATAGTAATATATTAAGGACTTGGAGGTCTATTTATTTGTCTCTGTTTTTGTTTTTGTTTTTGTTTTCCAAAGTGTAATTTTCACGGTGAATTAAAATTTTCAGGGAAGGGAGAGATTAGAGGGAAAGCCATTGTATGTGCTCGTAGAGTATCGATGATATTATTATTTCGTAAATTGGCGACAAAGCAAAAACCTTCAGCATAATGTGGCGGGTTTAGATTTGGATCAATTGGTCAGTTAATTTATGTTCTCATATTCATGGGATTGAATTTGGGATTTGCAAAATTTCGTGTTCCATCTATGTATGAGAATCTCCCATGGGAATTGAATGGGTTTGGTTCGTAACTAAATAAAATTAATTAATTGTTTTCCTTTACAATGATTATTAAACAAAAAATGTTTCACAAACACAATAGGCTTCCGTAGTTAGCATTTTGTTTTCAGACAACATTCTTATCGACCAACAAATGTTTTATGGACTCAGATAAACAAGTTCTGTTAAAAATATATATGATGATAAAAACGGATATGAGTGAAGCTCATGATAAAGTATACTTGCTTTTCATCAGGGTATTACTAAGACAATTAGATTTCATAAATGATGTGGAGTATTGTATATGATTTTGATAAGAGAACTACTTTTTTTTCTGTAAAACAGAAGTACTTCAATGTGGAAAGATTTTCAATATAATCAAACTTTTTGGAAAGATATTTTGATCACGAATCCATTTTTCAAAATCATCAAGGTCACACGGAAAAAGAACTGAAACAAACATTAGAGATATTAATCCTCGTCGTATGGATTGAGGAGTGCAATGTCCGCTAAGCCATTGTTGGAATAAGTATCCAACTATAAGACTTGGATCATGGTGTAATACTTTAGTGTGGAAGGATTCTTGGATATATATCACATATACATAGCCGAGACCAGCATGTGGAACAGGCCAATTTTTTCATCCTTCTCTCATGGTTAATTAACTTATACATTCAATAATCAAGAAATAGAATATCAATATGTTAAACGAATTTGTAGAGTTGACAAATATACATCTTATTCGAGGGTTGACCATTATTAGCAAAGATTACAAAGAAGATACCTGTGTTAGCATTTTAAGAAATCCTAAAGATATACAATTTAATCAGAATATTGAATTTCTCAGAATCGACTTAAACTAAGATTGGTCAAACTCAAACACCAAACATTTGTCCGTTACAACAAGCTCATGCTTGTAGTTAAAAAGACCAGCAAAATACATTTATACTAATCTGAAAATTATATAGTTTAATCAGAATATTGAATTTCGCATACTATAATTTTTTTTGTTGGTTAATTCGCTTACTAGAATTCGATCGACTTATACTAATATCGGTCAATTACCAAATGTTTTCCGTTACAAATTCATGCTTTTTATATATAAATAAAAAAGAAAAACAAAGCATTTTATATGGAAAACGACATACAAACAATCATTTAAATTTGTTGTTTTTCTTTTCTTTTTTCTTAACACTCAATTAGCTTGTTTTTCGGTTTCATTTTTGCTTCTTTTTTTTTGTTGCTTATGTCGTACATGTTCACACTTTTAATTCCAAAAATGAATGATTATAATTAGAGAGTTAGAGGATCATGCTTGGACACATATAAGAAGTTGAATGGTTTCCAAAAAAAAAAACGAAACTTGAAATATAAGTCAACAATAAAACTTAACAAATGTTAATTACTTGTGTTTTACTTCTGTCTCTCATTCATATCTGTTTGATTGTCCCTCTCATCTAATAGTTTGATGAAAAGCACCTACTAACAAATATTTAAGTCATAATTTAAAGAACTATCATTAGTATTTCCACTTGGTATTGTAATTATACATCATGATAATGTAAGTTAATTAGTCTTCCACCAAATCTTCATTTTATGATTATCTTTTTTCTGATCACTCTTTTTAAGTCAACCTAAATCAGCCTCACGAAGACACCAACAACTAAGTAAAGTTAATTTATATAACTAACTTCTGTTAGAAATGTTGAGTTGCATTGTATGGTACTCAAATCTACGTTTATATGACTCAGAACGATGGTGACTGATTAGACAAAACGAATAAAACAAATAAAAAGTACGATTAAATGATGGTTTTGTTTTTCAAGTATTGTTTAGTGGTTAGTTGTTACGAAGTTTAAAATGATATTTTCTCAAATAGAAATGTTCAGCTCTTTCATATTTTTCTTTAATTTTATTTACTAAAGAAAATGATAATTTTATTGGCCTGGTTTGAGAACACATCCGCTTCGATCACAATTGCTGGCCATTCATGTTTCGAAATAAAAAGTGAAAATTATTACAAATATTGACATATCTACTCCAATTCGAGATTTTTTTTTTATGTTTTGTTTTTGGCCTTGTTGCTCTCTCACTCTTCCACCAAAACAAGAAAAACCTTTATAGTATTCACTTATGGTGTAAGAAGAGATAGATGGTATGTAACACAAATTTCTAATTAGAAATGCGCCAAATCCAACGCTTGTTACTTATTTTTATTGATAATTGATTTTTTACAAGGATCATAATTATCTCGGACTTACTTAAACTATTCTACCCAAATAGCCAACTCCGACTAAAAACAAATCTAAACCTAACTCTCTCCTCATTTTCTTATCACATAACTGTGAAGACAAAGAAAGTTCAAAATACACTCACCTTCTAAGCTCTTTAGTTAGCTTCGAAGTTTACAACCGTATAAATATTCAAGAGTACTAATCTAGGCTCGTAGCCAACTCTAGAATATTTATACTAACCCGGAAACCTTAATCCTAGAACATCTAGAATAAACCCTAGAGATACTCTTGTAATAAATATATATTGACCTGTAATTTGCATGTGAGTTGTCTCTTTAGCAGTCAACGAATTATAGACCACTTGGTGATTGGTGAATATATGAAGCTCATTTATAAGTGTAAAATAATAACTATTCGAAATTTTACGAATCTGCCTTAATACATGGGCATTTAAACAAAACATCCCTTACTTAATCAAAACATCACTAATGAAGTAGTAATGAATATTTTTATTTTATTTGCTATGTATCAATGATTTTTAATCATTATCGAATCCTGCCAAAGTGTCTGAACCTTAAACATGAGAATATAGATTGGACCCTAAAATATTAAACCAAAATTTAAATATAAATCTGAAATATAAAGAAGATAAAACAAACCAAAAATGGAACCAAAATATATAAATCAAAATTAATTTTATTGGTTTATAATAATAATAATTTTTTACAATCTGAAAAAGATTAAGAAACAAGGCAACACGGCGCGTGCATCGAAGACAATCAACTCACCAGCTCGACCCGCTACTGAATCCGACCCGAATTCACCTTTCTTCGCAACCCGACCCGCAATTACTCTACAAATCAACATCGCCCTCCTCCCTCCTCCGCCGCCTGTGCTCGCATGCGCTTCACCGCTACCCGAAAACGTACAAACCGCCGCTCCTTTACCACCAGGAAAACCCCACGCGCCGCCGTTAATTCCTCCCGGAATCGGACCCAAAGGAAAAAACCTCATCATCTCATTCCCATCAGCCAAACACCGCGCGTCTTCATCACACGCGCCGCCGTTAACCTCATCGGAATCAAATTTCGTACGCCATCGCGATTTCACATCTTCTCTATATTCCTCAAACCGGGTCACAGCTTTTGACCCGTTTTCAACTTTAAAGATCATTTCAACCCGACCCGGAAACTCATCGGAGCTCCAACTAGATTGAAATATTATCTCCACGACGTTTCTCGACGGATGACCGTCGGGAAGATCAGTCAATACGGGCAATGCTGATTCAGAGGAAGCTCGAGCTGATACACTTCTTCGGGTCGGGTTATGTGAATTGGAGTCTGATTCGGGTCGACGAGAAGAGCGTAAACGTCGTAAATTCGGGTCGGGTTTTGGGCTTTTCTTAACGGTTCCGGGTCGGTTATCGACGACGTCTCTAACGTTTTTTCTGCAGCTGTAACTTGGCAATAAGAGTTTACCGTTGTTGGAGTGATGATGATGATAGACATCGTCGAATGCTCTTGATTTGCAATGTAAGGATTTGACCCACCCGATTGGCATATTCAGGGTACCGGAATCGGATCCGGGTTTTGTCTTTCTCTTTGCGTCTTTAGAAATTTAAAGTTTGTGTTAGAGATTTGTGGGGGCTTTGAAGTTTTTGGTGTATGTATGGAATGTTGTAGTACGTATGAAGTATGAACATTGTCGGACGTTTTATCGGTTGGTGTTTCTTTATATTAAATGACGATATTACCCCTTATTTTCAGCTTCTTGTCTTTTTTTTTTTGTAACATTAAAAAAGCAAAACAGAACAAACTAATTAATTATGTATCATAACCACGTACAATGCTTTGTTTATCCATTTCAACAATGCTTTTACGTTGTTAATCATGATTGAATTAACACATGTCTCACTTTAGTCTTAACATTAAAACCAAAATAAAATAAAACATATCTCGCTTTAGCTATCTTCTTACTTGAAATGTGAAATTTATAACATATGCATGTCACTATGATATATGAAGAATTGCATGACGATTTGATGGCAAATATTTTTATATTTTACAGTTCTTAACAATCACATAGTTTTACAAAATCGTGATTTTTGATGTATCTCTGTTTTTAATGACAACATAATTACCATATGTTCACCGGTGCAGTTCAATTTGTTTTGCTTAATTCTTCTGTAATTTTTTTCTAACGTTCAATTTTTTTTTGAAAAATTTGTTTATTTATAACAGTAAGTTGTAATGGATAAACAATGTTAATTTTTTTCTTCCAATTTTATCGGATGTCCTCTAGCTAAAATACAATTCCGTAATTTTATTTCGCATTTTTTTCTAATTATGCACCTAACGCATGCAGTAGCTAGTATTACGAATTAGAAACATTCGTACTCATATGTGTTTGTTTGTGAATAAGAATTTGAATTCGATCAAAATGATACGTATTCATTATTAATGAATTTAAAGTTGTTGGAGAAGGAAATTACAAACGAGACAAATGTACTCCCTCTGTTCCTTAAAGATTGATGTTTTAGAATTTTCACATATATTAAGAAACAATCATTGTCTAATTATTTGTTAATTACTTTTTTATATCAAACATTTTTTAATAAGTTTGAACCAATAGTAATATAGAATAGTTAATCATTGCGCCTTGAAGTTTACGATTTATTAATATCAATTAATAAAAAATAAAACAAAAATCTAGAAAATCAATCTTTTTGGAACAAATTAAAAAGCTATAACATCAATCTTTTAGGAACAGAGGGAGTAATAATTATTAGCAGTTGGTGAAGATTAAAAAAATTTCATTTAATGGAGAAAATGGCTATGGCCTATGGGAATGTGTTTGCTGTTCTTAAACATGTTGAGAGCTGAAATGAGTAAAGTCTATTGTCGGGTGATGAATTTATTGACATATTCGTAGTAGTATATTATTACAATAAATGGGAAGTTTCAATTCGCTTGATTCAGAGAATTTATACGTTATAAAATTTTGAAAAGATTGATACTGTACGATGTATAGTTGTATTTTAATTGGTTCATTATATTAATTAGTTTCAGATATAATTTTTTAGGAAATTTAAATTTTTTGATAAGTTCGTACTATAATGAACTCTCGGAAACATCAACGCGTGCAATTTACGTATACGAGTATTAAATATTACACAACCAATGAACGAAATAACCTCTTTAATTTAGGGGTAAGAAAATCATGAGAGCAAACCTATGAATAGTGTTGAATTTTCATTATTTTCGATCTAAATCAGTGTTATAAAAAATGGTACATGTGGTACGCAGATGGTGATTTAGCACCTAAACACTATATATTAAACATTTACTCTCAAAATCTGAATCATTATTCTGACATCTAAAACCCCAACCATTACCTAAACCTCGTCGAAGCTCATCACCACCATATCATAATATACCTCGTTTCTCTTGTTGTACATGCGAAAATTTTCGCTTAGAAACTAATTTGTAAGAAATATATATATATAATATATACAAGGTGTTTTCGTAATTGTTTGGTAAGAAAAAAAATATTTTCTTATAACCCTCGCTCAAACTAAACTGTTAATGCAAATTAAGTTTTCTAAAGGTGTTGTTTTTCCTATAAGTTATATTATTCATTTACCTATAATCATACTCTAAAATTTATAAAAAGAAACAAAACTTGTTCATTATTTTTAAAAATATGGTACAAAAACTTAGCATACGCATAAATTAGGAAATAGCTTTATTCGTATGAGGTTGGAACTTCGGATTCAGCTAGCAAAACGAATAAGAATTTATTTTTTGAATTATTACGTAAACAGTATACTAATTGCATACGATTTGTTGGAACAAACTTTAAATTTTAAGATGAAAAATATATAGAAATATGAAAAGGAAACGACAGGTAATGCGTCGCTATTAAAAATGGTTTATGCTTTAATAAGACAAAAAAGTGTCACATTTCAAGCTGCAATAACATGAAGCGACAACTTTAAGATTTGTACATTCCAGCACATCTGATTTAATTTTTATTTCTCTGGCTAATGATTTCACTAATAAAAAGGTTAGATACGTGTATAACAATATTTTATAAGTAAATGAATAATACAGTATAACTTATATAATTGTGGAAGTTAAGTCAATAGCATAAAAGAACCTTCACAATTATTATTTTGGGTTTTAGGTAAAAAACATGATGGTAGTGATGTGGTGGTGATCGTTGCGATTGCAGCGACGGTAATACTGATGGTATGGCGGTGATGGACCTGGCGTTGGTGGTAGTAGTAGTAGTGATAACGATAGTGATGGTGAATGGCCTAATACAAAAGAAAAAAAATGGTATTTCGATATATATTGTAGTTTATATAAAAAAATACTACCCTTCAATTTTTTTGGGCTATTTAGTTAATTATAATTTTTTCCTGGGAATATTTGCAAATTTGTCTAAATAAAATCGGAAGAGTTATACAAAGCAAGGAAAAATCGATATCATTTCGGTATTAAACAGTCTGACTGATAGTTTTACCAAAATTTATATTGAGATATGACTGAAAGTACTCCTTGGCGTTCGTATATTTGGATCGGTTCCATTTTGGTTCTATTCGGTTTTGGTTCTTTCGGTATTAGACTTTATGATTCATTCGGGTATTTTTAATATTTCGCGGTTCGGTTTCAGTTTGGCTCCGGTTCTTTCGGTTTTAAAGTTTAGTATCCATTCGAGTATTTTGTTTTGGATCTTTTGGTTATTTTCGAGTATTTTGTTTTGGATATTTTGGTTATTTTCGAGTATTTTCATATATATATTTTGGATATTTTCGATTATTTTTGGGTATTTTTGGTTTTTTATATATTTTTTGAGTATTATTTGATTATTCAGTTTAAGAATAACTAATATCTTTGGATATTTAATTGTACTAGGTCGAAACCCGCGCTCCGCTGCGGGATATTTTTAAATGATTTTTTTTTAATATTGAAAAAATTTAAATTGGAGAAATGATTTTAATTAAATATTTAATATTTAAATAAATTGAAGGCAAAAATAGAACCAAATCAAATTTGAATGTTAAATTGAGACCAAACCATAAATCAATTTTAGTATTCAGATAAAATTTGTATCCTGAAAAAGTCAGAAAACGATCATTTTTTTCTGGAAAAACAGATGAACAAAGGAGAGAGATAGATTAGATAAACAGTTAAACGGAGAGGAAAAAAAAAGAAGACCTTTGCTTTCATATCTGAAAGACTTTCACTAATGGCAGCCAATAAGAGACGATTGTTTCACTGTATGTCTAAAAGAGTTTCTATCGCCGGAGTGCGGGGGAGCTATGGCGGTGTTCCGCAATCGAACCCTAAATCTCCTAAGTCTTTTTCTCAGCGATTGATGTAATTGGAATCTGAATTCAGTGCCCACAAGTAAATATCTTTCTTTCCTCTTATTTTTTTCTCAAGTTTCCGTTTTTGTTTTCTCCGATTTGAATATATCGTCGATGAAATCATTGAGCTTTTATTTTTTGACAAAAGTTATGATATTTGATTCGATCGGACTTATATGTATATGGACATGCCATAGTTGTATAGAACTCATGACTTAGATACTTGAAAATATGTTATATGGAATGATCATCTTTGATTTTAATGTTCCATATGCATACTTGATTTATATGTTGAAGAGGCGTAAAAGGCTAAGAGATTTGTTTGTTTGTTTGTTATAGGAGTATAGAACGTTACTCAAATGATTTTTAGTTATTCATTAAGATCTATGATAACGCTTAATAAATCTTATAATATTTTATTGCAATAGTTCTTAACTAATTCGACTTGTATCCAATTTTATCCAAAGGGTAAACATTACAAGTAAGGGCTTGACTGGTTTAAACGTAGCGGTTGCGGTTGCGGTTGTGGGAGTTTGCGGAAACGGGCGGTTGCGGTTTCAAGCATTATTTTAGCATTTTGACCGACTGGTTTAGCGGTTAAAAACGAATACGTTTGCGGGAGATTTACGACTGGTTGATCAGCGGGTACAATAGCGGTTAAACCAAAATTTACCAAAATTATTTTAGTATATGATTATAAAAAGTATAAAAACACCAAAAACTATAATTATGAAAAAATATAAAATTTTTAAACATGATTAATGATTAAAAACCATAAATAATTATTCAAATAAATTTTATATTGAAAACAAAAACAATTATTAATATTGGAAAATTAAAGTTAGATAATTTTATTTTTTTAGAATTAACGTGAATATATATATAAGACTTGATAAATATATTTAAATTTGTTCATTTTTCTTTTTCAGTTTCTTTCCTTTTTTAAACCAACCGCAACCGTCCGCAACCGCAAACCCTTGCGGAAAGGAGCTTTTAAAATCCAGCGATTTCGAACGGTTCGAAGCGGTATGGAACAGTTTCTATGATTGGTACCAACCGCTAACAACCGCAACCAACCGCTAACAACCGCTAGGCGGGAGAACCAATCAAGCCCTAAATTGAAGTCCAACAATCCTATTTTAAAACATTAAGCCCATATGTGAGAGCCCAAGAACAAATGAGACAATATTAAGAAAAGCAGAAGGGATGATTATTGGCCAAAAAATCTGATGTGTATTAATCCAAATGTTTTCATTGGATGATGATTTTAATGATGTGTCATGTCCAGAACACTCCAAAAAGCTGAGGTGTCAGCACTGGAGAGAAACCTAGTGTTTTTATTGTATTGATTGCAGGTATTTTCGGATATCTGAAGTATTTAGGTTCGGTTCCGGTTCTTTTGGTTCTAGAATTTAGGATCCATTCAAATATTTTCAATTATTGGTTCGGTTTTTTTAGCCTTGATCCAGTTGGATACTTTCGATTCGGTTAATTTGCCCACACCTAACTGGAAGTGACAAAATAATTTTTATTAGTGTTTTTTTTTGTTGTTGTATAATTTAGTTTAGATCTCAAAACTGGTACATTATGTTTGTGTATATAATGATTTAGATAAATAAATATAGTTATTTTTGTTATTAAATATGTGTCTTCAGCTCACATTTTCTTCTATTCATCCAAGTCAATATTTCACACGACTTGACATTTAAGGACAAAATGGAGGTCATCTTCAAATAATATCGCATACGACTTGACATCTAAGGACAACCACAATTGTGTGATCTCTTAATCACTATTTAAGGGTCCTCCTACCTATTAAGTAAGCATGGTCATAAACATGCCTCTTGCCTTAATGGCTCATAAGAATTTAAGTTGTGGATGTCATGGTTTTAAAACCAAACGAAGCTCCATGAGACCTCGAAAACTAGTGGATTAACAACGCATTAGTTGATTTCTAAATTAAGCTAAAAACTGATCCAATCATGCAATTCACAACTAAGTCATCATAACATTTCACTCGATTTGTGGGATTGCATATATAACTTTTAAAAGTGGAAAATAGTTTGAAGATCCAATATGTAAAATAAAGAGTTCGTAATTTCAAGATATACATAAATATCCATTGAATTGTATATGGTAAAGAAGAAATTGATGGTTTGTACTTGCTATGGGAGAGTAGTCATATAATCGAGAATTGTTTCACTAAACATTTTCTAAATTTGATAGTAAAAATAAAACCTCATTAGTTATAAATGTATACAACATATAGAAAGTAATAAAATAATGGAATATTTAAATGTTTTTTTCAATTATGTCAATTCTGATCTTACCCGGAATTTATTTGACATAATTCGAAAAGATTTTGCATTCATGAATTTTTTTATTTTTTTTGTTCACTCCGCAAAGTAAATTATAGCCTGGAATACAACATATTTGTATTTTAAGAAATTACAAAATTAGTCAAATTTATCAATAAATTAATACTTTTATAAATTAATAAAATTTTACGGTTTTAACATTCTTAATTTATAGAAGTTTTACTGTACTAATAATAATATATAGCATCATCATCAAATTAATGAATTAAAATATGTGAGTTATAGGCCATAAAAACAAATTAATTTAGTAACTTTTATAGTCTATAAAAAATTAAAAAATTCCTAAATCTTTATAATTTTGGAATTTATGAATATATGATTCAAGTATTTTTATTTTATAATATTTTTAGTTATTATCCTGATAAAAAATAATATAATTATTCGAAACGTGTCATATATATGCCAAACTGTTTCTATGGGACTGGTGCGGGATATGATGTATTGAGTTTCAGTTTTAGATCTTTGGTTCTTTGTGGTTCTTGCTTTTGTACCTTTTCTCTAGTTGGCTTCCCTTAATCCCTTGTTTGGGCTTTGTTTTCCGGGGATATTTTTGTCATCCGTCGGCTTAGTTTTCCGGGGATATTTTTGTTATCCGCCGGCTTAGTTTTCCGGGGATATTTATGTTTTCCGCCGGCTTAGTATTCCACCTTGTATTTCTCTTACGGTTAATCTTATGGAAATAATTCAGACAAAAAAAAAAAAAATTTTTACCAAGCACACCATTTTTGATCACCTTCGCATCTTTATCATCATCTCTCTGATAATAATAATTTTTTTTCAGCATATACATTCATATATTCGCATAAAAATCTTTAAATATATATATATTTTTTAATTTTAAGTTTTACGCAAATCTCTTTCTCTCTGCATCTCCAGATTTTGGAATCATCATCATCAATGTGATGATCAAAGCATCTTCATCGTTGTATCGCTTCTTTAGTACTTCTCGACGAGGTTTCGTGAGATTTCTCCAAAATCAGCGATGCCTTTAACGAGGTCAAAGAGTCTGCCGGCGACGGAGAACGGTGGATCCGATTCGGGAAGATCAGTGGCTGGGATTCTCTATAAATGGACTAATTATGGAAAAGGATGGAGATCTAGATGGTTCCTCCTCCGCGATGGAATCTTATCGTATTCCAAAATCCGAAGACCGGAGAATGTGAATCTGTTATCTCCTTCCGATGATGTGAGGTTAATCGGAGATATTTCCACTGATCGTTTCTCGAGAATGAAGAGTTGTAGTGGCCGTAGTCGTCGGAAACATCACAAAACCATCGGCATTGTTCATCTCAAGGTATATATAGATATTGAGATTGATTTATGAAATTGCAATAGTTAGAGTTTTGTTCTTAGCCTGAGAGATTATCTATTTTCATGATTTATATGAATAGCTTCTTTACAATCACAATTACAGCAGATAATTTGGCACGAAAAGTTCGTACTCAACCGTTGGCTTATATGAGTTAATCTAATATTTTTGTTGACAAATACAATTAGAGCAAAGAACTAGTTGGTGTGAAACAGAGTAAAATCCTAAATGTGATTTTTTCTGACTGAGGAAAGTACTATTATTAGCATCATCTTCTTCTTCTTCTCCATTGCTTGTACTTGTGTAGTTTGTCTTTATGCATTTCAATTCTTGTTTGTATTATTATCTTCTGTATTATAGTTAAGAGAACCTCTCTGGTTTCTGAAAAGTTTTTGACTAGCTGCTTATCTGTAGTGGGCCACAACAACATGTATTGCAGTAGTAGGGGTCTCAAAGTTCATTGCAGAAAAAACAAATAGCCAAAATACAAACAAAATTTTGGCTGGTGCTACTACAATCTAGTATTGCAGGACCAGACCAGGGTCTCAATTTTGTTGAACACATTACAGTCACTAACACAATTTACATCTGTCAACTTTGGTCACATGTTAAAACTCTTTATCTTTTGATTTTTTTGTTTGTTCCTTGATTTTCTTTCCACGCATGGGCCAGTTCCATGGATCATTGACCAGTAGGTTTAGTTATACTTTTTACTGTGGAGTTTCAACATGATTGGTGAATGGTAGGTGTAGCTAGTCGGTAGGAAATAATCAAGTGTGGATAAATAATGGAGTGTGGCTGTGTGGGAGCTGAAGGCCACCTCGTGGGGAAATTCTAGCCATATATGTTTTGTTGTTAACTTGTAAGAGTTATATTTGCTTAATCTAAATACTCCAAAGCTTATCCAGACATAAGCTTTGAGTCTGTTTTTTTTTTTTTTTCTCTGGGTAATTGCATTCTCTTTGTGTTTGCTTTTTAATTTGTTCGTTTGAACATGGAACTTGTGATTATTGATTGTTCACAGTTCGTTTTTGAACATGAGAGCCTCTAATTTGATCTCAACTTATTTACTTTTTTATAGTTGGAAACAATTTTAGTCGTTTTGAGGGCTTAAGCCTGATATTAGATGAATGTCATTCCATTCTTTTGTTTTCCAGCAGGTTTCATCTTACAGAGAAAGCAAATCTGATCATAGAAAGTTTTATATCTTTACTGCAACCAAGACTCTGCATCTGAGGACTGATTCTAGAAGTGATAGAGCAGCATGGTTACAAGCTTTAGCATCTACTAGAGGCATAGTTCCTCTCCAGTCAATCAGTGGGGAGTTCTCCTTCGTATCACCAAAGGATTTATTCATATCTACAGAGAGACTAAAGAAACGGTTGCTTGAAGAGGGAATGAACGAGAGTCTTGTAACAGAGTGTGAACAGATCGTGGATTCAGAGTTCTCTGAAGCTCAAGAACAGATTAAACTTCTCCATGAAGAACGGACAAAGTTGCTTGATGCATTAAGGCAGCTAGAGGTAAAGTTGAACTCGCTTTTCTTTTCTGATTGTTTTTGTTTTAGTGTGGTCTTGCCCATTGTTTCCTTTCATATAATGACTTAGTATTCCACGGGAAGTACGTTACAGTTGAATTGGTAACACCTGAGCTTATGCACAAAGGCATGTTATGATTGTTGTGAACCTTGCGAAAGATCCCTTGCCGCTTTTTCTAATTTGTTAAAGATGATTTTGTTTCACATGCATTCAGCTATATCCTTGTTGGCTATTCTACAGTGAGAGTTTCTTTGTGTTCAGATGGCCAACCTTGAAGCTGAAACCTCAGGGATCCATGACAATGTCTACCAATTAAGAAATCATAAGTATCCGAGCTTACGGCGTGGAAAATATAGTGGTACACAAAATTTCTATTGTTTAATTTTTCTGTCTCTTTCTCTGTTTCAGTTCTGCCATTAAATATTCACGCAGCAAGCTGCCTAGGATCACGTTAGTGCAGAGTAGAACACTAATTCTGATACGTATTCGATTATTTTTTTTGTCTTAATGGTCCTTCGTATGCTTCGTTTACATAGCTTCAGTGGAGTTGCATAGAGCTACCCGTGTTGTTTTGCTTGACAATATTTAGTATCTAGAGTGCAGTACTAGTGCTTCATCTGATGGTAAGCAAGAGTTTGAGGATATCACTGAGGAAGATGAGGCTTCCTTCCATGACACAAAGGAGTCATTTAGTGAACCTGATGTTGGTTCTGTGCACACACATTTCAAGAGACGAACAAAGCTTCCTGATCCAGCAGAGAAAGAGAGAGGTGTCAGTCTCTGGTCTATGATCAAAGACAATGTTGGAAAGGATCTCACACGAGTTTGTCTTCCTGTTTATTTCAATGAACCAATATCTTCCCTCCAAAAGTGTTTTGAAGACTTGGAGTACTCTTATCTCTTGGACCAAGCATATGAATGCGGAAAATCCGTAAGTGATTTTTAAAACTTATCGATATCCCTCTGGAAATGCAAACGTTTTCTCTACTCTATACTTACGTTTAATTCCAATTACTAAAGTTTTTGAATACATAGCTTCCATGATCTTCATGATATGAAATCTGGTCTATAACTATGTTTTTATCTTGAATTGACCTCTCAGCTTGTTGTATTAACAGAGTTTTTCCTCATCAGGGGAACATTCTCCTTAGAGCCCTGAATGTCGCTGCTTTTGCGGTCTCTGGTTATGCTTCCACCGAAGGGCGACACTGTAAACCTTTCAACCCTTTGCTCGGAGAAACTTATGAAGCTGACTTTCCTGAAAAGGGAATTCGTTTCTTCTCTGAGAAGGTAATGTCATACATACTTGTTTAACTTAAGTCATAAGATGAACATAAATGTCAGTTTTCTGAGACTGATAAATGGTCAATAAACAAAATCGGTGATTCATGCAGAAGCTCTCTGATTCAGGAGCAGCTCTGTAGTACTCTACACATGTTAATATGCATGTAATTGACACTCAGCTTCACTCGTATCCGGATTTTAAGAAATGAAACATAGGGAGAAAAGAATATAAGAATCTTCTCTTAAGAAGTTTGGCCTATAACTCGTTGGGGTATTGTACTCTCATAATAGGTTAGCCACCATCCAACAGTTATCGCCTGCCATTGTGAAGGTAAAGGGTGGAAGTTCTCGGGCGACACAAACCTCAGGTCGAAGTTTTGGGGGAGATCGATCCAACTTGAACCCGTTGGAATCTTGACTCTCGAGTTTGATGATGGAGAAATTTTCCAGTGGAGCAAAGTATGTATAATACAAACTACAAAACTCCTGTCCTTTTCCACTTTTTATTTCTTGTCCCTGAGACTTATCACTCAACGCTTATACGTTATTTGTTTTAGGTAACAACAACTATATACAATATCCTACTTGGTAAACTGTACTGCGATCATCATGGGATAATGCAAATCCGTGGAAATCGCCAATATTCTTGTACTTTAAAGTTCAAGGAGCAATCGATTCTTGATAGAAATCCCCACCAGGTGATTTCACAGAGATACATACTGTTAACAGTTTTCGATCTATTTGTCTTGCATACCTGAAATAACTTTGATGGTTAAATATATATAGGTTAATGGTTTTGTAGAAGATGTAACTGGAAAAAAGGCCGCGACGGTATTTGGTAAATGGAATGATAGCCTTTACTATGTTGCTGGTGATGGACTCAACAAGGCAAGCGCCTCATTACTGTGGAAAGCGACTAAGCCACCACCTAATGTCACTAGATACAACTTAACATCATTCGCGATGACTCTAAATGAATTGACACCTGGTTTAGAGGTATATTACAGTGTGTTGCTTTGGATTTATTTATGAACATGGATTTTGGGTTTCTGCTGTACTTAAAATCTTGTTTTAGCAGCTGTCTGATCTTTTGTGTAATTTTGTTCAATTGGCTTAAGGAAAAGTTGCCTCCAACAGATTCTAGGCTCCGACCAGATCAACGGCACTTGGAGAACGGTGAATATGAGAAGGCAAATGAAGAGAAACAACGATTAGAGAGAAGACAGAGAATGGTACACTGAGTAATTGAGTATCTCGACACTAATTCTCTGGTCCATGAAATCATGAACCTTTTTATGTTTTAACAACTGTAAAATGCTTTTGATTCTGCAGTCACGGCAAATTCAAGAAAGCGGGTGGAGACCGAGATGGTTCGAGCCTCAAGAAGAGAGCGAAAGGTATAAGTATAAGGGCGGTTATTGGGAAGCACGCGATGATAAAAGTTGGGATGATTGCCCTAACATATTTGGAGAGTTCACCGAAGAGGTTGTAGATTGTGCTTAAGCCGAGGTTTTCTGATATATCAAAAGTTGTGATGTTCGTCAAATGGTTGATACCCTCAAGAAACTATAGTATCTTGATCACTCGATCGTTCCGTGAATCAGCTCTAGATTACAGATACATCTGGGATCTAACATTGTTATGGTTCAGGGGTAAGGAGGAACTTGAGCCGGTCCGCTCCCTAGGGATTGTGTCTCGACAATGAACAGAGGTTTCTTTCGGTTTGAGTTTTCTGTTTATCTTAACTCCGGAGATAGAAAGATGATATATTCTTTTTCAGTTCTTTTGTAATAATGGTTTTGCTATAGCTTCAAGAGGTTCCTAAAAAGAGAGTTTATAGAGCCTCAATGTAAAGGTCTCTGAGAGAAATGTAGTGTGGTTCCAACATTTGGACAAATATTCGTTGTAATCTATTTTGTACTTAATTCTATACAAAGGAAGCGATTAGAATTTGAGTTTATGCACTTGTTGGTCATTTATTTATCTGTATCGGCCACGTCTCAATCAAAGACCACCTAACCGGCACCCTCACAAAAATTGTGTTCTACGGTACAGTTAGGGATGTCAATGAGGATTAAAGCCCGAATTCAGGTCCAGCATGGCCCTAAAAACACCGGACTTGGATTTAGATATATAAGCCTAAAGAAAATCGGGCCTTTCAGCTTAATGCCCATTTGGGTTACAATGTTTTTCAGGATTAGTCAAAGAGGGTGTCTAAAAGTAATAAGAATTCAGAATGCATTCAAACATATTCCTTACTCTACTACCTAGATTTAAAGTGTTTTGATTTTATGTTTGATTTGGTATGAATTTTATAAATTTATTTGTATTAAAAATTTGCTTTTAAATTAGAAATACATTGGTTCTTATTTAAAATAGGTAAGCTATACACATGTAAATCTTATGCTATTTAATTTTATGATATAACGATTTAGAAAAAAAAACTTAAAGTTTTTTTTTTTTATCATTGAATCCTGACTCTAAACCAAATTTTGTAAATACCCTAAAATATTTTTAATTAAATTTAATGCTATATAAATAATTAAATACCATGGAATCATACAACTTTTTAGTCTATAAATAAACTTACAAATTAAAATTTTAAATATTTTAGTAACTTATATTTTACAAATAAAGTTGCATTTACATTATTCATAAGTTCAGGCTTATAGATTTGCGCTTTCAATTTAAATTTTTGTAAAATATGAAAGAGAATGTGTTGGTGTTGAAATGTATATTGTATATGTTTATATTGTTTAATTTTTCAATTGAAAAACACAATGCATTTAATATAAAGAAAATCTTTATATTGAAGCTTTCTTATTCAGAAAGTCTATATATTTAATTTTAGTAAGTTTAGTTAATAAGAATATGTAATATATGGAATGAAAAGTGTTTGGCAATAAGAATAGTAGAATTAAATAATTGAAAAGTAAAAAAGATGAGAATAATTGTCGGTTTGACACATAAGAATCAATGACCTCTTTTAATATATAGAGGATTTGGATGTGCACTGTGTTATAGAAAGCACCATTTTCAAAAGATGTTTTAATTGTCTGATGTATTACATGACAAAATATAGAAACTCAAATATGGACTATTAGAATGGAAGTAATGATAAGTTGTTAATATCTATAAACTTATTTATATAATAACAAGGATACATATGACTTGAAAAGAAATCCCAAATAGCCACATAACCATGTTCGGACTAGGTCGTGGTTTAAAATATATGCTTGAATTTTTTTTGAACTTGGCTAGATCGAATTAAAATATATATATATATATATATATATATGCAAGTTTTACAGATTTCGGATTACACTGAGCCGGGCATCCCGATTAACATGTCTATGTACAGTATACTGTATACGTATTATAGGTTTATAAAATTTTCTTAAATTTGTATTTTTACTGGTATCAGATGTCTATATAGTGTGCCTAAAGATATATAATTTATAATTCACACTGTTAATTAGAAAAACACTAGAGATAGTTCCGGACAACAAATGACAAATAGGAACCTTAGGGCCAAAATTTCTTTTTGGGTCCCTAACTAAAACTTATGTTTTTCTATGGGGTTTTCACTTTTCATCAAATATATGCTACAACTTTTGATATTTTGGGTCCTAATTCTTTTTTTTTTTTTTTTTTTTTCGTCAATAGGATTTCATTGATAGGATTCAAGGTGAAATACATGAGCCGGCAAGTACAAGACACTTCCGGAGACATAAGCTGGCGAGTACAAAAACACTCCCAGAGACAAAGACCAAAAATATTTTGGGTCCTAATTCACACTAAATATTTTTTTGGCCTTCTTTAAAATATTTTTTAAAAAACTGAGCTTTTTGTATAAGTTTTTTTTTTTAAAATGTGTATGAGCTTTAGCCCATGCACCTCTACCCTATCCACTTGGGTCGGACTAGTTAAAACTTAAACTATATTCGGTCAAAGGTCTCATACTTTTTGTTATGTTTTTTTTTAGTTATATAGCTAGGTTTCACCCTAATTCACAATAATGTGTATTAAGGAATTCATATATGCAAATGTTTAATATGTAACTATCAAATCCTATACCTCTATTGTACCCTTCGCCAGTTCGCCTATATATTGTGGTCTCAAAGAAAGTAACATTAATACAATAATGTTTTTACACAAATCTCTTATTATCTTTGGCTCAACTCAAAGACGTGTTTGTTGTCGGCCAAGATTAGATATTTTGTTCATATGGAATAAGCAATGGGCTATCTCAAGCTTAGTAGCGTGGTCCATATCTAGTTGATGTTAATGGATCTCAAGATTAATAGTTTTATATTTGATGCATTTTTATTTTATCACGTATTTAATAGATTTTATTTATTATTTACAAAAAAAAAAGTTTCTTATAAAATTAAAAACGAAGTATTACTTCGATTGTAGAAGTGATGCATAACCATTAACGACGACCATATAAAGTGATGCATAACCATTAACGACGACCATATAAAGTGATGCAACAACAATTTGTTAGAATCAATTACAACAAGTGAGATAAATATTTTTTTTTATCATTTTTTATAAACGTCACAAAAGTTAATATCAGTTGTGATAAACTGATACAATTTATTTCATCGTTTATACGAACTGATGTCACTATTAATATCACATATTTTAACTGACACACATTTACCATCACTTGTGAAAATAGACGCAAATTATTTACATCAATTATTAAAACTGTTAGTAAATATTTACATCGGTTATTGTATTCGTCGCAATATTTACATCATTTCTTATAACTGACGTATTGTACTATCATTCGTTATAATTGATGGAAATGTTTCTATTGGTTGCTATAACCGATGCATTAATTTGCATCGCCACTTTTGATATCAATTATATAAGTGATGGTAACTCAATTGTATCATTCGATAACCGATGTAAGTTTAGAAAATAAGTGATGCTCCACACGTTTTTCTGTAGTGATGGTGTCGACACCATGACTCATGTTAGTTCGTGCATGTCGTTACGTGATTACAATAGTTGGTGTAGCTATCGCAACATTTTCTTTGTCTGCATGTGTGACGATGTGATGACGTATTGTTGGCGTAGCTGAGAAATATTTTCCCATTTTTGTATTCATCATTAATATAGATCGTCTTATGTTAGATGTTGACGATCATATTTTCTAAATAAAGGCCTTATAGGTTTGGAGTTTTCGTAGGAATTGATGCTGTGTGGTCCAAATAGAAGCATAAATCTTTATACTACTGAAATATTGATGGTTTCAAATAAAGTCAATCCAATTAATCCCAACCGCAGATTTTCGTTTTTTTTTTTGGGAAAGAATTCGACGTTAAATCCTCCGCACCATTTGTTTAAATTGCGTCGTTTGTCAAAAATAAGAGAGAAATATGTTTGCATGTTTTGGCAAACTGCAAACAGATTACGATAATAGTTTTAGACGTTACGTGTGTGTACATTACATGTATACTTTGAAATACAGGAAGAAAATTTTGCAATCTTTCTTACCAGTTTGCCAAAACATGCATTCAAAGTATGTACTTCTCTAGAATGAAAACGTAAGAAATTTTCCTTCAAAATAAAATCTGTAGAAACAAATGTGAAACTTAGGAACTATCTTTGCTCCATGAAGAACCTTATCATAACTTTACCAAAAAGAAACCTCACTAGTATTGTAAAACAAGATAATACAATGAGAAACCACACCTATCGCCCAATAGCCTGGCAGAGAGAGCTCACACCTTTCGCTATTAAAGGTTGTGTGGTTCTGTTCGGAGAAAGCTCATGGATTTGTGTTCGAAGTGCTGCTCTCACATGACCTGGGAGCATTATGTGATCGAGGGTATTGAGAACTATGCCGTTGACGGCTCAGTCTCGGGCCGCTTGTGAAAGGTTTCTAGTGCTAGACGTTTGCGAAGTTCGGCTTTTTACAAGTTGCTTTGTCGTCTTTTGTCTTCTGTAACTCAACTGGAAGAACTTCAAAATCGTAATCACTTCATCAATCTCTGTTAGCTTAGTGTTAGCATCGAGTCGATGGACTGAAAGTGTGTTTATATGCTTCCATGTTTTTATATTTTTTGCCATGGGACCATTGCATAGGTCTATGATCTTTGATTGTATTCCTAACAATTTTTTATTTTATGAAATATTTACTTTCTTAGCAAAAAAAAAAAAAAGTATTGTAAAACAATCATCATGTAAATAAATCGTTAGTACACGTTTGTAGAGGTGTCAGACGGGCCGGCCCGCTTCCATCTGGGCCGGCCCGCGATGGGCATTTAAGTTTGTGAGACCGCGGGCATAACTATTATGTCCAGGCCCGCCCAGCTAAGCCCAACGGGTTAGCGGGCCGGCCCACGGGCTTAGTTTTAATATTTTAAAAATAATTAAAAAAAATAAAATTAATTTTTAAATTTAAAATTAACAATTTTTCAATTTTAAAAAAAACTTTTAGTATTTTTTTTTTTGTAAATCTTATAATTTTATACATTAGATTTCGTTATATGTTCATATATTTCACATATATATTTTCAGAATTATGTAAAAGTATTTATTTATTTATTTATATTAATTAATTATTTTTATTAAATATTTGTAGTCTGTGGACCGACCCGCAAATCCGCGGACAAAACCCGCAAAAACCCGCAATCCGCCTGGGCTTGTCTGCGAGGCCCACTATTTTATGGACATGAAAAATGATGTCTAAGCCCGCTCCGCCGTAGGCTACTTGGACAAAGTCCGCGGGCTATCGGTCCGCTTGACACCTCTACACGTTTGCACACTAATTCTCATGATTTGACCCAAAAACTCATTAATTTTTGACTCTGCACTAAACAACCAAAATTAAAATTAGGAAAAAAATCGAATGATTTCACAAACAAACAATTGAATCGGCAATCCCAAAAAAACGTATGCATCTAAATTAAACATAACCCAAACATGAATGACGTTGTGAACGTACTCATACATTAGACAACTATATTAGAGTGAGAAACATCATTGTTCTTCCGGAAAAAGCTGGTTACACTTTCTTAAAGTCAATAAAAACATTTGTCCTCAAAAAAAATATCATATATTTCAACGATGCTAGGACCAAAAATAGTTCATTCCGACAACAAAACAAGATTATTTCGAACTTCTTCAAAAGAAACAAAAAACAAGAAAATTGTTAAAGAGGGCATGTAATTTGATTGGGCAGCTATTTAATACTTTTCGTATTCAGCATGTCACATGATTAAACGTCAATTTCATTTTAATTGTAGATATTTGAAATAGTTATTTTTCCAGCAAGGTCTTCGAAATACTTTTAAGAAGCATATTCTTTTATAGTTTTCTACGTATTTGACATATATATATGGCTTTTCCAGATAAATAAATATATAAAATGAAAAATTTATGAATAATATCCACATTTACATAATTTTAAAAATACGTTTAAATTATATATTTGAATTTAGCAATCAAAAATATATAGCTGTCATGATGAGTGTTTTTTTTTTTAAATAAAAAACTATATGATATAGTCTATATCTTAATTTTAGTAGAAAGTAATATATGGTAGATAATTAATAATTATCAAAGGATTAAAACTCTTAAAAAGTAAATTATTATGCTCATAATTTGGTAATGTTTTCCTCTTAACTCTTTTTTTTTTGAATAAATGTAAAATTTATTCAACAAAAAAACCGTGTTACAATATATGCGTCCTTGAATTAATGTTTTCCTCTTAACTAATATTAAATTATTAATCATTTCATTACTTAGAGATTCTAGATTATATGTTCGTAGTGTCAACCATCTTTGATCTCCCTGACTCATCTTTTCGACTATATTTGTATTTATATATCTTTGCAAGACTCCAAAATTCCCAATGTCCCCACATTCATCCATTTGCTTCTGTCATTGAGCTTAATGTAACTCACATTCAAATCATCACGACTCGCGAGTCATACAACCCGAACGGGAACTTTCAATTCGTATGAATGTTATAAACCCGTTATTAAAAAAAAAAAACCATCCCTTAAAGTTCTGATCATCCAATTTTAAGTGTTAAATGTTCATACAAAGTTTGATATGCGGATTTATAACTTGGCTCGATACAAATGAAAAAACGGAATTATATGAGAAATTGAAAGAGAAAAATATTTTGTCGATTTACGAGTTCAGGATATTCGAGTTGAGATATATCTGCGTCTCGGCTAGAAGATTTAGTAATTCACTATCTAATTTACAACATGAGTAAATCTACAAGATCTAGAACTCGAGATGATAAAGTTTCAAAACAGAGGAAGAAGAAGCAGAGTTACATGCTTTTATATCAAATTCTTATGATATCAAACCCTCTATCCGAATAAGAGACTACCTCAATACAGAATTAACCAGTTTCCAATATCCCGGTTATGCTATAAACCGAATAAACCCGAGTTATAAATGAATCAGTTCTTCATCAGTACCACTCCATGGATCAGGTACACTTAATAATTAATCAGTGGGACACAAACACTAGTGAAGCTACACCACAATCTTGGAGAATGGTCTACTCATAATTTAGTAATACAGTTTTAAGATTATTAAAAATTATCGTTTGAAGGGTGATTTAAAGGAAAATCTCAAACTAATCTCGAGATATGTAATTAATTGTTAGGTGAAACTCACAAAGATCAATAGTTTTTTTTCTACAGCAATGTGAAGATTGTAATAATAATCTAAATACAACAATTTGAAAATGAGACGTTGGTTACGAAATTTCTTTCACTAAAATTTCGTTGAAACAGAAATAGATTGCAACAAAAGCATACAAGCCTGGAATGCGGGGGACGACGTTTACAAAAAAAAAAAAAAAACTATAAAAATCTCACACATTTATTTTTTATCTTTAACAAATCAAGATTCATACATAAACTCTAATATGCATTTATTCAAACTGTAGTAATTTTGAAGAGTATATTGTGTACGGGCATCGCATCCTATGCATAGCTGATATCGTTCAAGCACATTGGAAACCAGACGGAAGCTTTCTGTTACAAACGTTGAGAAGAACGCTGAGAGATACAGGGACGTTAAGGTTGATGCCAAGAACGTTAGCCCTAAGAGCAGTGCACAGACAAATCGCAGCGTCGAGGTCAACCAAACCTTGGATGAGCGAGCAACATGGTTGAGCTGATGGCTGACCCAACTGGATGTTAAGTAGACTGCTTAGGACATTTGCACATACACCGAGCTTGAGAGCATCTATAGGGCAGTTTCTAGATGAACTAGGGGTGCTTGGAGGTGTGACCGGCCTAGGATTAGGACTTGGGATGGAAGGAGTTGGGACCGAAGGACTGACTGGAGGAGGACATGGGACCGGCTTGGGCTTAGGACTTGGGACTGGCTTGGGTTTTGGGACTGGCTTGGGTTTAGGACTTGGCTTGCAGTTGCAGTTAGTTGCAACGGTTAAGGTGAAAAAGAGGATGTTGAGAGCAAAGAAAAGAGCAAGAGAGGCTGAGTTCTTTGAAGCCATTCTTGTTTTCTCAAAGATATATTGAATGGTTATTGAATGAATATAAATGAAGAGAAGGTGTAGGTATTTATAGGGTTTTAGAAAGATGTCAAGAGGACCAAATTGATTTCGTATACTTAATTATTAATTTATAGATATTTGTAATTATTTGCGCTTATCTACATATATATTTAAATTCTGACCCTTTTTCCCTATATGCATGTAGCTACGTAGAACCACGAAACTTTTTTTTGGAAAATCTTTTTGTAAAGCATTTTATATTTAAGAAAATACTTGATTCATTGCATTCATATAAGTATTAATGTCAATGCTGTTATTATCACCACCATCGTGAGTTCGTGGATGACCCCAGTGCACAATTTTTATTTAGATTTCTTTTGGCTCGTAGCCATTTTACTTGACGGCTTCTATACGTCAGGTCGGGTAATAAATTCCCAGTGTAGTTATAGTCTATGTATTTATATCAAGCTGATCCCGGCCATAGGAGACACACCCAAAATATCTTGACACACTCGGAAAAATTGTTATATGTCAATGTTTTTGAATTTAAGATACTCTAATGCATAAAATAGGAAGACACTAAAACCCTGCATGATTCGGGGTTTGTCTGAATATGGTAGTCGGTTAGGGGTGTGAATCCGGAACCTCCAAAATTTTTTCTCTATGCACAAGGACAAGGTTAAACCAATTTGTACTGTTTTGTATGCATTTTGAGAGTTGAAATTACGGAGGTTTAATGCATTTTGTATGCAACTGAAAATCAAAGTTTTAGAGCCAAAATTTGTTTAATGAAACAATAGAGATGAATTGCTAAATATTAAAGTTTTAGAGCCAAAATTACTAAAAATGTCATATGAATAATGTTGTAATTCATCTCAATAAAACTAAAGCCAAAAGATTCTTAAATTGAAGTAAATCATGACAGTCGTTAGAAGAACAGAGCGGTCGAGCCATTGACTAGGACAATCCCATGAAAACCGCAACTCAACAATTTTGAATTTTTTTGTTAATAATTTTAACATGGTTTACTCACTAGCTAGTTACGTTAGTTTCATGATATAATAAACTGATATTATCTAAAATCAATCCAAAATTAATTAACTGATAGTTTGATAAAATATATTCATATATAAAAGAACAAAGAAATCTAAACATTATAATTTTCCAGAGAAGGCTGGTTTCTCAAAATCAATTAAAAATATATGTCCCAAAGTAACATTTCATCTTTGATTCATGTTAGAATCTCCACCAAGTGATTTCACCAAGATACACACTGTTAACAGTTTTCGATTTATGAGTCTTGAATATCCAAAACAACTTCATAATCATATATATGTCTTGCACACTTTAAATAATTTCATTATCATTAGTTTTCTGGTCTTTTCCGCTACTAGTTTAACTTCAGTCAAAATTTTGATAATAATATAAATAAAATACCTAATATTAATTATAGAATAAATTAAAACTTTATGATCATATATATAGAAGATTATACTGGGAATCGGGCCTTGTGGTCTAGTGGTAAAGGGGTCACGGCTGTGACTTCCGCCACCAGGGTTCGAGGCACGGCCACTGGCGGATTTACATGAGGGAATCGCCAGCTCCCCGGGATGTGGGGTACCCTAGGGCAGATGACGCATGTGGGTCCCACGCTAGTCGGTTCCACCTCGGTGGGGCCGGACACCCGAGTTATCAAAAAAAAAAAAAAAAAAAAAAAAAAAGATTATACTGGGAAAAGAGGCCGAGACGGTTTTTGGTAGGAGTCATAGCCTTTACGTGCTGCTGGTGATCAAACACGTCTCTGAGCTGAGGCATAAATAAAAATATGAATCTAAATTATTGTATTAATGTTACTTATTGAGACCAATATACATACACGAAGGGTACAATAGAGATATAGGATTTTGATAGTTGTCGGCTAAGACTAGATATTTTATATTTATATTCACCATTATTCATTATTAAGAAATGTCTTATATATGTTAGCTGTTGACGATCATAATTTATTAATTAAGGCTATATAATATGTTTCGGGCTAAATTTTCGTAGGAATTGACGCTGTACGTGAGGTCCAAATATAAGCAGAAACATTAGTGGTTCCAAATAAAGTCAACCCGACGACGACTGATTAATTCCAATCGATCATTTTCGTTTTTTTGTAAGAATTCGTTGAATCCTCTTCATCATAGAGAAAAAACATTTTGTTACGACGTTTGTCAAAAAGAGAGATATGTTTGCATGTTTTGTCAAACTGAAAACAAATTACGATCATACCTTTAGAAGTTACATGATAGTGCATGTAGATATACATAAACTTGTCACATTCAAGTCAGTCACTATCGATATCTGATAGATGTACGTAAATAAACTTGGTGTATTTCAAAGTTTAGCTTCAAATTTAATGTTTAGGGTCTAGAGTGTAGTTTTTAAGGTTTAGTGTATACAGGCCCGGCTCTAGGCATGTGCCTTGGGTGCCATAGCATAGGGTCTATTTGTTAGGAGATCTCGGGATTACGAGATCGACTTGAAAGGAAAGTTAACATTTGTATAATATATTCTTATTATTAAATAGGTAGATTTCCTATTATCAAATATGTAAAGAACTTGCTAATCAAGTTATGATATTTGTATAAATAAGCCTATTGACTAATGAATAAAATTGAGAGAAACTATTCTACTACTAAAGTTTCCTCCAAACTTATCATGGTATCAGAGCTTTGATCCTATTCATGTGGATTATGGTTCTGTTACGTTAGCTTCCGCGTTTAAAAAAAAAAAAAAATGTTTTGATCATCGTTGCTTTGTTTAGGAAAATCAAACATACTCCATTGATTTTCTTTTATTTATGTTTTCTTTATTTTTATTTTCGTTTAAAAAAAAAAAAAAAAATACTTGATCGATTCCAAAAATTTGTTATTGATTTGTTGATCTCACCACGACTACAAAAGGTAACATAGACAATCAATGCAGTTTTGACGAAGATGATTTGTGTGCTTTGCTTTTGTTAAAAAAAAAAAAAAAAAAAAAAAAAAGAAAAAAGAAAAGAAGAAGAGAAGAGAGACGTGTTCATCGTGTCGGTGAATTACGTTGTTGAATTGGGTTATGTTTGGTTTTTAACCGGTCTTATGTGGTTTTCGTATAACTACGAAAAAAGATGGAAGCCACGAAGATGATTCTGACGGATACGATGCTAATCCGGCGGTGACGAATTCGAATTCGACCATGACTACTTTTTCTTGTCTTTTTTTTCTGAATAAAATAGGGTCCAAAATTTTTTTTTTCCAAAAACCATAGAGAAAAAGGCCTATTTTTTTTTCCAAGCTCAGGGACTTTAATAAAATTGAGCCGGCCCTATATTGAAGATCAACTATAACTACGTTTATGGTAGAGAAATAAAAATGGAAAGAAAATCTAGCAATCTTGACTATCTAGTATTTTTCGTTTTGTTTATTTACAAAAACATCAACTTCAATTTATTTATTAATATTTTAACAAAAAATAAATATTTTGTTAAAAAAACCTTTGGTGAGTCTAATTTTAAGAAGATAGAGAAATAAAAATGAAGGAAAATTGAAAGATCTCTAATTAATTTGAACAACTTTTGTGTGGTTTCTTAATTTAATTATTTTAAGTATTTCCTAATGGCAAATCAAGTAATTAATTACAAACGAAAGGTTTTATTTTAATAGTTTCCTTTTTATTATATAGGAGCTAGATATATAGCCTTTACTTATATTTTGTTTTTGTATTTGCATTTAAGAAAATAGCTACTATAGATGAAGTTGTTAGAAGTTACTTCTCAAATTTGTTAGATTTATTTTATGGTAGAAAAATAATAATAATTAAAAACAAAATTTTCCAATTAGCAAGTTATCCTTCATATATTAATTGAGAAACACTCTTAAAAAAATATTAATCTCATGTTATTAACGAAATTTTCATGCTGACGTGTCATTCCTAGAGAGATTCTTAGCCATTTAAATAATTGTCTAAATTATGAACTAAATAAACTATTCACAAAAAATTATATGATTCTTTGTTATTTAACTTAGAAATATATTTTATCGTTTTCAATTATTTTACGGATAAAACGAATTTTAATACGAAAAATCGATAATTTGAATGGTATAAAAAAATATTAGATGTTTTTGTAATACTTCAGATATTAGATAATAATACCATACATTTTGTAACTAAAAGTATAATTTAACAATCATATCACTCCGCATATAGTACGGGTAAACTATCTAGTTAAGCTCATATTTTGTTACGTTTTTCACTTAACATATCTGAGTAATATTAATTACCTTAACTTTATGTAACTCAATTTTCATATTCAGCTATTCATCAAAACACTAGAATGTATTAGTACTGTTAACCATGCATCTTTGACTCCTTCTTTGTAAAAATATCTTTGCAAGATTCCAAATTTTCCAGTGTCCCACATACATCCATTTGCGTCTGTCATTGAGCTTAATGTAACTCACATTCACATCATCACGGGTCACAAAAACCCGAACATGAACTTCTCCTGGTATGAATGTTAGAACTGATGATAACAAAACAAAACAAATAACATTTTCTTTAAATTCCTATCACGTAATTCTAGGTGATATTTAACGTTCATGCGTTGATCGGGTCCAACTTGAGAAGTTAGAATCTTGGCTCGTAATGAATGAGAAATTGCAAAAAAAAAAAAAGTTGATTTACGAGTTCAGTATATTCGAGTCGAGATATTTATGCGTCTCGGGCTCGTGGCTAGAAAATCTAGTAATTCACTATCAAGAATATACAACATGCGTAGCTCTACTCTAAAGTCGTGAACTCGTGATGATGGAGTTTCAAAACAGAGTTACAAGCTCTTATAATATCAAACCCTTCATCCGAATAAGAGACTCTCTCTTAAACCTTGATACCGAATTAACCAGTCTCTATTTTCATGCTTATGTTTTAATGAGCTAAACCGAATAAACCTGAGTTCTAAACGAATCACTTCTTCAACAGTACCGCTCATTCATGGATAAAATAGATTCTTAAAAAGTTGGTGGGACACGAACAACGCATCAAAACATTCGGTCAAGAATTGATTTCGGTTCGAACTTTTCGCTACAAAAACATTCGATCAAGGCCTCTTAGACATGGGAGCATGACCATCCATATTCTCTTCCAAGATCTCTCATTCATAGGAATATAGGATCATGATTTATTGAAAGCACATAAACATCATTGTATTGATATGATCAATCAAACCGCATTTCTCCCGGTCAAACAAGAAGAAAACTTTGATGTTCAATAACCGAGCTGTTCATTCTCTTACTCAAAAGCTGACGATAACACTTATATATGTTTGGTTGAGAATGTCTACTCATAACTTCATGTTTTAAATACAGTTTTAGGATTATTGAAAATCATGTTTTAAATGAAAAATTCAAACTAAGCTCGAAATATGTAATCGTTAGGTGAATATCACAATGATCAATAGTTTTTAGTAGAAATCAACTATTTTAGCATTCTTGATTCTACAGCATGAATATGTAAATATAAAGATTTTAATTATAATCTTAATGCAAGAATTTTGAAATAAGACTTTGTGTACAAAATCTCTTTTATTAAACGGGGAACGTTGAAAATTGAAATAGATTGCTACAAAAGCATACAAGCCCGGAAGACGGGAAACGTTGAGGGAAAAAAAAAAAAAAAACTATGAAAGTCTCACACATTTATTATTTCACTTTAACAAATTCAAATTTAAGCAAATACTCTAGCTTACATGCATCACATCGTATGCATAGCTGTTGATATCGTTCAAGCACATTGGAAACCAGACGGAAGCTTTCTGTTACAAACGTTGAGAAGAACGCTGAGAGATATAGGAACGTTAAGGTTGATTCCAAGAACGTTAGCCCTAAGAGCAGTGCAGAGGCAAATCGCAGCGTCGAGGTCAACCAAACCTTGGATGAGCGAGCAACATGGTTGAGCTGATGGCTGACCCAATTGTATGTTGAGTAGACTGCTTAGAACGTTTGCACATACACCAAGCTTGAGAGCATCGATAGGACAGTTTCCAGATGAACCAGTGCTGGGAGGTGTGACGGGCCTAGGGTTAGGACTTGGGACCGAAGGACTTGGGACTGAAGGACTTGGGACCGGCTTGGGTTTAGGACTTGGGACTGGCTTGGGCTTAGGACTAGGGACCGGTTTGTGCTTAGGACTTGGGTTGCAACCACAATCAGTTGCAGCAGTTAAGGTGAAGAATAGGATGTTGAGGGCGAAGAAAAGAGCAATAGAGGCTGAGTTCTTTGAAGCCATATTTTTTTCTTTTGAAAAGATAGGTTCGGTGTTTAAGGGTTATTGAGTGTGTTTGAGAGAGAGTGATGAATAAAAATGAATATAGGTATGTGGGTATTTATAGGGTTTTAGAAGGATGTGAAGAGGGCCAACTTGTTCTAGTATAATTGATTATTTACATATATTTCTAATTCTACAAAATATCTGTTTTTCATTTTTTTATTTGCGAGTATCTACATATACAAATTCTGACCTTTTTATTTTCCTTTATGTAGATTCGTAGAACCTTGAAATTATTTGTTATATCCTTTTCGCGATACAATTATAATTAAGAAAATATATGATTCGTGCATTCATATTGGTATTATTTTCAAATTATCAATGCGTTATAATCACCGCCATCATGATGAATTCATGACCTCATTGGACAGATTTTCAAATTCTTTTTGGCTCGTAGCCATTTTACTTGAGAGTTTCTATATGTTAGTCTAGTAGTTTTAGTACATTCCAGAGGAACTTGTGCTCTGCATCCTTTTCCGAATCTTGCTTGGAATGGATGTATTTATCACAAACTGGTCCTAGAAGAGGGAGATATCATCGGAAATTCCCGAACTTCCTCGGATTTTGTTTTTTCAGAATGTGAATGTTTTCGAATTTTTAGATCCTCTTTTGCATAAAATAGGAGGACACCAAAACCCTGGATGAATCGAGTTGTTCTATATGGTTGTGTCATTGGTGATGTAAAGGAAAAACATAAATACAATTTGGATCTCATATGGATTATGACTAATCCCAATTGGCAAGAGAATTTAGACATGACTGGCTTTTAAGGATGTATAAACACCTCAAAAAAATGCATTTTTTTGTTCTTTCTGTATGCATAAGGTTAGACCGATTTGTATTGTTTTACATTCTTGGATTTGAGATTTGAAATTATGGAAGTTTGATGAAGAAGAGGTTCGAGGTTGGCTAAAAACAACCCGTGATGACATCCACGAGAAGAATAGAGTGATCGAGCACTTTTTGAAATTACTATATGTGTGCTAGATCTATACGCGTTTGTATGATGAGAGAGTGTAACGAGTTCGTATGTGCATAAAGTAAATGAGACTCAAGAGATTTGTTAACGGGGTTCGGTTAACCTACATCCCCGGGACCAAGTCCAGAAACCATTCACTAGAAAAGGCCGCAACTTACAATTGCTATATGGTATCCACCACTCTTTTCTAGAATTACAATGAAAGAAAACTACTACTCCTAATGTCTTTTCCGACGAGTATAGCTTCTCAACAAAACCATCAAAAGATCTCTCTATCTTGTTGATGGGGCAACGTCAAACACATATGTGTACCTCTCTCGATAAACCCTAGACGCACAAGTCTTCATGTTGCCGTCTCTTGGTATTTATATCAAGTGCCAAAAACCCTAAACGACTTAAGCCACACTTTAAGTCTCTACAAGCAATTGGGCTTAACTTGAACAATGGTCCACAACCCACGTAACTTTTTTTGCTTTCATGCTAGAAAGATTCAATCTCGATCTTATTCCAACAGCTTCAATAGTGTTCCGACAATATCTGCACTTTCACTTTTCTTGGACAATCACATGAGATTCACAACACATTCATTAGAATTAAATTTCTTAGATTATACTTTTAATAGGGTTTACTCGATAGTTTAGACTAGAATTCTAATTTGATAAACCTTATATTATTTAAAACCAAGCCAATATTATCTAAGCCTATACGCTATTTTCTATGGAGAAATACAACTAACTTTGAGAAAATATAAAAAACAAAGGAATCTAAATTATGGGTATAACCCAAACATGAAACTAAGATGTGAACTAACTTAGAGTAACGCAAAATCGTTTGATTTTCCGGAAAAGGCTGGTTAGAATGCTTTTTT
Source organism: Arabidopsis arenosa (assembly GCA_905216605.1). Taxonomy (NCBI): domain Eukaryota; kingdom Viridiplantae; phylum Streptophyta; class Magnoliopsida; order Brassicales; family Brassicaceae; genus Arabidopsis; species Arabidopsis arenosa. The sequence continues at coordinate 16,789,467 of LR999456.1, forward strand.
AAAGTCAATAATAACTTTTGTCCCAAAAGAAAATATCATCTTTTTTCAGCAATGCTAGGATAAAAATAAATAAAAGTCAATTAGATAATGACATTTGGAACTTCTTAAAAATAAACCAAGAACAAGGAAATAATTAAACACAGTGATACACGAATATATAAGGTTTGACTGTGCATATATCTATTATATACTTTGAAAGTGAGTATTATTCTTCACGTTTAAACGCCAATTACATTTACATTGATATTTCAAGGGCAGCGTATTCATTTCATAATTATTTATATTTGGATTATAAATTGAACTTCTTATTAAAAATAAAAATTATGTATCATTTTTTTTTTACGAAGATTTTATTTGTAACCGCAATAATATTTTAAATATATATGCTTGTATTCTAATATAAACAAATACAAAAATTATTTGTAGTTATCTTTCTTTTGAATTGCTCTGTCCAACTAGAAAAACATCTCCAAATTAAAAAAAAATTATTTTACTGCTACAAAACATTACTACATTGATATATAAATGCAACATACTATTTTCTGCTGATATTGTAGTATCTTTTATCAAGTTTAAATTTGATTATCAAAGGCTAAACAAAGCATCGGTACGTTCAACTACATTACAATTTTGGAGAAGTATCAAATTATATTTTGATACTTTAAGCTTGAGTTTATATTGATTGGAAAGTAAAATTAATTAAAGGAAATACTTGTAAATATATTTGTAAGATGGATCGCCTCCTTCTCTCACTCTTGTAAATATTGATTGTCAATACACTTGTATTTTAATACAGTTGAAAAATACTTAATAATATATTTGTAAGCTCGGGATTAAGATTTGTTTGTATTGAACCTCCTTTTTCAAAAATGACTAAACTCATGCGAAGTATTCGAATCCAAAAATAGAAGTGAAAAAATATATGAATACATAAGACATTGACTATGAAACGTCGTTCATTTAATTTAACTGTATTAAACAAAACAAAAACTTACAACAAAAACAGAAAAGCGTTTACAAAGAAGTATAAATAACGTCTCTCACTTAAACAAAAGATTCAAACATTAAACCTTAAACTTGCATACATGCATGCAATTATTAATACTGTAATTATTTTGAAGAGGAAAATGTGTGTGCACTTCCTATGCATAATCGATACCGATCAAGCACATTGAAAACCAGACGGAAGCCTTCTGTTACAAACGTTGAGAAGAACGCTGAGAGATATAGGAACGTTAAGGTTGATGCCAAGAACGTTAGCCCTAAGAGCAGTGCAGAGACAAATCGCAGCGTCGAGGTCAACCAAACCTTGGATGAGCGAGCAGCATGGCTGAGCTGATGGCTGTCCCAACTGCACGTTAAGTAGACCGCTTAGGACATTCGCACATACACCGAGTCTGAGAGCATCGATAGGACAGTTTCCAGATGAGCCAGGGGTGCTCGGAGGTGTGACCGGCGTAGGGTTAGGACTTGGTACCGAAGGAGTTGGGACCGAAGGAGTTGGTACGGAAGGAGTTGGAACCGAAGGAGTTGGGACCGAAGGAGTTGGGACCGAAGGACTTGGGACCGATGGAGTTGGAACTGAAGGACTTGGGACTGAAGGACTTGGGACCGAAGGAGTTGGGACCCTAGGAGTTGGGACTCTAGGAGTTGGTACCCTAGGACTTGGGACCCTGGGACTTGGGATCGGCTTGTGCTTAGGACTTGGGTTGCATTTACAATCAGTAGCAGCGGTTAAGGTGAAAAAAAGGATGTTGAGGGCAAAGAAAAGAGCAAGAGAGGCTAAGTTCTTTGAAGCCATTGTTATTGAGTGTGTTTGAGAGAGAGATGAAGAAAAATGAAGAGAGGGTGTGGGTATTTATAAGAGTTTAGAAGGATGTGAAGAAGAACAACTTGTTTTAGTATAATTAATTACTTACAGAACAATTCATTAATGAATTCATGACCCCAATGCACATTTCAATTATTTTTTAGGGCTGTCAAAAAATTATTAATTTAGCAATATTTTAATAAAATTACTCTATTTTAACAAATTAAATGTTTATTATATATAGAAATTACATTACAATACATAAATAAATATTTAAAAGTTAAAACATTTTTGTTTAAACATAAATATGTTGTTTCGACGAATGATCTATTAACATATCGCAAAGAGAGAAATGAGATCCTTTAAACTAGTTTGAAAAATACAATTAGTTTTAGGTATATAATAAAACATATAATTTTGTTTAGATATAAAATGAAAACATATAAAATTATTTATATATACATACGATAAAAATATAAAATTTGAAGGATCACATTATAAACAAAAAATATTCCACTCCAAAATGAAAGGATAAATTGTGCTACCCTAAATTGTTCATAACTACAGATTTGTTCATCACTCTATTAAAAATGGTTGTCCTTAACCTTAATAAATGAGCAATGAGTAGAAAATGGAGTACCATTGAAATAGTCTCAAAACCGGTCCTAATTAACAACCCAATAATTACAAATCCTTGTTGAATTTTAAATTGCTAGCTATACACAATTAGATTAGTTTAGTTTATCACTCTATCGATAGTTAGATTAGTTTCCTACTTTGATAAACTGATACTTGAAAGTTAAAACTAAAGTGATTATACTACGATGTGAACATACTCAAAATTTAGTGTAACGCAAAATCATTTGATTTTCCGGAAAATTAAACGCTGGTTCAGTGTATCTTAAAGTCAATAGTAATATTTTGTCCTGAAAGAAAATCTCATCTTTTTTAGCAATGCTAGGACAAAAAGAAGAAAAGATAGACCAATATTTGCACTGCAAAAACATCATCGTTTCAGCAATGCGAAGACCAAACAAAATAAGTCAATTAAGACAATAACATTTGGATTCTTTAAAAGAAATGAAGAACAAGAAAAACTAACACGGTGATATGGACACATTAATACTTTAATATATATGGAAAAAGTCATACAAAAATAATAATAAGGTTTAACTAGGTAGCTACTATTTTAAACGTCAATTATATTTATTTGAAGTGGTAATCTTTTCCACCACGGTCATACGTGACATCGTCGAAATTTTGAGTTAGTCGTATATTCATTTCATAACTATTAGATATTGGATTGGAGGTATATTACTATAGTATTCGATGTATCACACTTTTTAATCATGTTTGTTTATGGTATCCCGGTACTGAATGTAAATTTAGAGTTAAGGTTTAATATTCAAATGTTCGTATAAAAATAAACTTGTAAATTAAAAAATAGTTAAAATAAATTTCAAAGTTGAAAAAGCCTAAAACCAAATGAAAAAAAAAGCCTTTGAGCGGCTAGCTTCTCTCACAAAACTTGAAAATTTCATAGTTATTATGGTATCCTTTTTTTTTGTTTCCAGTTTGTGCGTGTATCGCTTACGGTTCTTCGTTTCGTGGTTAGTGTCTCTTTCCGGTGGCGATAAAAGTGACTAGAGTTTGCAATACGGAGATGCAAGACTGAGTCACGACGGCAACATTTGTTCCTCGGCTTGTTGAGTCACTTTGGGAGTTTTTGGTCTTTCCAAATTTGTGAGGACTGGATCCGGGGCTTGTGTCACCACATATGTAAATTTACTTCTGTACATAGAACTCTTTTTTTTTCGGTTTAATGTTAATACATAAAACTTAGTGTAGCTAACATTTACATTATCACGAATCATATATACATTCCGAACATATATTACCCTCCATTCGTATGCATATTAATTACAAAAAAAAATTAGAAATAGACGTTGGTTACAAAAGTTATTTCATTAAACAGGTTGAAAATTGATAAATAAATTGCTACAAAAGTATTCGATGTTTTGTTGACTTTTAAAATACTTTAACTGGTTAAGTCAACCCAAGTATATGTATTTTATTGCGCGCTTATTAAAGAATTCGTATTTGTTTTGGCAAAAATATGTAAGTTCAGGATTTAAATAACCATTGTCTTTCCTATTATTGAGTCGCTTATTATTTCCAGTTTTGCGTAATTTGGAAATATTATATTTAACTGATTACATAAGCTTGGATTTGGTTTGGCCGGTTCTAATTCCACTTTGGGTTTTAGTTTTGTTTATGATTTAGCAAGTACGATCTTCACCCAATCTTGGTTTTTTGTTGTGTAAGAGAATTTCAAAGCAATTAATTTGTAAGGCTTATAAATATATGAATAATAATAGGGTTACAATATCATGAAATCTAAATGAAAATAAATAAAAACAGAATTAGCGAAGAAACTATATTGATGTGCTACGTAATAACCTAAATAAATAATTGATAATGTATTAACAATAAGAAATAATTGATACATGATAAAATTTAAGCATCAGAACTGGAGAGTGCAATCCGTGTTAGTCTTCTGTGAAACAGTCACATATAGCTATCAAGATGAGTATGAGAAGAAAACTCACGGTAACAATTATTCCGATGAGTTGGAATGGACTAACAACCATATTGTTTCTTCAACACACCAAAACTTGTCTTCTTTACTCTCTTTTTTTGTCTTCTTTTTTTTCTAGCAAGGATATTTTGTATAAGATGAGTAATATAGTAGAGTATATATATATACATATTCTAATTGCCTTATATCTACAACTTGGCGATCAAAATTAACATAACGAAAAAGTTAACATAACAAAATCGAAAAACAAAGAGAAAGAATTAAGTTAACATAAAAAAAAGGGAAATTTAAGTGAGTGGGTAGTTTTTAAGTTTATATTTAAGAGATTGGGAAGTTTAGATTAGGGTTTAGGAAAAGGGTAGTGTCTACTGTTGGGTGTTCGATTATATCCCTGACCAACTCGATTATTTAGGAAAAGGTTGAAGCTGGTCATGAGTATAATATTTCCAGTTTTAGGTAAATTATTTTATTTATTTGTTCAAAAAAAAAAAGTTAAATTATTTTATTTCGTTTTTCTTTAATTAAAAATACGAAAGTGTACAAAAACAAAAAGATGTAAATTGAACCCAATGCTCATTGGCTATTTAAACGGGGTAAAACCAAATTTTTGTTTTTAAGTTTTTTTGGTTTTTGATTTTGGTTTAGTTTTTGGTTTTTTTTTTTTTAATTATTAGACGTTTTTTCAATTTTCTATTTTAATTTTTAGTTTCTGTTTTGTGTTTAAAATTTATTAAACCAATTATAATACAAAAAGTTAAAAAATTATAAATGCTCAAAAAATATGTCACGTAAATTTGTTGGAGGAAACCCAGAGAATTTAGTTTTTGGATTATGTGAACAAATTACCAAAATCTATTAAATTTCATATTCCTTATTTTAAAAAATTTACTTTTGTCATCCTCGTTAATGGCAGTAAATTAGTTTTTGTAAAATCGAAAATTCAAAACAACTTCAAAATCTGCAGGCATTCAAAACAACTTCAAAATTTGAAGTATCACGTTATAAACAAAAAAAATTCCACTCCAAAATGAAAGAAATTGTCTTACCCAAAATTGTTCAGTCCCCAGATTGTTCACCCACAACATGAAACTAAACTTTGAGAAAAAATGTCATGAGCATAACCCACAACATGAAACTACACTTTTCACAAAAAAAAAAAAAAAACATGAAACTAGATGTGAACATATTCGAAATTTGGAATCACGCAATATCATTTGATTTTCCGGAAAATGCTTGTTTAGTGTTTTCCTAAAGTCAATACTACTCAATAGTAATATTTTTGTCCCGAAAGAAAAATCTCATTATTTTTAGCAATGCTAGGACAAAACGAAAAAAAGATAGATCTAATATTTGCACCGAAAGAAAATATCATAACAGCAATGCAAAGACAAAAAAAAAAAGTCAATTAAGAAAATATATAACATTTTAGATTCTTTAAAAGAAATTAAGAACAAGAAAAACTAACACGGTGATATGGACACATTAATAATTTAATATATGGTTTTAAAGAAAATCAGACAAAAAAAAATAGATTTCAAGTGTTATCTTTCCACCACGGCAGTACGGGGGATCGTCGGAATAGTATTATTTGGTATGAATGTAAATTTTGAGTTAAGGTCAGAGTACTTTAAGTTCGTATTAAAAATAAATTTCAAAGTTGTAACTTTAAGTTTCTACTTGTATACTATATGCAGTTGTTGGATGAAATATAAATTAGCTATATTTTACTGCAAATAAATAAAGTTTCTTTTTAAAGCTAGCAAATAAATACATTTTTGTGAGGCCAAATTCTTCTAAAACATTTTTCTTTAAATGCTTAAAAATATATAAAGGGGAAATATATTTTCTAGTTCTTTTGGTAAATAATGCATCTGTCGTTAAGTCGATTTTTTTAAATATAGTTCATATTCATATCATCATTTTGTTGTCTTTGCTAGAGTCATATCATCATTTTATCAAAACCAAAATACTGAAATCTTGGATTTTAATTCTTATTTGGGTGAGCCTATTTTTTGGCTCCACTTAAAGATATTTATTTGGGTTTCTATGAAATGAACACTTAAAACTTTATAATAGTAATCCATATTTCGCTGATTTTAAAGGATCGTCATTTTTGTTTATTCGCCATTAGTATGGGTCGTCTTATGTAGACGTTACGTTGACTTGACAATCACATTTTTTTTTAAAAGATTTACGAAAATGTACATTTTTATTGACTTTTATCTTTGGAGCTTCGTATTTTTCATACGGATTATAATTAGTGGTTCCAATTAAAAGTCAGCCCTACGATGACTAGTTAATCCCAATCACACATTTTTATTGTTTGAATTTGTAAAGAACTCGTTAAATGTTTCGCTCGTCTTTAACAAATAAGAATAATTACAACGGAAAATGTGAAAATCATTGACAAACAGAAAATGAAACTTTGGAACTATTTTTGATCCTATTTTTTTTTTGATCCTATTGGGAGAAGAAGAATCGGAAGATCGACGGTGGATGAGAGATCTCGGGATTACGAGATCGAGTTGAATATATTTCCTAATTATTATTAGGAAAGTTAACATTTGTGTATATCTTCTTATTGTTAAATAGGTAGATTTACTATTATCATAAATGTAAAGAACTTGCTATGCAAGTAATATCTTTGTATAAATAAGCCTATTGGCTAATGAATAAAATTGAGAGAAACTATTCTACTACTAAGGTTTCCTCCAAACTTATCAGATCCATGAAGAATTTGATTTTTTGTCAATTGTTTATAAAAATTAGAATGGTTTAGAAATCCAACCCCGGAAAAAGAAAGTTTACATAAAGAGTTCTCATGAAAAACCTTTCTACTTTATAACAATCATCAATTAAATAAATGTTAGTACATTTGATCAACCTAAATCTTTATGCCAAACTTGTGCTTAGGCCCAAAACTTATCTTTATAACACTGCGGTAAGCCGGTAACACAGCTTAAGCCATGCATGTAATTCATAATATTTTACAACCACTTTACCAACGTATTAAAAAAAAAAGAACTTAGTAACGACACGTGAAGCAGATATATCAACTAAAACGTTGAGAAAATGCAACTAAAAGTAAAACGAATAAATAAATATAAATTATTGACACAAAAAGATAAAATTTACGATGTGAACGTACTCATATTTTAGAAAATTAGAGTAACGCAAAAAAAAAACCATTGATATTTCCACGAAAAAAAAAACTGGTTTACTCTTACTTAAAGTCAATAAAACATTTCTCGTCAAAGACATGCATATTTTCAACGATCATAGGACCACAAAATAGTTCAAGCTGACAATAAAAATATATATTTCAAACTTCTTCACAAGAAACAAAGAGCACGAAAAATTAACAAAGTGAAATGGACACATAATATGCATATGGAAGATGATTTTAAAAGAGAGGATGTAATTTGATTGGGCAGCTATTTAATACTTTTTCATATAGTTTGCACAAACGTCAATTTCGTTTTGATTCTAGATATGTCAAATAGTTTTTACTTCCAACAAGGTTGTAAGTAGTATTTGAAATATTTTTAAATAAGTCTTTTGTAGTTTGCTACATATTTGACATATATGGTTTTTTAAAAATAAATAACCAAATGAGAATTTTGCGTATAATATAGATGTATATTACAAAAAGATGTTATTTAATTTGTATTATTAAAGTTAGCTACTATAGATTTTAACCTTATTTATTACTCCCTCCGTTTCATAATATAAGGCGTTTTAGATAAAGTATTTTGTTTTACAATATAAATCGTTTTCGAGTTTCAATGTAAATTATATATTATTTTAATATTTTATGATTATTTATATTATGCAGTCTCTTTTATGATTAGCTGAACTTTTAAAAAATAGATTTTCTTAATCTGCGTGCTTTTACCTAAAACGACTTATATTTTGAAACAGAGGGAGTAGTATTTTTTTTTGGGTTGTCAAGTGGTATTAACACCACCTTTTCTTTCCTCTCACTTAGTAAATATTATAACCCACCAAAAATTGGGTTTGGTGACATTGAGGATATAACTCGGCAAATAAACTCTGGTCAATCGATCATTTTGACTAGATTTATTTTATTACATATATTTCATAAATTAATAATGTAATGTTTTCGACTTGTAAGCTCCACTTATGGCCGGTTTACTATTAACAGTGGTCTCAAAAACTTGTTACTGATCTTATAAATCACTACGTGATTTTTTTCTTTGTTAAGTCCCCCTACTCATACGGTATCAAAAATTATTTTTTGGTAGGTTATCTATTCTAAAATTGCTTCAGCTCAACTATTTTAAAAAATTTTAGGATGATTGACCGAAAATATAAATGTATTTTGATTGTTAGATAGACAATCAAATTCTTTTAGATAATAATTTTCATGTACCATCATATTTTCTGAAATCGAAGTGTTACAAATAAAACTTTAAATTTAAATTATTAGGTTATATATTGTAACAATAATCTCATAATATTTCCAAATACTATTCAATATTTCATTTACAAGGACTTTTAATATGTATACACGGCAATATCATAAAATTATGGTATTCGATTTTCATATTCAGTTATCCAAAATCTTAGATTTATTTCTTCTACTCTTTCTTTCCGACTATATTTGTACATAGATATATCTTTGCAAGAGTGATCCAAATTCCCCAGTGGATGATCACCACATACGTAAATTTAATTCTGTATCATAGAGCTTAATGTAACTAACATTTACACATTGTCACGAGTCATATACAATCCGAACATAATCCTCCATTCGTATCATCGTATGCATGGTAAAATAGAAAAAAATCCACATGCTAGAATCTGAAAATAAGACGTTGGTTACAAAACTTATTTCATTAAAGAGGTTGAAAATAGATAAATAGATTGCTACAAAAGTATACAAATGGGGAAGACGGGAAATGTTTTTTTTTAAACTATAAAACTCTCACATGTTTATTGTATCACTTAAAACAAATTCAGATTTAAACATGAAAATCTAGTTTACATGCATTTATTCAAACGGTAATGATTTTAAAGAGAACACTGTGCGCATGAGTAGTAAGGATAACTGCTGATATCGTTCAAGCACATTGGAAGCCAGACGGAAGCCTTCTGTTACAAACGTTGAGAAGAACGCTGAGAGATATAGGAACGTTAAGGTTGATGCCAAGAACGTTAGCCCTAAGAGCAGTGCAAAGACAAATCGCAGCGTCGAGGTCAACCAAACCTTGGATGAGCGAGCAGCATGGCTGAGCTGATGGCTGTCCCAACTGCACGTTAAGCAGACCGCTTAGGACATTCGCACATACACCGAGTCTAAGAGCATCGATAGGACAGTTTCCAGATGAGCCAGGGGTCCTCGGAGGTGTGACCGGCGTAGGGTTAGGACTTGGTACCGAGGGAGTTGGGACCGAAGGAGTTGGAACCGAAGGAGTTGGGACCGAAGGAGTGGGAACCGAAGGAGTTGGGACTGAAGGACTTGGGACCGAAGGAGTTGGGACCCTAGGAGTTGGGACCCTAGGAGTTGGGACCGAAGGAGTTGGGACCCTAGGAGTTGGGACCCTAGGAGTTGGGACCCTAGGACTTGGGATCGGCTTGTGCTTAGGACTTGGGTTGCATTTACAATCAGTAGCAGCGGTTAAGGTGAAAAAAAGGATGTTGAGGGCAAAGAAAAGAGCAAGAGAGGCTGAGTTCTTTGAAGCCATTGTTATTTTTCTTCAGTGTTTTAAGGATTATTGATTGTGTTTGAGAAAGAAAGATGAAGAGAAATGAAGAGAAGTTGTGGTTATTTATAGGGTTTTTGAAGGACGTGAAGAGGATCCAACTTGTTTGACTATGATCAATTATTTGTATTTAATTATAATTCTACAAAATATCTGATATTTCATTTTGCGCGTATCTACATAATTCAAAATCTGACTTTGTTTCTGTAAATTAAGAGAAAACATTGGATTCGTGCTGTCAATTTGTCAATGCTGTTACTATCACCGCCATCATCAGTTCATGACCTCATGGCACATTTTATTCAGGTTCTCTTAGGCTGATCGTAGCCATTTTACTTCAGAGCTTATACATTTAGAATCTCACCAATAGAAAATAGTGTAATAATTCGTCTTTATGGATAGGTTATGCATAATCTAGGAGGAAATTATATATAGTCCTAGAAAATTATATATCGAATTATATTTGAATGTCCATCGGACCAACCTAACGTAGCTAGCCTGTTATGGTCCAAACAAATTTCTATGTATTACGATTTGATCTGATTTTTTTTTGCCTTGCGGAGTCGTCTAAAACTATTAAGCGCAAGCTGGTAAAACGTACTTGAAATTAAAATAATGAAAAACAGATCCAAATAAATAATACAAAGTTATTTTCTTAATAGTTATTTTAAAGACGATAATATAAGATAGAAATAAACCAATCACAAAGCAAAATAAACTTTTTAAGCTATATATATTTTTTATTTTTTTTTTTCGTCAAACACCATTTTATTAAGTTATCGGGAAGAGACTCTCCTCTGAGGAGAGCCAATCAGGAACCGATGAGCTTACATGGGAAAAGATACAATTACGGGCTCGGGCTTTCTTAGCTAAACAAACAGCCCGACCATTAAAAATACGAGGAATAAACCTAGACTGAAGAGTTACAGCAAAAGATATAGAAATACTACTGATAGGGAGTTCCACCACGAAGGAAGGATTCTCGTAGATGCGGAGGGCTGTCCATTTCCAGAATGCCAAGCTCCATGGTAACCATTGCCAAAAGGAATACAAAAGATTCCGCCTGAAGTGCATGAGCATTCATTCCCTGAAAAGGGGGGTCGCAAAAAGGACGAGAAGAAAATCTCGCGATCCAAAGTCCAAAGTCGTCGATAAAGAGAAGGGAACGAAACCAAACAATTGTAGGCAGAATTCTCGAACCAAGCAAAGAGATACACGGAAGGTTAGTGCCCGTGAGTATGAATGATGTAAAAGGGTACAAAAAACCTCCTCGTCTCGTGAAGGGAATCACCATAGAAAGCATAGTGTTTTGGGACTCAACTAAGCTTCTCAGGAGAAGGCACATAAGAAGTTTACCACGCCTGTGAGAGATGCTAGCTGAAGAGGTCTCTCTTTCAACAAAGAGGAAGTTAAAGCCATGTCTCTCCTCAAGGGAGGAATTAATCGAGTCGGGAAACGATAGATCTAGGGTCCATAATCCAATCATGCCCTGACCACCTTGATTCATTTTCCCAAACTTGAAAATTGACTTATTGCAACCAAACGCCACTGGCCTTAGCAAGCTGTGATTACCCAAATGAAGAATGTGGTTGGTTTCGCACCATAAAATTCGATCCCTCTTATTGTCGCGGTTCTTTGAAACCGGATTTTCAAATTCGCAAGATAAGAGCATCCAAATTTTCGAACAAGGTCTCTTAATAACCGGCAATTGATCAATCCCAAAAAAAAGAGTGGTCGGAGCTTTCCGGATTGTTGGATCCAAATGCACCCGCGGCTGGGAGGGGACTCTTCTGACAACTTGAAGAATCGGCGGCACCAGATCTGGAGGAATGATGCAAATTGCGGCAACTGATTTAAAAGAACTGAAACGGTACTTGGGGGAAGCAGCAGAACCGGAGGAGGATGCAGAGGAGAGTTTCGCGGTGGTACACGGTGGTAAAGATCTTCGGAGCTCAACTAAGCTTCTCATCAGGAGGAGACACATTAGAAATTTGCTTCGCCAGTGAGGGATGCTAGCCGAAAAGGTCTCTCTTTCAACAAAGAGGAAGTTAAAGCCATGTCTCTCCTCAGGGGAGGAAAGAATGGAGTCGGAAAACAATAGATCCATGGTAAACATTCCAGTCATGCCTTTATCACCTTGATACATACTCCCAATCTTGTATATTGACATGTTGAAACCGGACACCAATGACCATAACAAGCTATGATTACCAGCATTGTGAATGAGTTTGATTTTACGCCTTATTATCTGATCCCATATATTCTCGCGGTTCTCTAAAACCGGACTTTCAAAATAGAAAGATAAGAGTATCCCCATTGCCGAAAAGGATCTCTTGATAAACGACAAATTATCACTAACAAACAATAGAGTGACTGGAGCAAAATTACTACTACATAAACATGGGGATCGTTTAGGTTTCAACATGCCCAATAACAAAGAATCTAAACACTGGCCCAAAAACCAGGAAGGCAAAAGCTGGCCCATATTTATTAGCCTGAGTAAAAACTGGCCCAAATTCATCAGGTTCCTTACTGGGCTCTTCAGGCCCAATAACAAAAAATATATTCTTTGGCCCAAAAACCAGGAATGTGACTGGCCCACTACGATTAGGGTTTCGTCCCTAACTCGAGGAGGACTCATAGAAACAAAACAGCGGCGGCGGTTAACCGGAGAGGCGAAAAACACCGACGAAAATTCATTTCGGGCTGTTGGAGCCGATCTCGAATACAGAGACCGTTGCTTTGGACTTCGAGTAATTGAAATGGATCTCATCGGCGACGATGTCAACCGGTGGAAGGAGTGCAAGATTCTCGTCGGAAGAAGCCGGCGGAGGGAGGAAACCAGTGGGTCAGAATAAGGCAACTCAGAGGCCATCTGTCCAACTGTGACCTTAGAGCCAAGATACTCAGGTTTGGAGAAAAAGACACAAAGGACTCAATGGACACCTCAGTTGCCAATTTCGAAATCCAAACAGAAAGCATAGGGAAGGATCTAACGCGGCGGAGAAGATTAAAAGTGTAGCTAACTTCGGTTGCTGAGACCGAGAGGCAAACAAGGTCAGCGGTAATCTCCGGCATCACCCGAGGATTCCGCCTCGACTGATTGTAAATGTTGGTGGCTGGATCTCGAACTGCGGAGCAGGGAGCAAGCCACACACACCAAGGTTCTTCCAGTAGCAAACCGGAGACATAAATGAAGGTGAACCTGGCTAACCTGAACCAAATAAGGTCACCTAGACGGGTGAGTGATGGATCATCTGCTGTTAGCTCCGGTGAGGCTGAGTTCTTTGAAGCCATTGTTATTTTTCTTCAGTGTTTTAAGGATTATTGATTGTGTTTGAGAGAGAAAGATGAAGAGAAATGAAGAGAAGTTGTGGTTATTTATAGGGTTTTTGAAGGACGTGAAGAGGATCCAACTTGTTTGACTATGATCAATTATTTGTATTTAATTATAACTCTATACAAAATATCTGATATTTCATTTGGGCTTATCTACATAATTCAAAATCTGACTTTGTTTCTGTAAATTAAGAAAACATTGGATTCGTGCTGTCAATTTGTCAATGCTGTTACTATCACCGCCATAATCAGTTACCTCATTGCACATTTTATTCAGGTTCTCTTAGGCTGATCGTAGCCATTTTACTTCAGAGCTTATACCTTTAGAATCTCACCAATATAAAATAGTGTAATAATTCGCCTTTATGGATAGGTTATGCATAATCTAGGAGGAAATTATAGTCCTAGAAAATTATATATCGAATTATATTTGAATGTCCATTGGACCAACTTTTTTTTTTTTTTGATAGGAATGTGAATATCATATAAAATGAAAATGAGGTTTTACAAAGTAGCTTAACCTAGATATGTAAACTTGCCAAAAAAGAAATAAAAAACAAGGTTTACAAACTGAAGTTGAGTGTCAATCAACAAGAGTCAACGGATCCAACGAACCATAAGATTCCTGAAGAGCTTACGATTACGTCTAGCCGAGATAGTGTTTCGAACCTCTCTATCAATGTCTCTAAAGACAGTAGCAGGAGGTATGAAAACTTGGTTGTGCAGGATATTATTTCTCTGCTTCCATATATGAAAAACAGCAGCTTGGGCCACGAGTTTCCTAAGGATCTGCGGGGCCGAATTTGATTTCAACCTTGTCCAGGCAATAAGGGAAGACCAAGTGTAGAAGATACAGGGTGATAAGCGAAGCCTTACTTGAATGAAACTCCAAATCTGCTCACTAAACCCACAACGAAGCAGCAAGTGGTCTCTTGATTCCTCATACTCTGAACACAAACAGCAAGCAGAAGAAATAGGCAAACCCCAAGCGACAAGTCTGGTTCTTGTCGGTAATCTGTCTAGCTGAGCAACCCACATAGTGAAAGCATTCCTCGGAGTGGCTCCTTTAAACCAAACAGAGGAAGTCCACTCTTTCGGAGAGTTTCTCGGCCTGAGGAAATCCCAAGTTTTAGCAGTTGAAAACTTTTGGGATCTGTGGTCTCCAACAACCCAACTATATAAGTCACTCTCTGAAGAATATAAGGGCGTTGGAATAGAATAAAGATGGGCGTGGAGACTCATAGCATTTATGGACCTCGGGGGCGCCATCTTCCAGCCATTTGCATCACAGGCCGCTGCAACCGTGGATTGAATGGGAATTCGTAAATCTCTTGGACCATTTTCACCCAGAAACTTGATTAGAGGGCCAAGAGGTGTCCAATTATCAAACCAGAAACTTGCTTTTTGACCATTGCCAATTTTGCATTCAACAAAGGGCTCAGCAGTAGTTCGTAGATTGAGAAGGCATTTCCAATTCCAAGAATTTTCAGCAGAAGCAGAGATAGACCAGAAGCTTTTATCTCTGATGTGGTGATGATGATGCCATGCAACCCAAAGAGAGCCGCTTTCAGAGAACAGCAACCACACTAATTTCAGACATAACGTGGAGTTCCATAACATTGGACCAACCTTACGTAGCCTGTTATGTTCCAAACAAATTTCTATGTATTACGATTTGATCTGATTTTTTTTGTTTCGCGGAGTCGTCTAAAACTATTAAGCGCTAGCTGGTAAAACGTACTTGAAATTATAATAACGAAAAACAGTAATTCCAAATAAATAATGAAATTTTTACCAAAAAAATAAATAATACAAATTTAATTTCTTAATAGTTATTTTCAAGAAGATAATATAAGATAGAAATAAACCAATCACAAAAGCAAAATAAACTTTTTAAGCTATATTCAAGACAAATATGAAATATGTATGACTTATTGAAAAAGTATTAACATATGCATATCTCTGAAACATGAATCAAAGTATAACCCAAAAAAGATTAACTTTCTTAATCATAGTTGTCTTCCTAAATATGAAAGTTTTGTTCGCTGATCTTTAAAGAAACATCAATAACACTAGATTTACACACCATGTAAATATATATACTGTTTTCCGGCCGATTCTCTTTTTAAAACAAAAACTTCGTGGAAGCCCCCTTGCCCCATTGGTTGACCAAGGGTTGATTAATGCTTCTACACCAAGAGGTCTGGGGTTCGAGTCCCAGATATTGCGATTTATTAACAAATTTGCAGATTATTGGAGGCAAGTGTGCAGGAGAAGTCCAGCGATGTACAATTATAGCCGTTCGCCAGGATTCTACGCAGAGAATGAAGTGTCGCCAGGTCGTGGATCATTGAAGGTATTCATCAAGATCATGAAGAGGGAAGTGTAGTCTGTCATAGATCTAGTAAGGGTTGAAAGGAATTGTCAGTTTGTAGAATCGTCTATGTAACAGTTCTCATAATTTGCAATTAATAATAAATCTAGACGACAAAAAAAAAAAAAAAAAAACTCCAGAATTAACTACACATTTCCTTATAAAAAAAGAATATTTAATATTTTATTCTTCTTTTTCAATATACAAATAAATAACTACGTATACAAAATCCAATACAATACTATTTTCTTTTTTCGGTAGAAATAAATCTATATATAATCTCGAAATTATATGGAAAATTAGTTGAATAAAATAAAGAAAATTGTTTATATTGATTTCTTCAGGATTTCTTATTTGGATATAAAGTTATTTATAATTTCATAAGCACGTAAAAATTCATATACAAAATTTCTAAGCAAAAAAAAGAATTTTGGTATGAGTCAGATAGGACTGCCGAAGAAAAATATGCACAACTTCCTCGAACATGGCCCGAAAAGAATGATTCTTTTAGTATAATTAAAATAATTTACTATGTCAACTCAAATATGATCATTCGGATTAGCAATGTGTGATTTTCTTTGATAATATCATTTTGCAGACACTTGAACCAGATTTCTGCATAAATTTAAAAAACTTTTGTCTAAAACATGCTTAATGTGATCATGTAATCCAGCAAGGAATTTGGTGAGACTCGTCTGCCATTTTGTTATAATTCTCTGGATACGTAATTTTTTAATCATCTGGTCTGAGATGCGACAAGAGGAGAAAATTAGGTTATCCCGTAATTTTTTAATCACCCACTCTATCTATGGACCATATAAATAAGTTAAATTAGTTTATAATATATTATATTATTTAACATGCAAGTAGATAGATGGAAATCAAATCAATATGTTTAAAGATTCTAGACGAAGCTTACAGTTCGGTTCGAGTGACGCTTGAGACGAAACTAATATACATGTTGTGGTTTCGGGTTTGGGGGGGTTATGGGCTTTGGCCCAAAATCTCCTGATATTCAAAAAAAATAAAAATAATATGAAATAACAAAAAAAATATTGTTTTAGCGTTGTCTCAACTTAAGTTCTCGAATTCGTTGTGTGACTTATCATTTATCAAGCATAGAACATACTCGAACTCGACTGATTAGATTGATATGTAGGTTTAAAAAAGAGTGGTAAATAGTTCTCCCCATGGAGGATGTGAAGCATGTCAAAGGAAATTAAATAAGAAAATTCATCAATTATTGTATTTTAGGCTTTGAACACAAAAAAAAATGTGTATATAGTATTAGGAATATGCACATGTTCGATTGTTTGTTCTCATTATTTGACTTTGTTTGGTCATTTCTCATTGTAATAGCACGAGCGAGTGAAAAACCGAAGAAAAATGTGTAGCCCTCAAATTTTGAACATAGTTAAAACCTGCATCGACAAATGGACATATCTTTCAAACTGAAGAAGAATTACTATAAATTGCGCATCATTTTATTTCTTGCTCTTTTTTCGGTTCGATTTCGAGAGTTCTTCTTTGGTTTGACAACATTTTAGTTTCTGATTTATAATTTCATCTTGAAATCCAATGTAGATCAAAAATTACTAATGTAAGATTTCTTTGATGTTTTTAAATAAGAAACAAATATTCTTTTGACAAAAAAGATGACATACTATTAGGACAAATACTATATATATATTACACACATTCACGCGTATAAGTAACATGAATTAATGTGATTTTTGAGAATAAAAGCGGAAACAAATAGCAGATTATTACTTTAAAAATCTGAATGAGGAAATTCATTTAAAATGGATACAGTACAAGGAGTACAAGAAACACTTATTCGATTAACAACAGAGAATAGATTAAAAGAATAGTAATAAAAGATAGACATCAAAAGATCGATTAACCATTATAACCAATCGAAGGGTGGGTAGATAGATCAAGCACATACGAATTTAGAAGGAACCTTCCTGCCACAAACATTGAGAAGAAGGCTGAGAGAGACAGGAACATTAAGCTTAGTGCCTAAAACATTAGCCTTTAGGGCTGTGCAGAGACAAGCCGCAGCCTCAAGATCAACCAGACCCTTGAGTAGGGAGCAGCAAGGCTTGACTGGGGGTGTGCCCAACTGGATTTTGAGAAGATCCTTGAGGACATTGGCGCAAACGCCAAGTTTGAGAGTATCTCTTGGGCAGCTTCCGGTGGACTTGGGCTTAGGCTTGGGTTTAGGGGTTGGACTGCAGCCACCACCACATGCGGTGGTCAAGGTGAAGAAGAGGATGTTGAATGTGAGGAAAATGACAAGGGAGGCTGAGATTTTTGAAGCCATCTCTCGAAATATGTATATTTCTATTTTAGGTAAGAAGTTTTAAGATAAGAGTGTTGCTAAAAGAGAGTGGTGAAGATAAATGAAGAGAGGGTGTATGTATATATATTAGGGTTTCAAGGGGTTGTACAGTTAATTAAAGCTGTCATTGCTAAATGATTTTGAGGAATTATTAGACGAATATATATTTTAGTAACAATAGTCAGTGGATCTTTGTATTATTAAGTGGTTAATATTTATTTCATTTTTTTATTACATTGTGAAACAAATGTTCAATCATGGATAGAAGCAATTTACTAAATTAAGACCCTATTGTGCTGTCATAATTTTTTTTCTTTTTCGAAAGTTTATTAGTTGAGTAGTTATAAATATCTTCGTTTCTCATCTATACAGAGTACAGTTTCAAAAGATACAAAAAAAAAAGTAAGATTCTAGAACAGTCGACAATACTTTTCGTTTGTTGAATTTGTAAAACAATCGAATATTTTAATCTTAGCTTAAATTCATATTCGTCGGCTAGCTGTATATTATTTTTCACAGTTTATAATTTGTGTTTTTGATTTATCTACCCGAATTAGTATTTTTGCGTAACTTACTTATAGAGTACTTTTATAGACTATCGACTCATATTTTATGTTAGTCCATGTAATACACTTTATTTTGGTCGACTTGATTACCATTTTGGTCGACTTGATTACCATTTATTTTGGGCTATCTATTGAATTCAGGTAAATCGAAAACATAAACACGAATTGCTCGTTAGAAGTGTTCATTAATTAAAAATTAGTTTCGACTATGAAAAATATATATACCTTTTTATATATCCGAAACTTTCAGATTATAAGAAAATCAAACTATAATCGATGCACATGTGATCAATAATTACTCATATTTCCCATGTGTAGACCCGAATGTGATTTACAGGCTTTAGCTGGCGATTGTGTTTGGAGATTAGTAATTTGGAAGTGTATGACTACATTAGTCTGGCTTTCAAAATTTCTTTAATTGGCTTTACCCTTCACATTTTTTTTTTTGGAAATTAGCAACTATAGCAAGAAAAAACAACAACTATAATTCATCAAAGGGTAACAACAATAGAATTCTTATGACAAATAGCTTTGGGTACTTTGACACACTAACATCAGGTTTAAATCAACATGGAATAAACCATTAATCATTATTCTAATTAAGTGTTCACATTTTATTAACCCTTGGTAGTTTTTTCGAGGAGCTAATTTACAAAATAGAGATTTCTTCTTTTGGCGAATTCTGTCTTTGTTAAGAAAGGAAGAGAGATATTACAGTTTTCCATGAATTATATAGTTTCTATGGAAAAGTAAAAATATATATATACAAAAAAACTATACTGGAACCCTTAAATTTTTTGAATCATGTTATTAGTGATCAAACAGTTTGGATGGCAGCTCAGCTTAGCCCAAATAAGGATATCAATGAAATATTTAATCTGAATAGGAATTATCGTTCTTTAAGATGTCAAGGTCATCGTTCGTGGAAACTATAACGCCTCGACCGTCATCATATGTCGTCCCATGCTTTCTTTCGACCCGTAGATTCCACTCTTGTCCGACAGTCAGTGTATTATTTTAAGAAATCCGAAAGAATTCTTATTGTCCATACATATCACTACTATATATTTTTGTATTTCATCCTCATTCACGTAGTACCCAAAATTAGTTTTTGGTAGGTCAAGCATTTTGAAATCGATGTACTCAAACACGCTTAAGTGAAAATCTGTAAACATGATTAGTGAAAAAGATAAGTGCACTAAGTTGGTTGCCAAATCAATTTTAAGTTTTCGTATGCACCACCATATTTTAAAAAAAATAGGGGTGTTACAACCACCTCGCTTGTCATTATTGTGTACCAAGAGTGTAACTCCAAGGGTGTCAATATGCATGTCTCCACACTCGTCCGGGTTAGGCTTTAATACCCATTTTTGTTTGCTAACCTTATGTTTCTCTCCATGCCCTCTCTCTCGGCCCGTGGACCCCATCTTTATCCAACGAGAGCCCTTGAAAGACATGTTTGATGTTCATCCTCACTCATATGGTATTTGAAATCATTTTTCGTGAGATACATATCCTAAAGATCGCTACAGTTCAAACACGCTTAGCTCTAAAATTCTGTTAGAATGATTGACAGAAAAGATATGTATAATTTGGTGTCATAGATAATCAATCAATTCTTTTAAGTTTTTTCGCATGGACCACAATATTTTCATAAATCGGGATATTACATTAATCTTTTGATCACACATCTGGTGTTGGATTGGTGGAGAAAGTAAAACTTTGAACAGTTTCAGAAACCATAGTTTGCATTTCAAAATCAATATAACAATAAATGGATTGATTGATATATTGTATATACCATTTTTTGTCCCCAGTCATTTCCGTTTTGAGATTTGATATTAGTATATAAGGAACATGTATGAATCTATTTATTGTCAAATAATTTTGAATTGAAAATTCATGATTCGATGCTCGTACAGTTTTAGAGTCTAACAAACCAAATGGATAAAAATCCCACATTAGAAATGAGTATTCATGACCACTAGTAGACAAAGAATATTAGTTAATCAATTTACTACCAACTAGGTTTGCAATTATTGTTTATTTGGATCTTCAGATATTTCATACTGTCTATAATTTTATTTATTAAATAAAATTCTTATATTTTTTACAACTATTTAAGTATTGTTAATTATTATAAAAATAATTCCAGGGTTAAACTTTTCAAGTATGTATGTATATTTCAATGGATAGATTAGGTAGACAGAGACTCGTGCTCTTTTGTTCGTTAGAATAAAATAAATTATTGTGATACTTTCTGAGGAGATGCCGAAACAAGAAACAGATTATGATTATACTTTAAGAATCTTATTTTTGAGCTAATTAATTTAAAATGTAAACAGTACAAGAAGTAGAAGCAACACTTATACGATGAACAACTGAAAAAAGGAGAATTCAAAGAATCTTAATCAAAGATAAAACATTAAAAGATAAGTTAAAAATATAACCAAGGTGGATAGATAAATCAAGCACATACGAATCCAGAAGGAACCTTCCTGCCACAAACATTGAGAAGAAGGCTGAGAGAGACTGGAACATTAAGCTTATTGCCTAAGACATTAGCCTTTAGGGCGGTGCAGAGACAAGCCGCAGCCTCAAGATCAACCAGACCCTTAAGGAGGGAGCAGCAAGGCTTGACTGGTGGTGTGCCCAACTGGATTTTGAGAAGATCCTTGAGGACATTGGCGCAAACACCAAGCTTGAGAGTGTCTCTTGGGCAGCTTCCGGTGGACTTGGGCTTAGGCTTGGGTTTAGGGGTTGGACTGCTGCAGCCACTGCCACATGCGGTGGTCAAGGTGAAGAAGAGGATGTTGAATGTGAGGAAAATGACAAGGGATGCTGAGGTTTTTGAAGCCATCTTTCGAAATATGTATATTTCTATTTTAGGTAAGAAGTTTTAAGATAAGAGTGTTGCTAAAAGAGAGTGGTGAAGATAAATGAAGAGATGATGTATGTATATATAGGGTTTTATAAGGGGTTGGACAGTTAATTAAAGCTGTCATTACTAAATAGTTTTTAAGGAATTATTAGACGAATTTATATATTAGTAATAGTAGCCTTTGTATCTTTGTATTATTAGGTGGTTAAGATATTTTTCATTTTTTATTACATTGTGAAACAAATGTTCAATCATGGAGTTATAATAAACACCATATTTCTGTCATATTTTTATTTTTCAAAAGTTTATTAGTCGAGTAGTTAAAACTTTTTTCGTTTTATGTTCCGATACAAAATACTTTCAAAAGATAGCAAAAGATACATGCATGTTTTTTTTTTTTAATAAACCCTATCGACTGATCCGGTCAGTCTAGGTAGAAACGCACTGAAGTGCTTTAGAGTGGACTTCTTCTCGAAAGGCCACCACACTGTCTGTCCCGAGTTTGGAATGCTTTCCGACTAATGGCAGAGGTAGCCAGATCGCCTGTTACTGACTACCAGGTAAACTGCTTGGACCTTTTGGCCCAAACCCAGACTTTCCACACAAATGTATTTTTTTGTTTTAAGGATGGATCGAATATGGATTAGTTCCTTTCAACTTTTCCCCAATTTTCAACCACCACTAGACATGTTTCTTTAATTACGTTAAACTAGTAATTAGAATCGATGCACATGTGTTCAATAATTACTCATAATCCCCATGTGTATCCCCGTAAGTGATTCAGGCTTTTTACCTGGCGATTGTGTTTGAAGATTAGTAATTTGGAATATTTGTGACCACAAATCAAGTCTGGCTATCACAATTTTATTGGCTTTATCCTTCACGTTTTATCATTCAAAACCCATAATTTCCCACATTTACATTACTGATCCAGATTTAAAATCTAAATTATGGAGTTACAAATCATTGTTGTAATGATCGATCTACTTCAGTATCAACAATCTACAATACGAGTTACACTCGAAAATAAAACTACTCTCAGTCTCTCACCCTTTTCATACTTTTGGATAAAAAATGGGAGAGGTTATAAGAATAAACCAACACGTCTCTATTAGCATTTCATACAAGGTTGATGAGACAAGTAGTACATGGTCGTCTTGTTCCACCTTGCATATTTACTCAATTGCAATGATTCGTTTTTTTTTTTTTTTTTTTTTGGAACAAACTGCAATAGTCCGTTTCTGATCCAAATATTCTCGTGTAATTTTGTTGAATTGTGGAGTCTAATTTTAATAATGTTGTCAAGTAGATTGACGCTCATGATCGATTTAGGGGACTAGGTTGTCATGGGTTGGAACTTGGAAGTATATAATGATATGCAAGTGAACATTGATCTCTTTTATTATTTTAATTTCTTTATTTGCCACTTTGGTTTGATGTTAGATTAAAAAGACAGAAAAAAAAAAAAAGAAAAAAAAAAAGAGAGGTTTTTAGCAACGATATTTTCGTTCTTAGTTAAAGTTATTAGTTGGCACAAGTACGTATGAATTCTTCTCAACCAAAACAAGAGAAAAGAAAAAAGACATTAATGGTAGAAAGAAAAAAACACTAATACATAAGTAAACAACATTTTTCAGGAATTGTTCTTTTAAGCTCTAAGTAATTTCGGATCACAAAAAAAAAACATTAATAGTGAGAACTAAAAATTGTTTGAACAGTATTATTTTGTTGGCTGATCCTTCGTCAATTTGCGATCGGTTGGAATACCATATATTTTAAATTACTAGTTCTTTTCTAATTTGTAATTTTATAAACTGAAGTTAATTTTAAATTAGACGTTTTAGGTGGTGAGTTCAGACAAGTAAACTATAAGTTTTTTTTGTTCGCAAACAATTAAGCTATAAGTATCATATATATTTTTGAATTTTTCCCTTCACAATATTTCCTTTTGACACAATTATGTATTGTGTTTTGAAAAGTACAATATATGTATCACATCAACATACAAGTCTTAATCTTATTCGTTAATTGCTTAGACATGAATTTAGGTTTGAATTTTGATGCCAGACAAAACCAATACAAGAACATACATAGAAAATATGAATATATTGTAGCTATGTTGGGCAACGGAATCCATCGGGAAGGGTACCTCCACAGGCGTTAAGGGCCAAGTTAAGATGAATAGGAGTGTCGATGGTGATGCCAAGAAGGCTGAGCTTCAGCGCGGTGCAAAGGCAAACCACAACATCGAGATCAATTAGACCAAAGAGAATAGAGCAACAAGGTCTCATAGCTCGTGCCCCGAGATTCAAGTTAATGAGGTTGAGAACATTCGCGCATGTGGAAAGTTTGAGAGCGTCTCTGGGGCAAGTATTTTCTGCGAAAACCGGGATAATGAGGTTGAGGAAGAGAATATTGATAACAAGGAATAAAGCAAGTGTAGTTGAGGTCTTTGGAGCCATAATCATCCCGATCTTGTGTTTTCTATCTTTCTATATGTTATATGGGTATGTTTGTTACTTTGAGCTATGTAGCATATATAAATATATATGACGACGGGAGATTTCTGGTATTTATAGTGTTTGAAATATTCGTTTGTTTGATTATTAATAAAGTGATTTAGAGATTTGCTTATCTAATGATTAATTGATTGTTGCGGAAGGTTTAGTACTATTAGGGTAATGAATTTAGGTATTTTTAATTTGGATAAAGTACGTAAAGTTATTATTAAAAATTTAAAATTAGATTTATATATGATGGTCCCTAATCTAGATATAATAAAGTAGTGCCTATATAGTCAATCTTAGTAGAAATATATCATGTATGTACATATAATATTGTTCGGTCGAAAATTCCCTAGAATGCAGAGACATGTGAAAATTTAAATCGAGTTAGGTTTTCTTGTTCAGTTGGAGACAAGTTTCCACTTGAAAATAACAATGTTTGTTTTCTTTGTTTTATAGACCTACTAATACTATCAACAAATGAGATAGTAGTTATAGTTATACCTTTAAAACGCCTAACTATTAAGGATAATAATAATAAGTGGAAGAATTGTTTTTCTAGCAGTTGTTTTAAGAAAATATATATAAAACTTTAGGTGAGGTATGAGGTTCAAATTAGTTCATATATCGTCGTTGACCCAACATTTGGCATTCTCTTACGTTAATAAGAGTTGTGTACGTTTTCTTAGTTTAGAGCCACAAGCTCACAAATGCACACTTTTGGTTGGATTCGGGTTACAAGTTCCGGTAAGAGCCTTTTGGTTTGGTGCTAATTAATCATTTAAAAAAGTTAAGACAAGGAGTTGTTTGATGTTTTATCAACTGAAATCTGAAGAAGAGTGATGAAAAATGAAAATCCAAGAAAATACCAAATTGATTCGCTAAACATATCTACAACTAGAAGCCGTTTTCAACCACATAATGCAAATAAACACAATTTTCAACTAGCAAACAATGTTTGTTTTCTCTTGTCGGATTAATGGGTCTGTCTCGAATTAATCATCTCAGTCACGGTAAGTAAACGCGATTTTTGAGGTTTAAAACGAATTTGTTAGTAATTATAATATTTTGAAGATTTTAAAGAATTTGTGTTGTAAATTGAAGAACACGTTAGTTTGCGTTGAGTAGTGAATAGTGATGAGTAGACATGAGCATTCGGTTTTCGGATTGGTTCGGGCTTTGGGTAGGGAAGTTTAGGAACTGAAACTCTTGTTGGGTTTGTGTTGATTCTTCAAATTAAAGTGAAACCCGACTTAGAACCGGAACATATTTTGGTTCAGTTTTTGAACCCGAAATACCAGATAAATCCAAATTACTCGAAAATATTTCAATGCCAAGTAAAATTCATTTTTCCTCGCCATAAATATTTTTCCTTGCTTTCCAATCTTCTTAACTAAAGAGAAAATTTGAATATAAACATTATCATACATACTAAAATGAAACAAATACTAAACTGTTCAATGCCATAGTAACGTAAGAATAAGATATATAAGGCTCATATCATGTGGATATATATTTTTGGCTTTTACGGATATCTGTTCAAGTTATGGATTTTTGTTAATATTCGTTCGAGTTTTGGGTCCAAGGTAAACTGAACAGAAAACCTAAACAAATTTATTTAGGATCCGTTCGGATAATATTGGCTATATGAAACAAAACAGAACCTCCTTTCATATCGGTTCAGGTCGGGGTTTTCAGGTTCGGTTTATATGCCCATGCCTACATTATTGGGGTATAATTTAGGTCCAATTGTTGGGGTAGTATAGCAAAGTCACCCTAATAGTTTAGTTTATTTTATCTACATTGATTTCAATCTTAAATCTTCAAAATTTCACTATTCAATTCTCTTTTGTTCATTTCATTCTATTTCCACTCATTTCTATTGTCTTCTAAACAAGCCACAATATAGTAAAAGAAATATTGAACAATAAAATTGGCAAAATTACAAACAAAGAAGTTTATTCTTGACTTTTTTTTTTTTTTTTTTGAACGATATTCTTGACTTTTCATATAGTGTGCTTTGATCATAAATTTAACTCCTGATTTTCCTCATTGCCACTCACTTCCTCTAACATTTCCATGAACTCTTTCTGCTTATTTCCTCTCATCGTTGTTGTTGTCATCGAACTAAACCGACTATCATGAATTGATGCTTCTTCAAATCTTGTCCATAGCTCTTTCTTCAAAGTATTCTCACCTGCTTTTGTCATTATGCTCTCTGGTTCTTTAAACAATGGAGTACTCTCAACCACCATTGACATGTTTCGGTCTAAGAAACACACAAAAGAAAGTTAAAAGATCATCGATATGGAGTATTCATAAGACTCAATGAAATGACCGAAACATCAACTTTTTTATACCTGTAGTGTGTTTTGCTTCTGGATTAATGTTTGGCAGATCAAATGAGGATACCATTCTGGATCCACCAGTTTCATCAATTGGTTTCTTCTCATTCACAGGCTCCATTAAAACACATGTTTTAGGAGGAGAAAACCACCAAACCGGCGAAGACTCAAGATCCGTTTTTCTTGTAATTGGAGCATGTTGCATTCCCAAGAGCTCAGGATACTTCGAACAGAGATTGTCTGTTGTTTCAATACCAGAGGATCCAGAGCTCTGTGAACCATTAGAAGTGCTAGCTCCCAATTCAGAGCAGGTAGACTTACAAGCCCCATGCTTTCCCAGTTGAGAAGATTCAGGAACCGGTTTAAACATTGTACAAGATTTCGGAGGCGACATCTTCAAGCAAGGTGTCATTAGAAGCTCAGACTGAACTTTTCTCCTGAGAACTGGTGAAGAAAATGGCTCATACTCTACCAAATTCTTAGAGAAATCCATGTCATGGCCTAAAGAGTTACCAAATCCTGCAGTTTTCATCGACTTACCTCCTAAAACATCATCACTTGTTTCTTTAGAAGCTTCAAGCGATTTATTTGCAGTAGCGTCTGGGAAAATCCTTTTAGCTGTCAGCTTAGACGCATTCTGATGTTTAAGGAATTCAGATTTTCCTAAAGGTAGTGGTGTCAAAAGAAAGAGTTGTCTACCCTTGTCTGTGTTATGATCACCACGCCAATGCACGAGAGGAGAAGGAGAGACTAAGGGCTCAAATTGAGTAGGCTCAGGACTCTCAACATCAAACAAATCTTCTTCTTCGTTTGTGTTCATCAAAGACTGTTCTTCCTGATCCTCCGGAAGCAACTGAAAATCAGACATCGCTTCTTCCAATCGAGGAAACCATGGCTGCATATTTTAAAACATGTTAAAATCCTAAAGCAAAATGGTCAAACAGTAGAAGGAAACAAAAGGAATGAAACCTTTAGTGAGGAAAGCATATCAGACAACACAAATCTGAAAGATTCAACTTCTCTTAACCCGTGTTTGCTTACGGTCTTTCGCTTTGTGGCTTCAACAACAAGCTCATCAATCTGAAATCCCCAAAACATAGAAGAATGAAACATAATTCCTTAACTAATACCAAACAAGTTCTCAGATAAACTATCTAATATCTCCAGCTAAGAGTAGCAAGTACCTGGAGAAGAACAGATCTAATATCAGAATGTACAAGGAAGAGTTGATCCAGTTCAAAATCATTGCCACCACCTCCATGATCTTCTTCTTCTATATGTTTCATTCCTCTAACAAAATCATCTCTTCTGCTTATATAAGGTTCCATTTTACACTACGAAATGTTGGTTTCTGTGAAAATCTGGATCTGGAGAATCGTAAACAAACAAACAAAAAGCATTACTATCTAGATATCGGGCTATTCTTCAATTGAGAAACCAAATTCTCCAGATTTGCGAAGAACAGTGAGAAAGAGAGTACCAAAAATCTTGTAACGATTTCGAAATTGAAATTGAAAACGATGATAGAGATAGAAGAGAAAGGACCTGCTTAAACGGAGAATTAGGTCAAGAAGATGTTGAGATAACCGGTATGGTTTCCGGTCGACGGAGATTGTGGTCGATTTCAATTGCACCGTCGTTAGGGTTTTCTAGAAGAAGAGGAAGGGCGGGATTTGTGTGTTTTCGAATTTGGGGTTTGAAGTTTTTGGAGAAGATGAAAGAGTGTGATGTACAGAGAGAAATTGACGAAATAAAAGATTTTTACTTTTTTAGTATAAAAAAATCATATATTAGTAAATTAGGCTGAAATTTAAAATGGGCTATAGTTGTCAATGAAGCCCAATAATATGGATGTTGTAGCTTAGGGGCGTATTGAATAATGAATTTAGAGTCATTTGAGTTTTATTGAGTTTTGAGATGATTTTGGTGAATTTTAGAGGGGTTTATTGGATCATTCACTACAAAAAAGGCGCCCTTTAACGTCATTCATTTTGAAGGTTAACGTCGGTATTTAACTGACTTAATTATTATGGCGTCAGTTTTTAAAGCGACGTGTTATCCTCCGACGTTAAAATAATTAACTTCGGTTACAGAAACGACGTGAACTTTAACGACACAAAGTTAACGTCAGTTTTCTAATAATTAACGTCAGTTATAAACCGACGCCATTGAAATAGTTAATGTCACTAAATAAACCGACGCTATGTGCCTTTGGTTTTATTGCCAGTTTATTTTTTTTTTTTTTCCAGCTAAAAACCTTTTCACTAATTTGAAAGTGTAATTACAGAGATGTTATACAGAATTACTGTAACACAAATTATTACATACGCAAATGTATGCGCCATATACTGAGAAAAATACCTCAGAAGGGAATTTGACGATGCTTTCTGAAGAATAGACTTACTCGCTAACCGATCATCAGATCCGTGATTATCCAACTTCATATTTGCTTTTCCCTGACACGATTTGAATGCAGCATCACTTGGCTGAACTTTCTTTTTACTAACCGCAGCTTTAAACCCGATGTGTATATATGTAACTCTGAAATATAGACAAAATGGTACCAAAACTTCCGTACCAAAGTCCTTATGATATATATCGACTCTGTACTCTTCTTCCACAAAATCACTTAGCTTTTTGCCGGCGAGATTCTTCAATATTATCATCCGTGTCTCCTTCGTCCCAAAAGTTTGAGAAATCGGTTCTAGTTTCTCCATATATGTGACGTGAATTATGCTATTGCCTCTCATAAACTTTGGAATAATCTCTTTATTGCCAGTTTATTATATTTATTTATTAGTATATAAATTAAAATCGGAAGATACTTAAAATTAAGAAAGACAAATGCCCCATATAGAAAATTTCTTTCATAAATATTTAATGTTTTACATGAACTTTGTCCTAAAAAATATGAAAATCCTTGAAAACAATTCACAATATGCCCATTATCTGTTCTTCAAAGTTTCAAACTGTCGTCTCTGAAAGTCTTAGGTTATTTACCTGAAATCAAATGTAAATTACAAAATCAGATTATAGAATTTTTAAGTAAAAACATGTTATTAAAAGAAAATATAATCTATAACTTGATAACTAGAGAGATTTTAGAAGCTTTTATTACAAGAACAAAATAGTTTATCATCATCAATACTCTGAAATATTTGCTTCTCGTAAGCTTGTAAAAAATGTAAGAAAACCAAAGTTATCAAAAGTATCGGGAAATGACCAACTTACATCTGCATTCGGATTGGAGACAAGCACTGTATATGATTTTGGCGATATCTTGACTAATCTAGACCAAAAGAGTTGCTAAAAATTTGGAAGCCATTAAGACACTATAAAAGGATACAAAAAAATATGGAAGTCATGGCACATGATCCATACCTAGAATCGTTGTTGTAATTTACTTGCAAGCTTGCAGCTCCTCAAGGCTGAAAATGATATACATGTCAATACTAACAACACTAGAGCAAAACAAAAAGAGTAGAAAGTAACAAATAACAAAGTCTTTGCCATCACAATGAAGCTGATATGAATTAATAGATAACAAATAACAAAGTCTTTGCCATCACAATATGGAATATATAGATAGGAATTTTTCTTACCCTTAAGGATTTTGAATCAATCACGACTGAGAATGTTGCCATCACAATGAAGCTGATAGCTAAAAGGAAAGTCTGAACAAATAAAAAAGACAAGAAAGTAGGATTGAGTCAAAAGTATGGTAATCCAACCGGAAGGGTCGTTTTGAGTATGACGATTGCAATTCAAGTAAAACAGAGTAATGTTTTATAAAACCAACCAAAAAAAAATCAAATTTTGTTTCTTCATACCTTCTAATCCCATACCAACATATGAAAACAATGTAGTAAGCCATATTTCCGGAAGACAGAAGTCCTCTTCTCACCTTTCATGGAAAGCATCACAACACATTTGAATTCCACACATTTGTGTTATCATTGATCAAAACTCAGGAAATGCATCTCTTCCTGAAATGTATGTAAATGATCCAAATTAGTTTTTCACCTAACTATCAATGCGATGAGTCAAACTTAGATAGAGAGAGATCGAAACAAACTGAAATATGAAAATAAGAAATACCATAAACTCAATTTCAGATTCGTCTCCAAAACCTACCGAGAAACATTTGTAAGAATCCTATTCAACGAAATTCATAATCCTTGTTAAAATCAAGCAATTTCATCCGAAACACAACACATTTCTAAGAAATTTCTATGATACTAACCTTTCTGAGCGATTAGACAAAAAGAGAGATTGAGAGCTGAAGAAAACCACAAAATCAAGTTGAGATACGATTATACGTTTCGATATGAATCAGAGATGCAGAGCGACGAGAATTGGAGAAGGAGAGCGACGACGAAGAATCGGAGCTGCAGAGCGAAGAGAATCAGAGATGCAGAGCGTGGAGAATCGGAGATGGAGAGCGACGGCGAAGAATTGGAGATGGAGAACGACGACGAAGAATTTTGACCTGGAAAATTCAGAAAAGGGGATAATCTCACATGAATACGCGTTAAAACTAATCTGCGAAATTATCTAGATAACTAATAAACGAAATAATAAATTACTACTTTAACGGCGTTTAATAAAACGACGCTAAATGACCGCTTATTTTTACGTTTTAAGTCGGTTCCGAAAACGACGTTAAAAAAATGACGTATCCTACCGTATTTGTTGTAGTGATTGATTTGAATGGAATTAGAAATCCAAGTAAAATCATGTGTTATTCAATCATTGATTTTAAAATCTTTATAAAAATTAAGGGGGTGTTATTGGTTTATTAATTTGTAAATCCATATAGAATTTGAAAATTTCTATGAATTATGAAATTAAGATATATGGATTTTGAAATAACATGTGTTTACCCATGGATTTGAATCCTTCTATTTTTCTCTTTCAATTCCATTCAAATCCATTTAAAACATAATTTGGATTCTCAAATCCAAAAACAAATGACTAAACGAATAACATATGATTTTAACTAGTATTTATAAATTATAGAACCAATAACACATGATTTTAATTAGGATTTTAAAATCAATGATTGAATAACAAATGATTTTTGTATGGATTTCTAATTCCTTATAAATCAATGAACCAATAACCCCTCCTAAGTGTTATTGGTTCTATGATTTACAAATACTAATTAAAATCACCCCTTATTCAATATTGAAGATTTGAGTATGGATTTGATTTCATATTGGATTTGAAAATCTGTTTTAGTTATAAAGAGAGAGATTGAAATCCTTGGGTTCCACCTAGTTATTTGGGTGGATTTGAAAAACAAAAAAATATTAGTAGTTTTTATTTTCCATAATGCAAGTATTACGTAGAGCAATGTTTTGAATATCAAAAAGAAAAAAAACTGCTAATACAAAAATCACGAAACATCTTCGTATAATACTTTCAAGCATATCGATAACAAAACAAAACTGCTAATACCAAAGATCATTAACACCTTCATATAAAAGTATATTTTATCAATATAATAAAAATCAAAAATACTAGAAAACAAAGGGAGGTTTTCGAAACCAAACAAGACCAGAGGAAAAATTCTAGAAAACCAACAATACTAGAAAACAAAAAAAATAATTAATCTAGCATTCCATAATGTTACGCTTAATCCAACCATGACGTTCATTAGTGGACATACTAACAAAGACTTCTTTCATTCCTAATTGGTGAATCACTTTAACCGCTTCGTAATGAACGGTTTTTTTTCAAATTATGGACTTCTTTGATATCTTCCCATATGTGTTGAGAGAACACTCAGTGGAGAGAAACAAGAGCATCAAACATGTGGAGTGATTCAATTCAGAGTTCATAGACAAGAACATGATAGGTTATTTTGTTTCTCATAAAAATTTTCATGTTTTAATTCTATAATCTCTTTTCTATGATTTTCAAATCCATTTTATTTGACTCTAAAATCAACTTTATTTGATTTTCAAATCCACATTGTTTGATTTTAAAATCAGTAGATTATGTGTGAATTTCCAAATGTTATAAGGATTTCTAATTCTATTCAAATCAATGATCCAATAACCCCTCCTTAGTGAATTAGGAAATTTGTTATTAAATTTTCTTAAATCTCACCTAAAGCCACAGGATTTGTATCTTTGTATTTTTAATTAGTAAATTTTTTGAAATCTCATCTAAAGTCACTCAAATGACTTCAAATCAACTACTTTAAATATTTTCAATAACAGTGGATTTGATTACATATTTTAAAATTACTAATCCAATAACACTTGATTTTAGAAAACTTTTTAAAATTCATGTTTGAATAACATATGATTTTCATTTTAATAGAAATCACTCCAAATCCTTTATTCCAATACACCCCTTTATATATTGTTCAATTCGTGCTCACGGTAAAAGCTGTCTTTTTTTAATTAACTAAGAGTTTAAGAGAGTCTGACTCTGAATTCATATTTTTACTGCATTATACTTTTTACCACAATAAAAATTTACAATAGTATACTTTTTATTTTTTTCCACAATGGTAAGGGATATATAACAAATCATACACTATGTATATTGAACAATAGAAAATATCAGTTTTCGAAATTTTAGAAAAGAAAAAAAAAAGTTGTGGATATCTTTCTTCAGTCAAATACATTTACCACTCAGTTTTAAAATACAATTTATTGTATAAATATTTATGACATTTCAAAATTTTAGTGTTCCTTTTTAACATTTCTTAATATCATTGGAAATCTATTTTAAATGATAAATGAAATATAATAAATTTCGTGAATTATATCTTTTATTATATTGCTATTTTTTCCCATCATTTCCTAATGTTTTCAATTGTGTCAGCATCTCTCGTTAATAATTATTGTTTACGTCGATTTTTGTCACCGTATATATATATATATATATATATATATATATATATATATATATATATATATATTAGTCATGAATGTTTGAGAGTTTTAAAGTGGTTTTTAGATTTTCAATATATTTTTTTGGATTTTGAAATATATATATATATAAAGGTTTCAACGCAAACAATTTAAAAACTCACTCTAATAGGATTTTGGATTATGTTAAAAAAAATGTAAAATATTTCAAAATCTAACTTCTCTATTTCTTTAGGAAGCCCACTTTTCAAAACTTTGAATTGTTTTTTTCCTAACTACACATTAATTAAAAATCTACTCCATAATTAGTAACCCAATGAATAGGGGGATAAAGATTACAAAAAAGTTTTTTTTTAATGTTTGACAGACCGCGGTAGACAATCAACTTTAAAATTAGAAACTCGAGGAATACGAAATAGGGAGAAATAAGATAAGTAAGAACATAGCAAGCTAGATTTTAAGAAGATTGAAAAAAATTGGCCATTTTTTCAGAAAACTGCACCATTGAGACGAACTCTGTACAATATATTTCTATTGAATTAATGTTTAGATTAAAGACTCAAGATTATAAAGACTCTCTCTTGATTCCTTTAGAAAACTTACTCAAAAACTAAAGAATTCTCAAATCTCTTAATCTCTCAAGAACTCATAAGTTATGCAACAACCTTGCATTTCCTTATATACTAAAACTCTTAACCAATTAATCCTAATCTTATTTGATACTGTACTTAGATAACTCCTAAATACCTAATTCTAGATAACTCCTAGAGATTCAAACTTAATCTCTTTTATAATTAAATAACTTATTCCTCAAGTTACTTCAAACTTATCTCAACAACCTCAGAGTCTATCAAGCTGGATATAATAGTTTTCATAGTCTATACTAAGGCTTTCATCTCTAAGCAAAAAGGTGAAAAAATCTTCCAATGACTCTTTATTCCTAAGAACACTATATGTATCTCACATTGCAAGCAAATCAAACCTAAACCAAAACTAGAGTCGGTAGACAGATTTTAAATAACTATAAAATATGTTTTTATATAATGAGCGTGTATACAAATATTTTAATTCTATCAATTTGACGTCTTAATTTTTTTTATTTTTGTAAAATACAATGAATTTTATAATTAAATATTTTTTACATACATATATAATGTAGCGTCGTTTTCAATAACTGATGTTAATGAAATATTTGCATCGAACTGGAATTGATGTCAATTTTGATGTTTAACGTCATATATAACATTTGACTTTTATGGTAAATTTAGCGTCATTTTACAGTTGTGATGCAAACTATTAATATCGAATTAGGTTTATGATTCTTTTGGCAAAGTGTGAACCATATTTTTTGGGTAACATAATATCATATGAAAACCTGAGCATCAGAATGTGTTTGGTACTATCAGTTATGTTAATCAAATCTTTGCACATCCCATAAGTATCGGGTCAACTTTCAAAAAGAAAAATATAAAGAAAATTCTACTTTGGTTTCACTTGATGATTGTTTTTGATCATTGATTTTATGCAAGTATCTATAATCATACGGTGACAAAAATTATATGTTCATTAAGAATGAAATTTGGCTTGATCAAAGACGACGAAGAAAACTAAAAGAACACCACAATATCATTACTTGATTCACTACAGGAGAAATGGATATTCATAACACCCGAAAAACGCTATCTTACGATATGATAGCGTTAATAAAAACGCTATGTCATCGCCCGCGATGATAGACCCGACACATTAGATAGCGGTTTTTCACATTGCTATCGTTTTGTCATTTAATATAGCGTTTTTTTATATGCAGTCGTATATTTTACAATAGCATTTCAAATTTGTTATTAAAGTTACTATTTATGGCAGATTTTAATTTTGAATTTAAATTATAAATTTTGAATTCCAAATATTCCAATTTTAATTTATAAAGATAGAAAATAATAAGCAATAATTGAAACAATTTACAAGAACAATCTTTTTATCTGAATTGATGTATCTAGAACTAATTTTTTTTCAAATGTTTATGCAGACTTTTTACAAACTTTCCACAAGCATTCATGACTTAACCCAAGTAGAGAACATAACGTTTCCATAGTTAAGCTCCAACGTTGAATCAACAATGAGCTCATGACTATGGCACGTGTGTACCTGCAAACAAATATTGAAAGTTAAAATACTACTCCTCACAAAATCTCTAAACATCAAAAAATTAACAAGTCATTTAATCATCATCAATAGTTACAAATCCTGGATATTAATCAAAATCTAAAAGTTTTTCAATATGTGCATTTTAGAGAGCTTGTTTGGGGTACCTTCGGTGACTTTGGCGATATGGAGGAAAGCGAGCTCATCCTTGAGTTCTTTAAGCCACCTACTGCCCCAATAACCTTATGAACACAACAGAAAAATTTAAAGAGTCTGAAGAGATGAGAGATTAAGGCAAATCTACACTAACAACATGGAACGTAACTTAGTGACATCAAAAGCTAGAATCAAGACTTACCAAAGGGAAAACGGCCTTATGAGCATGTTCTCCGGCGTAACCAGCCTTACATGTGCCAACCACAACAGCTGACGGTGCCTAAAACGGTGCGGACTGCGATTTGCATCTACATAGACAGATCTGATTTAGAATCAAACACGGATCTGGTCCAATCCGACGAATAGATCCCAGATCTAACTTTTTACCAAATAGATATGACATATCACTTACCCGAATGCCAAGGCAATACCCTATATAAACCTACTAAACACTTACATGCATTTCTCTCCACCAATCTCAAAGCAAGTTAAATACACTACTACTTCTTGAGCTTTTGTTAGAGCTTTTGCACTCCACAAACAAATGGCTCCAAAACCTCTCTTGCACTCTTCCGTTCTCTCAACCTCCTCTTCTTCACTTACACCTCTGCAACATGCTCTAAGTGCATCCCCACGACAACAACCCCGACCACCCCAAGCACTAGGACATGTCCTAGAGATGCCCTAAAGCTCGTATTTGCGCCAATGTGCTCAAACTAGTGGACCTAATTAACATTGGGAAACCGACCTGTAAAGCCATGTTGCTCGCTCATCCAAGGCTTGGCTGACCTTGAGGTTGCAGTCTCCATCTGCACTGCGCTCAAGGCTAACATTCTTGGAATCAACCTTAACCTTCCAATCAATCTCACCGTACTCCTCAATGTTTGTAGTAGGAAAGCTCCAAAGAATTTCCACTGCGCGTAAGTTGAATACCTATGAAACAAACGAATCATACCGATGCTTGAACATGTTTTCTTATCTACTTGTTGTTGTTCTAAGATGGGTTGTTTCCTTGGATAGTTAAAAATAAACGTACGTTTCTGATCGCAATAATGGAAAATGGGTTTGTGTGTATATAATCGGCAAGTTTGTACTCCTTTGCTTCATTGTTCCTTCGTCTCTTCTTTGTAATTGTGTGCTTCGAATTTGATTAATAAAAATATCAATTGATGTTGTTGCCTATATCTTCTATATATGTCTAACTTAAGAACAAAGTGAAATGATAATACTATCACTAAAAACCATGTCTTTATAGTATTTTTTTGTAAGCATTAAGAGTTTAAGACAAGTATACTAGATTAGATTAGATTAGCGTTTCCGGTGTACCGCCCATTTTTAGACAAGTAATTACAAAAGAATTACAAATGGAGTAGGTCTTGTTAGCAACGGGGATGGTATATTAGATTAGCGTTTCCGGTGTACTGCCCGTTTTCAGATCTCTTTTCCGGTAATATTCCGATTTGGGCTTTCCGTTTTGTACATGTATCTACCTTTTGGCCCAATGGCCCTGCCCCTTTTGGGATGAAAAAAAGAGTAAATGTATAAATGTAATTTCCCTTTATCTTTCGGACATAAAAAAGAATTATTGTTTTTGTCAAACCAAAATTTACTCCTACTGTAATAAAAAAAAAGTGTATTTATTTATTTTAAAAAAACATAGGGGGTGATTGGTAAGCACTTTTAAGGCTTTAGAAAAGTTTTAAAGTTTTTAAAGTTTTAATTTTGTCAATCAAACTTTTTTGGCTTTAAATAATTTTAAAGCCTTCAAAGTCTTTCTTTTTTTCTTTACTCTTTGAAATCAGTTTTTTTCTAAAGGCACGTAAACCTAGCTTTAAAAGTACAAAGAATAAAAAGTAATTGTTTTTCTTATTTTCTTTTTCCCATTATAAGAAAACCTCTAATAAAATTCATTGGAAAATTAATCTTATAAAAATATTAACTAATTTACAATTATTTTTTTTTTTTTTTCTTTTAAGATCCATTTATGTATATAAAAAAAACATCAGATATTACATTTGATACAAAAGTGGAGAAATATGAATGTATAAAAACTTTTCATAAAAGTGCATTGTATGAATTTCGTTGTTATATCACAATTTGGGTTTATATTCGTTGTAATTTATTTTATTTAAAATCATAATTTTTACAGCCACAGTTTCTACAGTTTTGTTGTTACCAATCACATTTTAACAGTTAAAGTCTCTAAAGTTAAAGTATCTACAGTCAAAGTTTCTACAGCCAAAGTCCTTACAGCGAAAGTCTCTACAGCCGAAAGTAACAGTCGTTACCAATCGCCCCCATAATCTACCAAATTCTTTTAATACAGTATATTTTTGTTTGACAAATTGGTGTTAAAGAAAAAGAAAAAAAAGACAAATAAAAAAACATTATCTGAAAAACCTAACCGACTTCTCTCCTCCAACCACTGTGTAAAAAGCACTCAAATCACAGCTTCTTCTAGATCTCAATCATCTTCCACAAAATGGCGACGATTCCAATGGATATCGTCAACGACATCTTTCTCCGATTACCAGCAAAAACTCTAGTTCGTTGTCGTACTCTCTCAAAGCCATGTTATCATCTAATCAACGATCCCGATTTCATCGAATCTCATCTTCATCGTGTTATTCAAACTGGTGACCATCTCATGATTCTTCTCAGAGGAGCTCTTCGTCTCTACACAGTAGATCTCGATTCACTTGATTCCGTCTCCGACGTCGAGCATCCGATGAAACGTGGTGGTCCAACTGAAGTTTTCGGATCCAGTAACGGTTTAATCGGGTTATCGAATTCTCCAACTGATTTAGCGGTTTTTAATCCGTCTACTCGACAGATTCATCGATTACCTCCTTCGTCTATCGATCTTCCCGATGGTTCGAGTACTCGTGGTTACGTGTTTTATGGATTTGGTTATGATTCTGTTAGTGATGATTATAAAGTTGTGAGGATGGTTCAGTTTAAGATAGATTCTGATGATGAGCTTGGTTGTAGTTTTCCTTATGAGGTTAAAGTGTTTAGTTTAAAGAAGAATTCATGGAAAAGAGTCGAGTCGGTTTCGACGTCGTCGATTCGGCTTTTGTTTTACTTTTATTATCATCTCTTGTATCGTCGTGGTTATGGTGTTCTTGCTGGTAATAGTCTTCATTGGGTTTTACCTCGAAGACCTGGTTTGATTGCGTTTAATCTCATTGTTAGGTTTGATCTTGCATTGGAAGAGTTTGGGATTGTGAGGTTTCCGGAAGCTGTGGCTAATGGTAATGTTGATATTCAGATGGATATTGCTGTTTTAGATGGTTGTCTTTGTTTGATGTGTAACTACGATCAAGATTATGTTGATGTTTGGATGATGAAAGAATACAATGTGAGAAGTTCTTGGACTAAGGTGTTTACGGTTCAGAAACCGAAAAGTGTGAAATCGTTTGCGTATATGAGACCTTTGGTTTACTCTAAGGACAAGGATAAGGTTCTTTTGGAGCTTAACAATACAAAGCTAGTGTGGTTTGATATAGAGAGTAAGAAGATGAGTACTCTTAGGATTAAGGATTGCCCTAGCTCGTTTAGTGCGGAACTCGTTGTGAGTAGCCTTGTTTTGGGTTGTAAAGGAGATCTTGAAAACATTAAGTATCGGAAAGAACAAGAAGCTAAAGAAGCTAGAGAAGCTAAAATGATGCAGAACACTAAAAGGAGGTGTGAAATCCAAGTCTTACTGTTAACTTTATTTTCATTCGTTTTTGTATCGATACTTTATCGTGTTTGTTTTTTTTATTCTCAGGGATGATTTCCTGTCCAAGGGATTCAAGCTGGTCTTATAAGCAAAAAAAACAAGAGACAAGAGCTAAAGCTAGAGAAGGTAAGTGTAAAAGTTGAACGTTGTTAATGGTGTTTAGTTTGCTGCTACATTCTTATTGTCTTTCATTGTTTTCTGTCTCTGCTCTGTTTTGTCGCGGACGAGCATTTTTCATATTCGAGTGGGCACAAGAGTAAAAGACACTGTATGTCATAGGTATTGATTGCTTAGAAGTTAGAACATTCCCTAGAAAATGTTATGGAGTCATTATTAGGACAATTACTTTAGCATATGACCATATTCAAGTGATTTTTTCATATCAATCTTTATGAGAATTGTCTATCTGCAAAACTATCATCGGGTTTTGATTTTTCAGGGCGGAAATACGGGGAGGGTGAGAAATAGCTTCAACCAAAAAAAAGCTTTGAATACCACAGAAGATAGTAATAATGACCCAAGTATATGTACTTAAAGAAGAGAGGATAGTAATAATAACCCAAGTATATGTACTTAAAGAAGAGAGGATACTTCAGATACACAAGTGTTGTTGGTTTGTAAATAAGTCTTTGAAGCTTGATATATAACTTTATACTACTAACGCTTTGTACTTGCTTTTAAGTTTCTGCATAAATTGAGATGTTAATTAGATTAAAAATTGTCATATTTTATCAAGAGAGCTGGTTCTATTATTATTACTTTCCCATCATCCACATGAGCTAACGCAAAGCTTTTTGTTTTTAATAATAATTTTTGCAAGTATTGGGGCGAAAATTGAATCTTTCAACGCCGATTTTATAAGTAGTCAATAAGGTTTGTAGAAGAATTTTAATTTATCTGAGTCCACATAAATTTTTATTGTTATCAAAGTAAAAAAAAAAAAAACTTTCTCTACACGCCAGTCACACCCTAAAAAATTTTCTGCCGTCTGTTTATTAGCCTCGTCGAAATGTTGTGTTTGGTGAGCAAATCCTATTATCGGGTCAAACTACACTATTTTGCTCAGAATTCTTTAAATGGGTATCTTCAAAAATCTAAGTTTTCCATTTGGATTAACTAATC
The DNA here is from genome assembly GCA_905216605.1 of Arabidopsis arenosa. Lineage (NCBI taxonomy): Eukaryota > Viridiplantae > Streptophyta > Magnoliopsida > Brassicales > Brassicaceae > Arabidopsis > Arabidopsis arenosa. Next base: position 16,829,989 of record LR999456.1, read on the forward strand.
GATCCTATGGGAGTATAATCGTCGAATTGCCTATATCCCAAGTTTTAAATGGGCCTAAGTCGTATTACCGTTTCGACCGACCAAGTAAAATTTAGTAAATTTTTGGTGTGTATAAAACCCAAAATAATAAGTTTATGTCTTGTTTCGATTCCTTTACCATCAAGCTGCCAACGCTTGGTTATATCTATTAAAGTTCTAAATTGTAACTTAAAAATCTAGGTGAATTGATGAATCTAGCTAAAATTTTTTGTCATTTTTCATTTTTGGCTAAATATAGCTAAATTATATTTTTATATGGCAACAACTGAATTTGTCGGAAATTTTTGTCATTTTTGGTAGAATCTAGCAAAATAATTATGATTTTAACTGAAAAATATCGTCAAAGAATTATGAATGATAATAGACTAACTAAAAAATTATAAAAATCAAAAAGAAATAAAATTATCTAATTGTCTACTTGACTAATATACTAATAAATAAATAATAAAAATATTTTTAAAACTACTAGTATTATTATGATGAGTTATTGGTTTTATATATCTGAATTTTTCATATATTGTATCTGTAATATTTGACATATTTTTGAATATAAGTTTGAGGTGTTACTTTTGACATCCAAAATATTTTAGTTCGAATTGTGTACGCATTATTGTCCAAATTTTTATTCGAAATGAACATATCTACGTGTCAGCTGAGTTTGAAAAACTGTGAATCTCGCTGAATTTGAAGTTCTTGCAAATAATGTATGCGGAATTCTTGAATCTACCAAAATTCGAGTGAATTTTTTTTAGTGTTACCATTTATGCCTAAATATTCCTTCCCCAAACTAACTCATTCATATACTACAAGAAATACATACACAACTTTTTCTAAATTGTAAGAAATCTATTTTTTTTAAAATTAGAAAATAAGAATCCTCATAAAAACACCAACTTTTCTATCTTTTTAAAATGTTTTTTTATTGAAATTATCACATTATTTAGAAAGAAAAATAAAATTGAATAGGTAATAAATTTTTAGAATCTCCCAAAAACAATTTAATGAGAAGGTTTGATTCGCTGATTCACACCAAGATTAAAAAATTAAAAAGTCCTCTCTTTTGTTTTCTTCTATCGGATTAAACGAGGAACGATTTTAACTTTTAACCATAAATGACATTTATTACTTAATTCAGAGGTATTTTTTTTAAGAATTTCATACAAATTCATTATCTAATTACAATTAGTTAAAATATAATAGAAAATAAGTGTGAAAGCGCTTGTTTAACAATGGCGTAGAGAGAAAAATAAACATGTCCCATCATTTATTTTCTTTAAGGAATACAAAAGAGAACGGTTCATATTATTGGTGCTACCATTAAGACCAAAAAAAAGAGAGTAAGCAAGTGATAAACTACAAACACACCACCTTTCCTAAATTATAAGAAATATATTTTCTTATAAAAATATAAGAAATCTTCACAAAAACACACATATTTTTCTATAAAAGTTATGACATATTTTAGAAAGAAAAATAAAATTGAATAGGTAATGAATTTCATAATCTCCCAAAAACAATTAATCAAAAGATTTGACTGGGCGATTAACCAAAAGTTTCTAAGAAAAAGTAAAAAAAAGTCTTTCTTTTGTTTCTTAATCGGATTAAACGAGGAAAGGATTTAACCAAAAATGACATTTAGCCATTGACTACTTAATTCAGAGATATGTTTAAAATAATTTTATGCAAACTCATAATCTAATCACAATTAATAAAATAAAAAATAAGTGTGAAAGGACGTTTAACGTAGAGAGAGAATAAGCTGTGTTAAACCCAGACGAAACCTCCGATCTTCTTCTCCTCTCCAATCTCTTCATCTTCCTCCTCCTCCTCCTCCTCCTCCTTCTCCTTCTCACCTCTGTACTCCGTTACGGTTATTTTTCCGGCGATATCGATTTGGATAAGGTTTTGGTGAAAAACCAGAACCGATAGAGATAGAGAGAGAGATTTCTCGTCGCTCGATGACTCTAAGCCGTTCATCAGCCGCCGATTCAACCAATAACTCTAACCGATCTTACTCTGCCGTGGCTGGAACCGATCATAAACGGAAACGAGACGATTACGACCCCTCGTCGTCTCCTGATTACGTCGGCGTTGTTGATCTTCTCCAGAAAATGAAGAAACAGGAAATTGACGCCGATCATATGGCTGCGTCGGCTCAACAGACTTTGATTTCGTGGAGATCCGGTGAGAATTCCGGATTTAATCGGTCTCTTTCTTCTTCCGGCGAGTGTTCTTCGTCGAATCGTCCTGAGTCGACTCGGTTACAAATCTTTGTGAGGATGATGTCTGGAGGTAAAACGATTGTGATCCACGCTGATAAAAACGATACTGTTGAGAAGCTTCATGAGAGAATCGAGTGGAAAACGAAGATTCCGGTGAGTGAGCAACGAGTTATCTACAAAGGTAAGCAGTTACAGTATGAACACTCGCTTGCTTACTACTCGATCGAGCAAGACGCTTCGCTTCAGCTCGTTGGTAGGATGCAGAGCACAGAGCATCCTGTAGCTTGGCAAACGATTGATGATATTATGTACACAATTTCGAGAATGTATAAAGGTGAGAATCTTCAATCTAACATAAATGAGAAGATTGTTACTTTCTTCGCGATGATTCCTGTGGAGAACGATGAATCGATTGCGAAATATTTGAAGATTTTCTCGAATTCTTCGGTTCCAGCTGCGTTAGTGATGCTATATGCTTCTTCTTTAGAGAGGAATAAGTCTTGTGCTAAGAGTTCTGTTAAGCTGTTTTTGAGTAGTTGCGTAGCCTTGCCGAAGAATCAGCAGAACTATTGTTTACCGATAGTGTTAGAGTTTTGTAAAATTCTTAGGAAAGTTTGCCCTGATCAGAAGCTATATGTTACTTGCCGGAACACCTTGGGCTCAATGCTGGAAACGTTTGATAACCCTCGTGTATTCAATGATGGATATTCGACTTTTGGGGTGGAGATTTTCCCCTTCTTTACCGAGTTAACTGGTCTTTTGGTGAATGAGTTAGTCCAGAATTCAGGTCCAAGTTTCTGTGACTTTCATAAATTTTCTTCATTTTGGCAACAGTTGAGGAAGGCCATTGAATTCAAAGATGCCGACTCGATTCCCAATCTTTTACCTCGGCGAAATACTCCATTGGAGGCGGAGATCAGACATCTTCATCAGTTATTTGGAAGCTTGTTGACGACAATGGACCTTTGCATGTGTAGGGTCGAGTCTGACAAAGAAGCTGGAAACAGTGAAACTAGATCTTCATCGTGGTCTCAATATCTATCCATTCTGAAGATTATCAATTCAATGTCTAACATCTATCAAGGTGCTAAGGGACAGCTAACTGTTATGTTAAATAAAAATAAGGCGTCATTCTGCTTCCTCCTTGTGAAATTTGCTAAAAGAGGAGATGACCACCAATGGGTCTTTGAGTATAAGGAAGCTACCAACTTTGAAGCTAGGAGGCATTTGGCAATGCTGTTGTTTCCTGACGTGAAAGAAGACTTTGAGGAGATGCACGAAATGCTCATTGATCGGTCCAATTTGCTATCAGAATCGTTTGAGTACATAGTGGGCGCAAGCCCTGAAGCACTTCATGGTGGACTTTTCATGGAATTCAAGAATGAGGAAGCTACAGGTCCTGGTGTTCTACGAGAATGGTTCTATCTGGTATGTCAGGAGATATTCAATCCAAAAAATACCCTCTTTCTTCGATCTGCTGATGATTTTAGAAGATTCTCTCCAAACCCAGGTAAGCTTTGTGCTAGGTTATGTCGTTTTTCTCATGACATCACTAGCCTAGATACAAGTGAATTTGGACCTTGCTTAGACATTTATATAGTTTCTTACTGTCTGGTATCCGATTCGCTGATAATAATTTCTTCTTAGAATCCTGAGAACATATTTAGTCTGTTGTTCCTACCGCGCTCGTAATTTGTTTGGTGGTTATGTGAAGTAAACATGCACCAGTATACACTTTAAATATAAACGATTATTGTGCTGCCATCTTAGGATCTATATGCTGAAGGGTTTACTAATGAACTTATCGGAATCTTATATTCTTACATAAACGCTTGATCATGGTACTTCTTTACTGCTTAATATCTGAAGGGAAGCATTAGTGAGTTGAAATTATTTGGAAGCTATGTAGCCTTGGAAACAAGCTTTGTGATGTCACTCTTTGCTCTAAATAGATATTTCCTGTGATGCTCATATCTTGATCCAGTAATATTAGATTTTTGTCTTACATTCAGCATCCAAGGTGGATCCATTGCATCCTGACTTCTTCGAGTTCACCGGTCGTGTGATTGCCTTAGCTTTGATGCACAAAGTTCAAGTGGGTGTGCTGTTTGATCGTGTTTTCTTCTTACAATTGGCCGGACTGAAAATTTCTTTGGAAGATATTAAGGACACCGATCGAATTATGTACAATAGCTGCAAACAGATTCTGGAAATGGATCCCGTGTTTTTCGATTCAAACGCCGGCCTTGGTCTAACATTCGTGTTGGAAACCGAGGAGCTAGGAAAGAGGGATACAATAGAGCTATGTCCAGGCGGGAAATTCAAGGCTGTCAACAGCGAGAACAGGAAACAATATGTCGATCTCCTCATTGAACGCCGATTTGCCACACCAATATTTGAGCAAGTAAAACAATTTTCCCGAGGTTTCACTGATATGCTTTCGGATTCTGTACAGCCCAGATCCTTTTTCAAGAGATTATACCTAGAGGATCTCGACGGAATGCTTCGAGGAGGAGAAAACCCGATAAGCATAGATGATTGGAAAGCGCACACAGAATACAACGGATTCAAAGAGACCGATCGCCAAATAGACTGGTTCTGGAAGGTAATAAGTAAAAAGCACAAAATTCTTTGTTTGAATTTAAACTTTTGAACCGAGATTTTAAATGCCTTGTCGTATTTTGTAGATTCTGAAGAAAATGACAGAGGAAGAACAGAGGAGTATACTGTTCTTTTGGACATCGAATAAGTTTGTACCGGTGGAAGGGTTTAGAGGATTATCATCAAAGCTTTATATCTACAGATTATATGAAGCTAATGATCGTCTTCCATTGTCTCATACTTGCTTTTACCGTCTCTGTATACCGAGATACCCGACGATGACTCTCATGGAACAACGTCTCCGACTCATCGCTCAAGATCATGTCAGCTCCAGTTTCGGTAAATGGTGAAATAATTATCAAAGTAATCTATATCTCTCTCTCTCTCTCTCTCTCTATCTATCTATATCAATCTGATCTTTAGGGTTCGTAGATTGGTGCTTTTGGTGTATAGATTTAGCGTTATGGTCAAGCCTCTGTTTATGACCGAAAGAGAAAGGTGAAACCTTTCTTAACTTCTGTTTTTAACTTATGGATAAATTATTAAACTATAAACTTATGCCGAGGAGGATTAGATAAGTAAAAAAAAAAAAGGTATCGTTTTGACATTTCGTTATTCATTTTTGTGTGTTGGATTGATCGAATCATGTAAATAAGACTAACCATTAGGTTAATTAACTTCGATTTGCAATTTGCAAATTGCCAAATCGATGTCTGCGTTTGTAGTTTGGTTCTTTGTGTTTGTGTTAGAGGACATTTTTTTGTGTTAAATGAAATCAGATTACAAGAACGATATAAAGCTCTCTTATCATTGACCAATCTCTCTTAAGACCACCTCAATGGTCTCACATAGACCACCTCAATGATTATATTGAAAAAATCATTACTCATCACCTTATTTAGGATTTAAGAAGAAACAAAATGTTCTCATAGGTAAAAACAAGCTTAATTACACTGCCTTGCCATCAACAGGCTTCTCCTTTTCAGCTGGAGTTTATGCCGCCGGTTTAGCATCTTTCTCCTCCACAACTGCCGATATTTCAACTGCTTTCTCCTCTTTAACCGGAGCTAACTCGATTTTGTCAGTTTCTTTCTCTACCTTTGCTACTTCTTCTCCTTTGATTTCAACTTCAACCGCGGTGGCTGAATCATCTGCATAAACGGTTTCCTTAGGTGTCTCGTTTGATGTCGTCTCTTCTGTGTTTGATACTATCTTCTCAACCTGCGGTAAGAAATCGATCGAGCTTTACGTCATGAATCAGCCTTTATAGAGGATTTATAGATCAAAGCTAATGGTGATGGACTACTAACAAAATCTACAAAAAGTTTACTGAGCTTTCGAAAAAAAACTGAAGATTATCACATGAAGATAGTATTACACTAGTACACATGTTTTGTTGTCTGAAAATACCGTAAGTTTAATTAGTTGTACATATGTCACATATGTCGGATTTAAGACAATGAAATAAGGATTTAGCAGTTACCGAGTGTCAACAATAATAACTACTTGAACTTTAACAATTGGATCAAAAGAAAGAAATAAATACCTCAACACCAGCCATTTGGAGACTCTGAAGAAGAATAAGAAGGACAAAGGAAAAGATGGATGAGTTTAGAAAAGGAGGAATACTTGTGAGTGAGTTTAGCGAAGAAGAGAAGGATGGTATTTATAGACTTGTTCTTCAAAAAGTAAGAACATAACAATAAAATAAAATTGTTGAAGCATATTGAGGATGCTCGATGTGTCATATTTACAGGTAAGAAGATCACTAATTAAAATTTGTAGAGTAAACTACCTTATGATGAAGTGTAAAAGCTTAAAAATGTTTTTGTCAATGGACCAAATTTTTTTTTTTTTTATGTTTTGTAGTATTTTATAACTTTTTACCTATTTCAAATGATGAATATGTGAAAATGTTATATTTGGAATTTCTAAACACCTCCTGTGAACACTCTTCTTTTTAGTGAAATAACACAAAAATAAAAAAATGTTAGTGAGTTGGTTCACTTGGACATATGTATAGATGACAATCATCTGTCATTATAATGCTTTCATTTTCTTTTTCATATGTAGAAGTTTAATTCCCTCACGTCACCTCTTTATTAATTCCTTGTAGTATTTTGGACCATTACTTTCAAGTTCCCATGTTTTGATATTCAAACAAATCTTTATACTACAAACGAATCATTCGATTCTTTTCTTCCTTCCGCTAGTTTAATTTTGATACTTTTGTTTCAAGAGAACTAAGAGTGAGTTTTAGTATCGAAAACATGGTTACATGTGACCAGAGCTTGTAAATAGTTTAATTGTACTAATGCTCTTATTGTGTTATGATCAAAATTTAAACCCAATTGAGTGCATGAGTGAATCATAAACAAAAAAGCTAATAAAAATATCAAATTCTGATTTGCAATACAAATGGGACTACATCGAATAATAAAAGTATAAAATCTGTCTGATACAGAATAACATTTAAGGTTAGATTGTCATTTGTTTATGTATAAGACGCAAGCAAGCAAAGCCTTTGTAAATTAAGTGAAGAAAACAGAGTTTTGTTTGCTACATGACCAAACTCTCTAATAAGGCAGGAGTCGCATAATACAGAGGTAATACTTTTGTTGCAAAACCAAAACCACCATTGTTTCTTTAAAACGAGTATTCCATTCTTTGTTGATGATCCTTGTAAGACTTTCAAGTAGCTAGGTTTTCAAACATCTTTCGACTATTTTGGGATGCATGTACTACACTAACGCCAATGCCAAAGTCCTCTACAATATCCGCCAAGTACCAAAAAAGGCTGATCTTCTACATTATCCGCCCGAAGCAAGCTTAACTAAAATTCTTCCAGCTTCAACACTCAAGATTCACTACGTACGTTCGGTTCGATTCATCAAACAGTAGCAGAAAGAGCAAACACCGTTTCACAAGACAGAGGGACTGTAAGCACCTCATCAACCCACTCGACCTTCCCCCAAATCTCTTTACTGTTGCGCCTTTCAAGTGAAATTACTGCACACCAAATCATCTTATTATTTTTGCAACCGGAACTATACTTGTTCCACAAAATCGCCATCTTTCCACCATATTCCACTAATCTAACAACAAAACCGTACTTGGGAAACTGAGGCAGACCATCCAAACCCTTGATATGCATCCATTTTCTTATCTTAAAGTCATACCATATGATTCCATTACACCAATTATAACAATATAGCACGTTACCTATCACGCAAAAAGGTACCTCAAAACCTTGTAAATCCTCCCGTGATCTTATCTCTGCCCATTTACCTTCTCGTGGCTTGTAAACCACACCTATATCATCCCCAAACATGTAGATTCCTCCTTCAATCACTGCGCTCTTGTTTATACAATGTGTTAATCTCTTTCCAAGGGTGGCCAACTCAGGCTCCCAAGTTTGAGTTTTTGGATCGAAAACTTCCATCCAATTTGATGATTTAGGTTTTACGCAGCTCCCTGCTACATATATCTTTCCATCAACAACATTGACATGTGGATAATACCGCTTCACCCGCATGCTTGGAGCCTCATGCCAAGTGTGAGTCTGGCAGTCTAGGATTGAAACGCTAGATGGACGATCCAATCCGCCAAAGTTGTAAATATTAGAACCAACCGCTACGAGACTCAAAGAGTTCGCAACATGAGGATTATGTGAAGTTGGGATTGGGACCAAAAGGTTGCAACTTGACTTGTTCTTATTGGCTACGGTTCGATTATTAGGTTTTAGGGAGAGAGTGAACCAACGTTGGTTACGTTCAGGAGGGAAACGTAAGCAGACATAGAGACAATTCTCTGTACGACCTAAGAGTGACCTAGTCTTGTAAAGCTCCGGTGAAGCAATGAGTGATCGAAAGCTCTTGCAAACTAAGGAGAGCGTCGCGTAGTGCAATCTCCAGACGCGGGCTAAGCAGCTCACTAACAAATCATCAGGAAGTGAAGGAATCTGTGACGGATTCTTCTTCTGCTTCTTAACCAGTGGCTCTTCGCCGTTCGTGGTGGCCGGAGATGTTAGTGGAGACGACATTAGCAGTTAGATTCGCCGAAGATATGAGGGTTTAGGGTTTTACTAAGACGCATGCAAAAATCAATGAAACAAATTTCTGTGAAAAAAGCAAACCGTCACACTAATCCCTGAGCCTCAGGCCATACTTATAAACTTATGCAATTAAAAAGAACTTCAAAATTGGATAATTCCCACCCATTACGTATTTAACAACCCAAATAGCCGAACCGATCTGAAAATCTCGGTTCGGTCCCGTTTGGTTCTCTCAGTTCTGTTAAATATCTCAGGCCTCTAGACCATTGATCATACTAGAATACCAAAATATATCCAAACCTTACCAAACTAAACCGAAGCCATTACATTCCCGTAATGCACAGTAAACCAAATAGTCGTACCAAACTAAACCGGAAATAAATCGTCTTGCCATATGGAGAAATTTTTCATAGAGAGGTGTTACAACAAATGAGAAACGAAGCAAAAAGAAACAGAGCAGAATCTACCAGTTGAAACACAAGAAATCACTGTTAAGACTCGGTTTCAAGTTTCAAGTAAAAGTTTCTACAGAGTTTGAATGTTTTCAACATCGAGTGAAGTAAACCAGATGTGTTTATCTCTACTTCACGAGTTTTCTTAATACAGATTCTGCGCGCTGCTCAAATCGCGGTAGAGCCCATTCATGCTGAATTATGTCTAGACCATCCTTCTCTGCACCCAGGCTCTGATCAAATTTGCAATGCAATGATATCGAATCAGCTATGGCCACGGATGGAAAATAAAAAAATAAAAACATATATATTTTGATTACCTTTGATGCATCAAATCCAAACCCACCCATTTGCATCATACGTTGTGTGTCATCAATCGCTGCATACGAAGCAAAAGTAAACCATTATGACCACATTTTAGCTTTTGAGGAATGTGGAGCCAATCAGAATGCGAAAATTAACCATTTTCATCTCCGAGAATGAGACTGAACAAGCCTCTTAATCCAAACAAGTTCAAGAAGTACCTGAAGAGTGAAAGAAAAGCTCATGAAACAAGAGAATGGGCAATACCCAGAAGCAAATATGATTAGCATATCGAAAATCTGAAGAGGACCAGATAACACAAAGTCCTTTGTGTAACTTGAGTACTTACCAAGAACGACTACTCACGTAGCTAACATCGACAGTGCTCAAGTCAATGCCATTCTGTAACATTGATCTGAACCTCTGAGTCAGTGGAAATGGTATTTTGGCTGCAAGATAAAGAACAAAGACTTAGATGCTATGGAACTATAAAAATTAGAGAATCAAGAAAACAATGAACTGGTTCTCAAATAATAGCAGTGAAAACTGAAAAAGCCAGGTATAAATCAAATTCATGATTGCTATTTATGAAGTAACCAACAAAAATAATGGCAGAAAATTGTTGTAGGAAATAAACCTGCAACAAATCCAGAGAAGAAGAAGTTGACCCATGCAAAAGTGAGTGTCTGCAAAAGAGTAAGTTATATCAGTTTCCGACAAAACCAATATCACAAAGACATAGATGAATATTTTCAAATTCAATCTACCTGAGGAATAATCATAGAAAGATTTTTCTTCATCATATCCATGGCCATGTTAGGATCAGAAAACATGGCAGCTTGTGGATTTGTAGCTTCTCCCTTGGGAACATGTAGCAAACCATTCTCCTACAGCAAGCAAAACACATATCTTTCAATTAAAAAGACAATCAATACACTCATCAGACACTATAGAACAAAGAGACAGTCAAAGAAAGACGATCACAATGCTAATGTCTACACAAATTATCACAATTTTACATGGTTGAAAATTGCTTCAGATTAACACGATCCCATAACACTATACACACATTGGAATGTTTCAATGCTTTTCAAAAACTTCAATTAACAAAGCAAATCACTAAATGTCAAATCAAAATCAGAAACCATAACAACAAGACCAAATGTCAAATCTTAAAAAAACCATTCATTACCTCATTGCTAAAGTAGAATCTCCGAGTACGGAATGATCTCGGCGGGATAAAATTAGCACCGACTTTAAGATTCCGAGCTCTAATAACAACTTGCCTAGAAAACAAACCAAATCGAATCAGCTAACAAAAACTCTTAAATTCTACGCATAGAGAGATCACAGTTCCAGAAAAGAAGACTCACCCTTCTTTCACCGTCTTAGCATCAGGAGTTGGAGAAGAACGCATAAGCTTAGAGACAAAGTATCTCAAAATACCAATTAGAACCATCACAACGGAGAGTGGAATCAGAACCCAATCTCTGATCGCCGTATCCAGAACTAGATCCTCCGCCATTCTAAGCCCTAATTATCTCTCTCTCGTCTTCTTCTTCTTCGATCTTCTCTGGTGAAGCAAAACACGATCTGAGAGACTCTCTGAGAATCTGATAAATTAGTGGAAATATCTTTATTTATTTTTATTTAAAAAAAATCTGAAACCTTCTGAGTCAACCAGAGGCTTTGATGTGTTCCCTTTATAAAACCCTAATTCGTTGTCTCTATTAAACCCAAACTAAAACCCTAGCGTCTTCTTATTCTTTGCTATCGGCTTCCTCTGAGAGAACTAAACAACTCGAAGAAGATGACGGTAGAAGGAGTGAACCCTAAGGCGTATCCGTTAGCTGATTCTCAGTTAGCGATAACGATTCTTGATCTTGTTCAACAAGCTACGAATTACAAACAGTTAAAGAAAGGAGCTAATGAAGCTACCAAGACCTTGAACCGTGGGATCTCTGAGTTCGTTGTTATGGCTGCTGATGCTGAGCCTCTTGAGATTCTTCTTCATCTTCCTCTTCTTGCTGAAGATAAGGTATTCAATTTCTCCTAATCCTTTATTTTTCTTATGAATCTTGATTAGTAGTTTCTTTGGCTCTGGAGATGTTTCAACAAGGTCAATATCTCTTGCAAGTTTGTTACTGGTTTCACTTGTTATCTCATGGGAAAGATTCTGATTATGTTAGACTTTTATATCTCAAAGGATAGATCTTTTTGGCTATTAGACTTTAATTTTTTTGAGATTGTAAGTCTAATGTTCTGTCTTAACTTGGCTTTTATAACCATCTAATGTTTTGAGATTGTAATTCTAATGTTCTGTCTTAAAGATGTTCTAATGTAGCAATCACTTAGTTGATTGATGATTGTGTAGATCTTAGTTTTTGAATGAAGGAGACTAATTCAATTCAAGATTTTTAGGTATTAAGAAGCTCATTTGTTCTGTCTTAACTTAGCATGTGTAATGAGTTAATTCACTGATTCTTGGTCTTAGGATATGCAATATCAGGACTTTAGTATCTGGGTATCGGACTCTGTTGATTGATGAATGTTTAGTTGAAAAAGGACTCATTTGTTCTGTATTAACATAGCTTATGTAATGAGTTTAGTCACTGATTCTTGGTCTTAGGATATGCAATATCAGTGCTTTAGTTTCTGGGTATCAAACTCTGTTGATTTATGAATGTTTAGTTGATATTTCCCTTTTCAAGGTGCTTTTGTCTAGTTGAATTGGGCAAATTATTTGTTTTCAGCAAACAATTGTGAGTCTGTTACTTAGTATTTGTTCTCTCTCTTTGCCTTTGAATTGTTGCAGAATGTGCCATATGTGTTTGTGCCATCGAAACAAGCCCTTGGAAGAGCATGTGGTGTAACCAGACCTGTGATCGCTTGTTCGGTTACATCAAACGAGGCGAGTCAGTTGAAATCTCAGATTCAGCACCTTAAGGATGCCATTGAGAAGCTCCTGATCTAGATTTTTGGTGGGAATGAATGAATGAATGATGGGTCTCTCCATTTATGAAGAGGCTTTGACTGAAGTTAGTTTGTGCAACTTTATGAAAAACAAAAAAAACTTGTGAACGAATCCTATCCATTTTGAAGATTGTAATGCTTTTTATTTGAGATATTTGTGTTGGTGCAAATGCATTTTTGAACGACAACAATCATTTTAAATTGAGTTTCTTAAATTTGGTTATTGGTTTGGTGACTTTGATCTTATGTTACATAATGGGAAATTTGACCTGTTAGATTGGTGATCTATCATCAAAAGGATACAAATATCCTCATTCTGGTACTAAGAATATGAAATTATAACAGACTTTAAAATCGGATCTATCCCTACAGATTTACCTGTATAAACCATCTGATTATATAGTTAGGGGTGTTATATTAAAAATATAATGATTTTACAATTAATATGATTGTTTCAAAATTTAATGGGTCCATATTTTTTATGATGTAATTTTGGATATGGTTTATATGAGTCTGAAACTACTTTATATGATGTAATTTTGGATATGGTTTAATGCTCTTGTTATAAAGTTGAGACCCAAAAATAAAGAAATAAATCTAATTATGTAATCTTACGAACATTATGTAATAGGGCAAATCAGACTTTTAACATGTAAGCAATAGATAACCTCCTTTTCATAAGAGAGACCACAAATCTCACGACCTAAGAACAACAAAACGTTAACATTCATTCGTAAACAAAAATTCTGAATTGCAATCTCAAATCCGAAAGGTAAGAAAAAAACCCTAGATTTCAACACACAATCGCTGATTATAGCTTCGATTGCTTCTGTGTGATCTTCGTAATTGGATTTTGAAAATCGTGAAACCCTAAATTCTCTCTTGATTTACGGTTTCAGAAAGAAGACGATTCCTTGGATCGGAAAATTATGTCGAACTGTTTGCAATTGAAACCGGCTTGTATGGGATGTGGATCACAATCCGATTTATATGGAAGCTCTTGTAGACACATGACGTTGTGTTTGAAGTGTGGTAGAACCATGGCTGAGAATAAAGCTAAGTGTCTCGATTGTGGAACCGTCCTTACGCGTTTGATTCGGGTTCGTATTTGCGTATTTCTTCACTCCAATATCAAACAATTTTGTAGTTTCTGAAGAAAAATTTGATAAATTGTTGTTTTGATGGTGAAATTTATTAGGAGTATAACGTTCGTGCTGCGGCACCGACGGATAAGAACTACTTCATTGGTAGATTTGTGACTGGTCTTCCTAATTTCAAGAAAGGTTCTGAGAATAAATGGTCTCTTCGTAAAGATATACCTCAAGGTCGTCAGTTTACCGATGCGCAACGGGTAATTTTGTTATTGTGTTCTTTATACTAGTCATTTTTGGTGGTGTTTTGCAATACTTATTAGTTTTGTGTGGATTCTAACTATTTTGTAGGAGAAGTTAAAGAACAAACCTTGGATCTTGGAAGATGAAACTGGACAGTTTCAGTACCAAGGACATCTTGAAGGCTCTCAGTCTGCTACTTACTATCTCTTAGTTATGCAGAACAAAGAGTTTGTCGCGATTCCTGCTGGTTCTTGGTATGGAGAATCAAATTGCCGTTGCTTCTTCTGTTTATATGTTTAAATTATGCCGTAAAATTCAGACAAGATGTTTCTTTTCGTCTCGTGATTTAAAGAAATGGATCAGTTTTGTGAGCCATTTGAGAACTTTGTTATTATCTAACTTCTGATTATTTTTTTGTGTGTTTGTTAGGTATAACTTCAACAAGGTTGCACAGTATAAGCAACTTACATTGGAAGAAGCGGAAGAGAAGATGAAGAATCGGAGAAAAACTGCTGATGGGTATCAGAGGTGGATGATGAAAGCTGCAAATAATGGTCCAGCGTTGTTTGGAGAAGTGGATAATGACAAAGAAAGTGGTGGAAGCAGCGGAGGTGGTGGTAGGGGTCGTAAAAAGTCATCAGGTGGTGATGAAGATGAAGGAAATGTCTCTGACAGAGGGGAGGAAGATGAAGAGGAAGAGGCATCACGGAAAAGTAGACTTGGACTTAATAAAAAGAGTAATGATGACGATGAAGAAGGTCCAAGGGGTGGTGATCTTGACATGGATGATGATGACATTGAGAAGGGTGAGTAGTAATTTATATATGGATGGACAGGATTGTTCTTCGTTGTTATCTATTTAACACAACTGCTGAAATGTCTGTATATTTTGATTTATTCAGGGGATGACTGGGAGCATGAGGAAATTTTCACCGATGATGACGAAGCAGTCGGTAATGATCCTGAGGAACGTGAAGATCTTCTGGCTCCTGAAATTCCTGCTCCTCCAGAAATAAAGCAGGTCTGTATCTATTATATTACTTCACTTGCTCTGTACAATTCTCTGTGAAACTGAAAATAGTAATTATTTTGGTAATCCTGGATTTTATGTGTACTAAATACTGGGTTATTGAGTCTTTACTTACTATGAGGTCGTAACTTTCGTTTTACTTCTCTTGCAGGATGAAGATGATGAAGAAAATGAAGAAGAGGAGGGAGGTTTGAGCAAATCTGGTAAAGAGTTAAAGAAACTGCTTGGTAAGGCTAATGGTTTGAATGAATCTGACGAAGATGATGATGACGATTCTGATGATGTAAGCCCTCTTCAATTTTCGACATATTTTACTTCTAAAAATAAAAATTTCAATTTTCAATCATACTCATTTGAATTGGTTTGGACACACGCAAATCATCCTGAATGTCGTTTCTTAGGAGGAGGAGACAAACTTTGGTCCTGTTACGAATTCTAAACAGAAGGAGGTGGCGAAAGAAGAACCTGTTGAAAATGCACCTGCAAAACCTACACCATCTGGACCTTCTCGTGGAACACCTCCTGCAAAACCATCTAAGGGAAAGAGAAAACTAAACGACGGCGATTCTAAAAAGCCTAGCAGCTCTGTTCAAAAGAAAGTGAAGACTGAAAATGTAAGATACTTGGTTGCTATGTCTGAAAAAGAGTTGATCCCTTGTGTTGTCATATTTCTAACGAACAGTTTTTTGTAATCTTTATACGCAGGATCCGAAATCTTCGGTGAAAGAAGAGAGAGCAAACACAATTTCCAAATCCAACACACCAACAAAAGCTGTGAAAGCTGAACCAGCTTCAGCTCCTGCATCATCATCCTCAGCTGCGACTGGGCCTGTGACTGAAGACGAAATCCGCGCTGTTCTGATGGAGAAGAAACAAGTCACTACACAGGACCTTGTTTCCAGGTTTAAGGCAAGACTTAAGACCAAAGAGGTAATATTTATTCCCATTCCTTCTTGAAGTGACCATATGGGTTTTATCTGAGCTTATTCTGGACAAATCAATCGATTGTTATAACGGTGTCCTTTTACAGGACAAGAATGCCTTCGCCAATATTCTGAGGAAGATCTCAAAGATACAGAAGAACGCTGGTTCTCAAAACTTCGTCGTTTTGAGAGAAAAGTGAGGACTTTCACAGCTAACTCTTTAAAAAAAAATTAAGATCTTATGAGCTAGTAAAAATAAGAATGATTTCTCATTTCTTGATTACAAATGTTTAAATTTGGACTGATTTGGCTCCCATGACACTATTAGTAAATGATGGGTGGATCTAAAATCATCACTTTCTATTCAATTAACATAGTTATTGTCTTAAGTTTCTTACAGAAATTAATTTAGTCACGTTAGTGTACAATGTGGAAGTAGTTTACTAATGTAAAACCAAATCCACAGAACTCAGAAAATAAACCAAAATGCTTATGCCAGGGAAACAGCAAATAAGGGAGGGGGATGAGTAATTCAGATAATGAAAACCACTATCCAAACTCTTCTCAATGGGACGAGAATTTTGGGTAACATGATGGGGTAAAGAGATTTGGATAGCCAAATTCAATTCTCAAACTCTTATTAAACTAAAGTAAAAACTAAAAATTGGAATAGATATTTTGGGAATTTCCAATACTTTAATATATTACAAAATATTGGATAATTTCTATAAATTTGTAAAAACTATATACTTTTACGAAAAATATGGATATTCCGTCTGACTTTTTAATCCAATACAATTTCAATCATTTTTACCTATTAGACTAACTAAAATAAACATTCTTTTTTTTGGGCAAACTACTAAAATAAACATTCTTAAACAGATACTCCCTCCGTTTTCGAATAGTTGTCGTTTTAGAGCATTTTTTTGTTTTAAATTAGTTGTCGTTTTAAGGTAATAATGTAACTTATGCCAATAACTACCCAAATTACCCTCATTTAATTAAACACAATTTATTTGTAAATAATTACTTGTCATTTTTATGAGGTTAATATAGTCATTGTATACTTTTTCTTAATTTGTATAAATACAGTTAAAACGACAACTTTTCAAAAACAGAGGGAGTAATAATGATTTAAAAGAGAACGGTTGTGGGAAGAAAAATTCCTAACGGAACGGACATCGGTTAATAGACCTTATAAAAAGGAAACCGAACCTTCGATGAAAAGGAAAATACGAAAGTTGTAAAAACAAAATTGAAAATGCGGAGAAATAAAAGGAAACACGTAGTCAAAGCCCAATTGTGAAAGATGAAAAATAAAGAAATATAATAACCATAAAAGCCCAATAGTACGAATTCTATTTTTCTTATTCTTTTTTCCTTCTTTTTTTTTTCTTTTTTTTTAAGGTGTAAATCTTATTCTAACCGTCAACCACATAAGATGGAATTTGTGACTGAAGACGAACTCCGCAGTGTTTTAATGGAGACGAAGCAATTAACTACACTGGAACTTGTTATGAGGTTTAAGGAAAGACTAACAACCAGAGAGGACAGGGATACCTTTGCCCATACTCTCAAGAAGATCGCAAAGGTACAGAAAAACGCTGGTTCTCAAAAGTATTTTCTTGTTTTGAGAGAATGAGACTCTGCTTTCTTCAGAACTTGATCGTTTATCTATTTCATGATCTCATGTGAAATACCAATAATAAGAATCTTTTCTCGTTTCTTGTTTTCAAAACTGTTTAAACCGGACTGATTTGGTTCCCGGTGACACTAATAATGTATAACAAGAACAAAGAAACGAATCTGGATCAAAAAGCTTTAACTTGATTTAACTGTGCAATGTAACAACTATCATACAAATTTTACTCTGATTTAATAGAAGTTGCAAAGACCTAATACTTTGTAGCAAACTAATGAACCAAAAAAAAAAAAAAATGAACAAAACAAAACTATATTTATAAAATCTTCACCACTTTGTTCTCCTTTATGGAAGAACTCCTATAAAAAGTATTTTACATTCGGGTTCCAATCTCGTTGCTGAGCCCGACAAAACATCAAGAAAGTGTTTGCCAAATACGAGTTATTTACAATGTCTTGCAGAAAACACGGTCACAGAACCTACAGATGCTTCCAACAAGAAGCTTGACAACATACCACTTTGCAATTTGTTTGGCTGAATTGTTTTCTGTGTGAATGTAGTACTTGTACATCCGGGGAATGCAGAGAAGGCCAAGGATCAAATCCAGCTATGAAGTATGAAATTCTATGTTATGGTTAATTAACTAGTGTCTAAAGTTAACTTATAGTAACACATCTGAGAATTATGAGAATATATATTAACAAAGATGACAAGAGATATTTTCGATGAAAATTATTTAATTAATTAATTAATAGTGTGAGTTCTTATTTAATTTTCCATTTCGTGGTGATCCGTATGTACCAAAAATATGATTAATATAACACATGTGATCATCTAATTAAGATAAAGTAATATTTTGGCTAAAAATATAGGTTATATTTAGTAACAAGTCTTACAGTATCTTACAGAGTTTAAATTCGCAAACTTACAATTACATGCACCAAAAAATGTCTAATAGAAATTAAAATTGAAACATATATTTTTCTAAAAGTGATTCAAAAGAAACCAAGTTAGCTTTTTTAATTTTTTTCTAGTGTCAAATAATCATATGTCAAATTTTAGTTTACTTTAACACGTGTTAGAATTCAATAACTATAAATCTATATATGTCATAACATCAAACTATGTATTAACCAAAATTAGTGTTATTTAGTTAAGACAAAACATATTCAACTAATCATTTAATTACTAATCTTATGATATTTATGAAAGAAAATCGTATCTGTTTATAGTCACAAGTTCTTAATTAAAACTACAACTATATATATATCCTTAACACATAAACAAATCCTTAATACAAACCCTAACATAAATCTTTACAGAGTAAAGAACATTAAAAAAAGATTTTCATACATATTTTGTGTTCTAACTAATGGCAGGTAATAGGTATTTTGAAGATCAGCCGTACGAGGTAGAAAACCCATTTAACATCATGATAACGTTGTCACCATTTGACATAGATTTGAGTACTACGCTATTGATGCCAAAAACGTTACTAGAAGCCAACTTATTTCGTTTCATGGATATAAGTTTTCTCGTCGAATTGTTACAAGTTCGTAACAATCCAAGGATGATTGAATTTTTTGATATTGATACTAAAATTACAACATTTCTTACCATGAAAGAAGATGGAAATAATTTCAAATTTCATGGGTGGAATAATATTCTCGAACGAAAACATTACAGGGCAGGCGATACTCTTGCATTTTGGTGGGATCTCCATCACACTAGACTTAATTTCAAACATGTTGCTTAGTTGATGGAGCAGATCTTCACAACTTCATATGTATACCGGGTTTGATCGAGCCCGGTTAGTTGTCATTTTATTATGTTGGTTTAGATCCTATTTCTAGAGTTTATGTTTTTCTTTTATAGTTATAAATAGATCAATTTGGTTTTGTAAGATGAAATATATTATTGATTAATAAAAGAGTCGAGAGAAAAGTTT
The DNA here is from genome assembly GCA_905216605.1 of Arabidopsis arenosa. Lineage (NCBI taxonomy): Eukaryota > Viridiplantae > Streptophyta > Magnoliopsida > Brassicales > Brassicaceae > Arabidopsis > Arabidopsis arenosa. The sequence continues at coordinate 16,849,510 of LR999456.1, forward strand.
TCTCCAAATTTTATGTTTCGACATTTAAATTTAAAGATGACTTTTGATTTCAAATCATAAGATAAATATATTATTACAGGAAAACTAAAGTTTGTATTAGTTGATTGTATAGCCTTGATGCCATTGCTTTCTTGGAATTAGAACATCACATGTTAATGTTTTAGATGTACTGTATGAAAAAATAAATTTTGGCTTAAATAAAAATTATATATATATATATATATATATATATATATATATATATATATATATATATATGTGTGTCCAAATACATAATCAACATATTTATGGAGTATTTTTAGATTTAATTTAATTGTTTATTTGGTGGGAAATCAACATTAGTCATTTACTTTGACGTGTATTCCAATAAGTTATTTATAAATCCATATTTTCAGAATATTATGAAATATTAAAACCTTACTATTAAATTTGTTGAAAGAGAAAGCATGTTCAGTTAATAATGAATATCTAATGATACTCATAGAAATATAGTAATGTATATAGTCACAAGCTCTTAATTACAATTAACCACGCATAACTACAACATATTGTCATTATATATATCCTTAACACATAAACAAAATTTTGTAATACAAACCTTACATAAATCTTTACGGAGTAAGAAACATTAAAAACCGATTTACATATTTCTTTGTGTTCTAACTCATGGCGATTTTTCCAGATAAGCCATATGAGGCAAACAACCCACATAACATCATGATAACGTTGTCACCATTTGACGTCGATATGAGTACTACGATCATGATGCCAAAAGCGTTACTAGAAACCAATTTATTTCCTTTCATGGAGATAAGTACTCTCGTCGAATTGTTACAAGTTCCCGAGAAGCCAAAGATGATTGGAATTTATGATATTGATAGTAAAATTACAACATTTGTTATCATAAAAAAAGATGGAAAGAATTTTAAATTTCATGGATGGAATGATATTCTCCTACGCAAACATTATAAAGCAGGCGATACTATTGCATTTTGGTGGGATCTTCGCCATACTAGACTTAATTTCAAACAGGTTGCTTAGTTGATGGAGCGGATCGGATCTTCACAACTTCATTTCTCGAATATGTATACCGGGTTTGTTTGATCGAATCCAGTTAATTAGTTGTCGTTTTATTATGTTGGTTTAATTCCTATTTCTAGAGAACATGTTTTTCTCTTATATATCGTTATAAATATAACTATTTGGCTTTGTAAGATAATTTATTTGAGTAATTAAAAGAGTTTTCTCCAAATGTTTTGTTTATACATTCAAATTTAAAGATGATATTTTGATTGCAAACCATAAGAAAAATACACAATTTTGAAAAAGTTGATATTGATTTATAGTTGGAAAACAGTTGAAATTTTATAAATTCACCAATTTTAATGGTGGAATTTTTTTTAAATAAATTTACTGTAATTTAACTAGTATGACATGTGATGTTCTAGTTCCTATAATTCCAATGGCATCAAGGTTATACAATCGTTGTTCTTGATCTGAGTCGATCTCCTAACTAAATCCATTGAATTATATAAATATTAATAATGGGGACATAGATGAAAATTAAGTAATTAATATTATTTGATTTTCTTTAATTTTATATTTTGTAATCAATATGTATCAAAATTTAATTTATTTTAGCACGTGGTAATCTAACGAATACAAATTTTATGTGCCTAGAATAATTTGGCTTAAAACAAGGTTAAATGCATGTCATGTAGTAACAAATCTAATGACATTTGTGAATCATACATAACTTGGACCTTTTATGGTCGGGTTGTCGGTGTAGACACCATCACCAATTCAAAGCAGTTTTGTCGCAGAAAATACCTCCATCTTATGTTATGAGGACATGTACATCATGGCTCAGATTAATATTTCGAGCTTGGAATGAAGTGTAGAGGGTCCTACGTAAGTTCTGACCTCATTTTAGATTCTTTTGTGTCACTGTTGAAGCAAAATAATCTAAAACCTGAAGAAAATTTGGAATCACTCCAAGCCCGTATCTTACTCACTATTTCATGCATCAATAGTTTTCAGAAAGAAATCACAAATGGAACAAACAAATATTTATAAGTGAAATATTTTGTGAAGTTATTAATAGTTGGGAAATTTTCATAAATTTCATAAAAATTGTTACCAAATTTAGTACAGAATATCCAAAGTTCCAAAAATAGCTCAATGACTAATATAAGCATTTGATTGACGTTTCACGCGATCATATTATAATATTAATTTCAAATTGGAAATAGTTTTATTATTTTACATAATTAGGTAAAGGTAAAATATTTATTGTGCAAATTCATTAATGCTAATTTTGGAAATTTGTGGAGTGTGAGATATAATTTTCTATAAAACTTTTTTTTAGTGCTATTATAAGGTATTTCTCTTAATTAATAGTTTGAGGGTTACTTTATTAGTATTTTAATTTTCTTATAATTGGGAGGTTCTTGGGCCGCGGGCTCGTACTATTCCTCGAGCGATTTGTATTTTACTGGCAATGTATGTCGAAATTTTAGTTTACTTTAGCAAGTGTTAACTATAAATCTATATATGTCATATTATTATGAAAATTAGACAAAATTAGTGTTACTTTGGTAATGAGAAATCAAGTTCAATTTCTGTCAAAAAAGAAAAGAAAAGAAAAAAAAAGAAAAAAAAAAAAGAAATCAAATTCAATTAATAGTGAATCCAATGATAATCATTAAAGAAATCATTTTTTTATATACTGACAAGATCTTAATTACAATTACCCACTCGACACAACTTATTGTCATTATATATAATAGACTAGGATTTAACCCGCGGTTCACCGCGGGAAATTTTTAATTTTTACGGTTTCAAATTAGTATTAGAAATATATAATTTAATTTAGCCCGTGTTGCGTGCAATTTAGTATTGTAATTATAAATTTGGATGTGTTAAAGGTCATTAGTAATTCCATTTAACTCATTCTCTATCGAATAAATACTAATTCTAACCCGTTTTTGCAGGTCGGTTTTTTTATTAATTTTGAGCCGGAAATCTTCAATCGGACCATTACTTAAATTTTGGCAAAACCCAAAACCAAATTATTCATAAAATCTAAAAATATATTTTTCTCAATACGTTTTTAGATATTGACCAAATTTTCCAATAATTTTTTTAGATATTTTTTGAAGATTTTATTTCTTATATATTATTTCTTATTTAAAAAAAAATTGTCAAGTAAATTTGTTGACATATATATATTTCGAGTGTATATATCAACAAAAATAAAATAAAAAAACACATGAAAAATTGATGGATTAAAAAATCAAATGTTAGAATATGTACAATCCAATAAAATAATGATGGAATGTGTAAACTGTTTTCAACAAAGAATTGATTAGATTTGTGATCATTTGAAATTGTCTTACAAAGAATAGAATCATAGTATCATCATGCGTTGTAGTCTGAAAGGAAGTATCCTTCTCCTAATATGTTTTTATTATGAGAATGATCTATAAGAAAAAAATAAAGATTAGTTAAAAAAATAACATTTCCATTAAAGCTTGATAGAAAATAATACGAATAAATACCTCAAAGAAATCATGTGTGCGTCTACATTATCATCTTTTACACATCACAATACATGCATAAATATTAAAAAAATATGTGAGAAACAATATGAATATAAAGTTTTATAAATTATAAACGAAAAAGATATTTAAAAAAATGAATTAAACAAATGAAACGAAATTGGGTTAGTATAATGATCTTTCGTCTAGTAGAATGACATGCTCTTATATAGTGAAGATGAAGTGACGATTTAGGGATTTTAGAAAGGAATATTCTGTTTGCAAAAAATTTATACTCTTTAGCTTGCAGAGGAATTTTTCGAATTATATGATATGGAAACTTATAGAATTCAGTTTGTAAGAAACATTATTTTAGGAATGTTAATCGTGAAGATTTAAAATTAAATCAGAGTTTATAATAATTACGTTATTATTGCTTTTTGATTTGGAAAGTCTTAATAAACAGTTAAGATTGTTATTTTAAATAATATCCAAAAAATGTGTGATTTTACCAGATTTTGGTAGATAATTATTAAGGTCAATTTTTTTCCATATGCACAATTACGAATTAATGCTAATTCTAACCCGCTCCACCAATTGATTTGTGAGTTCTTAATATTTTTGATTAAAAAATATCTAAAACTAATAACTATTTAGTTTGTTTGTTTTAGATTGATTTTTTAGATTTAGTTGTTGAAATCTTTGAAAAATCTATATTTTGTTGATAAGTATTGAACATATTGTTTAAGAGAAATATTATTTAAAATTCGTTCCCAAAATCTCCTAAAATATAAAATTGGATCCCATAATTAATAGAATTTAAATTTCACTAAAGTCAAAATTCGATTAGCAAAACCAATTAAAAAATCCATAAGCAACCCAATTAGGGAAACAAATTAATGATCCAAATATTCTTTAAATATCCCATAACATATTATTCGTTATATAACTTGTTTGCATTTACGTTCCAATAATTTCGGGAAGCTTAGTTGGTTACTCTTCAATGTGCACATGTGTAGTACCCGGGTTCGAATCTTTGTAATACGTTTTGTGTCTTTTCTCAATTCAATTAGACAGGGGCAAAATGGTAATTTCCTCTTCTTCTTCTCCACCAGACTGCTGCCCACCTGAAACCCTAATCTATGGCTGTCTTAACTTGTTTCACCGATTTCTTCCTCTAATTCAACTGAGTTTGACAACAAAATAATAGATCCGACATCTAGTATTCGATTTGAGCCACACACAAAACATAGTTACAAAAATTTCTTTGCTTGAGACGCCATAGAAAACATAGAATAAACAGAATGAACGATTCCAACTGCAAGGAGATTCTAACTGTTATTGATTTCTACTACGTTAGCAACGAAGAACTGTAATGACCTGATCTGTTTTTTTTTTACAGATTGAAAAAGCTACGACCCAATGAAACAATAGAGATGACTGGAAAACAAAAAATCAATGACCCGGTTGAAGATCCGCCCATTAACGAAACACGCAGATCCTATATTGTTTAATGAAATTTTAAGACCAAATTACCCCTGACGATTTTGATTAACAATGTACAAAATCCAAAATTGAAATTGAGGCTAAATTAGACCATTTTTCAATTTGTACTTCCCTTTTAATAATAAGGGGATATGCTTAACACATAAACAAAAATCTTAACACAAATCTTACCTAGATCTCTAAGAAATAAATTAAGAACACAATATCCATATATCTTTGTGTTCTAACTCATGGTAGATACCGAGCTGTATCCAGATAAGCCGTTTGATGTGGACAGCCCTTGGAACATCCTGATAACGTTAACACCATCAGACATAGGTTTGAGTAATATGATAACGTTTCCAAAAGAAATAGTAGAAAAAAAAATGTTACCTTTCCTGCCTGATAATCGTTTCATAGGTTATTTTGACTTTTTTGATTTTGATACTGAAGTTGTAACAACTCTTACCGTAAAAGAAGATGCCAATGGAAATTTCCAATTTCATGGATGGAGTATGGTTCTCCAACGAAAAAATTACAAGACAGGAGATATTATAGGATTTTGGTCGGATGCCTATAACTCTAGATTTAATTTCCAGCTACTCATGATTGCCTAGTTGATGGTTTCTCAAATATGTTTAGTTGCTTTTTTTAATTACTTCATTTCGCAAATGTGATTATTTGATGTTGTTTTCATCAAGTTGTTTTTGTTCTATCTTAACTATATTTTCTAGAGATCTTGTTTTTCCTTTTCAATAATAAATGGATCGTCCATGTCTTTGTCTGATAATGTATTTTAACAATTACTAATAAGTCGAGAAGAAAAAGTTTTCTCTGTTGTGAACTATGTCTTTCATTAATAGAATAAGGGATATATATACAAGGATAATAGCAGGATACAGAGATTAAGGTAAAACCCTAATGGGCCATGGGCCGGTTATGGAGTCCATCCATATGGTTTATAACACTCCCCCTTGGAAGACATAACCGTGCCCAATACTAAACCGGGATCTCTATAATGCGCTGGGGAATGTTGCCTCATTAAAACCTTACCAGGAAAACCCAGTGGGACAAAACCATGGTGAAGGAAAAAGAGTACAACACGCATTACTCCCCCTGATTTGAGCATCACTGTAGATCCTTAAGTCCGCGCATCCCGATCTGATGAATGAGCTTCCGGAACGTTGAAGTCGGCAATGATTTGGTGAATAGGTCGGCTGAATTCTCACTTGACCGGATCTGTTGAACTTTGACCTGACCGTCCTTCTGTAATTCATGAGTGAAGAAGAGCTTTGGCAAAATGTGCTTCGTCCGGTCTCTCTTAGTGTAGCCGTCCTTGAGTTGAGCAATACAGGCTGCGTTGTCTTCAAATATGATGGTCTTTGATGTAGTAGTAGATGCGCCTTAAGGAAGGCTGCCTACGTACCCTTGGAAGGGATCAAGCCACACGTAGTTCCTATTCATTGACCATGCCATAATCTGATCTTATGAATAACCTGCATCAGCAAATCAAACTAAACCAATGCAAACTGGACCTTCTTTGGTTAGATCAGTATAGAATAAACCCAAGTAAACAACGCAAGAAGAATAAACTTTAAAATTTAACCAAACCTTCCTTTAAACCTTTCCAGTGCCTTTGGGTTGATCATGAACTAAATTTAGATAGGAGACTCACGGCAAAACAAATGTTTGGTCTAGTGTGTCTAGCCAAATTCATTAGAACTCCTATGGCACTGAGGTATGGCATTTCTGGACTAAATGGATCACTATCCAATCTGAGGCTTCTCACCACCATTGGGCCTGGTCAATGGGCGGGCCTGGTCCTTATTAAATTTCCTTGAGTACTCTTTCAGTGTATGCCATTTGATGCACAAGGATTCCATTATTCACGTACTCAGGTTGTAATCCCAAACAGAACTTAATTATTGCCTAGGTCTTTCATTTGAGATTCTTTCTTTAGATATACTCAACTGTTTGGGCGATTACCCAGAGGTTTAAATCATTCATATACACTGCTATGATTACAAATCCTTTGTTTGCAAACTTCTTGATAAAAATACATGGACTGATCGGATCGTTTTTATAGCCTTCTCTGATGAGATATTCGCTTAACCGGTTATACCACATACGTCCGCTTTGTTTTAGTCCATATAAGGATTTGTCCAGCCTTATGCAGTGCTGTTCTCGAAAATCTTTCTTATCTTTGAGCTCAATACCCTCTGGTAATCTCATATATTATCCAGTGGACTTATATAAATATGCAGGCATTACATCCATTAGCCGCAAATCTTTCTCTTTTATATAGCCAGACTTTGCAAAACTTTAAATGTCTTAGCATCCACCACAGGGGAGTATATCTCCTCTATTTCTGGTCTTTGTGTGAATCCTTGTGCGACAAGCCGTGTCTGATATATCACGCTTTCACTATGTTTATTTCACACTATCACAAAGACTCATTTGTCCCACTGGCTTTACATTGAATGGTGTCCTTTGTATTGGACCAAACACATTCTTCTTCTTAATGATTCTTAGCTCCACGTTTTATGGTCTTGTACCATTTTAATCAATCAGGTCTTTGAGTGCACTCTAGTATAGACGTGGGCTCCTGATCCTCATTCATTTCAGTTGCTACCTTGTGCGCAAATATATTATCATTGATGTCGACATCTTTTCGGTTCCATTGTATTCTAGACATGATATAGTTTATAGAGATCTCTTTACACCTTCAGAACCTTGAGGTTTGGCGTCCCAAACCTCATTGATTGGTACCTTAGGGTTATGTCTATTAGCCGGCCATGTCTATGGTTTCTTGAACCTTCTCGGTTTCCCTTGCACCTTTCTTTGATTTCCGAGGGTTCTTGTCTTTGGAACCTTTTGGGTCTACCACGTTTCTTACGTGTTGTAGCCTCTGTAGCAACTTGATTGTGTTCCTTGTGAACATCAATACGTACTGGTGCATTACAAGCTGGTATGTACGATTTTGTTACTCTCTTTGGGTCATTATAGGAATCTTGGCAACTGTTTTAGCTAGCTTTTGCAGATATATAGTCTTTTGGATCTCTGATGAAGTCCGAGGATCTTGCCATATGAAGGATGTTTGATTCCATGTAAGTTCTTTGACCAGCTTGTTAGTCTCTCCACCCAGTGTTGGGAAAACGGATTCATTGAGATGACAATCCTTGTATCTGGCCTTTGGCTCGAGATACTTAATGATGGTGGGAGAATCATTTTTAACGTATATTCCTATCCCCTTTTGAGGTCCCATTATTTGCTCTCTGTGGTGGTGCTATGGGTAAATAGGTGACACACCCAAATGTCTTTAGATGGGACATATCTGGCTCCTGACCTGTGAGTAGTTGGGATGGTGAATATCTATGCTCACTAGAATGGCCTGATGCGTATAAGCTCTTGTTGCATGTAATATTGCGTGTCCCCAAGCAGCTACTGTGAGTTCAAGTATGGACATGTGCCACGGGGTATACTACTCTCCCCCTCATGGACATACTGTAGCCATAAAAACGCTTGGGACATAATTTACCAGCATTATCTAGACATATAGTCTTAAGTATGTGGGCTCACAGACTTATGGTCTGGGCCAGAAATCTAGCAAACACCAAGTTTCTAGTTGCTTTGACTGGTGATGGCCTTAGTATGAGTTTCCCTTGTGTACATGCTACACACGTGAGGTCTTTAAGGGGTGTGCCCTTTTGATTTTAATATCTGCTTTACGCATCATGTTAGAACCAGGCTGGCCAAGCCGGTCATGCCATTAGTGAATTTCTCAGTAAACCCTTTTGTTTACTGTATTAGCCTTTATCATATTGACCTTGGCATAGTAAAGGTCTATGACGCGGGTATAGTCTCTAAGACCTTCTCATGGTCTTGGGTGCTCTTAGTAATATATGGGAATCCTTTGTTCCCTTCACCCTTAGTTTCAATGTGGAAACCATTCAAACACATTTCTTTGAAACTCAACAAGCCCCTTTGAGCTGGGTGAATATGAAGCATCTGAGGATGCGTGCCCTTGGGAATATGGGCCTGCCATGGGCCTGCCCTTAGCCTTCACTAAATTTAGCTATACCCGCAATTTGGCTAATGAACCATGTCTTTGGATATTTCGTTTATTGAATTTTCATAGTCATCTATCTCATGGTCGAAATCTTCTTCACCATCGTGATGAACTAAATGAGCTTCTAGATTCTTTTCAAACTCTCTTGATAGAGATCAACGAGATGCTTAGGTGTCCTGCACGTCTTAGTCCAATGGTTTCCCCATTCTTCATCAGTGGCAAACAAGTTTATTTGAGTGTTGTGGTTTGGGTATACCGCGGCCTCTACCTCGATTACGACCAAAGTCGGGTCGGCGGCCTTAACCATATGAATGGTTTCCTTAATCATATAAATTATAGTTGCCACTTCTACCACGTTCATTCCATTTATCATGACTGTGCCCATGATACTTATCTCTTTGGACGTGGTTAGACTCTTTAGTCTCTTTAGGCTCTTTAGGCTCTTCAGCCCAATGGGCTTCTGGTAATGGGGTATGACCAGGAGGTCTCATTTCACTATTCATAACTCATTGTTTTGCTCAGCAAGTAGCAAAACAAGAGTTTAGACTTGCATATGTGGTAAAAACCCTTTTCACGATATTATTGCTGAGGCAATATATTGTTTGTGTGAAAGGTCGAGAATGCTTTCTCTAGCAAGTCATTCTCAGTAACTTCCTCACCACGAAATCTCAGTATTGACACTATTTTAAATAGTGCTGAGTTATACTCATTTATGGACTTGAATTCCTGGAATCTGAGATTCTTCCGATCGAATCGGGCTTTTGGGTAATAGCACCGTTTTTTTTTTTTGGTGGTTATATTGATTGATTTTTTTTTATTTTTTTTTTTTCAACTCTGTCCTGAGGTCCAGAGGATTCTTAATAGTGAGATACTGATTTTTAGACTCTCATTGAGGTGATGGCGTATGTTAGTAATCGCCTTATATCTTTCTCTTCTGGTGACATTGTTTCCTTCCACAATAGATTCACCAAGCCCTTTTTCCTTTAGGACAATCTCAGTGTCCAAAGCCCATTTTAAATAATTATCACCAGAGACATTGAGTGCCGTGTATTCATAATAGTTGATTTCTGATATCTATAATATATAGAGTTAAATGAGAACTCATGTAATCGGTTAGACCAAGTCATGCGGTATTTAAGACCGAGCCATACTTGTCTTCAGCAAGTGTTTTCTAAACAATCATGTTATATATGGTGAAATCAACCCTAGAAGATTGATCTAGTATGCAATAAAAAAAAACAACCAAACAATCGGATCATACTAGATTAGGATATTAGGATTTTGCGGTTAAGTTTTAGGGTTTTAGCATCCGCGATTTATAGTACATTAGTACTAGGGTTTTGCTAGGGTTTCGGTTTTATGTATGGAACTTTCTATTTATGGAAACTTTCCTTATATGGAACTTTCCATTTATGGAAACTTTCTATTTCTGGAAACTTTCCATTTTGAGAAACTTGCTATTTTAGGGAACCTTTTATTTTGGGAAACTTGCTATTTTACGAAACTTTCTATTTCTGGAAACTTTCCATATATGGAACTTTCTATTTATGGGAAAGTTGATCTTAAACCGTGACTTAGGGTTTATTAAACCGGTTTAACCTAGGATTTATATTAAAACATTCAATAATTCATGCCATTAAACATCTTTCCATTCACTAACTTCTCAATTAATTCTCCAATCATAAATCAAATCACATGTGCCAATTTTCATGCAAATTTTATCTTATCAAACTTTAATTGGATCATGTATATAAAGCATAATAAATAAATAGCACTTATCTTGATGAAGGCGTCAATAGAAATCAGAGACAGAGACACCATGAGGAAGTCCTTGTATAGCTAGATATGACAAATGATTCATCAACTGAGAGGTCGGTTACATGAGTCACAGGAATTCACCAATTATTAAACCGACTAAAACCAGCCCAACTGCATACCAACGATTTATCAAACAAACGAGTTTGCGTTATCTCGGTAATTAACAAAATAATAATAAAATATTTCGATCAGTGATAAAGGTTGAATCACCGTTTATGTAATGAATAAAATATTATAATAAAATCTAATCAAAATTTGACCAAACAAATTAAACAAACGAGAGCATGAATACGTCGACTTAACTTTGTATTTATGAAACAATAAACAAAGCAATTATGGTTGATCTATTATAAAGATCCGTCAATTAAGTACTATATAAAATATGCCATGAACAATCGTTGTATTAATGAGATCTAAATCATATGTTGGGTAAATAGTACTTAGCTCGTTGACAGTGGTTTGGAGTTCGGAGATTCAACGGAGGTGTTGACTATTAGAATTTTGCTGGAACCATCTCATAAATCATGATCAATCATTCTTATCTCGATCGATAGCCCGATGCCATCGGCTAGAACGAAGTTAGGGATTTTTGAAAAATCTCTTTTAAACTCAGACGGCTAGGGTCTTTGGTTTTGTGAGAGAGATTTATGGTTTCGGGATTTTTAGCTTTTAGGGTGAGAGGCTATCGTGCTGATAACGTGTTGTGAACTATGTCTTTCATTAATAGAATAAGGGATATATACAAGGATAATAGCAGGATACAGAGATTAAGGTAAAACCCTAATGGGCCATGGGCCGGTTATGGAGTCCATCCATATGGTTTATAACATTCTCCAATTTGTTTGTGTTTTGGCATTCAAATATAAACATGACCAGTTTACACGATTTTAATTTGGGACTCCCACGAATTCCATCACTTCCTGATGATTTGTTAGTAAGCTGCTTAGCCCGTGTCTCGAGATTGCACTATCCAACTCTTAGTTTCCAAAAACTTCCGATCACTTATTGCTTCACCGGAGCTTTACAAGACTCGCTCACTCTTTGCTCGTACAGAGAGTTTTTCTGCCTACGTTTCCGTCATGAAATCAACGTTGGTCGTTCACCCTGTCCCTAAAACCTAATCGAACCGTAGAGAATAACAATTCAAGTTGCAATATTTTGGTCCCAATCCCAACTTCACATTCTCATTGTGCGCACTCATTGAGTCTCGTAGCGGTTGGTTACGTTCTAATATCTACAACATTGGCGGATCCAAGTTCCAGGGGCCTTTGTCTAGAGTCTCAATCCTAGACTGCCAGTCTCACACGTGGCAGGAGGCTCCAAGCATGCAGGTGGAGCGGACAAACATAGCCGCCAATGTTATTGATGGAAAGATATATGTAGCAGGCGGCTGCATAGACCTTGAATCATCAGATTGGATGGAAGTTTACGATCCAAAAACTCAAACTTGGGAGCTTTTGTTGGCCCCTCTAGAAAGGAGATACGGAAAGTATGTATACAAGAGCGCAATGTTGGAAGGAAGAATCTACTTGTTTGGCGGTGATGTGGGTGTGGTTTACAAGCCACAAGAAGATAAATGGGAAACTATATATGATCGCATGAGGATTTACGATGGTTAGGGATTTCTTATTGCGTTATAGGTAACGTGCTATATTGTTATAGTTGGTTTGATGGAAACAGATGGTATGACTCTAAGTTAAGAAACTGGATGAATTTGAAGGGTTTGGAAGGTCTGCCTAACTTTGACGGATATGAATGTATTAGATTGGCAGATTATGGTGGAAAGATGGCGATTTTGTGGGGCAAGTATTTTGCTCTTAGTGGCAGCAAAAGCAAGAATAAAATGATTTGGTGTGCAGTGATCGAACTTGAAAGGTGAAACCGTGGAGAGATATGGGGGAAGGTGGAGTGGTTTGCTGATTTGTGTGTGCGCTTTCTGCTAATGTTTGATGAATTGACTTGAACGTAGCTATGCATACATCGGGCTGAGAATGTAGAAGGTCAGCTTGTTTTGGTACTGTTTTTGTTGATTAGAAGAGTTCTCCTCACAATTCATAGGAACTAGGAAGAACCGAAGATGAAGTAATGTTGTTTTTTTGTTTATTTAATATCACAAGAGAAGAAATTAACGATTATTGTCCTACATTCATAGGAAGTAGAAACAAAACTCTATTTTATCACTTAATTTGCAAAAGCTTTGCTTGCTTTTTAAAATCTTCCCTATAAACAAATGAATATTGTTCTATTGAGGATATATGGACCGGTTAACTTCGGTTAATACGGGTTTAGTGAGTTCGGTTTATTACTCTAATTAATCATGTGTATATAAGCTTAAGTGTGTTTACATTTTTAGTTAAGTTGGTTGTAACAATACTTTGAGCTGATGAATAAAGTTTGTTACTCTTCTTCAATCTCTCTTTCTCCGATCATGAACTTCCGGTACACCGGAGTTTATTATGGTAGCAGAGCATAATCTCGATCTTCCGCATTCACTATATTCATCGGAGAAGAGTCTTCGTTGTTTCGTTTTCTTTTGAAATTCTCTTTTCTGTTGATATCGCGATTTGCGATTTTGTTTTCCGATTCACCGGAGTTTTCCGTTCTGCTTCTTTGTTTTCTTTCGATTGACCTCTCGTGTTGACGAATCTTTGTTTCTTTATCCAAATTCGTCTCACTTTCTTTGTAATTTCTTGTTCTTATACTGAGAATGGGATCTTATGTTCCTCCATCTACGATTCCGGTGATTCGTCCTCCGTTAAATACTGGAGAACAGACTCGTTATCCGGCTGATCATTATGAGAATCCATATTATCTTCATAATAACGATCACGCAGGTCTTGTTCTTGTTTCCGATCGTCTTACGAATGCTTCTGATTTTCACTCTTGGAGACGATCGATTCTGATGGCTTTGAATGTTCGCAACAAACTGGGATTTATCAATGGTACGATTCCAAAACCACCTGATGATCATAGAGATTTTGGTGCTTGGTCTAGGTGTAATGATATAGTTAGTACCTGGTTGATGAATGCTGTTGATAAGAAGATAGGCCAAAGTTTACTCTTTATTGCTACTGCACAAGGAATCTGGAATAATCTCTTAACCAGATTCAAGCAGGATGATGCTCCGAGAATCTTTGATATAGAACAGAAACTTAGCAAGATTGAGCAGGGATCTATGGATGTTTCTGCATATTACACTGCCTTGCTTACTCTGTGGGAAGAACACAGAAACTATGTAGAGATTCCAGTTTGTACATGTGGTCGATGTGAATGTGATGCAGCTGCTAAATGGGAACGTTTGCAACAGAGAAGTCGTGTAACTAAGTTTCTTATGGGTTTGAATGAGGGATTTGATCAAACCAGACGCCATATATTGATGCTTAAGCCTATTCCTACAATTGAGGAAGCTTTCAACATTGTTACACAAGATGAAAGGCAGAAGACTGTGAAACCACCTACTAAGATTGATAATGTTGCCTTCCAGAATGTTGCTCCCATGATGAATGATGCTAATAATGCTTACATTGCAGCTTATAACACTGTCAGACCAAATCAAAAGCCTGTGTGTACTCACTGTGGAAAAGTGGGACATACTATACAAAAATGTTACAAGTTACATGGCTATCCACCAGGAATGAAGATAGGAGCTCCGGGTTATTCTTTTAAAACTAATCCTCAGTTACAGGTTCAACCTCGGATGCCAATGATACAGAGTCAGCCTAGGATGCAATTTCTTTCTCAGATGCAGATGATGCCATATGCAAATTCAATGCAAAAGGCTAATGCTGTTGCTCATGTTTATACAGAGACTGGTGCTTATCCACCAGAAGGTTACTCTTATGGCTCTATGATGCATCCGTATGGTACTTATGGTACAGTGAATACTCAGATGCCTGCCTATCAGACTCCTCATATTACACATGGTGGTAGCAATTTAAATCTACAAGATTTTACTCCTCAACAAATTGAGCAAATGATTTCACAATTTCAAGCTCAAGTTCAAGTTCAAGAGCCTGCAGCTTCTTCTAGTGACCCTAGTTCATTACCTACTGTTTCTGAGCATGGTCTGATGGCTCATACTTCAACATCTGGTATTACACTTCCTTTTCCTTCAACAAGTCTTAAATATGAGAATAATAATCTCATATTTCAAAATCATATTCTTTCTTCTTTACAAAAATTCTTACCACATGATGCTTGGATCATAGATAGTGGAGCTTCTAGCCATGTGTGTTCTGATCTAGCAATGTTTAGAGAATTAAAGCCTGTTTCTGGTGTTACTGTTACCTTACCAAATGGTACTAGGGTTTCCATCACTCATACAGGAACTGTGCATATTACTCAAACATTGATTTTGCATAATGTTCTACATGTTCCAGATTTCAAGTTTAATTTGATAAGTGTTAGTTCTTTGGTTAAAACTTTGTCTTGTTCTGCTCATTTCTATGTTTCATGTTGCTTTATCCAGGAACTTTCTCAGGGCTTGATGATTGGGAGGGGTAGGCTTTATCACAATTTATACATTCTTGAGACTGAGAATACATCCCTCTCTCCATCAACACCTGAAGCTTGTTCTTTTACTGGATCTATTGTTGATGATGGGAATCTTTGGCATCAGCGTTTAGGCCATCCCTCATCTATTGTTTTACAGAAACTTGTGAGTCATATTCCTTCTTTAAAGTCTTTTCATTCCAATGTATCACATTGTTCAATTTGTCCATTAGCTAAACAGAGAAGATTAGCTTATATTTCTCATAATAATCTAGCTGCCCAACCATTTGATCTTGTTCATTTGGATATATGGGGTCCCTTTAGCATTGAGTCAGTAGAAGGTTTTCGATATTTCCTTACTTTAGTAGATGATTGTACAAGAACCACTTGGGTCTACATGTTGAGAAATAAAAAGGATGTTTCTTCTATATTTCCAGCTTTTATAAAACTTGTTTCAACACAGTTTAATGCAAAAATAAAATCAATTCGTTCTGATAATGCTCCTGAACTTGCTTTTACTGATTTGATTAAAGAACATGGAATCATACATTACTTTTCTTGTGCTTATACTCCTCAACAGAACTCTGTTGTTGAGAGAAAGCATCAACACTTGCTTAATGTAGCTAGAGCATTATTGTTTCAGTCCAATGTTCCTATGCAATACTGGAGTGACTGTGTTTTAACTTCAGTTTTCTTAATAAATAGGTTACCTTCTCCATTGCTAAACAATAAATCACCTTATGAACTGTTGCTTAAAAAGAATCCAGACTATTCATTGTTAAAGAACTTTGGTAGTCTCTGTTATGTGTCTACTAATGCTCATGAAAGAAATAAATTTACTCCTCGTGCAAGACCATGTGTTTTCTTAGGTTATCCTTCTGGATATAAAGGGTATAAGGTCTTAGATTTAGAGTCTCATTCTATTTCTGTGTCTCGCAATGTTGTTTTTCAAGAACATATTTTCCCTTTTAAAACTACTGAATTGTTATCAAAAGCTGTAGACATGTTTCCAAACACTATTTTACCATTACCTGCACCTTTGCATTTTGTTGAAACAATGCCTATGATTGATGAGGATTCGCTTGTTTCTTCTAATGCATCAGCATCATCATCATCATCATCATCTGCATTAACCCCTAGTACCATACTTCCTACTAGTAACTCAGAGACACAGGAAACAGGCCTTAATACTGTACCTATTACTAGATCTAAACGGATTACTAAGGCTCCTAGCTATCTTTCTGAGTACCATTGTTCTTTAGTTCCTTTTCTCTCATCATTGCCACCTACAGATAATACTCTTTCATTATCTACAAATACTCATCCATCTTGTTCTCTTAGTTCTTCTTCTGATTCTATTTTTCAGTCAAATACCTCTCTTCCAAATAAAACTATACCATCACCTAAAAAGACTACACCATACCCTATTTCTTCAGTCATTTCTTATGACAAATATACTCCTCTCTTTCAATCCTATATCTTTGCTTACAATACAGAAACAGAGCCTAAAACTTTTGCTCAGGCTATGAAATCTGAAAAATGGACTAAGGCTGCTGATGAAGAGCTTCAAGCTCTTGAGCTTAACAAGACTTGGGTTGTGGAGTCATTACCTCAGGGGAAGAATGTTGTGGGATGCAAATGGGTGTTTACTATAAAGTACAATCCTGATGGAACAGTGGAACGTTACAAGGCCCGGTTAGTAGCTTAGGGTTTCACTCACAGGAAGGTATCGATTATCTTGACACATTCTCACCTGTGGCTAAATTGACTAGTGTGAAGTTACTACTTGGTCTAGCTGCAGCTAAGGGATGGAGTTTGACGCAAATGGATGTATCTAATGCCTTCTTACATGGGGAACTTGATGAAGAAATATTCATGAGTCTTCCTCAGGGCTATACACCACCAACGAATACAAAGTTACCTCCTAATCCGGTTTGTCGATTGCTTAAGTCCTTGTATGGCTTAAAACAAGCCTCCCGTCAATGGTATAAGAGGTTATCATCAGTTCTTTTGGGTGCTAATTTCATTCAGTCTCCAGCGGATAACACTTTGTTTGTTAAAGTGGATTCTGGATCATTGATTGTTGCCTTGGTGTATGTGGATGACATCATGATTGCTAGTAATGATGACATTGCAGTAGAGAAGCTGAAGACATTGTTGAAATCAGAATTCAAAATTAAAGATCTTGGTCCTGCTAGGTTCTTTCTTGGTTTGGAAATTTCAAGGACATCTAATGGCATCTCTGTTTGTCAACGCAAATATGCTCAGAATCTTCTTGAGGATGCTGGTTTACTTGGATGCAAGCCTAGTTCGATACCAATGGATCCTACACTGCATTTGGTCAAAGATATGGGTACACCTTTGCAAAATCCAACTTCTTATCGAGAACTCATTGGAAGGTTACTTTATCTGACTATTACCAGACCAGACATTACTTATGCAGTTCATCAGCTTAGTCAATTCATCTCAGCTCCATCTGACATACACTTACAGGCGGCTCATAAAGTTCTCAGGTACATTAAGGCTAATCCAGGACAAGGGTTAATGTACTCTGCCAATTCTGAGCTATGTTTAAATGGTTTCTCTGATGCTGATTGGGCTGCTTGTAAAGACTCGAGGAGATCTATTACAGGGTTTTGTATATATCTTGGTACTTCATTGATCTCTTGGAAATCAAAGAAACAAGGTGTTGCTAGTAGAAGCAGTACTGAATCAGAGTATAGAAGCATGGCACAGGCTACTTGTGAAATAATTTGGTTGCAGCAGCTTCTCAAGGACTTACATATCAAGGTAACTTGTCCTGCCAAGCTATTTTGTGATAACAAATCAGCTCTTCACATCTCTATGAACCCGGTGTTTCATGAACGCACCAAGCACATAGAGATTGATTGTCATACGGTCAGAGATCAGATCAAAGCAGGGAATCTCATTGCTCTACACGTTCCAACAGAAAACCAGCATGCAGATATACTCACTAAAGCTCTTCATCCAGGTCCTTTCCATCATTTGCTTCAACAGATGTCTTTATCAAGTCTCTTTCTTCCAAACCAGACAGTTCGAAGCTAGAGACTTGAGGGGGGCGTATTGAGGATATATGGACCGGTTAACTTCGGTTAATACGGGTTTAGTGAGTTCGGTTTATTACTCTAATTAATCATGTGTATATAAGCTTAAGTGTGTTTACATTTTTAGTTAAGTTGGTTGTAACAATACTTTGAGCTGATGAATAAAGTTTGTTACTCTTCTTCAATCTCTCTTTCTCCGATCATGAACTTCCGGTACACCGGAGTTTATTATGTTCTGAAAAAAAAAATGAATATTACATGAAAAGACGATCTCGAATATCCCAGCTACTTAAGTTCCTCAAATGACTTATAGAGATTTAACAGAAACTGATCATTTCATAAGTGGTACAACGCTCTCGTAAACTGACATATTACAGAATGTGATAGAAGAACCACTCAATCCCTTAATTTTCTATTTGTGAAAATCCAATGAATTAGAAAATATCCAAATTCAAAAAGGTTAGAACTAAGAAGTTAGGACATGCAAGATATTTTAGATTAAAATTAAGTAACCAAAATTTTTCAACTTTATTTGATTTTCTTATGGTAATCAATCAACATATATCAAAATTCATTTTATTTTTATACATTTTATAATCTAATAATTACAAAACTGTTGTCTAAAATAAAGTAACATATCTAATGGCATTCATAAAAGATATGATGGTATCTTACAGAAATTATATTAGAGAGCTCACAATTACAAGCACCAAAAATTATTAGAGAAGAATTTTTTTTTGGTTAAAGGAAGATATTTTGGAAAGAAATCAAGTAATTATTATATGTCAAAATACAAAATCAACACATTTTTGGAGTAGTCTCAAGCTTACTTAGATTGTTTGGTTTTGCTAAATCAACATATGTCAAACATTCAGTTTGGGTTTAACATGTGTCCCCATCAAATGAGTTATAAATATATATTTGTCATAATATTATGAAATATTTTTAGAAATCACTCTATTGTCTTTGTTAAGAGGACAAACATGTACAATTAATAAGGAATCTCATGATTTTCGTGAAGAATATAATAGTAGTTTATAGTCAGATGCTCTTTAAATATAATCAATGCACACAACACACCTTACATAAAAACTTATATAAACCAATATTCATATCTTATCAAAAATATTGTTTGAAAACTCAATGGGCAAGACACTTGAAATGCCGTTCAATCCAAACAATCCATGCAACATTCTGCTAACTTTGGAAGAATTAGACACATGTTCGGATGAGATTACGTTTCCAAAAGAGTTAATAGAAAGCCGATTACTTTCTTTGTGGAGGAAGAATCCTTTCGTGTTACATCCCAACTATGTAGAGATGATGGATCTTTATGAGTATGATTCTGAAATTACCACAACTCTTACCATGAAAAAAGATGGAGAAGGAAATTTTAAATTATATGGGTGGAGTAACATTCTTGGACGAAATAATTTCAAGACGGGCGATGTTATCGGATTTTGGTGGGATAAAAGATATGCTAGACTTAATTTGCAACTACTCTTGATTGCTTAGTTGATGGAGTGGATCTTCACAACTTCATTTTCTGGAATATATATAAATACAGTATTTGTTTGATCGAGTCCAGTTAGCTGTCCTTTTATTATATATGCATGTTGGTTTAATTTCTGTTTCTGAAGATCATGTTTTTCTTTTATAGTTTATAAATATATCTATTTGGCATTGTAAGATAATTTATTTTGAGTGATTAATAAAAGAGTCGAGAGAAAAGTTTTCTCCAAATGTTTTGCTTATACACTCAAATTTAAAGATATATTTTTATTGCAAATCATAAGACAAATACATTCTTTTAATAATCTAAAGTTTATAGTGAT
Source organism: Arabidopsis arenosa (assembly GCA_905216605.1). Lineage (NCBI taxonomy): Eukaryota > Viridiplantae > Streptophyta > Magnoliopsida > Brassicales > Brassicaceae > Arabidopsis > Arabidopsis arenosa. Next base: position 16,869,812 of record LR999456.1, read on the forward strand.
TATTATATATTTGGAAAACAATTGAATTTTATAAATTCACTAATTGTAATGGGAGATATCTCTGACATAATTTACGGCTCTGCCTAAGTTTCCCTATTATGCTTGCGTTAGATTGGTGGATTATGGGCGGAAAATGGTGATTTTGTTTGACAAGGATTTGCTTCCTATTCGCTGCAAGAATAAAATGATTTGGTGTGCGGTTATTGAACTTGAAAGGCACAACAATGAAGAAATGTGGGGAAAGCTGGAGTGGCTTGATGAGGTGCTTACAGTCCCTAACTCCTATGAATATGTGTGTGCTCTTTCTCCTACAGTTTGATGAATCGAACGTAGTGAATCTTGAGTGTTGTGAAAGCTTAATGAAAGCATGAAGAAAGATAAACTTCAAAATACAATTCTCATTCTTTACTTAGGGTTTACACAGTGTTTGCTTATTTATACTAGGAGACATAAGAGAGACATAGGGTAAATCAAGGACACGTTGCTCATTCTCTATCACTCAAAATAGTAAATCGATTCTCCAAAGGCATTGGATCATGTGCAGAGATCTTGGCACGTGGAGTTGTTGAGGACCGTTGAGGAGAAGGAAGCTTCATGGTGAGCTTCCTCTTGTTGCAGTCTTTTGTCTTTATCAAAGCCTCTGTATGAGCAGGAGTCTTTGATTTTGTTGACTTTAGCTGAGGATTGTTGACTTGTTGAAGGTGGAAGAATTTTAGTTAAGCATGCATTGGGTTGAGAATGTAGAAGATCAGCTTGTTTTATTTGGTACTGTTTTTCTTGATTAGAAGAGTTCTCCTCACATTCATAGGAAGAGTACAGCAGATGCATTCTTGAGAGAGTTTGGTCGAACGAAACTTTTTGTTCTATTTCCTTGATTTACAAAGACTTCACTTGCTTAGTTGCTTGCAATCTTATAAACCAATGAATATTGTTTTTTGTTTATATACTGTCACAGGAAAAGAAGCTTTGATCTAACAAAGTTTTACTCACTTATATTGGATATGGGCATGGCTTTCTTATTGCGTGATAATGGTACACTCTAAGATAAGATATTGGTTTGAAAGGGCTGTGTAAGTTTGTCTATATAGGTTGTGTTAGATTTGCGGTTTTGTACAAATACGTACCTTCTAGTGACAGCATTGGTATGTGATGATTGTTCTTAAAATATGCAACACGCAGGAGTTTTGGAGAAAGGTAAATTACTCTGTTTTTGTTGAATAGGAAGGGTTCAATTAGTAGAGAATCTATTGAAGTAATGATATTCATGAAGAAAGTCCTAAACTCGTAAATACAATGACCACGCAACACAACTTATTGTGTTATGCATACAAATATCTCCTTAACATAAATCTTCATTTCTCAAATTCCATTAATTTTTATTTAAGAGTTTCCAGAATCTTTTTCATTAATTAATCATCAAAGTAAACTGATTAATACTCAAAGTAAACTGATAAAATTATTAAATAATATAGGCATTGTTTAAAGACACAAAGACTGCTCATGAGCTTAAGAACAGAGATTGCCTCGAGAGTGCCTTCATTGTATTTTTTTTAATATAAGAGAAGGCTCTCTAAAAATGGCATTTTCTCTTCCCATTTTCTTCTTCTCTCCCTTCTCTAATAAATAATAAGATTAAACAAATTAAAAGGATAAAAAATTTAAACAAAGAAGAAACGAAAATGTGAAAAGCTATGAGAGGTTAAGGAAAATTCAAGATCTAAGGTTGTATTTAAATTTTGAACCCTTGTTCTTGTTACATATAAGCCCTCTAACATACAAAGATTCCCAAATAAAAAAGACAATTCTTGTTCACAGATTCTGGAAAATTCTAATTTGATTTAAAGGGATTCGAAACCCTAGCCGTCGTGGGGAAGAAATGAGAAGACGAAGTGATATTTATAAAGTGAGTCAAGAGGGGTAAAAATGTCTTTCTGTATGGTTTGACTATAATCCTCTGTTTCAGAAAGAGAGTTCTTTGGACTTGGGTTAAGGCTAATAAATTTTCTCTAAATTTAATTCAACCGAACTAAATTTAGTGACTAAAAAATGATAGTGAATTATTCATCTTCTCAATTTGTGACTGTAAATTTTCTTTCATGATTGCCATTAAGTTCATTATCAATTTCAATTTACAATCATGATTTGAAATAATCTTAAATTCATTATCATTTAAGATTATTATATCTTACTATTGCAGAAATGAATTCTGAAAACCTATGTGTAGTGTAATTAACCATTTTGTTTGAATAATTTAAAGTCAGCTATAATATTCTTAAATGATAATAATGACTGTAAAAATATTCAAAAATGATAAATGACTGTAAAATTTATTATATCTAACTATTGCAGAATCAATGAATCTAATGACAATCATGCTGGTAAATTAAAAATGATAAGGAAAATAGTGATGATGACATTCATAAATTCTAATTACAATCACCCGTGAATAAAAATTAAAATCTTATGATTATAAAGAAATAGTCTTTAACACATAAACAAGTTCTTTTATACAAGCCTTACATGAACCTTTAAAAGTACATTTAAAACCCCTTTTTTATACAGATTCTTGTGTCTCTTGAAGCGTTGATTACCCACAAGATGGCAAAATTGGATCACAACAAAACATGGAGCATCCCAATAAGTTGACAGGTTCAGATGATACAATAACGTTTCCAGCAGATTTATTAGAAGTCCAATTGTTTCCTTTGTGGGGTGTGGCTCGTACCAAACAAGTGTGTAATGATGATAAATTGGGAGAGCTAGTGAATGTTCATGATTATTATCTTTATATTCCGACATATCTTCCATTGAAGAAAGACAAAGATGGGAATTTCACGTTATCTGGTTGGAGTACGATTCTTGACAGAAGACAATTCAAAAAAGGCGATACAATTGGATTTTGGTGGGACAAACACTACACTAGACTTAATTTCAAACCTTTGGTTATGAGTCTTGTTCCATAGTTGGATACATCTTAATCTTCGCTTATCGCTATTTCATTTCGAGTCTTGTTCCATGATGGATACATCTTCATCTATGCATTGTGTCTTGTGTTCTTTATTTTTACTTTTTAAGGTGAGATTATAAAACGAAAGGCTGAAAACGTTAGGCACAATTAATACATTAACGAAATTAATTCATAATGGAAATGAACTAGCTAGTACAGAAATCTGAAAAACAAAATCTTGCTTAACATACTTATTCGTTTATTGGCTTTAACGATTTATCATCACTCCGTGCATTAGAGATCTCCACTCGTTAGCCACCTTCGAAACGAGTTATGTGCACCAAAAAAAGCAATAGTATGTATCTGATGTTCCAACCATTTTCAGCACGATAGGGTAAATTCAACGAGAGTCAATGCAACGTAACTTACACTTCCTACATAATGCTCGAGACACACTATTATTAAGCACAACCTCATATGATCCGTTCGAATCCTTTACTATGCTTCTTGGCATGAGCCCTGAAAACTCTCCAAGTACACACTCTTTATGCAAACTAGCCCGGTGATCTTTACACGTGTAGAACCATGTCTCTGGATTGGTTTCTTTTTCACAAATGTCACACCAGTATTTACCCCTTGCTTTTTCGCCATAGCATAGTGATAGAGGATGATCGTCAACCCTATGCTTTACCACTTGTGGTAAAGTGGCACATCCAAAGCATATAAAAAATATACAACCATTTTCAATGCATCCGAGCATTCTATATTCCACCCTGTTACAACCATTGCAGAATTTGTCTTTCCTCCGTTGAATTGTAATATAAGGGATGATAGGGATGACTTGGATGGATAAATGGCTCAGAAATTGAAGTGCAAATTAAAACATCAAAGTCCCTACCATCATTCTGGTACCTGAAACCATTGGAGATTCTATAACAAGCATCACAAAAAAAGGAGTCAGCTTCGTTTGTGACTAATGTAAGACGTTCATTGTGTAGCACGTGCCATTTCTTTCTAAGAAATCCAGCGCAGTTTTGGTGGAGAATGAAGTCACAATCCATACATCCGTAGAAGGATTGGAGACAGATGGGATGGTTGCATGCGCTACATCGCTTGTTTTCTTCACATAGAACACCATTAACGTGGAGTCTTAGGTAATGCTCTGTGTGGCTAAAATGTTGTATTGTGTTTTCATCTATTACCACATATGGTTCTACATCTTCTGTTTCTTCAGGTACTCCTTCGAGTTCTTTCCCGTTCCACACATCTTCTCTAGTAGCACATTTCGAATGAATGATATAGCTAGGATACCGCTGACAAGAATTCACAACACCAATAAGAGAAGTTCGAGAAACACGGTGATCATGCCGATTAATGTTTATGAGGCGTGGAAGGGCTAGACAGTCTTTGTGTATCATGAAATCACATTGACAACATTTGTAAGGGCTTCGATCTCCCTTCAGCCCACAAGCATTACATGTAAAAGAATCGAGCCTTGGGATAAGGGTAAGCTGGTGATCATGAGTTTTCAAATCCAGAAGAGATTGTTGTGGTGGATTTAAAACACAACGCATATCCAAGGTGAAGTTACAAGAAGAACAATGATAAAAGAATTCATCAACCTTCAATCCGCAAAGACGACATTTTCCATCAGAATATTCGGGTGATCTACCCATGAGGAGCTTAAGAGGGTGCAAGGATGGGAAGAGTGGTTTACCTCTAACGGGTATTTTAACTTTGATGGGTGCCATACACAATCCACATGGAAAGCTAAATCACATTCATGACATTTGTATGGAAACCCATAACCATCAATACCACATTTAGCATCACAATCGAACTTGATCAGCTCCTTGAGAAGGGTGAGCTTGTGGTGATGTTTCTGAGAAATGTCAATAACCTCTGGTGGAGGGTACTTGGCACAATATAGATCCATCGTGAAGTCACAAATCTCACAACAAAAGAGATTCTGAACAAAGTACTTGCAATCTCTGTTCCTTCCACATAACTTGCAATCAAAAACTGGATAGCTTTCAAGCTGAAGAGTATGACTAGAGTGAGATGGATGCTCGATATATTCGGAGAACTCACCACATTTCTTGTGAACGAAAAAATCGCAGGTTTTACAATAGTAACCATCACTGATAACTTCCAAGCGTCCACAACAATCACCTCTCCTTAGATCAGTCCATGGCATCATAAGATGCGCGTGGATGGGTAGTGACACTCCCTTAGAATCCATGGTCATATACTACGAGATAAGAAGAAGTAGAAGAAGTAGAAGAAGAAGAAGTTGGATCTGAAATCTCAAAGCTATGCTCCTTTCACGTTTCTTTATCTCTCAAAAGTCTTCTCTCGTTAATCTCAACGATGCTCTTATAAAATTCATAGTTGTATTTAAATATATCAGACTTTTGAATTGGTAGTCCCATAGTTTGGATAAATCAACATTATAATGATATACCATTCATCACTATAATTCGTAAAAATAAATAACCTCTTTAGAAAAAAATACAACTTTGTATGTAATTTCACAAACAAAGAATACATGACACATTTCAGAAACAGATACAAGTCCAGATGATAAATGATTCAATAAACAGAATAAACTCACAAGTAATTGGCCAGCCATGGAAGATCCTTATTGTCTTTCAATGCAAAAGCAACATCATCACTTGGAAAATTCAGCTGCAGCTTCTGCAATCTGTGCTTCTCTCCAGGTTCACAAAGAATGATTCTACATTCACCAAGATCGCAACCGATTTTGAGAAGAATGTCCCAACCTGGAAAAGCTTCTCCATTGGTTAAGCAAATAGATGATACTGTCGTTGCCACTCGGTCAAATGTTGTTTCTGCCATTCCTGTTTTGTAAAGCTCGTGAACCATAGCCGTCAAGAAAATCTTACTTAGTTTCGATACGGTTTTCATAACTTGAATATGAGGAGCCTGAAACATTTCTTGGATGGCTGCTTCTACATCTGCCATAATCACCAGCTGATTCTTTGCGGTTTTGTTACTCTTTAGACGGTGATCCGCTACTTCTGCAGCTCGCCTGCATATCTCAAGCGCACGTCTTGCATCTCCTGAAATCGCAGCTACTTTTCTCGAAGCAAATTCAATAGCTGTCTTCTCAAAAGCATCGATTCCTTTCAACCTTGTAGAAATGATTTCTTGTAGCTGAGTGTGGTTATAAGGACCGAAACACAGTCTCTGTATACCCATTCGGCTTGAAATCCGAGGAAGCAACTTCTCTGGAAGATCCATAGTGTTTGCTATTCCCAACACAACCAATTTGGAGTTAGGCTTTGTAGGCCAATCCAGAATGTTGTATAAAACCGACTGATTTCTAGTTACTAGAAGATCAAGTTCGTCGATGAGAAGTATGCAAGGCTTTTCATCTTCCTTACCAATCCTTTTTCCTTCTGCAAACCTCTCATTTAGAGACTGTAGAGCTTTCTTCCAACTGACTCGATGACCACTCAATGCTTCATAGATAACACTGTAAATGTTCTCAGGTGAAGCCAATTTGAGACCATTGATCTCCACAAAGCAATATGGACTTACGTTTCCCTCTTCAACCTCAGCCTTCAGATTCTTCATAACCGATAATACACTAATAGTCTTCCCAGTCCCGGGAACACCATGAATATACATACATCTTCCTAAACACTGATCATCCGAGATTGAACCTTTTATAAATGCAGTGATCTCTTCCATTTCTTTGCTTCTACAAGGAAGAGACTTAGGACGTGTAGCCAACAACAAAGTAGCTTTCGCCTTTTCTAACTCACTCTGCTTATGACATCTCACATGTTCAGGAATCAGCTTCATCCCCACCTTCTCAAGACCAAAGAAACGCCCTTTACGAGAATTCGCACCTCCTCTTGCACTTGTTAAACCTCCTCGCTTACTCTTCGAAACCCCACGGACACTTTCTTCATCATCAAACTCCATCTCTTCATCACTATCAACCTCCTCCTCTTTCCTACCATTCCACTCTTGATCACTATCCGAATCTCCATCAGCCAATTCGGCCAAACGCTTAAAACTACGCCAATGCACATCATACTCATACTCACACAAAAACACATCATCACCATCATTACTCGCCTTCGAAAACTCCTTAGGACACTTCACAAAACAATGCCTAAGAATACATTCCATCTCTACATCAGCAAAATCATTCGTCAAATAAAGCTCTCGCTTCAAATTATGCGGTTGACGCCCCGAAACCGTCTCTTCAGGTATCATATACCAACGAGCTCTAATCCAATACACACCACCATCATCATCAACTTCTTTCCACAACTTCTCGATTCGAGCCGCCCATAAATCACCGGAAAGAAGCTTCTCCCTCATCGTTCTCGCTAATTTCTTCCCTTCCGGTGGCTTAGGAACCACAAGTGTTGCCTGACCTGACTTTTTAACCTCACAAAATTGACAGATCCAATCACCTTCAGGAACTTCCTTCAATGGCGGTTTCAAGCATTTCAAATGAAATCCACCTAAACAATCATCACACTCAATCATTATGTTAGTATCTGATTTGAAACAAATCTGACAATCTTCAATTTCTGGATCTTCTTCTTCATCTGAATTCGCGTCTTCTCTTCTCTTGACATACACATCATCACCGATTTCGAATTCGGTTTCATCGAATTCGACTTTATTGTAATAAACTCTCTTCTTCTTCGTCTTCTTAATCGTCTTCTTAATCGTCTCAGATCGAATTGGTGAAACAGGAGAGAAGGAAACTTCCGAATCGATCTTCTTCTTCTTCTTCGGAGTTTCTGATTTCTTCGACTTCTCTGGAACAACATCAGTGATTTGTTTTCTGGGCGCTCGTTCTCGTTTTCGAATTAGATTCATTTCTTCGATTGATTCTCTTCCTGGAACATCGATTGGGTCATTTCCCAGATCGATTTTTCGAGAAATATGACGAGCGGATCTACGAAGAGGAGTTAGAGTTTCTGGGGTTTGAGGAGTGAGTGAGGTTGAAGATGGTGATAGATACGATTTGCGATAGATGTTAGTCGGTGTTTTGGTTGGGGATTTGAAGGTTTTTGCTCTTGGAGTCGAAGCCATGGATGGTCTAAGCTAGGGTTTTTCTGGGTGAAGAATGAAGAGAGATTGAAGAAGAAGAAGAAGATGATGATGAAGTAGAAGAAGAAGAGGGAGGTAGAGAGAGAAAGTTGGCGGGAAAAGGTGGCGGACACTTCTTCTTCGCATAGTCAATCGCATCAGAGTTTGCGAGAAAAGGGTTTGACTTTGGGCTGAATATTGGGCTTAATAACCCAACTCATAACTTTAGGATTGGTTCTACAATATGTTTAATTGGGCTTTTATATAACTGGGCCAATTTTGGTTTATAATCAAAAACATAGTTTTCCTTAAAGTTATGTTTTTCTGTTTGATATTTCATAATTTCTTTAAAAAGTTTTATTCAAAATACCAAACACAACTACATGATATGATATCTTCTATTTTTGTAACTATTTATGTAGAAGCTGTGCTCTTGTTGTTATTCTAATTTCTAATAAATCATAGAGAAAAACCTAAAACTTGTGTTGCACTCTAGCAACTTACGGTAATTTTAAAACCCTAAAATTTTAGGGAGACGATTTACTCGAAAACACCAAGAACAGAAGATAGAGGTTATATGGATGATCTCAGCTTGTCGGACTTGAAAAAATCGAGAAACTTGTAAGTTCCTCTTTGATCTTATCCGTCTTTACTTTCTCAATCTTATGTATCTACTTGAGAATTTGTAATAATTCAGTTTTTATCAAATTAATTTCAGTTTTCATCTCATAATTATGTTTCTTGAAAAGAAACTAGGAATCAGCAGAGGAGAAGATAGGATAAGCTTATTACCTGAATCTTTGTTATGTCATATACTTAGCTTTCTTACAACTGAGGAAGCTGTTTGGACAAGTGCTTTGTCCTCTAGATGGAGAACTCTCTGGCAATGGGTTCCGACGTTAGAATTAGACAGTGTCTATTTCCCAAATAACAAAGAATGTGTGGATTTCATCAACAAGTTTCTGAATTTCCAGAGCGAATTCTACTTGCGTGAATTCAAGTTAATCACTGGAGGTCATGTTTCTCGTTACGAGCCGTGTTTAAGTAGAGTGATCAAGCACAAGATCAAACATTTGCAAGTTGATAATAAGCTTGGATTTCGGAACATTAAGATACCTTTAAACCAATCTGTGTGTGAGAATTTGGTATGCTTAAAGCTCCATTTTGCAAGGCTGGCTGATTTTGAGTCTCTTTCCTTACCTTGTCTCAAGATTATGTACTTAGAAGGTGTTAAATTCCCTAGGTATGTAGTTGTGATTAATACTCCGAGGCTTGAGTATATGAGTCTCATAGATTACAAATTCAGAAGATTATTGAAGATTATCAGTATGAGTGACTCTGTCAAGGTTGATATTGATGTCGACTTTGATGAGCCAAGGCGTCATAACTTATCGGAAAGAAATATCATCTATAATCTTCTCAACAATTTTTCCGCCGTTGGAGATATGACCGTCTCATGCAAAACTCTTAAGGTATATATAAATCTGATGGTAAGCTCTAAACTATTTCACCACCATTGTTTTAACCAATCAAATGTTCTATGACTTCTTCTCTTTGGTGGCAGTTAATCTATAGTATCCAGCATATGAACCCACTACCCAAATTTCGTGACTTGACCCGTATGCGTGCTACTATGTACTTAAATGCCTCTCTGGAAGTATTGCCAATGGTTCTTGAGAGCTGCCCGAATATGAAACACTTGACCTTGGTAATGACTTGCTTAAACTTTGCAATTTCTTACCTAAGAAAGTTTTTTTTCAACTGCTCATTAAATCTTGTTTGGTTTTTGTTGATTTATGTTTGTAGGAATTAGTTAATGATGATCATCCAGAGGCAGTAGTAACTGAGCTTTCGACTGTGCTATCATTTTGTTTGGTATCGTCCCTTGAATCTGTCGAAATGGAAAGCCCGATCACGGAGAAAGCAACAGAGAAGAAACTAGTTAGATACTTTCTAGATAACGCGACATCACTCAAGAAGCTTGTTCTACGTTTGAATCTACCTCATGGAGAGAAACAAGAGCCTGGTCTCTATAAAAAACTCTTTGACTCTCCGAGACGCTCTAGTGTGTGTCAATTTGAAGTTACTACAGTGGTTCATACTGCAAAAGTATGACTAAACTTGCTTGTCAGCTTCAAGCATACATTGTTCGAGATAGACATAGTTGGCAACTATGCTTTGGTGCAAAATGGTTGTACATTTATATAGAAAACAAGTTAAGTGAAATTAACTAATTAAGCATTCCTCTTAATTTTGTAATTTTGGTTAAAAAAAGGTTTTGTGGAAGTTTATAACCATACCATAACACTTTTTTTTTCCACAACCATACCACAACACTTTTTGACACATCTACATCTGTTGGATCTATCATGGAACCATTTAACTGGAGCTATATCATGAACCAGTTACAGTGACTTTGTTTTGGACATGGAATGGCTCTTGGAATTAAGCATTTCTCTAAATTTTATAATTTTGGTTTGAAGAAAATGCAGAAAAGTTATATATTCATAGTACTCACACCAGTATTTCATTATCTAACTATAACAAACAATTTATAAGCCGGCGGTTTTTTGGGTATTCAAACAAAATCAAGCCTTGACATGATGATTTTTTGGAATAAATCTGCAAGAAAGATGAGTTTTTAATAAGAACCACAAGGCTTCATCTTCATCATTCTTTTGCAATAATAGGAGCTGCTTCAGATGCATAATCGTGCCTGCAAACCACACACATCAATGTAAAAACAGAGACAAACACCAATGGTGAAGTTTAAAACCATGATGTAACTCATAACCAAACTATGTTCATTAGAAAAAACAAAAGGAGTGTTCTTTTTGCCATTGCAAATCAAAGCAGAGCACTTCAACACATATCTCATGCAACTGTAAATAGGAATGTTCTTTAGATCTTACTTTATTTTACGAGTAAGTTGGTATATGCCTGTCACGGCCATTCCAAGACTTACGCTAAAGAGATTCCAGTTTTTCTGTAAACAAAAAGTTGAAACAAAATCATAATCAACCAGTAATCCACTACAAGAGCAAAGCAATAGAAGTATACAAACTATATCATTAGTACTCAGCCAACATACCGGAGTGATTACAGTACTGTAACGCGACCAAACAAGTCCAGTGCCTGTGATCACTGATACAATAGATATTGCAAACAAAAACTGTAAGAAGATTGAGACATGGCGACACAATGAAAGTGATATGAGGCATCATATAAACATAGAAGTTCACACATCGATACATAGCCGAACTATATCTAAGAGTATACCAATTTGTTGAGGGTATGAAAGGGTCTCTGGAGGTTTTTGAAAGTCTGCAATGTTGGCAATGCTTATACCCCACTTGAACGTCGGCGCCCAAAAATGAACTGACAATACAAAATGATTTTACAGTTCAGGTTTTTGTAGAAAGTTTGATCAAGCTACCAAATGCACTTGTTTGATTAAACTTGGAATCCAATCCACTAAAGAAAAACAGAGCATTTTAACCAAACCAATCTAAACCGAACCCAAATTGAATCAGAATCTATGTCTAAACGATAACCATTCGGTTAAGCTTTTCTTCAATCAAAATTCCTACATAGTCAAAGTTCGTAGCAACATATCAATACATCCTCAGATTTAAACGTGATGCGGAGAGACTTCATTTCAGATACTTGTTCTAAGACAAAACCAACCAAACTAAGTAGGATCTGTTACGGAGTCACCCAAGAATTGGAAATTTAGGTTTGAATCAAAGCAAATCGAGCAACAAAAGATGAAAATTCAATGATCAAGTCTCACAGTGCGAAAAGTCAAAAGTGAAGAAACATTCATGTATTCATGGATGTTAAAAACTCACTTGTCTTAGGTCCAGCTGGATGATTCCAGAGAGCTTGAAGCTTCGAAGTTGCCATCGATTTTTTCTCTGTAATCTCGTAAAAATTTCTCTCAAGAAATATTCTCTAATGTAACATTGCTAGTCAAACAAAAAAAAAGTTATTCGTTCTTCTTACTTGTTCCTTGTGGTTGGCTGCTATTGATTGCGACCTTGTCTAACGGTGTTTAATAGTATATTGCCATCTATAATATATAACGAATCAAAGTGATTACTTGAATGTCACTTAAGTTAAAAAAGAAATTAAAGAAAAGCAAATTGATTGTCACATTTAAGGTAAAGATCAATTAGAAAAAGTGATCTCTTTTCCTAAACGAAAATATAGTAAACCAAAAATCAAAATGATTTTAAAAAATAATAATCCTAGTGATAGAAAAATATCTTACAAAGTAATATGTATTGCATTAAATTATGCAATTGAACATAATAAAACCAAAATTCACTAGACTAATACTTCGTTATTTAATTTCATTTTTGTATATCCAAACCGAACCAACACCAACCTGAGCGACAAAAACTCAAACCGAACCAAAACAAAATCCGAAAATTATAAACCGAATAAATGCACAAGCCTAGAAAATATTATTATATAAAAAAACATTTGTGTTCTAAGAAAAAATCCAAGTGATTATATATATATATATATATATATATATATATAATAGTTGTATATGACGATTGTCATTTGTAAACTTTATATAGATGCAAGGTTTATCGATGACAAAATTTGCATTTTGCAGAGGAAGCGTCCAAAGAACTAAATGAACAAACAAAAAGATTTTAAAGGGACTGACCCTACTAATTAGTAATTACCATTCAGATTTCCTATTTTGAAAATAGTGAATTTTTATAATTCTTTTGTGGGGGAAGATATCATTTGGAATTTATGTGAGTCGTTGGATCTGTCGACCCATGATCAATAATGGAGGGGCATATGAATCATGATGAGTGAATATGAAATGTGAGGGAATTGAGGATTTGAAATTGAATTTGCATGCTCTTCTTTAATTCTTCTTTGGTTATTGTATCATACCCACAATTTTTCTCTAATGTGGGTAACCCCACATACCTTTTCATTAAATAAAACATTGTTATATATTTGGTGTTTGTAACATCTTCTTTGTTTGTTTGGTAAAATTGTTTGTAACATCATGCAACAGCACAAACGTTTAAATGAAAACACATGCAAAAATAACTCTTTTATGATATTAAAAATTCAATTCGAAATTGACATGTTGTTCAAGTTTGTAAAATAACAACTCAATACTTTTTAAAAATGCTAATTATATAAACACAATAGTAAACTTTACAAAAGGTAAAAGAGGAGGACTTTATATGTTTTTTTTTTGTTGAAATTACTTTTTATGTTACTTGATATGTTTCACTTTTGTTAGACTAATTAAAGCAATATGTATATTATGTTAATTCAAAAATTTACATAGTCAATTTGAAAATTAAAAATGGATTTAAAGAGAAAAAAAGATGGTAGTATTGATAGTTTTCCCCATTTTCTAAAAATTTCTGTCTAGCTCCGATTACTCCCCGCTTAATCGATAGGTCTATCCTATCCGCCTCGGTTAATGACTAATCTTTTAAATAAATCGGTCATCCGATTACACTCCTCCTAATCCGATTACTTCCTGCCTAATCTGAATACTCTTCGTTTAATCTTACATATCCCGATTACTTTAGATTACAAGTATAAAATAACTTTTCTTTTTGTTATTCAAATATTTAAATTGGGAGTTTATAATGTTTTATAATAACTTATGTTCAAATTTTAATAAAAATTATGAAAATTTGTCTGAAAAATACATTTTCATGTGTTTACGGCCGTTTGGAAAACAATATTAGATTAATCTGTTTTTTTAAATATTAAAATAATTCTAAAACTAGTCCCAACTAAAAACTAATTTTAATCCGATTTTCCGATTAATCGTTAGATCCATACCGAACGCCCGCTATTTTTTGAACGATGGTTTTCCCCAATATTTTATGGTACATTTGGAAAAAATCTTTAAAAATATGGGGACAGAAAAGTAAAAAGACAATCCACTAACAAAATGTGGGGCTTATGTGGCACATGAACCAATCAAAAACCTTTTTGGAAACCTCTCCGTCGACGTTTTGTTTTATTAAAAAAAAAACAAATACGTCATCAAATTCAATATTCAAGGGTAAAACCGTCATTTAAACAACATCGTCTCCTTTCTTTCTCTTCCATCTTCACTGCCACTCAAACACTTAACCACTGCTACACATTCTCTCTCTACCAATTCACCCAAAAAGAAGAGAGAGAAACTAAAAATTCTCTACATTTCTCTAACTCTCTAACAATGGCGGGTCGATTACAATCTCACCAATTACCAAGTGGACTCTACGTTTCAGGTAAACTCGAACAACCTAAAGAACGACCACCGACAATGGCGGCTCGTGCTATGCCTTACACCGGAGGCGATATCAAGAAATCCGGCGAGCTCGGAAGGATGTTCGACATCTCCGTCAATGATCCCACCTCGTTTCAAAGACCTCCGTCGATTTTCTCCGGCGAATCAGCTAGACAGCCACCGCCACGTGTCCCCTCTGCTTCGTCTTCGAATCCGAATAGTGGATCCGTTCGATCCGGATCTCAATCGGGTCTAATTAGAAAATCTTCAGGTCCTCTTTCTCAGCTTCAACCCACCGGTTTAATCACCTCCGGTCCGCTTAATTCGTCCGGTCCAATTGGGTCCGGGTCAAGAAGGTCGGGTCAGATTGATCAACATCATCAAACGAGTAATACAAGATCGAGCAAACCCAAGTATGGATCCGGTGTGACGGTTTTGAACTCGGATCCGATTCGGGTCGGGTTTAGAGTACCAAAAGCTGTGATTTGGGCAGTGATTGTAGTTGCAGGGATGGGTTTATTAATTGGTGCGTTTTATCTGTGGCGGTGAAGAAGCCATTAGTTGTGGTGGTGATTGTGGCGGCGATATTTCCGGCGGTCGTGGTTTTTGTGTGGAATTGTATTTGGAGAAGAAGAGGGTTAATGAGTTTCATCAAGAATCATCCAGATGCTGTGATTAGAGGCGCCATTGATGGACAATTCATCAAGGTCACAGGGGCAAGTTTCCAGTTTTAGTTAAAGACTTCATTTTTGTGTTACTCTGTTGCGTCTTAGACTCTTAGGTTAAGCTAATTGGTAATTTGATGAGTTAAGTAAGTTAATCAGTTGATTAGTTAGAATGTCATATTCATTGCCTCTTTTTTGTGTGATCATTGGCTTAGTTAGTGAGACTAATCAGTATTCCTGATATGGTAAACTTGTTATGATCTAGTCTAGTCTTTTGAGTGATCAATGAGGTATTGTTACGTTTATGTTTGCAGGTTGTAACATGTGGAAGTATCCCGCTTGAGTCGTCATACCAAAGGATACCGAGATGTGTTTATGTATCGACGGAATTGTATGAGTACAAAGGTTTTTGTGGGAAATCCGCTAACTTGAAACATAGATGTTTTTCGTGGGGATGCAGACATGCTGAGGTGTAGATTCTTTTTACTCTTTCTCCTCTTATTCAAGTGTTTTATCTGAATATTTGGTGATCATTGTTTTATTTGGTTATGTTGCAGAGATATGTATCGGATTTTTACATTTCGGACTTTCAATCCGGATTGCGAGCACTTGTTAAAGCAGGATATGGATCAAAAGTTTCTCCAATTGTCAAACCAACAACAGTAGCTAATGTAACCTCGCAAACTAAGGATTTATCTCCAAGCTTTCTACAATGGTTAGCGGATCGCAACCTTTCCAATGATAACTCTGCTATGCGTCTCAAAGAAGGGTATGATATTATTTACACCATGCATTTGCTTTCTGCTAAACGTCTTCATCCTTATACTTTGATCAAGTTAAGTACAAAGTGTCCCTCAAAACAAAATCCTTTTTTTACTACTAGAGTCACTCTTCAAATCTTGCAAGTGTGATTTCACGTTTCACCTAATCTAAACTTGAAACTTTAACCAAAATTTTTAAAACCCCTGTTGAATTTCAACAGAACGGCTAAATGAAACTAACCAACCATTGACTTTGCCTCTGACTTATGGATTTTGTTTCCTATGAGTATAAAGTCAGTGAGAACCATTTACTTTATGTGAAGGGTTAAAAAGTAAAGTCATTTAGTTTCCTATTTTAGTTCAAAGGAAGGATCTTTTGGTGCTTTTTAACCCTTAACATAAAGTATGAATGGCTTTAGTTCAAAGGAAGAATCTTTCTGTGCTTTGAACTCTTCTCAGAACAAGAAAGATTCTCAAAGTAAATAGCTTTATTACAAAAGAATGATCTTTATGCTGCTTTATTATTACCCTTCAAAGATTTTTTAAAAGTGTTGGTCTCTTTCTCAGACACATCTTACATGCACACACATATAATCATGTATTTCGAATCTTCTTGGCCATTTTGATGATACTATTTCTGAATTTGTTGATCAGATACATAAAAGAAGGGAGCACCGTAAGCGTGATGGGAATGGTGAGGCGACACGACAACGTTCTGATGATCATTCCTCCTGCGGAATCAGTCGCCACTGGCTGCAAATGGTGGCGTTGCCTCCTCCCAACTTATGTGGATGGCCTTATCATTACTTGTGACGAGAATCAGAATGCTGATGTCATTCCTGTCTGAAAAACACATATATAACATTACGTATGCATGTATGTATTGCTTCACTATTAATCTATAGAGCAAATTATATATAATGTATAGTCAAGAGCTAGGCCCTAAGACTGAAGAAAGAGTGGGATGAGAAAAGGAAACCATATCGGTTTTTTGCCTCTTACAATGGGGTTATGTTTTGTGTACATTAAAAAGGTTCAAGTGTAAATTTGTATTAAATTCTTTTGCTCCATTTTACTTTTTTTTGGAATCAGGTTTTATTGGAACTAAAGAAGTACAATTTTTGTATTTTTAAATTAAAACTTTGTGTGGTATTTCAAATTATAAAATAAATGTGTTGATGTGACTAATTTCGTATAATCATGTTGATGATTAGGACGACTCAAAGCAGGCAACTGGTGTCCTCTCCACCGTAAATGCTTCGTTCTTAAGTTTCTGACCTTTCTTCTTCCTTAAGTGAACTAATTTCTCGTAAACCAAAAAAAGTACTAATGAAAATTTTCAAAAAGAAAAGAAATGAATGAGCAAATTTATATTAACTTAAATTCTAGTTTAATGCATGCAAGGTGCTATCTTCGCTTAATATCTCTCTCTATTTTCTTGGAAACTGTTAAAATTATATATTCCTTCCCAACAGTGTTTTTAACCTTTCGCCTTCTTCCTCCTTTAAGTAGACCAAACTGATGATAAGCCAGCTTTTTCCTGTTGTCTTCGTTTGGGTTTGTTGATTCCTATTGCATCAGTTCTTTTGAAGAAACTGCTTAGAGCCTTGTAAGCCAAGTTATGTCTCTATGTAGCTATGACCTACTGCTATGAAGTAGGAAGTAGGAACCTAACTCAGCGTTTTCTTTGTTTATTATGTTGCAGAAAGATACTGTGACATGGAGAGGAACGAGAAGAAAAGTCTGATTAATCAAATCTTCTCTTGGTCCATCAATTATATTCTCAACAAAGATATCTACAAGGAAGAGATAAGGTCGATACCAGACAGGTTTTGGTCCGTTGATGAATACCTTAACTGCTTTGTTCCTCTGCTACTAGAGGAACACGTACCGAGTTGTTCTCAAGCTTGAACTCTTTGTGGAAAGCTCCTGTCTTTTACATACATTCCGTGGAGGCTACGGCAATTAAATTACCGAGTAGAAGCTCAAACAAGGTTAATATATCAGGACTGATGAGTGTTGCACAAGGAAATAGAACAAGTTACGAGCCGAAACATGGAGATCTCATTGCTCTCACAAAAGCAGCAAGGCCAACACGCGTGGATGACTTAAACCCACTGATTCTTGGATATGTGTTCTCTGTTGAAGATGAGCTACATTTCTCTGTTCATTCCTCCAAAACTATATCCATTGATGAGCAATTTTCGTTTCGTTCGGGGTGTTTTTCTTATGAATTTGACCACAAACACTCGTATCTGGAAGGCTTTGCACAACGGAGATGCCAACTTGAGTCTCATCAAGAGTGTCCTTCAAGCAAATACCGCGGTAAGTAATACAAAATGATGTTGCTTTAGTGTCTAATGTGGAGTAATCGTGGTTTTTTCCTTGTTAATCAGGATACAGAGCAGTCTGTTTCTTCTAGGAATTGGGGGAATGATGTATCGGGAATTATGCGGTCTGCAAACTTGAACACTTCTCAGGAATCTGCAATTTTGAGTTGCTTGGAGACAAGAAATTTACGTGACAAGGCTAGTGTGAAACTGATTTGGGGACCACCTGGTACCGGCAAGACAAAGACAGTTGCTACTCTTCTGTTTGCTCTTCTCAACCTAAGTTGCAAAACAGTTGTGTGTGCTCCTACAAACACGGCTGTAGTAGAAGTTGCATCGAGGCTCTTGGCGTTATTTAAGAAATCTTCTTCATCAGAACATTCTACTTACGGTCTTGGGAATATTCTTTTGGTCGGAAACCGAGCTAGAATGGGAATAGATGACAGGGGGAATGATGATCTCCTCAACGTGTTTCTTGAACATCGCATTAGTAAGTTGCGTAAACTGTTTTCGCCATTGACTGGATGGGAACGGAGTTTGGAGTCAGTCATAGATATTCTTGAAAATGTGGAGTCTAGTTATAAGAAATATCTCTTGTTAAATGAAAGAAGGGAGATTAAGGTAGAAAGTAAAAACATTCTTACAACATTTGGTGAGTTTGTAATGAAAATGTTTCTTGGCTCAAATGAAAGATCGGAGAAGGAAGAAGCTAAAAAGAAAGAAAAGATTCTTACATTTGGGAGTTTGTAATGAAAAAGTTTGATGGGCTAAGCGAAAAAATGGAGAAGGTCCAGAAGGATATGGTGGTTTTGTACACGCATCTGCCCAAGTCTTTTCTATCATCTAACGATGTGAAGAATATGATCGCAGCCCGTCAAGCTCTTCGCCGAGCCAGATCTTTCTTGCAGGAGAAACAAGGAAGCTTCACATTAGATTGCTTTAACAAACTCATCCGTGTTGATTGCCTTCAGACTCTACGTTTGCTATCAAAGCGTTTTGAGATTCCAGCCTCGTTGATAAACGAGGATATAAGGACATTCTGCCTACAAAATGCACACATAATCTTCTGCACTGCCTCGGGTGCTGCAGAAATGACCGCGGAACGAACAGGATCCATAGACTTGCTTGTAGTTGACGAGGCGGCTCAACTTAAAGAATGTGAATCAGTTGCTGCATTGAAACTTCAGGGTTTGCACCATGCTGTTCTAATAGGAGATGAGCTTCAGCTACCAGCAATGGTGCAAAGCGAGGTAAACTCTTTTGTCTTGTTGATCTGTTTTTGTTTGGCATTTTAAACGTAGGAATTGCGTTTGAAACATAGTTCTTGTGTGCGTAGGTATGTGAGAGGGCCAAATTTGGGAGAAGCTTGTTTGAGAGATTGGTTTTGATTGGCCACAAGAAACATTTGCTTAATGTTCAATATCGTATGCATCCCTCTATAAGCCTTTTTCCCAACATGGAGTTTTATGATGGTAACATCTCTGATGCTGAGATTGTTAAAGAAAGCACCTATCAAAAGCGGTTTCTTCGAGGAAACATGTTTGGCTCTTTCTCGTTCATCAACGTGGGACTCGGGAAAGAAGAGTTTGGTGATGGACATAGTCCTAAGAACATGGTTGAGGTTGCCGTGGTTTCTGAGATCTTAACCAATCTTTTCAAAGGTAAATATTTGTTGATCTTGTAAATTTTTAATCTGATTTTCAAAGGTAATTATGGTACTTTTTAACTTGCCTAATTTTTAAAACAGTGTCAAGTGAGGCAAAGACGAAGATGAGTGTTGGTGTTATTTCACCTTATAAAGCTCAAGTTAGAGCAATCCAAGAGAGGATCGGAGATAAGTACACCTCCGTATCAGATCAGCTTTTCACTTTGAATGTTCGGTCGGTGGATGGGTTTCAAGGAGGAGAAGAAGACATTATTATCATATCCACCGTTAGAAACAACGGTAACGGAAACATAGGGTTTCTCTCTAACCGTCAAAGAGCCAACGTTGCACTGACTCGTGCAAGGCACTGTTTATGGGTGATTGGTAACGAAAGAACTTTGGAGCTGAGTGGTTCGATTTGGACAAACTTGTAAGGGACTCGAAGAGACGTGGATGTTTCTATGATGTTGTTGATGATAAAAATTTAAGAGATGCCATGAACAATGCTCTTCCCAAGGTCGACATGTCTGATGTGTGGTCGAGTTTTCGATCTCTTTCAATCAGGAAAGAAAGAAGAAATGCTTGGTAGCTCTTTTACCAAGGTAATCTATGAATGGTTTTTAATTTGTTCTCTTTTTGTGGCTTCGATATCTATGGATAGTATTGAATTATTAGTGTATTTTATGAATCTCTTTCTTGCTAAACAAATAATTAATGTATCTACTATGTGGCAAGATCAATGTTCACATACTAGATGAATTACAACTCTCGTTGCGTCACTTTGTCAAAAGCAGTGTAGTCAGTGGCTTAGGTTCTATGACTACGGTTCGATCAGACTAGACTACTTAAAACCTAGCCTCCAAACACTGAGTCAAAAGAATTCCTATCACGATTGCTTCCAGTGATGAAGGAGAGGGGTAACTCGGAAGCGAATCTTACGCAGACCACTTATTTGGGTGAATAAAAGTAGTCAACACATTAAACCCAAATGTAAACCAAAACAAACATAAAACCTAACCTATATACATTCATACGAAACCCGAACTTTATTGCTCTAACTTCGAAAAAAAAAACCCAAACGAGTCTTTCTAATGAAGAAATTATCTTTTACAAGACCAATAAAGATATCCAATGGCCTCATGATATTATTGGAACTTCTTTCTTCTCTTAAAATCTTATTTTTGTTTGAAAACTTATAAAACGATCTCTACTTACTTGTTACCCTGATTGCATTTTTTTACGCTATTATTGATGGGAAAATTGGTTTAGAGTCTTGAGGGCATTCCTCCAGCGACGACCAAAGTTTTCTCCCGTGATGTAAGAAGAATCATCTGATGCTAAGAAAGCAGGCCGCAGCAGCCATGTCTCCCGTTGTTCCCAACCTGTTAAGCAGAGTCTTCTCTTCGATGCCGTCCCTCTGAGCATATCCACAAGTGTTCAATTATTATTATTCCATCACTTGAGACACAATCTCATAATCTCAGTCTAACAGTTTCAATTTTATAAGATTACCACTTCGGAGCTTCCGGGTGATGAAAGAAGCAAAGTGTGTGGGCACAAAACCGGGTGCAACTGCGTTCACACGTGTATCGGGAGCCATCTCTGCAGCAAGTGCCCTGAGAAACATGATGTATAATGTCATAATCATCATCATAACCATTCATCATGAGATGGAGACAATGATACACATACCTTGGTTAGTCCGAGAAGAGCAGTCTTAGTGACCCCATACATAGCCATGGCTCCTTGTGGTTGAAATCCAGCAATAGAAGTTATGAAGATAACAGAAGAACCCTTCTCTAGGTGAGGAGCCATATCCTGGTAAAATGAAACATAGAGGAGTCAAATCAAATTTGGGGCCATGGAAAGTGGAAACAAAATGCTAACACTTCAGTATGTTTTGCATCCTTTGTATATAACTAATAAAAGGAAAGCTTTACCTGAAGGAGAAGTATAGAAGATTTGACATTGATTTCCCATAGCTTGTAAGAACAGCTCTTTACTAGACACGATGGGTCTGTAGATGGATTGGCAGCGGCGTTACAGACAACTATATCATCTTTCCATATTTCTGATACCGAAACACACAAAACCATCTCTTCAGTAAATCAAAGGTGCGCACAGGACAATCAACAACAATAAAAACAACTTGTTGGTTATGTAAATTGTTCATAATAATTGAACCAGAAGCTCATAAATCTAGTACCTGTACAGTCTTTTCGACAAGATTGCGGCGATGTTGAGCATTGGAAACATGACAGACGATTCCATATGCATCAATCCCTTGGATTTGAGTTTTGCTACTGCCTCATCAACATTTGCCTGCACAAAAAGCAACCCTTTTAGTCAGGAGAAAAGTTGGCTAAACAAAGCTACGAGTTTTCAGAATACACAAAATCTGCTGCTCTAATCTACAGAATTTTCACAATTCTGTCTACAGTAAAACTGCAAAATCAAAATCCCCAATAACAAAAGCTTTATCTAATGAAAGCACAAATACTAAGATCCAGAAAATCAACAATTTCATCATCTTATTCAAATTCCAAATATGAAATAATAAGAAAGAAACTGGGGAGATCGTGAACCTGTTTGCGGGAAGAGACGACGACGGAAGCGCCTTCGAGACCGAAACGCTCAATGATTCCGAAGCCAATTCCTTGCGTCGAAGCAGTCACAATCGCGACTTTACCTTCCAATCTTCTCGGTAGCTTCTTCTCCATTTCTATCTTTTTTGTTTTTTGCTTCTTCCAATGATTGTTTTTTTCCTTCTCGCTTGCTTCTCTCTCTCTTTTGCGTTTGAAGCGTTTAAATAAATGTGACAAGCGTTTGAAGCGTTTGAAGCGTTTGTGGTAACGTTTGGACTTTGGAGACACAAATCCAGTGGATTCTATTTCTAACTATAGTGACACAAAAATATTATTTACCAAAAACAAAAAGAATGATTCAATAATCCTATGAATTTGTTGGAAATAGATTCGTTTTAGTAAAATAAAAAAGGAAAATCAAGAAATTGGAAAAGAAAGACAATCGGAAAACAAACAAAAAAGGAAATCAAGATACAAAAGAATTTGAACAAAAACAAAGTCATGAAGGAAAAAAGGCAAACAAGAAAAATGGAAATTGTTACAATATTAATATCACAAACTCTATAAATAGAGAGGTCTTGTGTTAGAGATTAATCATAACGAAGAGAACCAAAAACACTAAAGAGAGACCTAATAATGAGAATTGTTGTTTCGGAACCTCATTGTCCCAAAAGCGTCCCAAGGGTTTAGCTATGACCCTGAGCCTAACAGGAGTTTCGATCGCTTGGTCTGTGAGACCGAGTCTTTCGCAAAGAAACTCAATGCTTTAAGAACGGGAAGGAGTGATAGAGGATTCGTAGTGCGTGTATCAGAAGATGATATGGATAGTGATGAAGATGTAGATCATAGTGCTCAAGAAGAAGAAGATTATAGTCAAATCTGTACCTGTGATGATTTATACTTGAGTGATGATGAGTTTGATCATGAGCTTGATTATATGATGGATAAGATGGGTTTGGCTGAGAACGACCACCAAACCAAAAGTAAGGAAGATGTTAAGAATCAAGTATCAGTTTGTTGAAAGGAAATTATGAATGAGATTGAAACGTCTCGCTCTGCTTTAGCTCGGGTTGAGAAGTACCGCGAAAATCGTAGAGAAGTTGAACGGAGACTTGATCTTCAATATAAGCGAAAAGTTGCTGAAGCACTTGATACTCATATGAGTGCAGTCCAACGTGAACATAAAATTAAATCGTATATAGAAGAAAGAAAGATAAGGAGAGAAGAAGCTCAGGAAGAAGCCAAGAAGAGAGAAAGGGCAAATCAAGAAGAGAAAATACGTCAAGAAAAAGGTGAAAAAGGAGGTCATAGAGAGAGTTAGTGTTGTTGCTTTGGCATTGGAGAAGCAAAGATTGAAGAAACTTGAAGAGTTAGAATCAATGAACAAAGAGCTGAAATCACGTTTAAATCAGGACTTTAGGAGTTGAAAGGAGAATTGGAAGGGCGATAAGGCAAATAACTGGAGTAAAGGATACGGTGAATGCGAAAATCAACGAAATCGTCAAAGTATTTAAAGATCCTCGTTGTCCTTTATCCATCAGTATTGCAGCTTTTGCAAAGAGGATGTCTCCTCTAGGCAAAACCCTTTTGCATGCAGCTACATCATTGTTTATGTCACTTCGAAGTTTCCACAAGCTATGGATATTCTTCTTGCTGAATTCCACAAAGCTTGCATTTACACTGTCCCAAATCATGATGTAATTCACAGTCAATGTGGGGATTCCGAGGCATATGAGCGCCTAGATTCTACAATGAGGCTATACGGTGCACTTGTCCAGACTGATATTCGCGGTGGTAATGCTACTAACCTTCATGGGATAGAACATGGATGGGCTTGGTTAGCTCGGTTCTTTAAACAACATCTCAGCCATCAACATAGCTACTGCGACAGCGTTAAACGCCTTTCTCCAAACGGCAGGGTTTGGTCTTCATCAACGGTACAAATCTCAGTTTGTGAAAGTTATGAACGTTGTGCGAGAGCATTTCTTGACGAAACTGAGGGAAGAAAAGGATATACATTGATCACGGCGTACTTAGATGACCGGATGTACCTCAAGGAACCTGAAGGAAGAACTATGAAGACGAGTCTCTTGTGAACGGAGTATACCGCTGTTTTAGATCAGCAGAACAACAATCAGCATTACCAGAGGATGATTACATAAACTGCTATTGATTTGATGTATAATTCAGTTCTTTCATAACGTTTTCAAATTTTTTAATTTCAAAATGAATTGGTTAACACTTGCTGATTTGAACATTTAACACATTCAGAAGAACAAAAAACATAAGTCCAAATATTTAACATACTCTGAAACTTCAAGTAAGTTTGTTGAAGTAGCTGACATTATTATTTAATCATAAGGATTTCTGAATTTCTTCAAGAGATCTGGAATATCGTATCCCAGCATATCATCCACTGCTTGAATCATCTTCGGCTTCAATTTCTCGAATTTGTCAATGTTATAGCCTCCCAATACTTCTCTGAAATGCTCCACACTTGGGAAGTCTCCAGCCGGAAGATGAAACTCTCGCTGCACCTGTTTTTTTTTACATAGGAGGTTTTCATAATACTGGAAACATGTGTAAAAAATACGAGATAAATGTGTAATGTACATTCTGGTTTGGCTTACAGTCAAATACTTTGGTTTAAAACATGAAGAAATCAATTCTAATTCTACTACCAAAATTTATCATAGAAAGATTTTCACAGTAATTGCAAATGTTTAACCCCTATAGGGCTACACCTAATGCGATTAGTCTTAAGTTCTAGACCAAATGAGATATTTACTAACCTTTCCAAATTCTTCTTCGAGATTGTCCATGAGACGTTGCTGAGCTTTCGATTTGCCCATCATTGCTGGCATTTCCTTCTTAAGGTGACTCATTATGTATGCATTGATCTTTGCAGCTCGAGCTCGCTTCACAAACTCGTTAATCTGCAAAGTATAACAAAAAGATAGTCAAGTCCTCCTTTTCAACTTCCAGAATGTCCTGAACTGAGACTTGTAATTCACATTACTGTCTAAACTAAGACTCATTAAAATCATACCTTTCTGTCACATGCTTTCTTGGGTATGTCCATTAAGTCTGCTAGAAGATCAGTTTGCTCTTTCTCAAAAAGTTCTTTTCCAATCGGTCCAACTGCATCTTCGTTTATGGGTTTGTCGTTGAAGGACCTGCACAAGTTAAAAGCAAAGAACAAATCAATCTATTATGTTGACAAATGAAATTAATGGCTTGCTAACTTCTTTGTTGACAATTCATGTTGTACTAAAAAAAACATACCCAATATAGACACGTACGACCTCTGGTGTGTCAGGACTTTACCAAGCGACCACATCAATGCTCCATACACTCTCATTAGCTTTAGAAAAAGCGGCACAATGATGAGTAAAAATGAAGCTTATGAACGTAACAAATGAATGAGACGAAATCGAAACTTACTTGTTGAGTATCAACTTGGTCAGCTTTGTTTAAGACAACACGGATCTTGTCTTCATTACCACGTAGAGATGTTATCACGCGTTGAATTCATCACTGATGTCAAGCTTGTGGGGATCAAAGAGAAGAAGAATCATATCACATTTAGATGCAAACCATGAATGACACCAGTGAAGTCATAGCTCCTTTGCATCCTTTGCTTCTCTCCTGAAAGAACACCAGGTGTGTCTACAAGAGTAATTTGGTCCAAAACCTACACAGAAACAGGAAGACAAAGCTTGTATAACCAACAGAGGGAAAGATAAAGAATAGGCAGTGAGGTAATGCTTAATCACTCACCGGATGCGGCATTTGAGAACACTCGAACTTGAGAGGAAAGCAACCTCCAAAACTGGTTAGCCCGTTAAATGGCATGTCAGCTTGAACAGCCATGGTATTTCCAGGTATGGTCCGTTCATCTGGTCCACTCTATAAGAAAATCAAATCACAAGAATTAACTTAAATGAATACAACAAGTAACTAGCAGTCCTTTAACAAAATCAGAAACATCAACTTACCATTGCAACCACAAATCTATCTGTTGTTGGCTCTGGACCAATGTGAGCTCCTGATAACAAGATGGCGAGGGTGAACATACAGAATTGAAGATTCCTTGTATTTCCAAGAGTTAAGGAAACGGAGCAAGGTACCTGGGTAGTCACATCCGAGTAAGTGTTTTATAAATGTTGTTTTAAACCGGTGGAATACTGACCCAAAAGCATTACCATTGGCTTGGCATCAAAATCGCTTTAGTCTGCAAATCAACAAAGAGGGTATCAAATGAACAAACTAAGAATCATTTTCCATGGTAATATAGATATGAGTTCGTTAACTCTTGACCGAAAAAAGAGGAATAAACAAAACCTCACAAGTGTTCTGAACCAGTAAGGATAACATAAATTCACTTACCAGTACTGGAGATGCAAAATCGTTGAAACGATATGTGACTTCCAAAGGCTTTAGCTTTTCATGTACAATCTTTTCAAGCCAATCAACAATTGTCACAACATTCACTTGTGGCTGGACAATGCAAAGTAGCAGATTACTTGTTAGAACAGACAAAAAAAAATATCTAGAAGATGGACATTGCAGCAACAAGCAAGTATTATCCTACCTTGATAATAGATTTTGATTTGAACCAAGGAGCTTTAGCCGTGACTTGTAGCTTGGTACCTACTGCAAGTTTAGCCAGCAAATCAACAATTTTTACATAACAAAAACATCAATGAATGAATCAATTGGTAAAAAGAAAGAATGTTGTTCAACCATTTTCTTCAACATCCACATTTGTTTTGCCACTTTCTGCTTCTGTAAGACATTCTTAGATTAGGAAAGCCAAACCATGTAAAGATTCAAAAACAAAATGAGATAAGAAAGAGTCTCACAGATACCACGTTTTCTAGTCCTTCCAACACTGGAAGTTCCACACTCTTCATATCAACTACAATAAATAAATAAATAAATAAAAGATAGAGATTAGCCATTTCTGATAAAAGAATCCAACCTAATTGCTATATCTACTAACAAACGATGCTACTGTCTTTGACCATCAAGCTCTTACATCAGAACCTATTGATTCAAACATTTTAAGATGTAATTTTCCAATTACCTGAGCCTTTGAGAAGGTCTGAAGTAATTCATGTCCTCTTGTGCCAATGAGACGAGCTGAGCAACAAAATCAGTCCAATGAGTAAGAAATTCAACCAAAAAAATTCAATTAACATATGTATCCGATACAATTATACCTTCATCGCAGTGATGAACTCCGATAACCGAGAAATCCTTGCCGCTTCGATCCGCAACTGCCCAAACCTTTCAAAACCAAAATCCAACTAATACAAATCAACCCTAGGTTATACACTTCAAAATCCACTTCATATTCTTATAAGTTCCACGGATTCATGAACTCAGAGAGTACAATCTTAAACCAAATAGCCTATATATTACACGATTCGTCGATTATAAGAATAATAACCTGTTTGAGTTCCTGGCGAGAAGCTTTGACATCGCGAAGAACTTCGTAGCATCGTTACCGGAAACACGACCATCTCCATCTGAAATCTCAGAGAATCTAAACAAAATCAGAACAGAATAATCACGACGGACTAGTGAATTCAATCTGAGAAGGAGGAAAAAAGCACAGAACCTGAATCGGCGATGTTGAACCATTCCTTGTAGATCTTCTGATCTCTTTCAAACAAGTACGATCGAGATCGCCGACGACGTCTCCATTACTGAGAGATGAAGAAGAAGAGAGATAGAGAGAGAAAAATGGTTTCTGAAATTTGAAATTGAAACTGAATTGTTGAGGTAGAGAGAGAGAGAGCGTCTAGAGAGAAAAGGAGATAATTCCAAATAGAGGATTTTAACGGGATTGCGCTTGTCGAGGAAGGGGGAACTATTACGACGTCGTTTTAGGAAGCCGACACGCTGTGTAACTCATGAAGTTTAAAACAACGTGAAGTTGGATTTAATAGCTAATTAGCCTAATTAACTAGATTTTTTTCCTATTACAGTTTACAAGAAGATCAGATTTTTTGCAAAAGCAATTACGGCTGTGATTTGATATCCGAAGCTCGCAGATATATATATATATATTTTCTCTTTTTCTAAATTTGAAAAACTTGAATAAAAGCCGCCATTTTGCAAAATTTCAGCGCAGCATACCTAAATAATTTGTGTTATCCTAAAGTTGTATCACACAAGTCACAAATTATGAGAAGATCACAAAACCATAATCATACATTTCACACTAGGATTCATCAATTAGACCAAACATATTTTTCAAAAATCAGTTTTTACTTTTTACACACAATCAATAAACATGATCTGGACGCATATAATAACTAAAAAAGGAAATACACACATTGAATATTTGTATCTATAGACGATCTACAAAAAAAAATCTGTTATATCGCCATTGTTGAAATAAAACATCTTTGGTACTAATCTCGTCGTGTGTTGTGTGACACTGATTTCGTTTTCATGTTATGTTCACTGCCAAAAACCAAAAACAAGAAGAGAATGTTTTCGGTTTATGTACAAGAGGAGAGTGATGAAATGAAAAATATAGATTTATAGAAACATATAACATTACCGATTGTCTTTTTGAGTAGCCATAGAAGAAGAGCAAGCTCGATGCTAAAGATCATACGCAACCATGTTTTATCCACCAAGAATCCATAAACAGTGATCCCTGCTCTGTTGTTCTCTAGATAGGTCACTATATATATACAAGAGAGATACCGAATTAGTTGAACGGCGAAAAAGATTTATTCGAATCATCGTCTAATTCAAGATTTTATTTACCTAGAGCTTGACGTTTCTGGGAAGAAATAGCGCGGGCAAAGATTGGATGTATATCAAGATCATTGTGATCTCCTTCTCCTTCTTCATCGTCGTCAGATGATTGAATAACATTACGACGACGCGATAAAATCTGGGAGTGTTGTATGGTCGTTGGACATTTAGGAGTCTCTCCATCATCAAGAACATCAAATGTATCTAAAGATGCGCAAACGTTCCACTTTGTGGCGATGCTCGTAACAGATTGAGCTTTATGAGTCATCTGCGTTGCACTTTTCAAGCATATGAATAGCCCTGATACCAAGCTTATGGAGCATAACTGTAAAAAAACAGAGACATTAAACAAAATAATGTTAAAAGACAACCTCAGCAAAATTTAAACATGTAAGAACAATGATTGAAAAATTTGCGTCTCTCTATGAAAGTGAAGAGGATTTCTTACCGCGAGTTCGCCAACTTCGTAAATATTAAAAGGAACACTAGCTCTGATGGTGGTAAGCAATGCCATGAACTGAGTGGCAGTGACGAAAAACAATGACAAAAGAATGAATCGCCTGAAACGGTGACTAACAATCTTCAGTTCACGCCGGATTTTGAGATGCTCGGCGAGTATGGAGTTAAAATCTTTGATCTCAGAGGCGAAACAACGGGCGAATTCATCAAGACGGAGGACCTGGAGGTGGCAGATGTTTTTGTAGAGGATACAAGCGATGATGAAGAGTGATGTACGGTAGAGCCAAGAAGAGAGCTGGAGTGTGCAGGCTAAGACATGGCTCAGCATTGGGTTGATGATGTAAGGGATTTGGTTAAAGCCTGAAGCATACCACCAAATGCGATAGATAGCTTGAAGCGTTATCGATGGGAGGACGAAGATAGCTAGTAGCTTCATTGATCTCTGCAACAAGAAACAGAGGAGACTATCAATTTTTATTCATTTCACTAATTACTAATTTTAATTCCAAATAAGTCGATTCTTAATTATGAAATTAGATACTAATCACTATAATTAGCAGGTACGTTTAATTTACCTGGATTTCAGCTTCGTATCCGATCCTAACTTTATCGGTAACATCTTTAAGCTTATCGAAGAAGAGAAATCTTCGGATTCCATATTTCTTGGACCAATCTGAGAGACTAACGAACGAGATTCCGGCGAAGATCGATAACGAAAGCTGCACTAATCCGTCGTAAGGACGGCGGTGTTTGAAATCGCAATCGGCGCAGATTAATACGAAGTGAGAGATCATTGGGACGATGACGGCGAGGAGGAAGAAGATGGACCATGAAGTGAGAGTTTTAACGCAATTTGATTGATCAAACCAGAGAAGGAGATTCGGGAACGAGAATTTGGTGGCTGGTGATTCCGGTGGTTTGTTGATCGGGTCGGGTCGGGTTGAGCAGTTGAGGAATTGTTGAGATCGTTGGTTTGATGATTCTTCCATGATCGGGTTTGAGGGTAATTTCGGAATTTGAGATAATCTGCAGAGTTTTGGACTTTTGACTTGAAATGGAAGGGAAAAGCTAATAAGTACCGGCACTTTGGATTTTGTAAGCCACCTGTACTAAACAACATTTATAATTAAAAATAATAATATACGATTATTTAATTTAGATTTATATACTTCTTTTTCCATTAACGGTGGCAATTTTTGTTTAAATTTAATTATTATTATTATTTAATCTTAAATTAATTAAGATTATAGTGGTAGACGGATATAATATACGGAATGGAACATTATGGTCGAGATATTCGGAGTAATACAATTTAGTTTTTTTTTATCAAAAAATTATTTAGAAAATACTTTTCGATCCAATTCATATCCGATTTTGGTTCCAATATTGTGAATAGTTTATAAATGAAAAGTGTAGGTGTAATATAAATGAAAAGTTAAATGTTTTTGGGGTCATGGTTTCTACTTTCTACTTTCTACTTGACTAAACTTGTATTTTTTAATATCTTGTAACGAATGTGTATAGATCGGATTTAAACTCAGATGTGATGTCAATTTTATATCTCTGAAATATAGACTATCAAACTAATAATTCATATGATATTATAGAAAATTTGGGTTTAATAATCTTGTATGTCTCACATTTGACCCTCTCCCCCATGTGTCCCCTTCACTTATACGTGAAATAGTTTAGACGGCACAAAAATATGCCACATTTCGTTAGAAACAATTTATATAATGATTGATTTGTTATTTAAGGAATCTTAAATTTCTTTGTTGACATTTCACTTTCATGTAAGACAAAGCACGTCTCCACTTTTTAAGTAATCTCACAGCACATGGAATTGTTTTACCGGAATTTTTATGCTTTAAATATATATATATATATATATGCTTGGCATTGTGTATCGTTGGAGCCAGTGTGGTCGGGGGTAGAAAATGGAGATAAATAAAGCAATTGACTGATTACGATCGGTGGAAAATTGGTAAAACTAATATAAGGATAATGTAGATTTTAATAGAAATATATGAATTGGTATAGTAGAAACTAGAAACATAAGTAATATATACAAAAATCATTTTAACAAAAAAAAGAAAGAAAGAATAATAAGATTAAACCAATATAGCGTAACTAAAACTTATTAAACGACGAATTACAATTATATAAACTTTTTAAATTGCATAATGATTATGTACAATATTATGTTAGGTGAGATTAGAAAATCGTAGGGTTGGAATTTTCAAGAAAACGAGAATAATCACGATAAGTCGAAAGGACAGAGGTAAAAATGTTATTTGAAAGAGTATGCTCGGCATGTTTATGATATGGAGTCTTGATAGAGAGCGGAAGCTAAATAACGGACGAGAACACAAGATCTCCACGAGAACTCGGATTCACGAACGGATCTTGCCTAGAACGTCGAAACTTGACGAAGAAGCAATAGGGATAGGGTCGAGATCGGTAACGATATCAATGTGGTTTTGCATGTCCTCCTTGCAGGGCTTGAACACAAGCTCTTAGGGTTGAGAGTCCTCCTCTCTAGGCTTTACACAAAGCTCTCTTAAAACTCGTTTATTCAATAATCAAAAGTTGCCCCTCTTAACGCATAATCTAAGCCTTATATAAGGCGTTCATAAACAAAAACCCTAATCTAAAATCATAAACGTATATACTAATTAAAAGCCCAAAATAAAAGCCCATGTATCATAGATGACGCTACATCAGTCTCCTCGGGTTAGAGAAGATTCGTCCTCGAATCTTGCGACGTTCGATCTTGAAGATGCGCTGCATCAGTCCCTCCGGGTTAGAAAGATTCGACCCGAATCTTAAATCGTTGAACATATCCTTTGTCCACCAATTCATAATACTTGCGCATAAGAACTTCATGGCCTTTCTTTTTCCGCCTCAAGTGCAACTTGTTAAGACTTCCTTCATAAAGAGCCTTCGTCAAAACAATTAGGCTATCCAAACTTCCTTGAACACATGTGACCAAAAGATCTTCTTTTTCCATGCCTTCTTGTCTCCAATCGCATGCTAGAGATAATTCTTTACGAAGTGCTAGTGACACACTCAACATAACAATGTAGAACAGAGCTTAGTTGTTCTTCTTCCCCCACATTATTATAACCAGAAAATGACTTCCCCAACATACACTCTCGTGAAAAGAGAGTCATAAATATGTTATTTTCAACACATAGTTTCACCATATTCCTCTTGATTGTATCCAAAGCTCCAATGGTAAAGAAAAAATCAACGTGGTTTATGATATTTACGTCTTCGCCGGAGACGTCGCGTTGAGGAAAAGATGGAGTTTGCCGTATGTTTTTTTCTTGTTCAAAACCCCAATCCAAAAACTCTGTTGTTGACTTGCATATGTTGATTTCATCTTCTTTATGATTTCTCTCTTAACTCACATGGAAATCTTCTCTTATCAATCCCCAATGACCAAAAGGTACAAGAATTTTTACTTTCTCAAGCACTTTAACTTCAATTTTCTCTCTGTCTTCTCCGTGAGAATCATCATCACAAAGATTGATATTCTCAATATAGATACCTGAAACTAGAGAATCACTGAGCTTGTTGTGGAGTTCTACCTCACTGTGAACATAAAAAATCTCGCTTCGCCCACGATCTGGAGGTTCACTATAAATTTTCCGATGACGATTTGTAAGATAAATAGAGACATAGAGTAATCGTGCTTTCCCAGTTTCCCTTATTCATGTATGAATCTTCGTCTTCATCGAAAATTGGATCTCCATCATAGACGCGATCTGCAGTTGAAAAATCATCACGATAAACTTCACTATCTTCATCACCATACACGTCACCGATCGTATCATCAATGCTATTTTGCAGGAGACACAATTCACACTTGTC